>CAMTDV010000002.1:18988834-20188834 GCA_947069175.1 Scalesia atractyloides
TGTAAATGATGTGTTTCTTATAGTACATGTTCATGCAGGTGCACATGAAGCAAATTGGCAATTTGGTCTGGTGTACAAGTTGTATTTGGAACAAACCAAGCATGTGCAGAGCTTGGTGTAGCTTACGCCAGAGACGACGTAGGCTATGCCGGTTCTAGTGGTCCATGGCTACGTTACTCCACAACCAACGTCGACCCAAACTATGTATGGCGTAACTTACACCAAGGTCGACATAGGCCACGCCAATCCCCATTTTGCTTGGTTTATTTCATGCTAATTACCGTTGGTTCAACTTGTATAGCATGATTATACTAATGCCTATATTGTATAATCATGTGCAGATAAACTATGCAGTAATGAAAGTTCGTGGTCAAGGTCCCGGGTCGGATCAAATGAAAATGTTTTGTAAATGTCTAGTAAATATTAAGAACCATATATTAGACAAACCTAGTAAGTTACGGAATCTATTGTATACAGTTTCGCATGAATAAGAAAAGTAATGGTTGGAAATCGTTTAAAAAGATTAACTACCTTAATGATTGAATAAGTTGAAAACATCTTTATAGAATCTAATGAAAAATAGAGACCATTTTCTGCTACACAAATTTAATTTCATTGATTAAAATTAGGGTGTAACAGATATATAATTGGATGAAAACCCTTATGTAGTAAATTTCATGTTATCAAACTTTAATTATGTTTTAGGTATGTTTTTAATGTGGATAAAACATGTATGTATCAAAACTCTTGAATGTTGTGTTTTTATAAAAGTTTTAATTTGAACGTTTTCCAAATGATAATGTTTTAAATTTCTTTGTTAAAATAAATGAGTGTTACAATCTCCCCTCTCTCTTTCTCTAATTCGTAACCCACATGCACATACAATCAATCTTTCAAGTTTCATGTAACCAAGAATCCCAATGTAACTTCAATCTTCAGACCTGAAACCTAACTAATACATGTTTTTAAATATTTGAATTTTTCCTTAGAAATCATCAAAACCGTGTGGAGGATCCTAACATCATCAATCTTCAACATTCGTCCAAGTATGAACATTTTACTTGTTTTTTTTAACTCCAGATTATGTATATTTAACGAAACACTAAATCATGAAACTTTAATGTGTTTTAATGATCAAAAAACTGCATTTAGTGTTTATAGGCCTTGATCATGGTGTACAAACCCGAAAGTAAAGCATAAACTCATCTTTGAAAGAAATAAGTGAAGAACAAATTTTGATGTAAACCCTAATTCGATTTTGTAAGAGTCATAACTTGGTCAAATCTAAACCAAATTAACGGATTCTTGAGCCTAAAACTAATTTTAAAAAACCGTCTATCAAGGCCAGGTGGTTTGGTACTCTTTAGTAAGATTTGATTACCCAAAAGTAAAAAACAAACGTAATGTCAAAACTGTTTTCGAATGCCAGAATTTGGGTCAACTTCCTAAGGGCATAACTACCTCAATTTTAATCCAAATGGTCTGATTCTTTTTGCAGAACTTAATTTACGAGTCTAGAAGTTAACCGACCTAGTATTGTGTAATTTGTTTTTTACCAATTATAGACATTTTATAACTACATAACATAGTTGTTGCTACTTTTTAGTTCAATTGATTTTTTGGGATATTTAAACGTGTTCAAAAGTGTGATAAAAATATTTTAACACCACAAGACTTTGAAGTTATTGTACAAAAAAATCCAGAACTTAAATCCTCCTTTTGGTTAATTAATAAAATCTCTAAACACGACCTTCAATCTAACCTAAAACTCAAATTCCTAAAACTTATCAAAACACTAACTTTCCAACTTTTTTAACCATGGTTTGACATATAATTTATGTATAAACCCTAAAATACCCTTAGTGAACCTAAATGATCATGGCTTATTGAGCGTGACACTCGAAGTTCTATTTTGTCACTTAAATGCCAACGAAAATGTCACCATTCACCATAATGCTTTATCATTTAACTTGAACTAGTCCTTATACGTGATGCATGAATTGTACCATTCGCATAGGACGACTCCGTCAACTTACATGTTAACTTTGTGTGGAACATCTATCATCACTTAATTAGGTGAGTTCATAACCCTATTTACTATTTTAACATTTTTTGAGGGAAAAACATGCAACCAAACTACTACATTACTTTGCCTGCTTGTTATGTGTGTATGTATTTAAATTTTTTGATTTGGGATACACGAGTCTCATTACATTACCATACATTAAAGTCCACATGACTTTCACAATTAGTTAACTCTTGGAGGGAGTCGATGGGCATGATGTAGTAATACTATTCGCGTTGACACCCAGCCTCTTGTCGTGGTACCGCTAGCTATGAATGCCACCGGCGACACTTGAGTGAATATCTCCAACATTGCAGTTATTTGGTTCTTTATCAGAGTTTGTCTCTAACAAACCTTTGCTTCTAGCAAAGCTTTATCTAGCAGATCTCGTGAACATTTCTTTATTCCTAGCAGAGTTTAGAGCAGTAGATCTTTATTGTCACACCCCAACCCGCAGCAGAAATGGTGATCGGGGCATGATTGGGTTTTCATCAAAACTCATGACATTTACTATAAAGTTTCATATTTATTATTTCTCTTTAAAGAAGAAGTTACAATAATCATACAACACAACATGTTCAAATACACTTTCATTCAAATTACAAACTAGGGTACAATTACAAAAGACAACAAAACTAAAAGTTTATTCCAAGGCATTAACTTGTTTATTCTTCTAGGCCATCCTATGTGTTTCTTTTCTCAACTGGATCACCTGTATCATGTGTAAAAATAGGGTTTTGGGTCAACAAAAAGTTGGCGAGTGAATCTTATTTAAACATTTGAAAGGATTAGTTATGTTGGTTATTCGAATAAAATTGTGCATAACCAAATATGAATAAACGTAAATGTAAGTTTAATCACAAAACACATAATATTAATTAATACACACGCACACACCAAATGAATGATTTGAGGCACGCGATGTTCAACTCGTCTCCCACGAGGAACTGATGGGCCTAATGAATGTTTTGCACGCAACTTGACAAAATGTAAACACGTATTACAACAAACAATATTTACATCATAAGTTTAGGTCATATAATGGTAATAGCACAAGTTTGAATAAATGTAATAATTATAGCGACACATGATACACCCCAAAACATGAATAAAAAAGGGGGATTTGTAAGAATTCACTCACATTGGGTGCGTTCTTTTGATGATGTTGGATGCGCACGAGTTTTGGGACTTGATCGACGAGGAAAACTAACCTAAAATAATAACAAAATGGTTCGGTAAATAAATGGATTTTATTTGAGACTAATATTTTTAATTAACAAACTTAATAGGATTTTTAGATTTATTTTTGTGAGTTTAAGGCCATTTCCTAACTTTAAAAAAAATAATTTTTAAGTATTTTTAATTGATTTTTAAATTAAATAAATAAAAAAAAAGAAAACAAAATTTTTGACTTTTTGACCGTTGACCGGACCGTTGACCGGTCGGACTGTGGTTAAGTGTGCGCTGAGTGAGGTTCGAACTCGTGACCTCCCGTATACGTGCACGCAGCTCTACCAACTGAGCTACGTGTCTAACCCGAAATATATTGAAATGTTATTATACTTAACATCTTACAGCGAGTTAATATGGTTTCGGTTTAAAAAGAACATTTTTATTTCAGAGGATAGGGTTGTGTCAAGAATCGAACTAGAGGCGCATGCTTTGTAATTTGCACACAGTCCACCACTGGACTGTGTGTCTAACCCGGTATATTTACCGATTTTAAATTCCTTTAAACACATTTCAACTTCATCTTCTTCAATCGACTTAATACCCAGAAACATAACTCGACTGTTTAATCAAATCTTATTGAATTAATTGTTTGATTATTACTGATAACGGAAATAATTAAAACAGAAAATGATTTAAGGATGTTGTACCGAACAGGTGTGATCTCCGATGAAGTTCCGGTGACTGAAAGAAATTCCGGCGAAGTGTAACTTGCGACAGAGGATCTACAGGAAGCTTGAGGTGAGTGTGGGTGATTTCTGTCTGAGCTCTAGAAGTCTTATTTTAGAGTAAAGCAGAAGAAATGAAATGTTTTCCGGCGACATAATGTTTTCCGGTGAGGCTTCAGAAACAGCAAAATTTGTACAGAGGGTGATGATTGAGAGTTTGAGTGAGTGAAAGTGAGGTGAGGCATCGATATTTATAGGGCAAATCACCGATTTCGGTTATGGTTAAATCATTCTTCGGTTTTTTTGTAAATCATTGAATTTGGTCAGTTTTTTAATGCAATTAAGGTTAGATTTCGGTTATAACTGACGTTAGTCGTCAATTACACTCGCTTGATTCCGGAGTCAAAGGAAACGTCGCAAATCCGCGTAATTTCCGGCGACTGCGGATTTGGGCGCGCTGGTTACTGATTTTGAGTTTCGAGTTTTATGTTAACTATTATTTATTTCAGTATTATTCCAAACTTAAGTGTGTGGCGGAGTGGTGTGTTGGTTGTTTGTTGAACCGGCTGACCCGGGTTCGAAACCCGGCAGCCTCATTTATTTTTTTATTCACTTATTTTTATAAATTTTCAATTATAGATTTTAAATTCTAATATATTTATTAATTATGTATTGTTTAAAATTTATTTGAGCATTAAATAAGCAACGAAAATTTTTAACTGGATTTTCGATTAATAAACGAAGCGGGTTTTGGAAACCCGTTTTTTGACGGATGTTACATTTATTATGAAGGATCAAATGTTATAGATTGTTTTGGCTTTTCAATCATCTGTTCTTTTATAGGGTTTGATAGATCCAACAATCTCCCCTAGAACAAATGATGCCAAAACCCTACTTTATTGCTGATCTTTATTTCTCAACAGTAATTCCCTGATTTGCCCTTTGAACTGTAGTTCAAAGTTTACGGAAAATATGTCTTCAAAATCCGTTTGCAATTCAAGGTTCAATAGATCTTGGAAGTCATCTACATTCAGACCATATGCATCCTCCATGTTTAGCTTCTTGACTGAACCATTTGATCTGAGCAGAGTCAATTCGAGGGTGTCAGAGGATGACTTCCACTTTAGAAATTTTTGGATCAGTTGCTTTTCTTGGGATAAGACTTATTGTTGAGCTTGGTAGAAGAGATTTGCTTACAAGGTTAGAGATTGTTTCTTTTAATTTATCATTTGCAGCATCAGTGTGATAGAGTAGTTGATTTTTGATTCCCTATTTTATGTGCTCTTCAAACCTCTGTCCATCCTCCTCTTCCATCTGCTTTTGCCTTTTTATTTGATGTAAGGCAATTGTGGGTAAGACAGAGGTTAACCGTTGTTTTTTAAAGGTTTGGGTCTGATGAGGGACAACATCAAGACAGAAGTTAAGCGATGTTTTTAAAGGTTTGGGTCTGATGAGGGACAACATCTATTAAGTAGCCTGGCCTTCTTAGAACTGTAGGATCTTTCTTTCTAAGCTCTTCCAGTTTTCTGTAGGTAACTACAACCCTGGACTCAAACCATCTAGCAACTGACTTTGCACTACCATAATTTGCAGCATTCTTTTAAGCTTTAAAACTCTTTTCTGATCTATCTGCCTGTTTTTTTCCAATCAGGTGGTGTTGGCTTGTGTAGAGGATCTTTGGTCATTACTTGTATTCTGTCAATTTCTTCTTTGAGATCATTTGATGACCAATCTTTGAACTGTGCTATGGTAGCTTTGTAAGGTTTGTGTTGCATAATGTGGTCAAGTTAATCCTGTTTCAGTTCTTTATCAAGCTCAGCATTTACATGCCTTTCTGACATAGACTTACGCATCTCTTTGGCAAAGTCTTCAAACTTTCTTACTTTGCTCAGTTCATAAGACAAAATGCCTTGAGTAGTCCTATCATCTTTCCCTTTGCTCTTCTCTTTGGCAATATTCTCAGCCTGTCTAGCCTTCAACTATAGATATTCATCTAAATTTCTTGGCTTTCTGTAACTAAAGAAAGATGGAAAGTTAAGTTTTTTTATTATCCTCTACTGTGAAGAATGATTCAGGGTTTTTTCACCCAACCATCAGTTCCAAAGGATATTGGTAGCAAAAGGTATGATGGATGGCGGTTGATAAATAGTTGAAAGTGAAGTGGTTTTAGGTGAATATGATGAGGATGGTAATGAAGTGATAGGTTTTGATGACAAAGGGACTGGTGATGAAATCCCTTCATCATCATCTTCAACAACAGAAGTTTTTCTTGTGTGTTTGAATTTCACTTGTGGTGAAGGTGGTCGTAATGGAATTCTTGGTGGTGTGGATAATGGTTAGGTTAAAGTGGGAAATGTGATCATGGTAGAGGTTTAATTAACATATGTTGGAACATCTGCTGTTCTAGCATCTGCTGGCACATCAGCTGTACTAACATCTATTGGTGATGAAGATGATTTCTTTGGTGAAGGTTTTTGTTTCTTTTGAGGTGGTGGTGTTGGTTTTGTTGGAGCAGAGGATACACTTGTTGTAGGCATGGCAGTGATTTTAGAAGAGGTGATTATTGGCTGTCTGCATTTCTTGTTGACTTTCTTCTTTTTGAAGTGCAAATATCTTCTTTTTTCCATCTGCTTGGCCTTTTCTTTTTCAATTAGTTTAGAATCTTTAACTTCCAGTGTATCTTGCCTTTTCTACTTTTCTGTGGCAATTTCTTCTGCTAGTTTGTTCAGGGTCTCATCAATCCTTTTGAACACCAGCATCTGATGACACAGCAGAAGTTTGATTTGCAGTAGTGGTTGTAACAGACCTTGGCTTTTGTTGCACCTTTATATCTGGCTGCAACTTTCTCAGTTTATCTTTCTCCCACTTTTTGGCATCATCATTAACTTCTTCTTGAATGAAAGTCCAGGATCCGGCGGTTCTAGATGGAAGTTTGGGCATAATATCACTAATTCGGTAGAATGTTATTAAGAAAGTAGTAGAAACACAATCAGCGGAAGCTTCATTCATTCATACTGAAAGAGTATACATCTTGTCAAGCTGGCGAAATTCTGGAGAAATTTCACCAGCGTTTCCCCTTTGGAACTCCAAAACTTACAAAACAATGAACACACGACACTAATTATAGACACGTTTTACCCTCGTGCGAAATGAGGAAATTACCTTTGTGCGAAGGTAGCTTACCTTCGTATAAAGATACCAATTACCTTGATACAAAGTGAGCTATAACTTCGTACGAAATGACATATATGTACCTCTCATGTTCGTACTTGGGTCATGTGTTCATATCTAATCTATACAATATCCAACACATGCTTTATCTAGGCTATTCGTACAGTAACAGACACAAAGTGCATCAACAATTTCCCCCTTGGACGTCATTGTCGAAGCTTGATCTTGATCTTGAAATATGAGAGCCGTGTTTGAATATGCTGCAACTTCAATCAAGGTATCTGCCGATGGCATTGAATGCGTCAACAAATTCCACCTTGATTGATGATTCGGGTTTGCAATTTCTTTAATATATTCCCCCTAAAATAATTTCTCTAGTTTAGGTCTTTGTTTCCACGATTTCCAACCTCCTCTGATTTGCTTGATCGGCAAATTTTCTTGAATAATCACTAACTCGAAATTAATCAATGCAGCTTTTTCGTTTCAACTTTGACCACATCCGCGTTCAGTCTAGCACACTCCTCATATGCTCGATCCTCTGATCTTCAAAACCCAGTCGGCAATCGATAGAAACTTTGAATTACCACAATGATAAACTTCAAATCAATGAATATCCGCAAAAATCTGAAATCCCTTTTTCCATGATCACATTTAAGCATACTCCTGAAAGATTGATTAGCAAATCGATAATGTTCTCAATTAGCAAATCTTCATCGGAAAAACTACCTGTCAATACGCAGTAATCTTCTCTTCTTCATACAAAATGAATAATGAAATCTTTGTCTTTCACAACGTCCCTGATGTAGTCTATTTCATGAGCAACTGGCACACTTCTTTGTTTAAAGATCCATTATATCATCTTCTTTGTCATGAATTGCAAGTATATAGTCTTCCTCGTTAGTCCCGACGCAACTGAAACCATAAAACATCTTCATTTCCTGGCGGTTAGTCCGGAAAACAGTTCATTTGCCTTGCAGAGTTAAATTGGATACTTTGTACCACTAAGCAGTCATGCGTGCAACCGGCTTGTACGAAGACTCAAGCATCAACGTGACCACGACTACAGAATCCGATAAACAACTCCTCCCAGACTCAGTTATGCAACTCCACTTTTACGAAAAGTAGACATCAACTTGATCTCATCATTAATGAATTCTGACTACACTTTGATCTCGTACAGAAAAATCCAAGACACTTTGCATCAACAAATAATCTGCAGTCGTAACCACCCGAATACAGTTTCATGGTCACGAATTTCAAAAATGCCGGAATCTTCATATATACGTGAACTTTTTATTCCCCCTCACTTTTTGCAAATTTTGATCGTACCAAATTTTTTCACTGAAATTCCCTCTTAAATCTGGAAAAAACAGTTTTTATTAAAAGTGGATTTAACGTTAAGGCCCATTCCGAGAAGATCATCATTCTGCATCTGTATCAGTGACTACCCCGTTATCTTCAACCAACTGTGATCGTATCAGCACATTTGTACTCTGAAGCTCTAGACGGGTCCCCGAACAACCCGGATTAGACGTTAAAATCTCAAAAAAATTGCAATTACCAATTTTTTTACGCATTCCAGGTTACTTTCGTATGAGGGTAACTACCTTCGTGCGAAGTAATCTATCTTCCTGCAAAGTGGCGCCTATCTTCGTGCGAAGGTAATTATCTTCGTGCGAAGATAGTACCCTCGTGTGAAGATAATCATGATGAACACATTTTTCGATCCAAAATATTTATTTCTACGAATTTCAAGATGATTCTGGCATAGATCTGGTCGAAAATGATTTTCTAACAATCCTATAAGTTCAATTTTACTTTTTTGTCCGTGGATTGTCCGTTTATTTGATGTTTTATGTCTAAAACCTTCCTAAGTCCATAATTCATAAGCGTAGGTGAGAACCGTAGCTCTGATACCAATTGAAAGTCCAGGATTTGGCGGTTCTAGACAGAAGTTTGGGCATAACATTACTAATTTGGTAGAATCTTATTAAGAAAGGAGTAGAAACAGAATCAGCGGAAGCTTCATTCATTCATACCGAAAGAGTATACATTGTCACACCCCAACCCGCAGCGGAATAAGAGTCGGGGCATAATTGGGTTATCACCAAAGCTCATGATATTTACTAATATGTTTCATATTTATTAAAGTCAAAGTTACATTCCAAATAATCCAAACATGTCCATACAATACAAAGAAAATAACCAAATAAAATAGTTCCAAGCTCTAAATCATTTTATTCTTCTAGTCCAATCCTATGTGTTTCTGACTGCAGCTGGTTCACCTGTATCATGTGTAAAAATGGGGGTTTTGGGGTCAACATAAGTTGGCGAGTGAACCTTGTTAGATAAACATTTATTATTGATTTACTTGTTAGTTTATCAATGAAAAATTGTGCATAATCATAAATGAGCAAATGTAAATAATCAAGCAGTAGCAATAGCAATCACAACTATAACATACAATAACATATGATAGCATACATCAACATACCAACATCATACGATAAATAACATGAATGAAACTGTGCGATCAAGGCTCAATCAAACGGAGCCGATCGTATTGCATGTACTGAAAATGATAAATGTCTGTGCGATCAAGGCTCAATCAAACGGAGCCGATTGTATTGCATGTACTGAAAATGAAAAATGTCTGTGCGATCAAGGCTCAATCAAACGGAGCTGATCGTATGTTGGCACGCCAGGTTCACGCTCATAATGTAATGGGGAACTTGCTCAACGCTCATAATGTAATGGGGAGCGGCGGCCTATGAAATTGCATGTACTGAAAATAATAAATTGAATCTAACAATAACCACACAAACAGTTGAAACAAGCTGAATACACATGTTCATGATATGATGTATGCACAATGATTTAAATATAATATATAGCAAGACACATGATACACCCCAAAACGTTATTAAAACGGGGAATTTGTAAAGATTCACTCACATTGGGTGCGTTTGATTGGAGATGATGAGATGCGCACGAGTCGGGAGAGTTGAACAACGAGAATTACTAACCTAAATAATAACGGAAAAATATAGTAAATCAGTGGATTTTATTAAGGATTTTAATGGAACTTTTAGATATATTTTTGTGAGTTTAAGGCTATTTTCTATCTTTAAAAATATTATTTTTAAGTATTTTTAATTGATTTTTAAATTAAATTAAATAAATAAAAATATATAAAAAAATTGTTTATTTTTGCGTTGACCGTTGACCGTTGACTTGTTGACCTGTTGACCGGTTCGGTCAGTGTGCATGTATGCGCTGGGTGAGACTCGAACCCGAGACCTCCCGTACGTTGCACGCAGCTCTACCAACTGAGCTACGTGTCTAACCCGAAATAATCTTGTTTTTAATTATATTTATATACTAATTCGATTTATTCAAAATTCATTTGTTTTTAGAAAAAGATTTTAAACCATCGAACCGGTGCCGTTAACCAGACTCGAACGCGTGACGTGCGAGTTAGTGTTGCACACAGTCCACCGCTGGACTGTGTGTCTAACCTGGTTGATATTTCGGTTTTTATTATGCTTAACATCTATTTGAGTTAACCCGGTTCGGTTAGAAAAATAAAACATTTTTATAACAGAGGGTGCGTGTATAAGGGATCGAACTCGCGTCGCGTATGAAATTTATTTGCACACAGTCCACCACTGGACTGTGTGTCTAACCCGTTCATATTACTGATTTTAAATAAACTTATAATGTTATCACAGTTCATCTTCTTCGTTGGATTTTACCGACAACAGATCACACCATTAAATCTTGTTAATTCGATTGTTAAACATTGCACAGACTAATATGAGATAGCAGAGATGATAATTAGAGGTAAACATACCGATGAGCGATTTATTACAGAGTTCCGGCAAAGCGTCGGTCTCTGTTTTTAAGAACTTCAACTGAGCAAATCAATTAATCGTTTTGATTAGCTAATCATGAAATTGAAGTGCTAAACAAACGTTAACAGTGTGTTTGAAGGTCCTTACCGTTTCACAGACGAAGATAAAGATTTCCTAGAAATTTCTCCGGCGAACTGGAATTATCTGATAACAGTGTCTGATTTCGATTTCAATTGAAAGGTTTGAGTTAGAAATAGCTTAACAATTGTTAGACTACGAAGGTACTGAAGGACTTACCGATTTGAGGAAAAATACGGTTTTCCGGCGAACTTGCAGAATTTTCCGGCGAGTTGATTTAAGCTTTCTGATGGACTGAATGTATGACGAAAGTGAAATGGAAAGTTTGTATGATGATTCTGAGTCGCGAGAGGGGTCTTGATTCAAGTAATTCAGACATTGATTATTTTCGGTTATAAAAACCGATCATGATCAAAATTGAAGTTCATTCAAATCCGAATTGATTAGGATCGTTGGTGCACCGGTTTTGTTCAGTAATTCGCGAGTAATCAATCGTCTTTGGACGATTGGTGACCGATTTCGGCTATGGTTTGGCATTCAGGTTGTTTTCTGTTTGAATATAAGTTTCATTTGTTTCATAGTGATAACAGAAAACAACAAGTGGCGGAGTGGTGATGTGTGTGTGTGTTAAGTCTTTGGATTTAAATTTCCGGCTGACCCGGGTTCGAGCCCCGGCAGCAACATTTTATTTTTATTTATTTTGTTTTCACTTTTTATCAAATATAAATTTTATAGTTTAGTTTGTTTATTAATTATGTATCATTAAAAATCAAAATAACCATAAATACACAACGTGACATTTATAACTTGATATTCGATTACAAAACGGAGCGGGTTTTGGAAACCCGTTTTTGACAAATGTTACATACATCTTGTCAAGCTGGCAAAATTCTAGAGAAATTTCGCCAGCGTTTCCCCTTTGGGAACTCCAAAACTTACAAAACAATGAACACACGACACTATTTATAGACACGTTTTACCCTCGTGCAAAGTGAGGAAATTACCTTCGTACGAAGTGACATATATGTACCTCTCACCTTCATACTTGGGTCGTGTGTTCATATCTAATCTATACAATATCCAACACACGCTCTATCTAGCCTATTCGTACAGTGACGGATATAAAGTGCATCAATATTGAAGGATTGTTGTAGGGGAAGAGCCAGTGGTTTTTATCAAATGTTCTTTGATGGTCTTGATGTCTGCTTGAGTATCTTTATAGCTGGCGTTAACCATGTTTCTGATTAGCTTCATGTGAGTTTCATGGTGAATGTCAGCCAAATTCCTTTGAGATATAATGATTGGTTGCACAGATTTCCATAGCTCATTGCTAATTTGCTGTGTTGATGGTTGGCTTTGAGAATTTTGTAATATCTATCTTTCATTTCAGTGATTGAAGACTCCATTGATATCATTCTTTCCTTCAATTCTTTGTATCTCAATTCATCACCTAATTTAATAGGATCATCTGAATTCCTGCCAGAGGTAGTTGTATTTGGATCATCAACAGGAGGAATCTCCATGTTATCAGACCCAAATGCCCCCTTGTCTTAGTACTAGGACTTTCAACTGGAGCAGAGGTCACAACTGTAGCCTCATCAGTTGTTGCCTTTAAGGAAGTCTGATGGATGTAACCACTATCCAACTAAAACATTGTTGTATTATCAGTTGTAGTGGCTGCTTCACTTAAATTACCACCAAGAGTTACTTGTAACTCATGGGGTGTAGCCTCCTCAGCTATTTCTAGGTTAGCTAAGAGATTTAACTCAGACTTAGTCACATGTGGAGGTGAACTTTCATGAACAGGTGATTAAGAGGAACTGATTTGTGTCTGAGTTATCTCAATTGCACAAAGAGGTATGATAGTAGGTGGAATTGGGGGTGATGGTTGTGGAGTAGAAAGATAATTTGCCCTGGGAGAGAGGCTTAGAAACAAAGATTCAATTGAATCATCTGCTTCATAATGTGGGATCCCTGTGCTTATAACATGTTCTTTTGTGAGGAAGCAGGAGGAGTTTGGCTTTGAGGTGGAGATCTTTCCAACTATAGTGAGGAAGTAACAACAGTGGTTTCAAGTGGCTTTTGTGCTACCACAAGATTATCCTCTAGGATCTCATCTTCCAAAGGTGCCCTTTTATGAATCGTGGTTTTGGAGGGCATTTTAGATTTGGATGGTTTCTTTTTGGATTTTTACGGTGTGGGTTTCACAACATCGGTTGTGGTGTCATGATCACCAGGAGTAGTAGGCTCAGCAACAGAGGTTTGAGCTTGAGATGTGGACTCATCCAAAATTTTCTTATCCCCCTTTGCTTTTGTTTTGGAAACCTTTGACTCCATATTTTTTATTCTTGTAAAAGTTTTAGTTGTAAGAATCTTCATCTAAAAAACAACGCCTTGTTTAAAATATTTTTCTGCAAGTTGTTTCTGTAGATAATAGCTCAAAAGTCTAGGATACAAAAGAAAGGCTTTATTTTTGATATTTTATTATAGATTGTCACCAAGTCCATAAACAACACCTGGGATAGATTGAAATCTGATTTTGTCAAAATAGCATATCCCGGAATTTGAATATTTTGTGGAATCTCATTAAATAAGGTGGTCTTTGCTAAAAGACAAGTAAGTAAGGTACGGAAAAAATATCTTATTTCAGCAGGAAAGTTTGGTTTAAAAATGGTAACACCAGATAACTGACCCTCATACCCACGTTCTATGAACTCAACATGTAATTCCTGCTTGCCAAAGGAAGTTTTACCTTCTAGGCCATTTAGACCAAAAGTTGTGGAAATTGAGGATGGGGAAATTTAGACAAAGGTTTCCCCGACCTTGGGAATGATAGCATATGACTTCATCTTTTGAGATTCAACTTTAGCATTTGCTCAGAACTGTCGGAGTGTATCCACATATATTGGTGCGTTTGCAACCATGATGTCTTTGTATTTTGATGATGTAAGAACATCAATTATTGAATGGAATGAAGTATTAGTGTCGACTTTCCTGAAAGTGGGGAGGTAGTTGTGTGGGAGTTTGATGTTTAGAGTAATGATCGGAGATGGAAGTGAGGAGTAATGAAGAAGATGAGAGTAATGAAAACCACTTTAGAGAATTTAGAATCGAGACGGTAAGTAAAAACTCTGTTTGGATAGAACAATGATATATAAAGGAAAAAGTGAATGCTGACGTGGCAGCTGTTTCAAAGATCTGATGGCTAATCATCTGTCCACGTGTAACCTCTGATGGATAATGAATGACAATTGTTAGCGAAATCGTTGCTGGAAGCCAGCAGTGGTTGAGAACAGTGGTGATTTTACTCTACCAGAGGATAGATATCAATGGATAAGGCAAAACAATGGTTTAGCCCAAACAGTGGATGGGAACAGTGGACAGGATAACAGAGGTTACATTTAGCAGTGGATAGACATTTAAGCCAAACAGAGGTTTAGAAACAATGGTATAAAACAGACTTTTAGTATTATTTGAAAACTTCAATTTTAGCCATTTTTAAGGATGGATTTTTTATTTTCTAAGAACATTTTAATGCTTTTTATTCATGGAAAACAAAATTTTGGTTTTAATCCATGTTAAGCATGCCAATTCTGCAGATCAAGCTTTCAAAAGTAGATGTATCTAAAGCCTTTCTTAGAACATCTGCTAGTTGATCCTTAGTTGGAACATGATGCAGAAAAATCAAACCTTTTTCATAGCAATCCATCAAAAAGTGATGTCTAATGTCAATGTGCTTGGTTGTTGAATGTGAAACTGGATTTTTAATGAAGTTTCAGCTGCTTGACTATCCAACATGAGAGGAGTCTTTAGAGCAGTTACATCAAATACATCAATTGATTTTGAAGCCATATGAGTTGAGCAGTGCAACTTGCAGTAGCAATATACTCAGCCTCAGCTGTGGATGTTGAAATTGCAGCTTGCTTTTTGCTTTACCAAGAAACTAAGCAATTGCCTAGAAATTGCCAACCTCCTGAAGTTGACTTCCTTGTGGCATGGCATCCAGCAAAATCACTATCTGAGTAACCTGAAAGCTCAATATTCCCATTAGCAGACTACCAGATACCAAGTGTGGGAGCACCTTTTATGTATCTGAATATCCTTTTCACGACAATAAGATTTGACTTCTAGGAGCTGACTGGGATCTGGCACAGACATATGTAGCAAACATGATATCTGGCATAGATGCAGTTAGGTACAATAAAGACCAAATCATGATTCTATAAAGAGTTTGATCAACCAAGTCATCTGTATCATCAATAGTGTCCAGCTTAGATGTAGCCATGGGTGTACTACGTGGTTTACAATCATTCATATCAAATTTGGTAAGTAGTTCTTTGACATACTTACTTTGATGAATGAAAGTACCATTTTTTGCAATTGCTTAACATGAAGACCAAGAAAGCATTGGAGTTTACCCATAGCACTCATTTCAAACTCTGCTGTCATGAGTTCTCTAAACTCTTCACACATACCATTGCATGTGGATCCAAAAATGATGTCATCCACCTCTTGTAAAGCCTATGGATAAGAGGAAGGTGGCAAGAGTTTCATACCAGGCTCAAGATGCTTGTTTCAAGCTATATAAAGCTTTGTTTAGCTTGTAAACATGATCTGGATAAAAAAGTATCTTCAAAACCAGGGGGTTGGCATACATATACCTCTTCCTTGATCTTTCCATATAAGAATGCACACTTGATATCCATTTGATACACCTTGATGTTATGGTTGGCAGCAAAGGCTAAAAACAGTCTGATGGCATCTAGTCTTGCAACAGGAGCAAAAGTTTCATCATAATCAATGCCTTCTTCTTGTCGATATCCTTGAACCACAAGCCTAGCTTTATTTTTGACAGCAATGCCCCTTTTATCTGTTTTGTTCTTGAAGACCCATTTTGTGCCTATAGGACATACATCCTGAGGCAATGGTATAAGTTCCCATACTTGTTGTCTTTAGAACTGTAGGAGCTCTTCTTGCATGGCCTCTACCCAACCGTTGTCTTTTAGTGCCTCTTGGTACTTGACAGGTTGTGTGAGTGATAGAAAACCAGCAAAAAGACAAATGTTTTGTGATTGACTTCTTGTGAGAACCCCATCATTGATGTTGCCAATGATTTGGTCAGGTGGATGGTTTTTAAGGTAAATTAGATCTTCCTTGTATCGAATGATGGCATTTTGAGGTGAAGGCTGCATATGGAAATCATCTGAGCTAACATCTGTTAGCAATTTTGAAGAGCCAACATCTGTTTGGAATGGAGGTAGAGGTGTAGGTGGAATGGGGATAAAGAGAGGTTGACTTTTGTTCACAGAAAATGGACTTTTATCAACAAAGGTTTGATTAGATGAGCTGTCAGAGGTCTGGGGATCAACAACTATTGATCCAGCAGTGGCAGAGTTTTCACAGTTGTTAGTAACATCTGCTTCTCTGGTGGATGATATGACTTTGTATTGTGGAATCACAACGTCATATCCATAATCTTGATGTGAAGACTGTGGTATACTTGCATTGTTAGTCTTGATAGACATATCTTCAAATGTAAACTTATCTAAATCAAATAGTTCAGTAGGATTTGCTGGGATTTTTAATGAAGAATGTTCATTGAACTTTACATTCAAGTTCTCTTCCACACACCTAATCCTTGAATTAAAGACTCTGTAGGCTTTAGCAGTGGTTGAGTATCCCAGAAAATAACCACAATCTACTTTGGCTGCAAATTTTGAAATTGAATATTTTAAGTTTAAAAGGAAACATGGACAGCCAAAGATTTTGGAATATGAGATCAGAGGTTTAATTTTGTATAGAATTTCATGTGCGGTCTTTTGATGCCTGAGGTTAATCAAAACTCTGTTCTATACATAAAGCAGTGTTTACAGCCTCTGCCCAAAAATACAAGGGTAAACCTAAGTCTACAAGCATTGTTCTAGCAGCTTCAATCAAAGTTCTATTTTTCCTTTCAATCACCCCATTTTGTTCTGGTGTCCTTGGGATGTTGTATTGCCTAACAATCCCTTTTAACACACATAAATCATCCAACTCCTTATTTTTTAACTCTGTCCTATTGTCACTCCTAAAGACATTTACTAGCAGGTCAAATTGCTTTTCAACTTGTTTTACAAAATTTTGCAAAATGCCTGGAGTCTCATCTTTGGAGTGCATGAAGTAGGTCCATGTAAACCTTGAAAAATCATCAACTATAACAAGACAGTATCTCTTCTTTTTAAGACTCATGACTTTTACAGGGCTAAACAAGTCCATATGTAGCAACTGCAGACACTGACTTGTTTTGGACTCTTCAATTGATTTGTATGAACTTTTATGTTGTTTACTTTTTTAAACAGGAAACACAATGTTCATCACAGGTGAATTGTTTTGATGGAAGAACTCTTACAAGACTTTGTTTGGAGAGTGTAGTGATAGTTTTAAGATTTGTGTGACCAAGTCTTCTATGCCATAGTTCTGTCTCTTTGTTAGAAGCAACTAAGAACAGACATGAATTGGACATTGGATTATCTTTCAACATATCAACTACATATACATTGCCACTCCTGTGAGCAACAAGATGTGCTTTGCTCTCAGCTATGATTTGATCAATCTTTTTAACCACTTCTGGCCCAGCAATCTGACAAATTTTCTTAGTGAAGAATGACCCATAGACTTTTTCACTCATTTGAGATACACTAAGAAGATTAAATATCATATTGTCAATAAGATTGACATGTTCAAACTTGAGTTTCCCAGCCTGGACAGTCCATGGCCCTAACACCTTTCCTTTTGAATTGTTACCAAAGGATATATCACCCCCTCCATGTACCATGAAATCTTTAAGTAGGGCTCCACATCCTGTCATGTGCCTGGAGCCTCCACTATCTACATACCATAAACTATCAAGGCAAGTAGAAGCTCCCTGCACATTAGTAAACAATTAGTTTAGGTGAGTTTTCAAAGCTAGGATGGGTTTGGATAGGGTAACAGACATTCCAGCCTCAAGTGCAGGAATATGGTCAGTGTTTTAAACAGATTTTGATAACATCTGCTGTGGACCATTTCGTATCAACTGATCATAACCATGAGGATGCATGTTAATTCTTGGTTTAGATGGTCTTTTGTAGACCTCATAGCTAAGTGGGACTCTCTTGTAACATATCCTCTTGGAAATTTATTAGCTGGTGGTGCATCTGTTACCTGAACCTTTCTAGGAGCAGAGGTTATATTCAATTGTTTGGCAACTGATGTTTGGACAGAGACAAAGGTCTGTTTGGTCTTTTCATTTCTTGAACTCTCAAGTGTTTTAGATTTATACTCATTTCTTTTAACATCAAAATTTTTGAGATAAACACACTCTTGAATTTTGTGGTTTGATTTGCCACAAATGGTGCAATTTGGTAAATCAATTATCAAAATTATTTGTTTATATCATAAGCTTTTAGAAGAAAACAGTTTTTAGTGACATGATTATTCTTTTCACAAAAATCACAAAACAAGTTTGATATTTTCTCTATTTTCTTCCCTTTTCTGTCTTTTTACAACATCTGCTGGAAGATCTTTTAAGGGAATGATCTTTACTTGTGGTGCCTTTACACCTTAAATGGTTGAAAAAATCATTGGCTTAAAGTTGTCAAGAATGTCACACTCATCAGACCAGGTAAGTTTGAATTGATATTTTTCAATTTCCTCAAAACTTGAGGATCCTGCTGGTCTTTCTAAAACAATTTTCTTACCATTTGGTTTAGTGACTTTAATTTCTTGACCAGCCAAATTTGTTGGAATAATTTAAACCAACTCACAATCATTTACAACAGTGCTTTGAGAAACTTGGTCATGTTTTCTAAAACCTACACCAAATTTTACATTGCTTTTAATTTGTGATTCTAACATAAGCTCATAACCTTTACAGGATTCTACCCACTTTTCACAAGTAATTTGGGTAGATTCAAGCTCCTTTTTACAACTTTGATATTTTTCTATCATAGTTTGGAGTTGATCCTTGGTTATGCTGGACTCATGTTTGAGATTGCTAATTTTAGAATCTTTTTCAAACAGTTTTGTTTTTAACTCTTTCGCAAGTTTTTCAAACTGAAATTCATCATCCACAATTTTGTTTCTAAGATTTTCATTCACCTCTTTTATGTTAGCAAAAGCAATAATGCATTTATCAGAACTTAAGTCTTTAAGGACCTGAGGTGATACCTTAGCAGTAGCCATCATTGCACAATCACATTCACCATCACAAACACTGGTTTCCCATGGGTATGACACTAAGATCACAGTTTCTTCACCAACTTTCTCTTCTGAAACATCTGTGACAACATTTTCACAAACATCATTAGAATTTAACACTACCTCCTCAGACTCATCCCCTTCAAGTATTGTATCTAGCGCCATGAAACAAAAATCTTCTTGTTTCTTTTCAGTATTAGCAACTAGAGCAAAATTTTCATCAGTCAGTTCCTCAGCTAAGCTACTCCAATCAACAGAATCTTGTGTAAAGAAGCTCTATTGACTAGTCTCTGCAATAGCAGAGGTTTGTGTAACTTGTGGTGCAGGTTGCACTTGAACCTGAGGACTTGGGTCTTGAACATACTGTATCTGAGGAACAGTAGTTTGGACATATTGAACTGGAACAGTGGTTACAGGATGTGCAAAATGAGCAGTGTTTTGCATATGAGGAGCAGGGGTGTATTAGGAATAATGGACAATGTTTTGTGTGTATTTAGGTCTAGGACTTGGGTGTGTGATAATTGGATCATTTGTTTGACTCCTACACTCCCTAGCAAAATGAGCTAACCTGTTACACTTGTAGCATTTAATCTTTGATCCAACCCAACTTTTAACCCTCCATGCAACCCTGGAAATTTTCTACCAGTTCTTTATAGAACTTGCTGGTCCTAACACTCAGCAATGCCAATTGGAGTAATATGTCCATTTCTTCTAAATCAGTTGGATCAAAATGTTGAAGATCATTAAGTTCAAAGGATAAATTGTCAGAAACTTGGTTTTCCCCATTTGCTGCAAAAGCAAAGTTGGGTGAGCAGGAATTAGAGTTGAAATTCCCACCAGATGTTACGTCAATAAAATGATCATAACTCTATTCCTTGCTACTACCAGAGGTTTCTTCTTGACCAAAAAGTGTTGTACTACCAAAAGAATAATCATCAGCCACTTTTCCTAACTCTTATAGCTTCTTTTTTTGGTTAAGCTCTCTCTTATAAGTGAGAAGCCTACCATGAAGCTGAGTCAAACTCATCTCTTTGAACCCAATAGCGGTTCTAGTTACAAAGGCAATAGTGTCCCATTTCTCTGGTGGAGATCTTAGAAATCAACTATTTAAAGTGTAATTTGGATATTCAAATTTTACAAGTTTTAACTCACTAATGAGACAACTAAACCTTTCAAATTGTTGAGTTAATGATTCTCCTTTCACATGACAAAATGTTTCACATTGTTGGTTCAAAACTTCTCTTTTATTTTCAAAACCTCTTTAGTGCCACCAAATTGTTCTTTCAGAGCATCCCATAACTCATTTGCATTGTTGCAATACAACAAGCCAGCATAGATATCATGAGGCAAAGCAATTGCCATAAAATGCCTTTGCATCTAGCTCAATTTTCTGAAAATCTTGCTCGGAGTAATGTTCAAAACTCTTTGGAACTTGAACTTTTGGGTCTTTGGCACTCAGTACCATCGGAACATGTGGTTCGAAAATAACCGATTTCCAGCAAACCGTATTCTGTTGTGCAAGTATGTGACCCATCCATCATAGCCATATATTGTACTCTGATCTGACAAGTATCAGAGGTTCGTACATGGTGCCAGTGTTGTGTGTATCTTGTGGATTTGAGACATGCTAATTGTTTACAAACAAATTTTTGTTTAAAAACTTTGACGTAAATAAACTGTTACTCTATTTTCAATACAAAGGAACAAACGAATTGGCAGTGAGAGCTAACCCGTTTATATCAAACTGATTGTTAAATCAAATTTGAACGACCAAGCTCCGATACCAATTGTTAGGATCTGAGTTTGATATTGATGTGATTGTTTTAGATGAAATCAATGGAAGAAGATAATAATCAATGAAACAGTGCAACGTAAATGTGTAAAACTTTAAAATCACAACAATAAAAACTTTGATCTGAGCATCTTTGGCTGACATTACTATGAAAGTGACACTTAACAAACTAAACAAACACTAAACACTGCTAGACCTAAACACTTTTACATTAAAATACAATACAAAGTCTGTTGATAACTACTGCTAAGACTGTTGGTCTTCAACAGACCTTTGCCATAACAATTCTTTGGTTTTTTATTAGAGTTTGTAACTAACAGACCTTTGTTTTTAGCAGAGCTTTATCCTAGCAGATCTTGTGAACAGTTCTTTATTCCCAAAAGAGTTTAGAGTAGTAGATCTTTATGATGAAGGATCAGATGTTATAGATTGTTTTGGCTTTTCAATCATCTGTTCTTTTATAGGGTTCGATAGATCCAACATACGTTAACCAAGGCATGTTGATACGTCAATAGGCTTGATTGTGCCTCATGTGATTCAGTTTTCTTATATTCATAACATACATATTACATACAAGCAACATACTTATTGAAACTAAATTATTGTTTATCAAATCATTATAAACTACGTGCTCACCAACTTTATAGTTGACCGTTTTTACATATTTTTCAGGTGATAGCTAGTGAGTTAGCAATGGACCTGGACTTGCTTAGAGACTTACATCGAGATTTATGTGGTTAATTATTACTAACGTGAGTGGGGTGTGTATAATTTTTAGACATATTTTAAGTACTTTTCACTCGTTATTCAAGCTTTAAATTTATAAAACACGATATAACACTATAACTCTCTACAACATGCTAGGGCAAGTTCACCTATCATTTGCGTAGTATAGTGATGGTAAGATACCGAGGTCGTCCACGCACACTAGAGCTTTTAATATCGGAATATCATCAACATCTAATCTAATCAATTTTTGAGAAAAGATTTTTAATAAGTAAAATAAATAAAATAAAGTAAATAAAAGAAATAAATAGACAAGATAGAATCACTTGGTTCCGACTTGTTATTTATATATCCTTTGATGATTTTCGTACTTTGGGTTTTTTAAAAGATTATCTTAGTTAAAGTGGTATGTCCCACTTTTGGAGGCAACTCTACCCTCAGCCATATTGGTCTGAGTCAGCAGAGATATAGTCTCGTAAGGCGGAATATTGAAAGATAATTAAGTAAGTTATTAATGCAAAATGTGGCATGTCCCTCTTTTGGAGGCAACGCTACCCTCGGTCATATTGGTCTGAGTTAGCAGGGATACAGTCTCGCAAGGTCGGTTGAAGTTTTAATAGTAGTTTATTTATAAGGAACTCAAATTGTTCTTACTTCCCCCGATTTGATGCTATCTGCCTCAAGGGAAGTCCTAATAAGCTTGAATCAAGTCCTCATAGGATCTATACACTGAACGAGGCAAAAACTTTATCCATACCACCCTTTTAACCTCCCTTCCAAGCAGTTAACGCCTTAATATAGACCGTAAAGACACGAATGAGTGAATCAACAAAACACGAAGAGATGATAGAATAAGGTTCACTTTAAATATAAAAACTAGATATTAAAGTTATTAATACAAACCCAATTAAAAAGTTAACCAAAGCTTAGAAATCAAAAGTAATACATAAATAACTTGTCTTCACCAAGTGATGTAAGAGATTAGTCAATCATGGCCTTTGTTTGACAAAAACTCTTACGATCAATCTTAAATCCCGAGACTATTACACACTTTAAAGATAGTTTATGGATGAATATGGTGGTATTGTGGTGGTGGAGTGGTGGCAGGTGTGAGAGAAGTGGTTTGCCAAGGAATGAGTTAAAATGGAATCAAGCACCCCTATTTATAGCTGAAACAGAAGTTTCACACGGACCCGTGCCTGTGGGCACGGCCTCGTGTCATCCTTCTTCTCTGTCTTCATTTAATGAGCTTGTCAGTCCAGATGGTTGCACTACCCCGGGGTCATTGTACTTGTTGTACTATCCAAGATTTGCGTATCTAGAAGTTGACCACGGCCCGTGTCCATGGGACACGGCCCCGTGTCTCTTGTCTGCTTCTGTTTGTCTTCTTCTTCCTGGAATCTTGAGTGGGGCACGACCCCATGCCTGGCAGGCACGACCCCGTGCTTGGCTTCTGATTCGTTGTTTTTGGTCTTGGGGTAAAGCTCGGAGGGTTGGTATAGTGTACTATCTTTCCTTCTTTGTATTTATGTTGGTTTTTGCCGTCAATTTGTTACTTTTGTATGTTTAAGCTATTTTAGTCCTGAAAATTAAAAGTATACAAAGAAACCCACTTTTTCCAATATTAATACTAAAAAGGGTTAATTTTAGGGTGGTCGGGGTGTCATCGGGGAGGTGGGTGTTTGAGTGAGGCCCCTAAGCGGGAACACCCCCGCCACCCCCTTCCCGCGGCTTGGTGATTCCCCAAATCGTGTAGTTGTCACCGCGTTGAATTCGAACGTTGAGACGACCGTTATTGCACATGACCGTTTAAAAAAAATCTTTATTATTTAAAACCCACACATTTCACTCATCTTCAACACCAATTTTCACTTATATTTTACTCATCTCCAACACCAATTTTCACCTATATTCCACAAAATCCTTTCTTTTATATTCCAAAAAATTAACCCCGTTAATGGCGGATGACATAACCCCGCTATTCATTCCATTTGATATCAATGAAAACGACGATTCTTCTTCAAGCGATGGTAGTTTATTTTTTTCCAAAATCTGATTACGGAAGCCGCCGCGCTGGAAGACACCGGTACTTCTAGAAAAAAGAAACTTTTCTGTCGAGATCGAGAGAAAGGCCACAAAACCCTTGGAGAACAAGATTTACCCCACCTTTTGGCGGATTCCGACGACGATTAGTTTAATTAGTTTTAGTTTTAAAATGTATTTTTATATTTTAATGTTTTGTCTAAAATATGTTTTAGTTATTGATGCATATTTTCTAGAAATAAAAAATAGAAAAAAAATCAAACCCACCAAGTGTTTGAGCACCTCTAGTGATTGAGTGCAAAATGGAGAGTAGAATGATGAGTTGACATGTCATGATATTATTGAGTAAAAAAAAGTTTACCACTCCCCAAATGGGGAGTGCCCCTTCCACCCTTATACCTTATTTGATAAAATTTATATGTTGTATTTAGTGTATATCAGTTACGCATAGACTACTTGTTTAGAGCGCATGTCGTAACACATTTTGAATAAATGCATATTCCTCTATTATTAACGTGCTATGATATAGAATATCACATTTCCGCGTTTCCGCCTTGGCGGGTGTGACGGGTGTGACAACAAGTAATCCACTAACTCATTAAATTTAGCACAAAGCCTGCAAGTAGTTAAACCTACAAGAATATTCTTCCGTGAGAGAGCAAATTTTTAACACCAAACATTATGCTCACCAAAAATCACCAATTTTATTTTTTTATTTCAATCTTTTGCTATAAACAAATTCTAATGATTGGCATTAGATTATTATCATCATGGTGATGGTTAAGCTTATTTTTACTTAAAAGAATTCAATTTGATTTAAAGTCAAGTCAAATTCACCAATAATTCACAAAGCAAAATTTTAAGTCATAAATTCATAATCTTTACACTCCAACACATTAAACATCATTTATGATATGTACATACTCTTTGACCCATAAATACCATTTATTTCTAGAAATTATGTAAGAGAAGGCACTCTCCTGGCAACCCGACAAATATCCACAACAACATCAAATAAGATTGTGTCACTTAATTTAACCCAATACAACATAATTTAACCTAAATTGTAAAAGACAATCTCATAGGTCAACTCACCATCCCTTATTTTTAATTTTAAACCTATAAAAACCAATCACTTAAAAAAATAACATTTTCCATAATTAGATAAAAACAATTACGCCAATTAAAAATATAAAATATAATTAGCCTTCAAAAAAACCTATTTATAGCGAACCTCAATTTTCCGCTATTTCACGTTTATGTTCCACACAATGTTTTAAAAACCGGTATTTTAATTATATCGAGTTAGATTCAGAAATAGTTCAACCGGTTAAATCGGGTTGTACCGAGCGGTTCAACCGTGTTAACTAATTAACTCTATAAGTCTATAAAATATAATTTCAACTCATAAAATAATCTAAGTACAATATTCCATAATAAAATCTTCCAAAAGTTAATCCATATTCAAAAAATTATCCAAAAGTTCATGATTAAATACCCATTATATAGCAATTAGCAAACACTATAACAATTAACAACATGAATGATTGAACAAAAGTCAATATAAGGTAAACCTAGATGATCGGTTGAAGAACTTAATCTGAAAAACCCAATGGTTTTCTATCTTTAAGTGAGAAAGAAGTTTGATCAATGTGAATTATTAATTGTGGGTGCTAAGTTTTACACTTTAACTAAGAGGTAAATAGTTACCTTTTTTAGGCACCTAAAAATTAAAAGTTCAAAATTTTGATCTTTGTCCTGGTATGAACCCGTACTGGTATAACCCAATTTACCGACGATACAACTTCTTTGCTGTTTGCATAGTTTACTGCTGGCATATTTAAACCGATTTTAAAACATTGGTTCCACATTTAAATTTTCCACATTCAATTGACTTAGTCAACAAAATTCGAAAAAAAATATACTTCACCTAAAAAAATTAAGGGGTTCTTTCGAAAATATATGTAACACCCTGTAAAATCGTGTCCAATAGTATAGTGACACGTGTTGTATTTTAAATATAATCTACTAAAGACCAGTAAGGACTAAAGGCGTCAACATGCTCAAACCGAGCCTCTGAGTGACGGTCCGATATCAACATGCATAAATAACAGCCTCTGAGTGACTGATATGTCAGCATGCTTAAATCATTAGCCTCTGAGTGACTGATATGTCAACATGCTTGAAAATTTGGCCTCTGAGTGACTGATATGTCAACATGCCCAGCCTCTGAGTGACATCGGAATCAACATGCTTATAATAAGCCTCTGAGTGATCCTTTGTGAAGTCCTAACTCATGCCGTTTGTTGGACGAGATGGTTCAATTTTGTAAATATGTGAAAGTTGGATGATGGAGGGATTAAAAGTGTCAACATGTTAATTTGTACCTCTGAGTGACCTTTTAACGAACCGAGAGCTCGACAATGTCCGGGCATAATCCCGGGAATGCCAAGTATTGGCTACGGAGGGCCAAAAGTGCCAAAAAGGTGTTGACACTTTGAAAGTGGCCAGGGGGCGGTCGCGGGCCGCGAGAGACCATGCCTAGGTCTCTCACGAGGCGCGAGAAGCCCTCTGCTGCAGAAAATTTGTTTGGTCTCCAAGCAAAACTCCAAAACCATTAATTCGAAACCATGGCTTCTCTAAACTGCTATGCCACGTTTTGGGACACTTGTAAGCTTTTTCTTACACCCCTAAACACCTGACTTCACCTCCTTTGAGTTCTCCAACTATAAATAGGTGATCAAGTTCACCATTTGAACTTGCACCTTTCTAAATCGTAACTCTTCTACCTCCTCTGGAAGTTCCTAGCTGAAAGGAGCATCCAACTTAGTTCTATTGCATTGTAGGAACCTCTTGTAAGTCTTCCTTGCTCTTGCTTTTTCGTTTATAGGCTTTTATAGCCAAAAGTCAAGCGTTTTACGAAAAACGCTTTGACTTTCGGTTAAGACCATTATGGTCCAGCCATTGTTCGAAATGAACATGGCTAAGTGATCATAATAAGGTAGGTGTTAGTCCCTATAAAGGGCACCTCCCTAAGATCACGTTTGCTAGACCAATTGACGGGTCAAAGTTATAATATTAAAAAGTCAAACAGGCCATTTTCGGAAAAATCATAAATTGATCTTATATATGTTATGAAACCTATTTTGACACTTAAACAAGTTGGTAATAATTATTAGAACATGTAAGAACATGTTCGGCTCATCAAATTCAGTTATAGGGTCGGTTCGCAACCGAAAGCCGCGAAGTTTGACTTCTGCTTTGACTTTCGATTCTGACCCGATTTAGATTATATCTACTGATATAAAGTTGCATTATGATCATAATATAATGTAGCATAACCCTCTGAGGTTTATTTACCTGATCATAATCAGAATCCAAGTTTATGCGCAAGTTCCATAATTATGCCATCTTTGACCAAAATGCCCTTTTTACATAAATCAAGGTTTTAATGACACCGTCATGATCAAATATGCATCCCATTGAAATTTCGAGCGATTCAAACTCTTATGCTGGATCGCCCTACCAAGGTCCTAATGATTGGGACCAATACTGGAACCAATTCACCTTCGCCCACACTCCTTCTCACCACTCTCAACCACCTCCTGTTCAAGAAGATATCCACATGGAACCGGTGGACCAACCGTAACAACCACCTGAACCACCAAAAAGGAAGCATGGAGCATGTATATCGGTACGTGCAGGACAAAGGTCGGGATCGCTGCCACCTTTGCCAAACTCCTACCCCACGATTCGAGAGGACCCACAAATGGGTGTGCCCTCTAACACCTCACCTGTGATTGAACCAACACCCACACCTACTATTCAACCACCACCAACGGGTTATTCTAACCCAATCCCCACATATCCAGACACGTCTGGATATGACCCTTTTAACCCATCTACACCGGTAGACTATCAAGCATGGTCGCAAGACCCCTACATGCAGGCGGTTATGCACAACGCACTTTACCCGTCTCCTTTTCAAACTCCTACCCCATGATTCGAGAGGACCCACAAATGGGTGGGCCCTCTAACACCTCACCTGTGATTGAACTAACACCCACACCTACTGTTCAACCACCACCAACGGGTTATTCTAACCCAATCCCCACATATCCAGACACGTCTGGATATGACCCTTTTAACCCATCTACACCGGTAGATTATCAAGCATGGTCGCAAGACCCCTACATGCAGGCGGTTATGCACAACGCACTTTACCCGTCTCCTTTCCCACCTACTTATCCACCGACTGGGTATCCAACTTATGGGTACCAGTATCCGGTTATGCCACAACCACAACCTCCGCCATCACTTGAGGCCATTAATGAGGCCTTAGAAAGGATGAAAGAAATGCAGCAACAGGCGGAGAAAACGGAGAAGAAGACAAAAAAGTTCTTCAAGAAACTCTCCAAGTTGGTCAAGGGAAAGAAGGACGAGTAAAGTCTCTTCTAAATATGTGTAGTCCCTGCGAGGACCTTGTTATTTCTTTAGTCTCTGCGTGGACAGTTCTATTTCTTTAAGTCCTTGCATGGACAAGTTTATTTCATTTTCCTAGTATTATAGTTTCTAATTTAAAAGTTAATGAAGTATTTTGGAATTTATATATATATATATATATATATATTCATCCTCTTGAAAAGCGAGCGTCTCGATTTACTCGAAATTTATGCTCTGCTATATAATTCCAAAAGACCTTAATAGATTGATTATGCCAAGTGGCGTAGACCACACATTGGCCAAGAAATGATAGTTAAGTACGAAGGGGTCTTCTATCAGGATAGTTAAGGGAAGTTATCCTTCTATCCAGGAGTAAAGGACTAGGTCCAAACCTCCAAGATCGTTAAGGTCGAAGGTGACCGGGACCATTAATCAATTATTATGGTACTCTTATGTAACATTAAGAAATGTTCATACTCTTGGTAGTGCGGCTTAAGGAACCACACTAGCCGTCAGGCCAATGTGTCCAACTAATTGTCCAATGGGACAGGATGATATGCCATGTACATCTGATATGATGTAGGCCAATGTGCCCAATTAATTGTCCAACGGGACAGGCTGATATGCCATGTACATCTGATATGATGTAGGCCAATGTGCCCAATTAATTGTCCAACGGGACAGGCTGATATGCCATGTACATCTGATATGATGTAGGCCAATGTGCCCAATTAATTGTCCAACGGGACATGCTGATATGTCATGTACATCTGATATGATGTAGGCCAATGTGCCCAATTAATTGTCCAACGGGACAGGCTGATATGCCATGTACATCTGATATGATGTAGGCCAATGTGCCCAATTATTGTCCAACGGGACAGGCTGATATGCCATGTACATCTGATATGATGTAGGCCAATGTGCCCAATTAATTGTCCAACGGGATAGGCTGATATGCCATATACATCTGATATGATGTAGGCTAATGTGCCCAATTAATTGTCCAATGCGACAGGCTGATATGCCATATATATATTATGACCAATATGACCGACCAATGCGCCCAATTATTATATCCATTAGGAACAAGCCTATGAGCTATATAATTATCAATGATGACAATGACAGTTGTGACATTGCGATCCACTGTCCAGTGACATATGGACTACGTCCAAATTGTAATTTGCCTACGATGGTCCTATTAAGACCTAGGCCAAATATAGATATGTTAAGCCTAAGAGTTGTGATGTTATTCACACTAGTATAGGCAATGGATTGTTATATCCAATATTGAAAGCCGATATGGTTAATGCGCCATGGATAAATGAAGTTTTATTAGTATATAGAAACCAAGACTTAAAGATGGCTAACTCAAACGAAGCACAAAGTAGCCACAGGAATGCTGAATCTAATAAAGCTGAAAATAAAAATATAGATGATGAAAATTTTCAAGATCGCATTGATGCGGCTGTGGAAAGGGCCATGGGTAAGGCCATAGAAAAGCTAAGAGAGTCGAGTGCCACTCGCTCTAGACCTCTATCTATTCCACCATTTTCAGCTCATAGGGAGAGCTCTGTTCACTCTTCAAATGCAAAGAGTGAACCAAAGAAAATAGATCTTACTGAAAAGTCCCGTTCTATTAAGGACAGATGTACTTATAAGTATTTTGTCTCATGCAAGCCCTGAGACTTTAACGGGGAGAAAGGAGCGGTAGAAGCCCTAAAGTGGCTAGATGAGATGGAAACGATTGTAGATATCAACAATTGTGCTGATAAGGATGTGGTCAAGTACGTATCACAATCCTTCAAGGGCGATGCCCTAATATGGTGGAAAGCCGTGATTCAATCAACAGGTAAGGTACACCTGTACAACTTGGGATGGTCCAAGTTTGTTGATCTGGTAAAGGAAACTTACTGCCCAACCCATGAGGTGGAGAAGCTAGAGACAGACTTCTTGTCTCTATCAATGAAAAACCTAGACTGTCGGAAGTACGTCTCCGATTTCAACTCCCTATCTAGGTTAGTATCCTATTTGATCACCCCCGAATCCAAACGCATTGCGCGTTTCATAAATGGGTTGGCGCCCGAGATAAAGGGCATGGTAAAGGCTTCACAACCTAACACCTATAGGTCTGCTGTAGACCTATCTCTTTCCCTCACCCTAGATATGGTAAGACAAAAGTCAATTAGGACTGAAACTGACGGAAAGAGGAAATGGGAGGATAATAACTCCCAAGGATTTAAGAAGAAAGGAAATTTTGGGTTAAAGAAGAACCAGCACGTGTCTAGTGACAAACCTCTGTGCAAGAATTGTAAATATAGGCACTGGGGACAGTGTAGTATAAATCTACAAACCAAACCCTGTGGTATCTGCAAGAGAAAAGGGCATAAGACCTTAGATTGCAAGGATCTCAAGGATGCAGTTTGATATAACTGCAACGAAAAAGGGCATATAACATACAATTGCCCCAAGAAACCCAAAAGTAATGAGTCAAAGCCTGGAGAGGCCAAGAAGGGAAATGCCCGTGCCTTTCAAATGAATGCCAGGGAGACCGTTAATGACAACAACGTCATAACAGGTACTTTCCCCACTAATGATATTTACGCTGGAGTTCTTTTTGATTCAGGTGCGGATAGATCATTTGTTGACCATAAGTTTAGTAAACTATTAAACTTGCCCATAAGAACTCTAGACAAAAGTTATGAGAAAGAACTCGCCGATGGAACCTTAGAAATTGCTTCTTCCATTCTTGATGGATGTTCTATATCCATTAAGAATCATTCCATCCCTATCTCTCTTCTGCCAATGAAATTGGCGGGGTTCGATGTTGTCTTAGGCATGGAGTGGTTATCTCATAACCAAGCCCGCATTACCTACGATAAAAAGCTCATCGAGATTAAGACCCCATCTGGTGAAATGATCACCATACCCCGAGACTCACGCTATGCATTGCCGGACAAGGTGTCATTATTTAAGGCATCCAAGTGTTTGAGAAGAGGCTGTGTCATTTATATGGCACAAGTTACCATAAATGAACCAAAGCCAAACCTTGAAGATCAACCAGTTATCTCGGAGTATCCCGATGTTTTCCTTGAAGAATTACCAGGCCTACCTCCAGACAGGCAAGTGGAGTTCAGAATTGACATCATACCAGGATCAGCACCAGTGGCTAGAGCTCCATATAGTGTAGCACCAACGGAGATGAAGGAATTGAGGACACAACTCGACGAACGTTTGGAGAAAGGCTTTATTCAGCGTAGTTCCTCGCCTTGGGAGCTCCTATTCTGTTTGTAAAGAAGAAAGACGGTTCGATGCGATTGTGCATCGACTACCGGGAGCTAAACAAGCTAACCATTAAGAATAGATATCCTCTGCCTAGGATCGATGATTTATTCGACCAACTTCAAGGGGCTAGTTATTTTTCTAAGATAGATTTGAGATCAGGATATCATCAACTGAAAGTTAGGAGCGAAGATGTTCCTAAAACTGCCTTCAGGACCCGCTATGGTCATTTTGAATTCCTAGTGATGCCTTTTGGGCTCACAAATGCACCAGCAGCATTCATGGATCTCATGAATAGAGTCTGCAAACCGTATTTGGATAAGTTTGTCATTGTCTTCATAGACGACATACTTATCTATTCTCGTAATCAAAATGATCACGAGAAACATCTTCGGTGCATCCTAGAATTATTAAGGCAGGAGAAACTTTATGCAAAGTTCTCTAAATGCGAATTTTGGCTTAGAGAATTCCAATTCCTTGGACACATGGTAAGTGAGCGTGGTATGCAAGTGGATCCCGTCAAAATTAAGGCCATAATGAATTGGGAAGTGCCCAAGACCCCAATGGAAGTTCGTAGTTTCTTAGGATTGGCTGGTTACTATAGGAGGTTCATTGAGAACTTTTCAAGAATAGCCACTCCTTTAACTTCCTTGACCCGTAAGAATATTAAGTATAATTGGGGTCCAAAGCAACAAGAATCTTTTGAGATTCTTAAACACAAGTTGAGCAACGCTCCTGTGTTATAACTACCTGAGGGTATTGAGAATTTTGTTGTTTATTGTGATGCATCACACACCGGTATGGGCTGTGTGCTAATGCAAAATGGCAAGGTAATTGCCTATGCATCGCGACAATTAAAGGTGCATGAAAAGAATTACACCACCCATGATTTGGAATTGGGTGCCGTTGTATTTGCACTAAAGCTGTGGAGACATTACTTGTATGGCACAAAGTGTGTTACATACACCGACCATAAGAGTCTCCAACACCTGTTCAATCAGAAAGAATTGAACATGCGACAACGCCGTTGGATGGAAACTCTTAATGATTATGATTGCGAGATTCGCTACCATCCAGGCAAGGCAAATGTAGTTTCCGATACCTTAAGTCGCAAGGAAAAGGTTAAACCTATTAGGATTAACGGCAAGAGCATTGAGCTTAGAAATAGCTTGAGTGAAAAGCTATTAGATGCGTAAAAGCAAGCCTTATTAGAGGCTAATATCCCTAATGAGGGATTAGGCGGAACTGTTGATCAGTTAGCACCTGGAAAGGATGAAATCCTAAGATTTAATGATAGAATTTGGGTTCCGATCTTTGGAGGACTTAGAGATCTAATCCTCCAAGAAGCGCACAATTCAAGATACTCGGTTCACCCGGGAGGTGACAAGATGTATCAAGACTTGAAGAAGAATTATTGGTGGATGGGTTTGAAGAAATCCATAGCCACTTATGTAGCTAAGTGTCTGACGTGTTCGCAAGTTAAGGCGGAACATCAGAAACCGTCAGGACTACTACAACAATTAGAAATTCCCACTTGGAAATGGGAAATGGTAACTATGGATTTGATTACCAAGTTACCTAAGACCAAATGTGGTAATGACACTATTTGGGTCATAGTGGATAGGCTGACCAAGTCAGCACACTTCTTGCCAATAAAAAAACGTATAATTCAGATAAATTGGCTAAGTTATATGTGGACAAGATAGTGTCCCTACATGGTGTGGCCGATATCTATTGTATCTGATAGAGATACTAGATACACATCTCACTTTTGGAAAAGTTTCCAACAATCGTTAGGCACACGATTAAATTTTAGTACGGCTTACCATCCGCAGACTGTTGGTCAAAGTGAGTGTACTATCCAGACACTGGAAGACATGCTAAGGGCATGTGTGATTGATTTAGGTGGAAGTTGGGACGACCACTTACCCTTAATAGAATTCTCCTACAATAACAATTATCATACTAGCATCAAGGCTACTCCTTTTGAGGCCTTGTATGGGAGAAAATATAGAACGCCCGTATGTTGGACAGAAGTTGGGGAGGCCCAACTATCAAGACCTGAGATTGTCCTGGAGACCACGGAAAAGATTATGCAAATCCGTGATCGTCTCAAAACTGCCAGGGACAGGCAGAAAAGTTATGCTGACAAGAGGCGTAAACTTCTTCAGTTCCAAGTAGGGGACAAAGTCATGCTGAAAGTATCACCCTGGAAAGGTGTGATGCGTTTTGGAAAGAAGGGCAAGTTAAGCCCAAGATATATAGGACCCTTCGAGATAATCGAATGTGTCAGCATTGTAGCTTATAAGCTCAGGTTGCCAGAGGAGCTTAGTGGAATTCATGATGTATTCCACATATCTAATCTTAAGAAATGTATAGCCGATGAGTCGCTAGCAATGTCGCACAAGGATGTGCAAATTGATGAAAACTTGAGGTTCGTTGAGAAACCAATTTCGATCGAGGATCGACAAGTTAAGAAGCTCCGAAGAAAAATGACACCTATAGTAAAGGTTAAGTGGGACGCTTTTAGAGGTCCTGAGTATACATGGGAGGTTGAGTCCACTATGCGACAAAAGTACCCCCATCTTTTTGAATAAAATCTCGAGGTCGAGATTTCTTTTAAGAGGGTGAGGATGTAACACCGTGTAAAATCGTGTCCAATAGTATAGTGACACGTGTTGTATTTTAAATATAATCTATTAAAGACCAGTAAAGACTAAAGGCATCATCATGCTCAAACCGAGCCTCTGAGTGACGGTCCGATGTCAACATGCATAAATAACAGCCTCTGAGTGACTGATATGTCAACATGCTTGAAAATTTGGCCTCTGAGTGACTGATATGTCAACATGCCCGGCCTCTGAGTGACATCGGAATCAACATGCTTATAATAAGCCTCTGAGTGATCCGTTGTGAAGTCCTAACTCTCATACGTGCCGTTTGTTGGACGAGAGGGTTCAATTTTGTAAATATGTGAAAGTTGGATGATGGAGGATTAAAAGTGTCAACATGTTAATTTGTACCTCTGAGTGACCTTTTAACGAACCGAGAGCTCGACAATGTCCGGGCATAATCCCGGGTATGCCAAGTATTGGCTATGGAGGGCCAAAAGTGCCAAAAAGGTGTTTAAAAAGGTTTTTAGAAGCTTTAATAGGTTAAGGGGTTAAAAGTGTCAAACTTTGAAAGTGGCCAGGGGGCGGTCGCGGGCCGCGAGAGACCATGCCTAGGTCTCTCACGAGGCGCGAGAAGCCCTCTGCTGCAGAAAATTTGTTTGGTCTCCAAGCAAAACTCCAAAACCATTAATTCGAAACCATGGCTTCTCTAAACTACTATGCCACCTTTTGGGACACTTGTAAGCTTTTTCTTACACCCCAAAACACTTGACTTTACCTCCTTTGAGTTCACCAACTATAAATAGGTGATTAAGTTCACCATTTGAACTTGCACCTTTCTAAATCATAACTATTCTACCTCCTCTGGAAGTTCCTAGCTGAAATGAGCATCCAACTTAGTTCTCTTGCATTGTAGGAACCTCTTGTAAGTGTTCCTTGCTCTTGCTTTTTCGTTTATAGGCTTTTATAGCCAAAAGTCAAGCGTTTTACGGAAAACGCTTTGACTTTCGGTTAAGACCATTATGGTCCAGCCATTGTTCAAAATGAACATGGCTAAGTGATCATAATAAGGTAGGTGTTAGTCCCTATAAAGGGCACCTCCCAAGATCACGTTTGCTAGACCAATTGACGGGTCAAAGTTATAATATTAAAAAGTCAAACAGACCATTTTTCGGAAAAATCATAAATTGATCTTATATATGTTATGAAACCTGTTTTGACACTTGAACAAGTTGGTAATAATTATTAGAACAAGTAAGAACATGTTCGGCTCGTCAATTTCAGTTCTAGGGTCGGTTCGCAACCGAAAGTCGCGAAGTTTGACTTCTGCTTTGACTTTCGATTCTGACTCGATTTAGATTATATCTACTGATATAAAGTTGCATTATGATCATAATATAATATAGCATAACCCTCTGAGGTTATATTACATGATCATAATCAGAATCCAAGTTTATGTGCAAGTTCCATAGTTTTGCCATCTTTGACCAAAATACCCTTTTTACATAAATCAAGGTTTTAATGACAATAAACTTGAAAATGAGTTTCCTACTGATATTAATATTATAAGTAGGATTATTTGGGATGTTAAACCAAGTTATAAACTGAGTTTTCAAGCAGGTCCTTAAACTGTGTCGATAAATGGACGGTTTTAGCCCTTGTGACTTATAAAATGGTTTTAATCAAATCTTTCCAAGGTAAGTCATTTACCTACTAATATGTTATATTAAATAACATATCTAAAATATTTTAATCTAACCTTAACATCAGTTTTCATAAAAATCACATAAAGACGCCATTTTACGACATAAGCGTCGTTTAAGCGCATAGTATGGTTTTAAACCATATTAATGGACCAAGACTTGTTACCTACTGATTTTAAAACTTATTTTTAAACATATTTACAGTAGGTACATATTATAAACTCAGAATCCCAAATAATTTATAAACTATGTGTAAAATGACCAAAATGCCCCTTTGATGAATAGTTTGGTCATAAAAGATAATTTACACATATAATTGACGTCCTACTGGATATTATATCATAAATAAATATTTTTCCAGAATACTTATGTTGGTAAACTTAAAATATATTCAAGTTTCTTTTATACGGTATGAAATTACCAAAATGCCCTTATGAGGCATAGTTTCGTTTTAAAACCATGACGGGCATATAAGTTAGTATCCTATTGATATTTTAAATTATTTAAAGTATAATGGCATATGAACTTGTCCGTGACTTATCCGGTTACCCGATATCGCTAATATGCGCACGGTTACGTATATGTAACTATTTTACGAAAATTAATCGAAACGGGTTTAACCTTGTCATTTAAGTCTCAAAATCCAGAATTTTAATAGTTTACCCATATTAAACAATGTCAAGGTACTTTTTGGGATTAAACTACATGCAATCCAATTATCGTTTAATCTAGCATCATATGTTCTGATCAAGGACGCTAGTCGGTCTAAGTCTATGACTTAAATAAGACCCGTTAGTATTTAATTGGTTAGTTTATACCATAATCCAGACTAGAGACTTGCTGGTAAATGCTATCTGCACTTAGTCCTTTTTGTGTACGGCTTTAGTTATTAAAAATTTAAGAAGACTAGCTCAGGTAAATACTCTCGACTTATTTCCCCTATACGGGCTTGGGTTACGGTAAATTATTACCGCTTGGTCGGAAATGGGATTAATCGAACGTCGGTTCGGAATAGAAATCCGCATATTCTGTTTTACTCAGTTTTGTTTGATAATCTAAACATAGGGGCTTAACTACTGTGTCCTGGATTATCCTCGGCTCATTACAATCGAAATGGCCACGACCTTAGCGCGGGTGTTGGCATAACCCGATAGACGCTCAATTATGCATTCCCACAAGGTTGGGAGGAATTGACTCCTTCGTGAGTCCAAAGTGGTGTGTACGTTAATTGTGTCTCGGTTTTCGTGCGAGCCTCGTATGTACGACAAACATGTAAATCTGTTAACAAGGTTGGACGGTCAATTAACCCAAGTTATAAAAAGAGATTTTTGTACTGATACGTACCTAAAACATTTTTTTTAAAATGTTTTCAAAATGAGTCAGTTGGGTGTATTTACCAGCGAAAGCTGACGTATTTTCAAAAGACTAATTGCAGGTACAATACGAAAATAGGCCGGAAGTGCTCGGTAGTGATAGAGGATATTGCAAATCCTAAATCTGCCCAAAGTCTGTTTTATTCTTTCCTTGTACAATTTATGATCCGCCTGTGGATCTTCTATTACAAGATTGTATATTATTTTGTATTTTCGAACATTCGGTTTGTAATAGTAATTTTACTCCAAGACTTCCGTTGTGCCGTGTTTAATTGACCATGATGTTATCAACTGTTGTCACGATACTTCCCATCCGGACCACTGATATTTGAATTTCGGAGTTGGAAATCCGGGGTGTGACAATATAGCTAGCCATTAACCAAAACTATAATTAGCCTTATTAAATATTGTAGTTCATTTGATCACATTTGGACACCTACGATGTAATTTACATTTATTGACATCTTGTTTTGTTTAACCTGTTTCACCAATTACATAATTTATTTTTGTTACTTTTAATGTCCTTTCACTACCTCAAACACATTTAAATGCATGCATTTTATATTTTGAAAGCACTTTGACCAACCAAGCTTCTTATTTCATCATTTTGGCATAATAAGCAAAGTTTGACACAAAAGCATTGTTCTTACTAAAAAAACCATTAATTTTATTCTTTTATTTCAATCTTTTGTTATAAACGCATTCCAATGCTTGATACTAGATTATTATCATCATGGTGATGATTAAGCTCATTTTTACTTAAAATAATTCAATTTGATTTAAAGTTAGTCAAATTCATCAATAATTCACATAACAAAATTTTGAGTAAATCATAAATTCAAAATCTATGTTCCCCAACAAATTAACATCATTTATGTACATACCCTTGAACTTCATAAATATCATTTATTTATAGAAATTATGTTCTAAAGTAGAGAGGTAGGGCACTCTCCTGACCTCCTAACAAAATGTTAAGTCATAAATTCATAATCTTTGTACTCCCAACACATTAAACATCATTTTTTATAATATGCCCATACCCTTGAACGCCATAAATATCATTTATTTGTAGAAATTATGTTTTAGAGTAGAGAGACAGGGCACTCTCCTAGCTTCCTAACAACTCACAACTACCAATAACACCATCAAATAGTGTCACTTAATCTAACCCAAAACAATCTAATTTAACCTAAACAGGAGGGGACAATCTCATAGCTCATAATACTATAATTTAAAACTACTTAAGCTAATCATTTATATCCTATAAAGTAGCAAGTTTTGTATGCATAAGGTGTTGTACCTTATGTTTTGGGTGATTTAAGAAAAAAATAAAATTTTACTTTTAACCTAATTCATTGAATTTATTCCAATTTTAACTTCACAAAATTGATTTATTTACTTCAAAGCCACAACTTTTCTTCTTTTACAATTTAACCTCATCTTTCGCAGATTTTCGTTTTACGTTTCGTACTAAATTTTGTGAGTTACCACAAATCAACGTGTGTGTGTGTTTGGTTCAACGTTTTTACATTTCATTCATAAGTTTGCGAGATAATACGACGCAACGTCCATGTGTAGTTCAAAATTTTACGTCTATTGTTTTTCATTCATAGGTTCGTCGCAACGCGTGAGTCATTGATTGACTTTGTTATTTTTATATGTTCTATCTTTCGGTTTCTTGCAATTTTAACCTCACAAAAATGATTTCTTTTTTACTTTTAACTAAAATATTTTTTTTATCTTTTGTATTCACAAATTTTTTACTTTCAAACTTTGGTCCCCTATATTTTTTATCATTCCCAAATTTTCATTTTATGTTTCATACTAAATTTTGCGAGTTAACACATCGCAACGTGCGTGTGTGATTCAACGTTTTTACGTTTCGTTCATAATTTTCCGAGTTAACATGCGCAACGCCCATGTTGTTCAATGTTTTTATGTCTATTTTTTCTCATTGATAGGTTCGTCGTAAAGCATGAGTCCTAGATCGACTTAGTTATTTTTTTAAATGCTCTACGTTTTAGTCTATTTCTTCACTTTAACACGACACTACTTCAGTGTTGGCGGTCGTTGACAATTGTGTGGGATTAGTGCTATTGGACATGCTATTACGCCCTCGCCGCAACGCGGGGGTGCTTAATTCTAGTTTAAATAAAAAGGCATTTTCATTAATTATATAAAAACAATTACAATAGATAAAGATAAAAAAATATAAATAGACTTGAAATAAAAACCTAAGAATTTCCTGGCGAATTATAACTTTCTGTAACACCCCAAAAATAGACTTGATAATTAAACAAATTAATTGGGGTATCATTTTTAAGGCATCATTTTAAGGCTATCATTTTAATGCTATCATTTTTAGCTTGTCAAGAGTCAAACTGTAATGCATCATTTTTAAGGCTATCATAAACTAATTCGTCAAATTATGACACTAAAATTGGGGTTTTCATCTCTTATGCAAAAACCCATTTCATTAAAAAATTAGACATTCATCCGAACACCTAAATTATTCAAGTTCTTCATACATGCTTTATATACATGATGGTTTTAGGCACATTTCAACATCAGTATAACATCAATTTCATCCTATCATCAAAACCCATTTCATGTCATGTATGAGCATATACTTAAATCTCTAATTTGTTCAAGTGTTTCACATATACTTACAAGTATGATGATCATACATATAATTTCACTATCATTCACCATACTAACAAAAATATTAAACTTTACCACCTTCAAGTTCATCCGCATACTTATCATCACCAAAACATAAATTACAACATACCTTATGATCTCCAAGCTTAGATGATCACGAATTTATATTCATACATGTGATTTAGCCTTAATTCATCCTCCAAATTGATGGATTAAGATTGAACAAGGGTTTTCTCCCCTTGTTCTTTCTCCTGGTCGCTAAACACACACACACACACACCTAGTGTGTGTTGTGTTTTATTTTTATTATTGAAACTTAAGCTTCAATTTTCTCTTTTTGGCCCCTCAAATTTGTGATTTTATTTATAAAGGGCTACAACTCATTGTTTTATTACTATTTTCATGTTACTAACTAGGAATAATTTGTTCCGAGTTATTTGTTTACGGGTTAACTTTTACCACCAATGGTATTTAAACCAATTAATTTGTTTAATTACCAAGTCCGTTTTGGGTTGTTACAGAAAGTTATAATTCGCCAGGAAATTCTTAGGTTTCTATTTCAAGTCTATTTATATTTTATATTTTTATCTGTTGTAACTCTTTTTATATAATTAATGAAAATGCCTCTTTATTTAAACTAGAATTAAGCACCCCCGCGTTGCGGCGGGGGCGTAATAGCATGTCCAGTAGCACCAATCCCACACAATTGTCAACGACCACCAATGCTGAAGTAGTGTCGTGTTAAAGTGAAGAAATAGACTAAAACGTAGACATTTAAAAAAAAGAACTAAGTCGATCTAGGATTCATGCGTTACGACAAATCTGTCAAATGAGAAAAAATAGACATAAAAACATTGAACAACATGGATGTTGCGCGTGTTAACTCGGAAAATTATGAACGGAACGTAAAAACGTTGAATCACACACGCACGTTGCGATGTGTTAACTCGCAAAATTTAGTATGAAAAGTAAAACGAAAATTTGAGAATGATAAAAAGTATAGGGGACCAAAGTTGAAATTATCTTGTGGATGTTGCATTACAGTTTGACTCTTGACAAGCTAGGTGGAAGCTTGGAAATGAATGGGTTAAGCGGGTCAAAGATGCGAGAAAAAAGTATAATCGGATGCAAGGTAAGTAAAGCTGACATCTTTTAAATAGAATATCTACTCAAGTATTTGGTTAGGAACAATGAGACTTAGTATCTGAATGAGTCTTTGAAATATGACGTTCCGACGCAAATCAATACGGGTCGGAACAAGTAAATATGTTAAGAAACCATACGGTGGTAAACAATGAGTTTTGGAAAGATACCCTATGGCATAATTCGTAATGGGTAAAAAGGGTAAAATGATGATTTAATCACGTGTGACGAATAAAACAATAAGTTTTGAAAAGATACCCCATGGCGTAAGCCATAATGGGTCAAAACGAGTAAAGAAACGACTTTTAGGAATGTGACCACATGGTGTAAACCCTAATGGGTCAAATGAGTGAGATGGTAAATAAATACCTTCTTGTAACATATAATGTTGGAATCGTCCTAAAGCAAAAAGGGTAAGTCAAGAGATAGGTAAAATGGTTATTTAGACTAACGGGTCAAATCGTGATGTTATCACCATTTGATAATATTGATTAATGTTTGTTTGTTGAGTCTTATGCTCATAGGGAAGAATAGCGCATGGGTATGCATTGCTAATAATTGGCAATTAAAAAATACAAGGTATTGAAAACGGGTCAACGCTTTGACCCGAGCCATGTATGTGTAATGGGTTAAACTCTCAGTGAGTACTTAAGGTCCGATGAGAGTTAATCGAGTCATAGGTGGACATTGGATTACCTCAAGTGAGGTATATCTAGTAATTTAACTTGGAGATATTATGTTCTTGAGAATACAATACATTTTAAATGGAATATAGGTTAAAAGTGCCCACTTGGTCAAAACAAGCTTTTAATTGCCCTTCGTAGTTAAGATGACTAAAGTTGACCAAAATGCACTCGAATGACAAACCGGGTAAACAACCTTTAAGGGTAGTTTAAATATGAGTTTTATAATTTGGACAATTCTTCCGGTAGTATAAAGTGGAAGGCTTAAAACCATTTTGGATCAATGCTACATATGGGTCACTTTCGTAAAAGTGTCGAACTCGATTATAGAATAAGAGTTTAATAAGTATCCTAGCATAATCCATTACGATTGAACTTGTGATGATTAATGAATAAAGGTTATAAGGTGGGAATAGGAGATATAAAGAGATGCAGATAAATTAAGCTTAAGTGCTTAAATCCATAACGGGTTTAAAATAAAAATGCGCATAAATCAAGTAATGGTTGCGTAATTCATAAAAATCATGAATCCGGGTTAAGGATTTTGAGTTAATTATGTATGCAAACGTTTTACGATCAATCAGAAACAAGTTTGAAGCGAACGGATGAGTTTTCGTGAAGTTACGGAGTTTTATGTAAAGGGGCAAAAGTTGAAATTCTGCAGATGAGCCTGTCGGTAAGCTACAACAGGAGGCTGCTGTCAAAACAGTTCAGTTCTGCCATAAGCTATGGTAGGGTGCCATAGCTTACGGCGGGTTATTTGGCAAAATGTTTGTTTTGTTACTTTGGGCCTTTGGGTTTAAATTGTTATGTTATAAACTCCGTATAACTAACGCATTTCATGATTTATGAAATATAGGTAATGGTTTGAAGCACCGGATGACGATCAAGCTTAACGAAGAACCAAAACACGATCGAAGTTCAAACTTCCGCATTATGTTTAGTCGTTTACGAAACTAACAACGATAACATGTTGAAATGTTTTAAAGTTTATAAAGTTTTATGAAACTCGAAAGTATGTACGGATGCATATTTGCATTTATATATTTAAATGCCAAATTTTATAAACTTTTTAGTTATTTAAGAATGGGTTTTACATTTTCCGCTATTTCACGTTTATATTGCACATTTAAATTATTCCACTTCCAGATGACCTGGTCAATTGTTCGTTTGCTTCCACCAACTAAAACGTTAAAATGTTCAAGAATTTAATACCAAAACGTGTAAGACCCATACTTACTTTATATTAATATATATAATTTTTTAGCTGAAATAACACAAGTATAACTTACATCGAAGTACTGGTTTGTTTAAAAGTTATATGTATACAATTCATCTTTCAACATTTTTTAAAGAGTAGTCGATACATAAGATGAACAAAAGAAAACGGAAGCTTGCAATTGAGAAGTGTCTGGTTCTTCGTTGCAACTTGACCATCATCCCTGAATTGCTTACGAATTCCTTTCAGCTAATTTTTTTTTTCAAATTAGTTAGTAACATAGTGGATAAGAAGAGTATAATGTAACGAATTTACATAATTAATAAAACTTTTAAAAAAGAAAGATTTTACAAGTTTCTGGAGTGTCGTCGGCGATGGCTATTTGCCGCGTCGGCGACGCCATGTGTAATGTTGCGTCGGAACAAAACAACCGCAGGCAGTAACTTAAGGCGTCGGACCAAGAAATTGCGTCAGAGACGGCCAAAATTGGCGCCGACGCTACCTACTACAGTAGTTTTGCTGTTGTGTTGTTTAACTCATCCGTTCGAACCCGTTTCAAGTTCCGTACATCAAAATATAATTCGGGACTTGCAGAAAAACGTCCGTACAATATTATTTCCTGTTTTCATTCCTATATTACCTTTGTTACGAATGTTTATACTAATCGTTTATAATTTCGTAAATCTAATAGTTTTGACCCGTTTGCACATTTAAGCGAAAGCATCAGTTATATAAATATACCCCATTCTTCGGGATAACTACCTTATGATTTACATATCCGTTACTCGGTTTACGCTTATTTTCCGGTTTTACCCTTTGACCGCGTTTAAACTAAAATAGCCATTCATGCATCCATCTCGGTATGCATTAAAACTTCATTTGACCTGTTTGATTTTCTTAGCGAGATCCATCGCTTTTTTTTTAACCAAACCTTTATCTATCTTATCATTTGATCCGTTTGGTTGTCTTAGCGAAGTCCATCGCTTTTATTCAACAAAACCTTTATTTATCATTCGTTTTGACCCGTTCGGCTGCCTTAGCAAAGTCCATCGCTTTTATTTAACCAAACCTTTATTTATCATTCGTTTTGACCCGTCCGGTTGTCTTAGCAAAGTCCATCGCTTTTTTCAACCAAACCTTTATTTATCAAAACGTTTTGACCCGTTCGGTTGCCTTAGCGTAGTCCATCACTTTTATTTAACCAAACCTTTATTTATCATTCTTTTTGACCCGTACGGTTGTCTTAGTGAAGTCCATCGCTTTTATTTAACCAAACATTTATTTATCATTCGTTTTGACCCGTTCGGTTCTCTTAGCGAATTCCATCGCTTTTATTTAACCAAACCTTTATTTATCATTCGTTTTAACCCGTTCGGTTGTCTTAGCGAAGTCCATCGCTTTTATTTAACCAAACCTTTATTTATTATTCGTTTTAACCCGTTAGGTTATCTTAGCGAAGTCCATCGCTTTCATTCAACCAAACCTTTATTTATCATTCGTTTTGACCTATTCAGTTCATTCGTGTGAAATCCATCACTTCTGAATGAGCCAAATTCATTTAAATTCGCTTCATTATTCAACATATAACACAACGAGAATCATAATTAAAATCTTACGAAGCAATAAACCACGTACCTTAGAGCTTTCCCTTCAAACGCGTATCCGCCCCGGCTTGGCCACTTGATGTTTCACCCAATTTGCCTAAAGAGTTCAAATCCGATTTATTGTTTAGAACCCATTTCATACTACTCTTATCAAGTCTGTGATTTAGCTATTAGTCATGTATTAACATCCTTTCAAGTCTCTATGTCTAGAATGTGCAATTAACATCTAGAATCTAACATATTAACATCAAATACTATAATCTTACTATCACAATTCATGTGTTCATCATATTCATAAAAACCCATTTGGCACATGCATTGTTAATCATCCAAACACTCAATTCATGGCATTTGATCACTAAATTTTTCATCAAGGGTTTGTTCCTAGACTCATATACATCTCAAATTTTGTCATAGCATTCACAATTGTACTCAATATAGAACTTGTGGTGTTCATGTAGTTTCATAATATTACCAAACATCAAAATTTGACATACCTTATGATTCCTTTGTCTAGTTGATCATTAATTTATGCTCAAGCAAGAACTTTAGGCCCGATTTCCCTTTTGATTTTAAGGAATTGATGATTTTAGGGTTCTTTAAGCTTTCCCCCCTTTCTTGCTCTTGTTTGGTCGACCAAAATACACATCAGTGTGTGTTTTGAGTTTTTAATTTCTTTTTATTACTACTAGTTTACTAATGTCCAATTCGGTCCTCAATGTTTTGTTTATTATACAAAGACACTATTCAAATATTTTATTAGTTATCAACAAGTAACTAATCAAGTTAAATTCATAATAGTCATGTATATAATTTTACCGTTAAGATAAATATTATTATTAAATATTTGATATATTTAAGGACGTTACAAGTCCACCCCACTTAAAGGGTAACTAGGATAAATACCTTTAAATATTTATATAATTTAATATTTTTAGGATGTTACAAACAAATGACCTTTTTGTTGATTTCAGATATCTTGGTATTCAAAAATATGAATCAAAGTCTTGGATAAGGCTACTTCCTCAACGTCACTCCAATGCTTTTTGTTAGAACCAAAATGAGCACACACAAACAAGCAAACAAAAAACAGTAAATGACAAAAGATTTTACGTGTTTAATCACAGTGTGTAACCTTATTTCCATGAGAACAACTAGGTTTTCTAATCGAATGATAATAAATTACAAATAGAAAGAATATATTTATAGGCTAATTAATTAGGGTAACCTTGCTAAACAAGAAAAACAAATGGAGTTAGGCTATTATGGCCGACCGGCCCCTTTAGTGCTCTTCTAATTAACATGAATTATGAAGCCTACATCCTCAACACTTTTGTTTTGACCCTCCCATTTGAATAATCTTTAGAAAACCGAAAAATATAGAAAAAGTGTAAGAGATGTGTAATTTAGTTGTGTATAAAATATGGAATATATAGCGTAAAAAAGGAGAGTTATTTTATTTTTAGAGTAAACTGTTAAAATCTTTTTTGAAGTTTGGACATTTTTTGCAGATCCATCTAAAAAAGCATTTTTTTTTCTCAATTGAAGCATTCAGGTCTCACACAAGTTATCAAATCTATCCATTTCTCTAACACTATTAAAAAACTAACATTAAATTATGGATAGTTTTGATGGATATGCAAGTGCCTTTTTGATAGTTTAATCTTTTTAATGTTTTTCTAGTTTTTTTTAGCAATTTCTTATAATGTTCTTTTGAAAGCCGTTTTAAAATATAAATGTTTCATTTTTTTATTTTTTTAAATATTTTCTTATTATCAAAATATAGTTTTTATTACTGACATACTCGAGTTTGAGTCTGTTCGTTGATGTTTTATTTCTTTCCATAGTTACTAATAAATGAGAAGAAATGAATTGTCTGTTATTTTTTTTTTGGACATATATGACTTCTGAGCTTTAAGTTTTTTCTATTTATTTGGAAATGGTTATGCTACATTATATTAACTTTTTTTACTTCATAATGACTATTAGCTTAATGTTTTTTATTTAAGAAAAATAAATTTAAAAAACAAAAAAAACACACTCGAAACTGATAAAATCTTGTGCAGACGCATTAATTATAAGAATTCAATTAGTTAAACTCTTGAAACCCAGATATATTATGTCCTTTAACTTTTTTATGGTTCTGATGATAAATATTTTCTACTAAATAGTTTTTAGACAATAAATTTAATAGTTTAATTAAATGTACTAATTTTAAAGGGTATTTTTACTACATAGTTTTTAAACGTTAAATTAATTTTTTAGTGGATTATAGTACTTTTAAATGGTAAATAAAATCATTTAGTTTTAATTATTCAAACGTTTAGTATTTAACTAAAAGATTTTTTCCTACGTTTCGAATTGATCTGATACCGGTGTCATAACAGACTCCTTGTTTTGTTTTTGCTTGTTCCTGTTTTTTACTAATCTTTTAAACACAAAATTTAGTATTTATTAGTATTTCTGAAATTCTATTAAGTACATTCGTGATTGCTTTTTCTTAATTTCTTTTTTTGTTTGTCGTTTTGATTATTGGTACCGTAGCTACATCATAACAAAATAAAATGATACCAACCGTATACCTATGGCATAGCGCGGGGAATTCTATTAGTTCTTTACGTAAAAAAATCAAACAGACGTCAACTCTAAATATAAAATCATCATTAACTTTAAAAATTATATACATAGACTAAATAGTTTAAAAAAATTAATTAGATAAAAATAATTTAAAAATGTTAGTTACAACACATAAAATTTAAACATGAACTATGAGAAAATGTAAGTAAAAAATTAGAAAAAAAAACATTTTAAAAACTATTAAACTGCCAAAATTGTTTCTAAGGTCTGGGCACTTGCGATATCCATCCAAATACCAATCATTTAATGTTAGTTTTAATTGTGTTAGAGAAATGGATGGATCTGATAACTTTTGTGAAAACTAAGTGGTACAGTTGAGAAAAAAAACTTTTTGAATGGATCTGACAAAAATACCCAAACCTTAGAGACAATTTTGACAATTTACTCTTAATTTTATACAACAATGACTATGATGCCGTCAACAACCAGTATGTTCTTCCGGGTTCTGGTACTCGCTCCGGTTGTGACGGTGTATCCGCTCAACCCACACCAACTCACATCATTCCGTTTTCATCCAAGTTGTACCCCTTCCCACGCACAAAACTCACAAATAATTCAAAATTCTATATAACCATTTACAAACTTTCTTCTCTCTTGCATTATATTTTTTTTAACAGTCAATTATATAAATTTTTATGCTTATGCTATTTGTAACCAATTATTAATTAATCATACCCGTATCATGTAAAACCTGTATTATATTCCTAAAATATTACCCTCTTTTTTGGGGCCCTGGCTATAAAGAGCACCGAAAGGAGGGGTAACCGTACGATGTCGTATGAATATATGTTACATAGGATTCTTCAGAACACACACTCATCTTTTATCTTTGTGTACAACACACTATTAAATTGCCCAAGACGAAAACAGTAAAAGAAAAAGAGAAAAGCTTAAAATATTTATATAAAAATGTAATCCTTCTTATAGAAATAGTTTCTTATTTATAAATTATTATAAAACACTAATATTGATTCATATGTTGTAAGAATCCATATATAAAAACCCAGATGTTTAAAAAATTATAGGTAAGCTGGTTTTTCCAGTCTTTTTATATCTCCTTATCCGGTTCTTGTAACTAATTAGGTTATGAACACTTAAGTGTACCTTAAAGCATTATAAAATCATTAGATTCAGATTCTATGTAAACAATAGTGGATTCAGGATTTTAGGTTTGAACTAGATTAAAAAAACCATGAAAAAAAAGTTATACAAGGATTGAACCCATAACCTTTTATTGGTAACGAGAAGGATTTACCACTACATCAGCTTTCCTTTTTTTATTAGTGTCCACCTAATTGTATTTATAGGATCCTTACACAATTTAATATACTGACCCTATTAACTTTTTTAAAAACATTAGAGTCTGAGAATCATTACCCTAAAGCACATATAAATCATTACCATATTTTATAGGAAAATCATAGAAATAGAAAAGTTGATAAAAAATAATAAAATAAGCATTGACCAAATTATTATTATTTTGTTAATATAACCATTTGCTCTTTTCATCACTAAAAAAATAAAACCATAACATATAGTATCTCAGGGCTATGTTACATAAAGGTGGAAGGAGCACCTTCAGTGACCCTTTCGATAACCCAATTTTGTCACGCGCAATGAGCCACCAACTCTCATTCAGTGTTCGGTGATTGCCCAAAATGGGAATACTCACCGAAATGAAAAATGTGAACGTCATGAATATTGAAACATTGGGGTGACCGTTGTACATTAATTTTTTTTTATTTAAAACCCACACATTTCACTTATGTCACACGCCACTCTCACTAAAATTTCTACACACCATACCATGGATAAACAAAACAAAGGTGAACCTATCAATAAGAGATTCGCATCACCATTATCATTATCATACTTAGTAAATCCTATTAGTAGCAAAACTAAAATAGAGTCTGAGGGTTAGATATAGACAGTTTTACCTTAACCTCGTAGGAATAAAGAGACTGCTTCTAGTGAGACCCGGTTGTATAGTAGTTTTGTATCAAGCCTTGGACATAAGACACACAACACCAAACAATTAGGACAAAGGCCCACTAGTGCATGTACTCTCTTGTCTTTTGGCCATCAATACCATCACAGATGCATAAATCATGATTAACCGTCTCCCGCTTTAACATTATTTTTACAAAATTAATAAAATAATGTTAAAATTAGTGCACTTTTACTTTTAACACAATGACCCACATATATATATTATACGCGCATACAACAAGAAAAACGTCTAGTAAAAGATTGAAGTATTATACATTTAAAATTATCATTCCATAGTAATTTTGTTATTATTTTCGCACCCGTATTATGTGTTCTCTTATTCATCAATATAATAGGCGTAACACGCACGATGGTTTGTTAATGTAAAGAGTCCGTGTTTATAAAAGAAAAAGATTAGTTGGATCTATATTTATTTCGTTAAGTTTCATAGTTGTACATTTTAAAGCTCTTTATTATTATTATTAAATACATTACTTTTTATTTGGCCAACTTTTAGGTCACATGTAATAAAGAGATAAACACAAAAACACACCCACCGACACACGCGCACACAGATTCTTACAACACACAGATGCACAGACATCCTCATTTACCACCTTTGCTTTTTCTACTCTCTCTCCAAAACCCTCCTCTATTTCTCTCTCTACGATCCTTTGTTTAGGGATGGTAATGAATTGGGTATTGATAATTTCATACCCATACTTGGTTATAAAATTGCGTCTTATATCTGACCAAATACTTGTCGGGTATTTATTAGGTAATTACCCATTGAATATTATGTATACCCATAAGTATCAGGTATACCCATTAGTTTGTTAAAGATATACATTGAGATTTTTAAATACATATGTCTACTATTGTGATTATTATATTATTTTATTTTTATAACAACTATTATAAATTGAAAATGTACATTACATATATATAACTTTTATCATAAATTAATAATAACTTTATAATACTTATACACACTTACATCTATATATACTTCAAAACATATAAAATATAAATACTATTACCAAATGCATATATTAAAGTACACACTTACGTATATATATATACTTCAAAACATATAAAATATAAATACTATTATCAAATGCATATACTAAAAGAAAATTTGTTTTTATATTAGTAGCATACTAAAATATATCACTAATAAAAAAGTTAATAAAATATAAAAATATAAATTAAAAAATCAAGTATATAATCAGTATATAGTTTAGGTAAACGGGTATGTGATTTCGAATAATCAGGTCAGATATCACCTAATCTCATATCCGACTCGTACTCGTAAAAATTTTTAAAACTAAAATATACCCGGCTCTTCGAGTATTGAATATGCCCGTACATTGGGTATTATTGCCATCCTACCTTTGTTTCCCTCAACCTTTGGTTCCACAAAGAAACCCAGTTTTTTGTTCTATCACCATTTCTCCAAATTTTTTCAAGCATCTTTACAGAAATCTATCTTTATAAGGTATATACCCATATGCATATACGACTATATATCTATCTTTTTTAAGTTTGAAATCTTGAATTTGATTATTTTCCCATAAAGTTTCAATATTTCTTCGCAGAAAATGCCATTACTTTGTTAGGGTTTTGATATATCCAAATCTTCTCAAGAATCTTTACAAAAAATAAAATTATAAGACACATACCCATATGCAGATTATGTACAACAAGTATGCATATGTGTACGCACATTATATGATTTATGAATGACATACATTCATACATATGTTGCTATAATGTTCTTGTTCTTTGTGGGGTTTATTTTTTAGTTTGGAAATCTTGAATTTGACTGTTTTGTCCATAAAGTTTTAAATCTTTAGCTGTACGTAAATGTCATTATTATGTTAGGATTTGATTCTGCAAATCTTCCCAAGAATCTTTACAGTAATCTCTCTTTAAGTATATACCCATATATGTATCTATCTATATGTGTATGCATATATTGCTCTAATGGTCTTTCTTTTTTTGGGTTTAAAATCTTGAATTTGATTGCTTCTCCATAAAGTTTTAATTTTTTAGCTTTAAATGTCATTAGCATGTTAGGGTTTTAATTTCTGCAAATTTTCCCAAGAATCTTTACAGAAATCTCTCTTTATAAGGTATATACCCATATGCATATTTAACTATTTATTTATCTATATGGGTTTTTTATATTTGTGCATACCTTAAGTTTGAATCTTGAATTTGATTGTTTCCCCCATGAAGTTTAAATTTTTAAGCAGAAAATGTGATTACTATGTTAGGGAGGTGATTTTTGTGTTATGTTTTTTTTTTTCAGGTCAAGAACATTCAGATTTGCAGCGTTAAAATATACTCTTTTCGCTTTATAAGGTAGTGCTTGCTTCGTTTCAAAATCTTGAACACCAACACCGTAACACACACATGTTTAACACGCGAGTTACACAACATGGCACGACACGCTAAACACGATTAAATATAACTGGTTTAGTAACACCATGACACGGCATGTCATGTTTTGCATGATTATATAAGCAGTTGAATACCTCTACACATTTAACATGATTATTGACGCGACTCAGTTAACGCGATTAATAAATAATAAGACATAACTGAGAAGATAAAATAAAAGCAACAGAAACATTCCATAAGATCCTTAACAATCTAACATTAGCCTCGGTTAGGGGAGGGAGTTTAATAATGATATGTTTAACTATTTATAAAATTACAGACGTGTCGTGTTCACGTGTTAACTCACTCAGTAGTCATTCAACACGATTAGTAAAATGTGTTATTCATGTCATGAATGAGTTAGGCGGGTTGAACCCGTCTAGACAAGTTTTTTTATTCGTGTCATTTACGTGTCGACACGTTCATGATCTGAACCTGTTTATCTTAAATCCTAATCCATTTAACTTCGTATCTAGCCCTTTCGTGTTAACGAGTTGTGTCCTAAGTTGCCGGCTCTAATTATTTATGATGCCTTTCTGGTTTGATAATATTGGATACTTTAACATCGTAAACACTGTATTTCCGTCTGTTGCATACTGCTTCTAGGGGGTGTTTGGATGTTTGTATAAACCGTTGCAGTAACAGGCGTATGGTAAACTGATTGTGGTTTTATTTTTCTGATTATTTAGGGTAAGTGTGAAATTGGTTAGGAATCACGAGCGTTGATCCCTGGTTGTTAACCAAATTTACTACTTATAAATTAGACGATTCTGTTAAAATTTAATATCTTACAGGTCGAACAGATTATGTTTATTTCTAGTTTTCTACAAGTCAAACGGATAATATAGATAAATGGTCAAACAGGTCCAGCTGGTTAATGATTATTAACCAACTTTACCTTTTTACTTATGAACGAGACGATTTGGTTTATGTTTAATCTCTTACATGTCAAACAGATTATGTTTACTTCTAACGGGTCAAACGCGTTAAAATATGAAATTGGTCAAGGAGGTCGAGCAGGTCTAACAGGGCTGAAGACTGCTCAAAAGTCAAAACTTTATCTCTAACAGGTTAAAATAGGGAAATGGTCGAAGGGGTCAAGGTGCCGAGCAGGTCAAACAAGGCTGAATAGGCTGACAACTACTCAAAAGTCAAACTTTCATTTCTAACCGGTCATATGGGTTAAAATAGCAATAATTGCTTTCGGAACACATGTCCAAACACCTCCTTTGCGATTTATTTTCTTTACGTCCTACATTCGTCTCAGGATCTTTGTTTCAGTTATTGATTATTAAGTGGTTTTCATTCATTTTTATGTAACCACAGATGATGAAACGTCCTCCACATGAAGATTTTTCCCTCAAAGAGACCAAACCCCACCTCGGTGGCGGTAAAACGACTGGCGATAAGCTCACAAGCACCTATGATCTTGTCGAGCTAATGCAATATCTGTACGTTCGTGTGGTAAAAGCAAAAGACCTACCCGCAAAAGACGTCACCGGTAGCTGCGACCCGTACGTGGAGGTCCGAATGGGTAACTACAAGGGCACAACCCGTCATTTTGAAAAAAATCCTCAGTCCGAATGGAACCAAGTGTTCGCTTTCTCAAAAGACCGTATACAAGCATCGATGCTCGAAGTTATAGTAAAAGATAAAGATGTCCTAAAAGATGATTTCATCGGTGGGGTTTTATTCGATCTTAATGAGGTCCCGAAACGGGTCCCACCGGATAGCCCGTTAGCTCCACAATGGTACAAGTTAGCGGACCGGAAAGGTGATAAACTTAAAGGCGAGCTTATGTTAGCGGTTTGGTGTGGTACGCAAGCGGACGAAGCCTTTCCCGAAGCATGGCATTCCGATGCTGCCACCGTAAGTGCCGACGGGCTCGCTAACATCCGGTCGAAAGTGTATTTATCACCTAAACTTTGGTATCTTCGAGTTAACGTTATCGAAGCACAAGATCTGATCCCGAACGATAAAACTCGGTTTCCCGAGGTTTACGTAAAAGCCACCCTCGGAAATCAGGTTTTGCGGACCCGGGTTTCGAGTAGCAAGACGATAAACCCATTATGGAATGAGGATTTGATGTTCGTGGCATCGGAACCGTTTGAAGAAGCGTTGATTTTAAGCGTAGAGGATCGGGTCGCGCCCAATAAAGAAGAGCTTCTCGGGAGGTGCGGGATCCCGTTACAATACGTCGATCGGAGGTTAGACCATAGAATGATCAACTCGCGGTGGTTTAATCTCGAAAAACATGTGATTGTTGAAGGTGAAAAGAAAAAAGAAGTTAAGTTCGCTAGTCGGATTCACATGCGGATTTGTTTAGAAGGCGGGTATCACGTTCTCGACGAATCAACTCATTATAGTAGCGATCTTCGGCCGACAGCTAAACAGTTATGGAAAAATAGCATCGGCGTTCTTGAAGTCGGAATCTTGAGTGCTAACGGGCTTTCACCGATGAAAACGAAAGACGGACGGGCCACAACGGATGCTTATTGTGTCGCGAAATACGGTAACAAATGGGTCAGAACCCGGACCATAGTCGATAGCTTTACACCTAAATGGAACGAGCAATATACATGGGAAGTTTTCGACCCGTGTACGGTTATAACCATCGGCGTTTTCGATAACTGTCACTTACAAGGTGGAGATAATCCCGGTGGGGCTCGTGATTCAAGAATCGGGAAGGTTCGGATTCGGTTATCGACCCTTGAAACGGATCGGGTTTACACCCATTCATACCCGCTTTTAGTTTTGCACCCGTCTGGTGTTAAGAAAATGGGTGAAATCCATTTAGCGGTTCGGTTTACTTGCTCTTCTTTAGTGAACATGATGCATATGTACTCGCAACCATTGTTACCCAAAATGCATTACGTTCACCCGTTAACTGTTAGCCAGCTTGATAACTTAAGGCACCAAGCAACCCAGATCGTGTCAATGCGGTTGGGCCGGGCCGAACCACCGTTAAGAAAAGAAATCGTTGAGTATATGCTTGATGTCGGGTCACATATGTGGAGTATGAGAAGAAGTAAAGCTAACTTCTTGAGAATTATGTCGGTTTTGGGCGGGCTAATCGCGATGGGGAAATGGTTTGATCAAATTTGCAGCTGGAAGAACCCGATCACAACTGTTTTAATTCACATTCTGTTTCTGATACTCGTTTTATACCCGAACTAATCCTCCCAACTGTGTTTCTCTATATGTTCTTGATCGGGATTTGGTATTACAGATGGAAACCGAGAAACCCGCCACATATGGATACGCGGTTATCGTGTGCTGATAACGCGCACCCCGATGAACTAGACGAAGAATTCGACACGTTCCCGACTAACCGCCCACCTGATGTTATTCGAATGCGGTATGATCGGATCAGAAGTATTGCAGGCCGGATGCAAACGGTGATTGGTGATTTGGCCACTCAAGGCGAACGGTTTCAGTCACTCATAAGCTGGAGAGACCCGAGAACTACATCACTTTTCGTAGTATTCTGTTTACTTGCTGCTATTGTTCTTTACGTTACGCCTTTTCAGGTAATCGCTATCCTCACGGGGTTTTATGTCTTGCGACACCCAAGGTTTCGTCGCAAACTACCGTCCGTGCCAGTTAACTTCTTTAGAAGATTACCAGCGAGAACCGACTGCATGCTATGAGCAGAAAGATGTTGACGAGTTTAGTGTCGTCTCTGATCAGTGTAGTTGTAAAAGACCAACTTTTTAGCGGTTGGATGTTGAATATCGTGTTTTCGGGTTGTATTTTGTGGATCTTGTGTTGGTTACTTTGTAGTTTTGTAGGTTTATGTTTGATTCGGATCTATCTATGGTTAAATCTTTCAAGATTTTAATTCGTGTTTTCTTGATCAAAATAATGTGAATTAATATGGCTATCTGCTAGTTTCGATCTTGGATTGGTATGCTCAAGTGACTCACAAGTCCTTATCCAATAACCTTCTTCAAATTATTATATATATAATTAATTCACCAATTAGCGGTAGCGGATTTAGAAAATATTCGTAGGGATAACGTTTTATAAAAAAAGAGTAACGTTTTATAAACAAATGTCAATTTTTTTCAAAATTTACACTACCGCCGGAGCGCCAAGGGGTAGCGGACGCTACCCCTTCGTATAGGGTAGGTCCGCCCCTGCCAGTTAACTCCGGTAACTTTTATTTTTTTGAATTATACTTAACATTCACATTTACACTCTCTTCAACTTAACTTAATGAAATGTCATTTGACCCTCTCAAGTTTACATGTTTAATTTTATGTACATGTTGATATAAATTCAAATTTGTTTACGTTTCAACGTAATATTTTTTTAAAGTAAATAATAATTTATGTTTCATGAGTCATGTTACGTTTTTGTACTTATTTTATAGACATTTTGAGTTGGTTTGCATTTTGATATTTATGTACGTGTCAGTATAATAAAATTTTGACATCCTCGAGTTTGACATGCTTAATTTTATGTATGTGTTGGTATAAATTCAAGCTGTTTACATTTTGATTTTTTTTAAATGAGTCATGTAAAATATAATACGTTCTTGTGCTTAATTTTATGAACATTTCCAGATGGTCTATTTTTAATCAATAAGCAATTAAAAAATCATTATACTTAAATCATGTTAAAAAAACGACCCCGCAAAGTGGGGCATCATTCTAGTTAGCTTAATTTGAAAGTGAATTCGAATTAAAATTTGATTTGAGTTTTGATTGATTGGAAGAACTAAGTCAATTTTCATGGTAGGACAACCCTCACCCTCTTATGAAGGGGCGCCCGAGGTGTCAGTTTAGCAACAATCAAATTCACTTTAATAAGACGGTGGAACTCATCAAAAAAATTCGTTTTATTGTAATAATAGTAGATCCAAGCATATTAAGATTAATTGGGATAGATTTATTAGTGATGTAATATTTGTATCTTTCAGGTTTTAGTTCTTTTTGCTGGCCGATTTTCTACATTTATATATAAGTTTCACTGTTCTAAAAAAAAGCTAGGGATATAAATTTGTAACCCGATACATGTTGATTTCAACAAAAGAACAATTTGTAACTCGATACATGTATGATTTCAACAAAAGAACGTCATACGTTTATATATAAATACAAAATTTACATGCAAGTCATGCGAAGGTTATGTATGCAAAGTCATGTGACCTGATATATGTGTAAATAAATGTTTAAAAATTACAAAACATATCAACAAATTAGTTTAATGGTTTTTATATACATAACACACATTTGTATATAAAATATAATTAAAGAAAACAAACAGCTCATAAAAAATTAAACGCCTATTTTCCCTATATTATTTAACAAAATTAGTGGGATATTCCGTGCTTAGCGGCGGACTTTTGATCGACATCAGTTCGATGAGTTACTATACCGTTAGAATACCAGGACTCGGTATAGCAACCAAATCCAAAAGAGATATAAATGACCACCGGCATCCGTACCAATGTTGTCCAAACACCATCGATTCGCTTCAGCACAGTTCTCGCCCAAATGAATATCAACACGTGCTTTACATTGATCGAAAACTGTTAAAAATATGTCCCATTATATTGCAATTTCATTATTTGTACATATTATTTGTTATCATTCTCTATTTTCTAATTTGGTGTTTGTTTGTGTTGAACAGCTAAATGTGGGCTTGTGACTAACTATGGGCTTGTGGCTGGACTGTGGGCTTGTGGCTGAATTGGATTGTTCTGGAATGTGCAAGTGGTTATAACAACTCACAATGAGTTGTTATGTTATAACAACCTGAAAGTTATTCGGTCAAGTTGTTTTGTGTCTTCTGTATATTGCAAGTCTCAATCAGTTAGGTGAGGTACTGAGATATTTTTGTACTTGTCATTTCTTTCTCTCTCTAAAGGCGAACTAGGGTTTCTTCTGATAATCATATTGATTCTCTAAAATTTGTGAGTCTATTGTTCGTTTAGAGATAAGATCATCGTGTTGATGATCTTGTGAGTGATTAGAGTATTTCTATAATCTCAGTTTCATTTGTGTAAGTTGTTCAGATCATACTTTTAGGGTTAATAACATTTGATTTGGGTATCTTCTGAGTTTTGTCAGTTTGATACTATTGTTTTGACATGGTATCAGAGCCATAGTTGCTCTTGACTTTGTTCGATCTTCAGTTATTTTCGTTGTGAAGTTTGTTTGTCAGATCTGTGCATTCTTGGGTGCTCTTCAATAAATCTGAGTTGTGTTTGTTACTACTGAGTGCAGATCTTGAAGATCTGGTTGTCTTGGAGTGTGTGCCATTCAAGTTGCAGAAACCCTAGGGTTTGGAAGTGTTGGTATGAGTCTTGGTGAACTTGTGTTTACCGACTTCGGATCTGAGTGGTGTTTTGGATCTCGTGAAAAGGATTCTTGGAAGCTGCCGCTCCGGTTAGGGTTCAATCCTTGAAGATTGTAAAACCCTAACTGGATTTGGAGAAACCCTGACTTGGGTTTGTGTATTTGGTGAGATCTTTTCTTGATTTACTTTCTGTTTTTCATTCGTTTCATTTTAGGCATTGTTGTTGCCGGACTAGTAGGGCCGGTGTTGATTGGGACACAAAGAGGGTACACTCTATTGCAATTTTTTGTGCTAGCTGTGAGTTTGATCTTTGTGAATATTTCTTGTAAAATTTGTTTGTGTTGTTCTTGTTGATTCTTTGGTGTTCATAGATATAATACAGCTCCTGTACAAAGGCCTGGGTAGGCACCTCTGAGTGACGATCCTACTATCTAGTCCCTGGTACAACTTCGCAGTGTAGGTTGTTCGTAGTGTAGGTTGTGGTTTGTGCTTGTGTTTGTTGTCGTTGGTTCATTATGGCTGATCTGTTGAATGTATTTGGTGAAACTATGATTAGTAAATTAGAACCTGATAATCCTCTTTACTTACATGCTAGTGACTCAACCAGTTTAACTGTTGTTAACATTAAGCTAAAAAGAACTGATAATTGCACTCTATGGGCTAATGCTATGAGTCTAGCTTTAAGGGTTAAAAATGAAGTAGGTTTTATCGATGGTACTTTTCCTAAACCTGAAGATAATGAAATCTTAGGAACTCAATGGGAAAAGAGCAACTATGTTGTACTTACTTGGATTTTAAACTCTGTATCTGAAGAATTATACTTAGGACATGTTTATTCCAAATCTGCAGTAGAGGTTTGGAAAGATTTAAGAGATACTTATGATAAGGTTGACGGGTCTGTAGTTTTTGATCTATGTCAAAAAAATAAATTCATATAGTCAAAGTGGTATGTCTGTGGCTAAATATTATCACAAACTGAATATTATGTGGAAGAAATTGGATCAAATCTTACAAATTCCTACTTGTACTTGCAAAGCTTCTATGCAGTTTAACAATTTTAACCACTTAATTAAAATCATGCAGTTTTTAATGAGCCTATATGGGGTATATCAGTCTGTTAGAACTAGTCTGCTTATTAGAGAACCTCTCCCTACTTTACAAGAAGCATTTTCTGTTGTTTCTAGGGAGGAGTCTCATAGAAATGCAAATATCACTATATCTAAAGATCAAACTGTTGGCCTTCTTTCTAAGGTTAATAATGTGGTTGAAAGTAAAAAAAGGTTTGTTAAAGGTCAAAACCAAAATCTAAAATGTTCAAACTTTTAATAAAACTGGTCATACTATTGACAAATGTTTTGAGATAATTGGTTATCCCTCTTGGATGAAACCTCCAAGAGGGAGTCAGGGAAGAAAAACTGTGTCTAGTAACAATGTGTGTTCTGATGAATCTAATGTTCCTATAAATTCTTTAACCTCTGATCAAGTATCAAAATTGTTGAATTTGTTAAAGGAAAAATCACCTGAGACACTACAGAGTTGTAATGTATCAGGTAATTTTGTTTGTTCAAATGTGCTTTCTAAATCAGTGTATACCTTTGCCAATTTTGTTAAAAAGGGTTCAAGTTGGATTATAGATTCAGGGGCTAACAATCACATGGTTAATTCTGAAACTAATTTAATAGATTTTTTATATATATCAAATCTAAAAGTACAAGTTAAACACCCTAATGGTACTAGTGCTTTTGTGACTAAAATAGGATCTGTCAAGTTAGTAGAAGGAGTTGTTTTAGAAGATGTGTTTGTTGTTCCTGAATATTCTGTTAACCTAATATCAGTTCGCAAATTAGCAAAGGATAATAGGTTGTATATTGGCTTTGATGAACATAGTTATTATATACAGGACTTAATAACCAAGAGAGTCCTGGTGACTGGTAGTCAAGTTGAAGGTCTATATTTGTATGGAAATGCTATTGTGTCTAATAAGGTGTGCTTTAGTAGTTTTAACTCTTACAAATTATGGCATGCTAGGTTAGGACACCCCGTTGATCAGGCTGTTAAAGCATTTCAAGATGTTTTAAACATTTCCACAAAGTCTGATCATGGTCCTTGTGATGTTTGTCACAGTGCAAAGCAACATAGGGTACCTTTTCCACTGAGTGAACACAAAAGTTCCTGTTTAGGTGAACTAGTTCACTTAGATGTTTAGGGACCTTATAGGGTTCCAAGTAGAGAGGGGCATAGATTCTTTCTCACCATTGTTGATGACTATTCCAGAGTTGTTTGGATTTGCTTAATGAAACATAAAACTGAAGTTGTTGAAAATGTTAAAGATTTTGTTCAGATTATACAAACTCAATTTGGAAAATGGTTAAATGTTTTAGAAGTGACAATGGGTCTGAATTTGTAAATACTCAGATGTTGGCATTTTTTAAACTTAAAGGAATAGTTCATTAAATCAGTTGTGCCTATGCTCCTCAACAAAATGGGGTTGTTGACAGAAAGCATAGACACTTGTTGAATGCTACTAGGGCTTTACTTTCTCAAAGCAGTTTACCTATTAGGTTTTAGCATGAATGTGTATTGACTGTTGCTTATCTTATAAACAGGACTCCTACTGCTGTGCTAAATGGCAAGACCCCCTATGAAATGATATATAAATTTAGACCCTTCTTAGATCATTTGAGAGTTTTTGGATGTTTGAGTTTTGTACTGTCTTAAATGAAAATAATAAATTGAATAGAAAAGCTGAGAAATGTGTCTTATAGGGTATTCTTATAACAAAAAGGGCTATAAGATGTTTAGCTTAGATATAAAGATTATAATTTTTTCAAGAGATGTAAAATTTTATGAAAGAATCTTTCCATTTAAAGAGAAAACTGTGTTTGAAACCTATGATTCAAATCCCTATAAAGACATAGATGCTCTTAATGTCTTTAATCTGTATAATGACTCAGAATCAAAAACTTCTCACACTGTGAATGATCCCTATGATGAAAGAAGGGATCAAGGTGAGATTGATGCAAAAACACATGATACTCAGCAGTCAGATGAGGCTGATTCTTCTAATGTCAGGGCTGAGGTTCAGCAGACAAGTGAAGATCAACCATCATCTGACATGGCATAGAATGTGGCTATTGCAAATGAAATTCAGAATACTTCTGAGGGGGACACAGTGAATTCTGAATCATCTGTTTTGTTACCTAGAAGATCTACTAGAACTTCTGTTTTTCCTAGAAAGTTAAATGACTTTGTTATTGATAGTAAGGTTAAGTATGGTATTGAAAAAGTGATTAATTTTTCTAAACTTAGGTGTGATTGTATCTGCTTTGCTACTACATTAACAAAAAGTTTTTAACCTAGAAATTATAAGGAAGCTATCAATGATCCCAATTGGGTAGAAGCTATGAGTGCTGAGATACAAGCATTACATAGAAATGATACATGGGAAGTTGTTGATAGACCAAAAGATAGAAGTATTGTAGGTTGTAAGTGGATATTCAAAATTAAGTATAGATCAAATGATGAGATAGAAAGGTACAAAGCTAAGCTTGTTGCCAAAGGGTATAGTTAAAAGGAAGGCATAGATTATGATGAGATATTCTCTCCTGTGGTTAAATTAGTTACTGTGAGATGTGTTATAGCCTTAACTTTACAAATAACTGGAAGTTGTATCAACTTGATGTGAATAATGCTTTTCTGTATGGGGATTTACATGAGGATGTGTATATGTCATTACCTGAAGGTTATGGTTCTGATTTGTCTTCTAAAGTGTGTAAATTGAAAAAGTCCTTGTATGGACTTAAACATGCCCCTCGTATGTGGAATGAAAAGTTAGTTAATGCATTAAACAGTTTTGGTTTTCAGCAGAGTAAATGTGACACATCTATGTTTGTGAAAATAGTAATTGATGTGTTTGTTGTTTTACTTGTGTATGTTGATGATATAATTTTAATTGGAAATTCAGTTGTTAAAATTAACAAAGTAAAAGAAAGGTTTAAAACGAAGTTCTTGATTAAAGATCTTGGTGAATTTACAATATTTTTTTGGGAATAGAAGTGCTAAATTGTGATGAAGGTGTTGTGTTGTCTTAAAGAAAATATTGTACTGATTTGTTATCTGAATATGGGATGCTTGCTTGTAAACCTGTAAGTTATCCAATTGATCAAAGTCATAGTATTAATTCTGTGTTAAAAATTAATACTGGTCCTTTGGAAAATGTCACAGGATATCAACAATTCATAGGAAAATTGATTTATTTGTCTAACACCAGACCTGATATCTCATATGTTGTTCACTTCCTTAGTCAGTTTATGCATTGTCCTAGGAATGGTCATTTAAAGGTTGCTTTTCACTTGTTAAGATACCTAAAGACTGCACATGGTAAAGGAGTTTTGTTTAGCAAATCAGATAGCTTAAGTATTACTACTTAAGCAGGTTCCGATTAGGCTAAGTGCATTGATTCAAGAAAGTCAGTTACTGGCTTTTGTGTATTTGTTGGTAATTGCCTTGTGTCATGGAAAAGTAAAAAACAACCAACAGTGTCCAAGTCTTCAGCTGAGGCTGAATATAGGGCCATGTGTTCAGCTGCATGGGAAGTAATTTGGTTGAAATTTTTGTTAGCTGAGTTAAGGGTTGGTGTTAAAATTCCTATTAATTTATTCTATGATAACACGACTGCTATTTCTATAGCAGCAAATCCTGTGTTTTATGACAGGACCAAACATTTCAAAATAGATCTATTTTTCTTACGAGATTGTATTACAAAAGGGTTGATAAAATGCACAGGTATCAAGTCTGAAAGCCAATTAGCGGATATTTTGAGTTTTAGTTAAAACACTTAATGAGTTATGTGATAAGTTGCACGTATATGACATGTTTTAGTAATGAAATTCTAGGGGGTGTTAAAAATATATGTTCCATCATATTGCAATTTCATTATTTGTATATATTATTTGTTATCATTCTCTATTTTCTAATTTGGTGTCTGTCTCTGTCAAACAGTTGAAATGTGGGCTTGTGACTAACTATGGGCTTATGGCTGGACTGTGGGCTTGTAGCTGATCGCTGGATTGTTCGGAACGTGCAAGTGGTTGATCATTGGATTATAACAACTCACAATGAGTTGTTATGTTATAACAACCCGAAAGTATTCGGTCAAGTTGTTAAAGTTTTTTTGGGTTTCTATATATTGCAAGTCTCAATCAGTTAGGTGAGGTACTGAGATATCTTTGGTACTTGTCATTTCTTTGTCTCTCTAAAGGCGAACTCGGGTTTCTTCTGATAATCATACTGATTCTCTAAAATTTGTGAGTCTATTGTTCGTTTAGAGATAAGATCATCGTGTTGATCATCTTATGAGTGATTAGAGTATTTGTATAATCTCAGTTTCATTTGTGTAAGTTGTTCAGATCATACTTCTAGGGTTAATAACATCTGGTTTGGGTATCTTCTGAGTTTTGTCAGTTTGATACTATTGTTTTGACAAAAAACCTTAATTTACTTAGAAATAGCCATATTCTTGTATCGGTTCCGGTAATATTAATATCGGTAGGGATTGTAGTTCGGCCAAATTGCTTCAGTTCAGTTCGTCCCGACTATACAACAAGTTATCTCTTTTGAGTACAACTCCAATTTTCATCAATTATATTTACCTCTTTAAAGAAAATAAAAACAAAAGAAAACACAACTATACACACATTAATATAAGAAATAATAATGTTGGGATATAAAAAATTATAATGTGTTCTTATTTTTTAATATAATAGGGATATTTGACAAAAAAATAGGTAAAATATATGAAAGTCATCTAATATTTAATGTATTTCATACATATCATCCATACACTAAAAGCATCATATGTGAATTATACATGGCTTGATTTGACTATGCTTATAAGTCACCTACATATCAATTTATCTTTCGTTGTCTGGCACTCCCCCATTGGTCCAGACAAATTACGATTTTGCCCTGTTTAAATTTACAGTTTTTCCATTGGTTTTTTTCTTCTTCCAGCCAAATTACGATTTTGCCCTCAGTTCAAATTTATAGTTTTGCCATCGTTTTTTTTTTTTTTCCCTGTCAAATTATGATTTTTCCCTAGTGTAAAATTACCGTTATGCCATCGTTTTAGTTTTCTTTTTCTGTTTTACAAAATTATGGCAGTGTTTTGTTTTAATAAGTTGACTCAGTGTAATTTTTATTCGTGTCAGACGGCTACCTAGCACACACTCATTTGTCTTGAAAAATTACACTTTTGCCCCCATTTTAAAATTACAGTCTTTCCATCGTTTTACTTTTTTTTAGCAAAAGTATGGTATTGTTTTGTTTTAATTGACTGACTCGGTTTAATTTTTTTGAGATCGTGTTATGAGTAGTATTTACAAGTAACCGGAACACAGATGTACATGTTTACGAGAGAGAAATATTCGGTTTTGTGTCCCTCAACTAATAAATAAAAACTTTTGAACACATGTCACTTACTGGTGCTTTTTCATCTTATTTACCTATTTGTCTCTCATATTAAATTATAATAATAATTTAAACGAAAAGTTAGATAAGAATAAATATTTCTTTTCTATAAATAATTTTAAACAAAAGATTAGATAAGGATAAACGTTTGTTTTTCTATATAATCAGAAAGTTATATCCCGTGAATTTTGAATAGATTTATATACTTTAGAGTTCGGTGATTGAAATTATGGTAAATTTTTGGTTTTTTAACGCTAGAATTAAGTAATTATTCTAGGACCGTGCATATGATTCTATCAAATTATAAGTGTTTTTAGACGCATCACTCTAATGGTTTTGACTCACCATTATATCATATAATTATTTCAAATGTCAAATCTAGACAACTTAATTTCACCTTTGTAAAGTTAGGCATACTGTTATAATTGGTTTAAACTAATCATTTATTGCACATTGCATCAACATTACAAGAACACCATTTTTAAATATAACAATTCCATTCAAAGAGAATTTAATTCTCGATTTTACGGTATAATTCATAAAAAAGTACACTTGGGGATCGATCTCCACCTTTTTGTACCGTAAACTCTCTTGAATACAAATTTAAGACGAGTGTTTTATGAATAATATAAATAATAAAGCATGAAGGTTAATAAAACTAACTAAAAATCATTGTTTCTCATAATTTTGAATGTATCGTAAAATCAAGACTCAATCCCATGTAATACATGTGTTTTAAACACAATAATAAATTAATAAACAAAGTAAAGATATATAATAAGTAAATCTTGACGACTGCAAAAAGATATATCTTTTTTTATTATATATAAAATTGATTTATGCAACCCTTATAATACACGGGGTTCTAACCTAATATATATAATAATTTCTCCTGCCACATTATAGCTGTTCAACTTCTCTCTCTCTCAATAGTTATTATATTAGGGGGAATATTATATATATCCCCCTATTTACAACCATAATTACATATTTATCCAGCCCCCAAAATAAATTACATATTTCCCTCCTTGTAACAAATGTCATAAGTACCCTTTAAATATAAAAACCCTACGATGTTTCATTCATCACTGCCTCCCTCCCAGGACCTCCCATCTCCATCACAAAAAAACTGCCGACTCACACCAGTGACGCATCACCAGCGACTAGGGCTGCAATCGAACCGAACGAACACGAACAAGTCCTTGTTCGTGTTTGTTAGAAATATGTGTTCAAGAACTGTTTATGAACGCTTACCGAACGAGATTTTATGTTCGTGCTTGTTTGTTAAGGAAATGAAATTGTTTGTGTTTGTTTGTTTATTTTAGGCAACGAATGATGATGAACACAAATAAGCCCAAACTAATGTTTATAAACACAAATGTAACAAACGAACACAAACAAACGTGGATGAACAAAATATATAATACATTGACACTTATTAAATATTCTATTTGTCGAGATTTTAAAGTACTCAAATAAAATACAAAAACTAAAATAACTAATGAACTATCGAACACAAACGAACACGTTACCGAACGCTTACGAACATAAATAAACGAACGCGCCATATGTTCATGTTTTTTCATTTAACTAAACGAACGAAATTTCTTGTTTATGTTCGTTTGTTTAATAAACGAACGAAAACAAACGAACTTCTCGTCAGACGGTTCATAAACTGTTCGCCAAACGTTTGGTTCGTTTGCAGCCCTACCGGCGACGCACCACCGGACAGAGATATTTCACCGGAAATGCACCAACGGACGCAGACTTATCATCGGAGACGCACCCCAAACCAATTAATTCTTTCATTCCATGCATTGTCAAAGCGACTTTTGTTTTCTGTTTGCTGACAGAGCTATTATTTTAATTACATGGGCAAACTCCTTTCATCATGAGTGTGATATACTACAAGGTTTATCGATCAAAGATTCAGAACTATAATTTAGTTATATGAGTAAAGTTAACTGCAATCATTTTCTTAATTACTACAATAATTAATTTAATTTGATAATTGTTATTTTGCTATTTCAAAGGTAAAAAAAAACGAAAAGAAGGCTTATTTTGCTTTTTAACAGGTTAAAAAACTAAAAAAAGGCTTAAAAACGAGGAAACAACGAAAAACACACAATTTGCAAAAAAAATTAAAAAAAAAATCATTACTTCAACTGGGTAAATATGTAATTTTTATGCTTTATAAAAAAAGGACGAAACAGTCATTTTAAAATTTATTTTTTAATGAAATAGGTATATTTGTTAAATTTTAACAAATATGTAATTTAAATTTTGGCTTAGAAAGTTAGGTAATTTATTAAGTTTGTTGAGGATGAGGAATATGTACTACCGCCAGTAGCCACCCAATCTTCTTTTCACTCACCCTTGCTCGCTCTTCTCGTTAAATAGATTTGCAAAAAGGGTTTGTGTGTTGAGGTTACTATAAAAATTTTATAAGTGTTTTTAGGTTGATGTACAACAAGCCGAAGCATAGCTACTTCTACTCCATTCCTCCATCCACAACCACCTCTCCTCATCATCACCGCCGCTTTACCTTTTCACTCTCCTCTGTCTCCTCTCCTGCCTTACATATTCTCTCTCACCACCCTCCTGCACACCAAACCGCCACCTCCTCCGTCACCGCCGTTTGCGGTTGTAGCAAATCTTACCACCACGTATGGGGGATGTGGAGTTGTTTGTAGAGAGAAAATGCTTCTTAGACAGATAAAGGAAAGCATCATGGTGGCGGTGATCCTACAGAGAGAGAGAGAGAGGAGAGAGAGTGAACCGGCGGTGGCATTGTGGTGTGGGCGGGAGAGGGAGGTCGGTGATTCCTCTTTGGTGATGTTCTGGTGGCGCTGTGGTGATTTGGGGTTGGGGTCCTGACCGATGTTGTAGAGAGAAGAGCAATGGTGGTGCGTTGGTGGCTATGGCAATTTTGTGGTGGTGGCAAGGTGTTATTTTTGACCATGTTATTAAAATTTTTTGCACCGTTTGGCTTTGATCTATATAAAAAAAAAAAACCATTTTGATTTTTGTTTTTATTTTTATATTGTGAGATTATTATAATATGATGTTGGTGTCAGTGGAGTGCAAAAAGTTAGGACCACTCGGTGTGGGGTCATTCAAACCCGGCTTGGAGACGTCTCTTAATACCGCGTCGGGTGGTTCGTCGGTGTCGCGAGCGTCCCCCTCGACGTTGGAGACGGGGCTGGTTTTCAAAAAAGTAGCCGTTGAAATGGCTAGTTACATAAAAAAGTTAATTAATAATTTTACCTATAAATACTCCAATACCATCCAACTTTTCTCCACACTTTATTCACCTCTATCTCTCAAATATATAAAAACATTCCCCTCTTTTTATAATTCCTTCAACCTTTTATAAAATCTTTCAACTTCGTCATGGATCCATACAACCCGAGCAACCCGAACCCAAACCCAAATCCATACAACCCGAGCAACCCGAACCCGAACTCAAATCCAAACAAAAACATTTTCACCGTACCCGGCTACTATCCTAGTATGGAGCCGAGTTGGTCATCCTCAAATTTTCATTCAACGCTTTTGGGGGTTTTCAACAAAGCCCGGACGCGCTTTCGCAAATGAGCCAAGTGCAACAAATGCAGTCGGTGCAACAAATGATGATGCGAAACTCTTTCAATTCGCAACCCGAAGAGGACGTTCAAGAATTTGTTCCGAGACCAACGTAATCGCTAAACGAAAAAAAAGGTAAACAACATATGGTTGAGAAAGAACAACCTTCGAAAGGGAAGGCGAAACTTTGGACGAAGATGGAGGGGAGGCGTTAGCCAAGGCGTGGGTTAGCACTTCCAAAAGCCCATTATCGGTATATAACTTTTGCTACATTTTAAAAATATAACAAAAATTTATAAACTATACTTTTTTAATATAACTTTTGCTAATTTAAAAATATAGGTAACAACCAAACCGACGAGGGGTTTTGGAAAGAAATACATTCGAAGTTTCTTGCGATAATGGAACAAGGTCATTATCGCGACATCGATTCCATCTCTTCCAAGTGGAGAAAGATGCATCCGGCCGTGAACCGATTTCGGGGGTTTATAATAACTTGTATACTGGTCGTCGTAGTGGGATGAGTGATGAAGACGTTTTTAAAGAGGCGATGCGTCGATACGAAGATACGCATGGAACCACTTTCCCCCACGTACGTGCTTGGGAAATTTTGCGAACCAGTAACAAGCGGGCGCCGGTCCCAAATGAGGTTGCAACGACAACGAAAAAACCTCGGAGACTGGTAGTTACAGTGCGATGGAGACTCGGACGCACGATGTCAAATAAATATAAAGACAAGCCCGAATTTGATGATGAAGAGTTTGTGGTTCGAGAGGAGGAACGTCCCCCGGGCAGGGACAAATCAAAAGGGGCGACAACTTGAAAAAAACATGTCGCAACGGGGGCAGTTCCAAAATGGACGAGCTTATGGCTCAGTTCAAAGTGTTCACCGAGGTCATGGCCCAAAAGGTGAAAGTGAAGGAACGTGAGGTCGAGTTTAAAAAGTAGGAGATCATGACAGCCGACATAAACTCGTATCCTGAAGAAGATTTGCCGATTTTGCGAAGAATGAAAGAAAAAATCGCAAAAAAGTGGAGTTCATAGGATTTTTTTAGGTTATGTTTTTTATTTTCTTTCGGTTAATTTTTTTATTTTTTTTTTTTAAGTTATGTAATGTGTGGTTTTAATACAAAATGATTTTATTTATATAAGTAAATGTAAAAAACTAGTTTAATTAAAAAGAAAAATAAAAAACTAGGTGGGGTCGGGTCATCACCCATTTCCAAGCTTCCATCCCTGGAGAGGTGTCCTCCAAGGTCTCTGACGCGTTTGCTGATGTGGCGGGTCGTCCTGGAAAGAGGCCGTCACCCACACCAAGTAGCCTAAACGACAGCAAGACAAAGGAAAAAAGTTAAAAAAATTACAATTTCAAGTGTGTTGTATATATTTGTATACATATTTGACGTAACAAAAACTGTGAGGTATATAACGAACATACATACCTGTAAATTAACAAATTATCCTAAAATTCGTATGTGTATGAGTGTTTATAACATAGACGTTAACAAATTATCCAAAATTCGTATGTGTATGAGTGTTTATAACATAGACGTTAACAAATTATCCTAAATTCGTATGTGTATGAGTGTTTATAACATAGACATGGATAGACATAAGTTTAGGTACAACAAAATACTTATGAACTTCTCTCTTAACGCATAGCTCTTCACGTCACTCTTTTTCAAGGTTATACGGCCTTGGGCAAGGTTATACGGCCCGTCGCAAGGCGAGAGGTTCTAAAACTAGTTTGTATATAAAATATAATTAAAGAAAACAAACCATTCATAAAAAAATTAAACGTTTAAATTTTGTGTTCATTTTCATGCAATAATTTAGTTTTTTTAAAATAACCTGCATTTGCGTGTAAAATATAATTTTGTTTTAAAAAAAAACCAACCATTAACAAAAAAAAGTTTTTTTTGAGCTTTCTTGTAATAGGCTACCGTACTTTTTAAATTGGAGAACCTCGTTGCCCCATTCTAACCAGACCATGTTGTTTTAACCGAATTCACGCTAGCTTTAGAGTTTAGTTTAGGCGTTCCCTCAGGAAACTATACCACCGGTTGTCACTTGACAATCGTTGTGCCACCACAAGAGCTGAACTCTCTGGCATAACACACGGTGAGACAAAAACCTCAGGATAGAGCATGACACCTCCCCGAGGAGGTTAGGCTCTATCCATCATTGCCTAATCTATCAAGGTGACACAAGTGGAGATTGAATTTGGTCTTTATTGAAGAATCCAAACCTCTCTACTACTAGGCCATAAGTGATGGATACAATTAAAAAAAAAAGTTAACGCTTCAGTTTTATTTTTCATTTTCATCCAATAATTAGCATTTTAAGATAACCTCATAATGGTATGTATCCCCTTCCTCTTCCCATGCAACCTCGTGATGGACATGGCCACCATCTTGTTGATTACCCCCTCCCTTCTTTCTCTATCTATTTTATTATATATATGGATAAATTATGTAAAAATTTAAAAGTGTAAGAATGATAATAAAGGTTATGGAGGTGACATGTGTCTTTTTTTATTTTGGTATTTTATGGGTATAAGTGTAATTTAATTAATAAAATCTAATTATGGAATGAATATATGCAACCGATTTTTGGCAGTTATTGTAAGGATTTACGAATTTGAAATAACACCCTAACTTAAAAAAACACCACATCATGTATATTGAAGCCATACATCTTATAAAGAACAGAAATATAACTCATAAAAACACCACAACATGTATATCGAAGGCATACATCTTATAAATAACAGAAATATAACAAAAATAACACCATAACTCATAAAAAACCACAACAGTTATATTGAAATCACACATCTTATAAAAAACACCCTAACATTGAATATAACAGAAATAACACCCTAATATAACACCAATCAACACTTTAATCAGAATCAAAACAGAAATAACACCCTGAATATATAAAAACAGAAATAACTCTACATAAGTATATCAATATGTACTCATATTAAAGATAAAAAAACTTGTTATTATGGTGTAACTTTTTTAAAAAATGAGTTACGTATAAAAAGTTATTGATGTTTAAAAAAGAAGGGGGAACTTTGCATGTGTATTAATGTAAGTTTCTTAATTTAAAAATATTAAATTTAGCTTTATACCCTTAATCTAGAAAATTAGTTAGTTTAATAGTCAACATTATTTACAGAATTGTCATTATGATCTCAACCATTAGATTAAATATCTAATGGTTTAAATTCTTTCTTATCCTTCCCACACTTTTAAATTTTCTCACAATAACCTCACCCTATATATATATATATATTGTATATATATATATATAATTGTAACATTAAATAGTTTATAACTCATCTCACTAATTATGTTATCTCTCATTATTAAAACAAAAATATTTTATTCTACACATTTCAAAATTTATCCTACATATATCTTATACTTATCGGAATTTACTCTACACACATGTCAATTTACCTTACACATTTCAAAATTTATCCTAACATACTAAAATTTATCCTACACATGTCGAAAATTGTTCTTCACCATAAATTATTTTATCTTGAAAAAGTATATTATAAAATGAGTTACAAGTTTAATTAATTAGCTAATTAATGACAATTATAGATTTACCTATATGCCATTTTTTATAATATTAAATACACACATTAAATGAAGTAAATGGAGAATATCTATTGATTTAAAAGTTTTCTTTTTATTCTACAAAATTTTTCTTTTCGTTTGAACTCTCCACTTATATATATATATATATATTAAAAAGGTTAGGGGATGAGATCATAACATAGGTTTGGAGATGTAAACCGTGGTGTGACGAGGTAGCATTATGAAAGGTAAGATGATGAACGTAACTGCATAACGCATAAGCTAAGTGAATACAGATATGCTTTGTTATGATATTTTTCATGATTTCAAGATTTGCACTATTTACTTGGTAATGAGAGAACCACGGCCGATCCTGCTCGGTACGTGTTATTCTTAGACCTCCCTTGTTGTATAGTGATAGTAACTTTAAACGATAACACTGTTTAAAGGCTATACGGATTAGGATGTCTTTTTTTAATTTCTTTTTTCTTCTTTCAAGGTTAAATCCTTTTTATTTCACTTTCTTATCAATTTGTTAACGTGTATTAGCTTCAAACTTTTGACTTAAAAGAGTACTCGGTAAGTGTAAGCGAACCGAATTATTGATATCAAGTTTGTTATTTACCTTGAGTTGAGTTTAAAGGTGCTTGACCCAAACATAGTCTAAATATATTGCCTATTTGACTCTTAGACCGTAATTCTTTACATACTTTTTATTAATGTTTTAAAAATCGGTTCAAACTGGCCAGTTGTACCTGTTGAATCATCAGATAGAACCGGTTAAACCGTTGGTACATCTGGTTGAATCGCGCTATACACCTGGTTAAACCGTTTCTGAGTCAAATCTGGTACGGTATGAAAACCGGATTTTAAGACATTGTAAAATAAAAGGGAAAAATAAAGCATATTCAATTTCAAAGTTGTGACTTCGTAGTAGAAGAACCGGCGATTATTATTGACCTAGACATTTTTTTCAATGTACTTTTAAAATTATTATAGGTTTGAAAAATTTTAAAACTAAATATTACATTACATTGTATATAAAACTGAAAAATGATATCTTCTAATAATAAAAAAACTAAAAAGTGACAACCATGTAATGTAACTAATTATTAAATGTTTCCACTATTCTCAAAATCATAAGAAAGTAGTCTTTTTTTTTTCAATACCTTTTCTCTTGTTATCATTGATTATTTATAGAGCTAACTAAGCTCATACATGTTTGGGTGTATAGACGTGTGACAAAGACCAATATTTGTCATTCCAATATCTATAGCAAGAACTTATTGCATCTCCAATGGTTCCTTGGAAGAAATTTGTAGTCCTCACGATGTTAAAATCCGTTACCTCGAATATAGTTTGTGAGAAGAGGAGAGAGAGGGAATGAACCCGTACACGCTCTGTCCAAATGTTGACTATCTAACATTAAACTTGAAGAGCCAATTAAAAATGCTCTTACCTTCATATAATTAGAGATTGTGGCCAGTTATTACCATCATCTTCAATCTTCATGATTTTGTCCATTGTAATTACGACATAATTTTTATTTTTGAAGTATTTCATATCTAAAAAATAAAAGATATTTTTTGGTTTTATAGGAAAATTAAGTCTTGGGTCACTAAACCCGGATCCACTTTTCATCGGTCCATTTTCCAAATGAAAGTTACATTTTTCTTATTTTTTTTCAAAATTATATTCTTCTACACTTTTAGCAGCTTAGAATCTCAAGTGAATCAATTTATAGCACAACTCTTATGAATTAAATTTAGATATTAACTTTATATGGATTATTAGATTTTTGGATTGCTAGTATGTAGTTGTAACGCATTTTGATTTTTATATTAAGATAATTTCTTTTATAAATAATATATCCTACTTAATAAAGTTCATAATTACAGGACACATGACTTCTATCTAGGGCCTCTGTTTTCGGTTTTCCCGCCAAAACATCAAAAATCCCTATGGTGCACCTGTGTGAAGGACCCGTATTTGCTATTCGGGTACAGATTGTTTAGGGGTATTTAAACTTTATAACCCGCATCAGTCACAACCTTCATTCACATCCTAGGGTTTCTGCAACTTCATTCGCACCTCTTATTCTCATCCAATCTAATCTGGAGGGGTATGGTCCCAAAAACCCTATGCTTGCGTAAGGTACCATACCCTCATAATGATAAAGGTCATGGAATAACCTTGCGCGCACGCACAACGGTACGCCAGCCTTGAAACCAACAGGTTGCCTACCAAATCTTGCGCACCCTGCGCAACGGCAAGTTAAACCTTGAAGCGCAGGTCCCGATCCTATGCTGATTGAACAAATCTCTAGCCGCGAATTCCTAAAACCTTGCACAAGGCCAAGACTAAGATGAGAGCAACTCATACTTAGTCTTGAGAATAAAAGGACTTGATCCATACAAGTCCGCGCTGGCCAAAAAGCACTGATAGGCCACGCGGAAGGGAGAAGCGCAAAGAGGCACTGATCAAGTACAAGGGTACAAAGTGGCAGAGCTGTGACCCAATAACCGCTCTGCAGCTTGTGCCAGACCATGTTGCATGATGAGCAGTTATGCAGAGGACAGAAAATACGTAAGGACGTACATGTGGCACCAACCAACTCACGCCAGCGACTGTCACACGATCTCCACTAACGGTTGATGACCGGTCCGACAACAAGGACAACTGCTAGGACACGTGGCCCCATTCACCGTGGGCAAGCGCCCCTCCTGCCAGAGACCATTAATGGTCGTTGCAGAGGAGACAAAATGGATATTCCTGGTGGTCGGTTCCAAGCCCAAGGCCCATTAGCCCATCTCCTACACACCTCTCTTCGGCTATAAAATAAGGATCACACCAAGGGACACTGTTTTGAGCTCACTCACTAATTACTTGCTTATTCCTTTGCAAACCGCGATACTTATTCTCACGTTAGAGTGTGGTCACGGAGAAAACTCTCCCCTTTTCTCCTGTGACGAGACTAACGATGTTTCTAGTTTTGTAGTGAGCTATAACCTTTTATGCAGAGACTTTGAACCATTTCATCCCCGAGGTCAACCCAAATCTTCTGCCATAATTTTTCTGCCGTCCTTTAGCCTTACGAAATCTTCATCACAAGGATACGATCCCATCTTTTTGGTAACAATCAATCTTGGTTTTCTTGCCTTTTCTTTCGATTTCTTACTTTTTATTTACTGGACTAGCTAATCTTTAATGCGTATCCAACCCTAGACTAATCATGTTCGTCGCTTATTTTGTTCTAATTCGAATCAGCAACAATTTTTGCAACTAATCTAACAATCAACAAGATGACATCAGAGCTTTGGTAAGTGCTTTGTGTTATTTGTGATATTACTTACAAAGTCAATAGTTGGTAGGCGCTTCTATTTGGAGGTTAAGTTTTAAGCTTGGTAGGCGTTTTTAGTTTGGTCACGTTTGTCTAACTGGGAGGAAGAACATGTGAGTTTCCTAATTTGTTCGATGTTTGATTTGGATTTTATTTTGTTGTTTTAGGGTTTTCTAATGTTTGTCAATTTTTATTTTCAATTGGATTGATATGCACATTTTTTTTGTCTAGGGCTAGATCTCTATGCTAATCTAATAATCTATTAACTGTGTTTTATGTTTGTTATCTCATTGAAGTTGTTTTCTATCATTGTTTATAGCAAATTAATTGGATACTGTTTCAACTTTTTAAGAATTTATCAGACTTTTATGCTATTTATTCTCAATGCTTCATCTTTGATTATGTGTCTTCTCAATGAGTTACAAATGCTTAGATATGTGATGGTTGGTTCTGTGATTTAAAGTTAGAAGTCATGTCTTGCAACATAATAAACTTAACCTTTTTTTTTGTGTTATGGTGAATATAAATTGCATTGCGTATTTTCCGGTCTTCAATTTGGATTAAGTTGGCTGCATTCTTATGTTACTTCTAAGCATTTTTGAGAAAAAAAAAGTTTCGATAGAATTGCTTTTTTTAGTTAATGCCCAATATAGAAAATTTCGGTTCATGCAGGATGCTGCTGTCAACTTATCTGTATATCAAGAGTTTTCAGATGATGTTATCGTATCCTTTAAAATGGAGGCAGTTTTTTTTTTTAACAATTTTAGGGAAGATGTAAACTAACAAGTCAACTGACATGTAAGTCATGTTTTGTGATATTTATCAGCTTATCTTTAAGAAAAAGGCTTGGACATCCTAGTATTTTCCTATTCATGGGGGCTGTAACTTCAACACCTTAGTATCTATGCATGGTGACAGAGTACCTTCCCGGTTAGTATCAAATAAAAAAAATAAAAGAATAAATATTTAGGTTGGTGGAGTCAATTTACATGCTGGTAAGGTGTTTAATGAAATGATTTAGTGAGTCTTTTTTTTATTCCAGGTGCACTTTCACATGTCAATTTTTAGTAAAGTTCATATAATAGTATTTTTCACCAAATTATTGATTTATTTTATTCCGAGTTTAATTTGTTGTAGCAGTTTTGGGCTTCACATCTCTATGAAGGATTTGTTTCATTTTTTAAATAATACCGATGTTGATGTCTTTGTATTTTCTCCTTTATAGATTGTTGTTTGTTAATATGGAAAGAATGGAAATGACGGAGCAATCTACAATCTGCAGCCACTGAGGAACCAAAGGTTGATATGTTCGAGAATCCTTTGGTGTACGATCAGAGGGTAAACCGTTAAACTTATATTATTTACGTTCATTATGTATATATTTCATTTGATTTTTGCATTTCATTCATTAGCACTATTCATGTGTAAATAACCCTAAGTAAAAATGCTATAAACTAGACGATTGGAGGATACATGTAGCCAGCAAAAGTGTGCATCAGTGCATGGGTCGGTTTGGCTCGGTTTTTACCATTAATCATAACCATAACCGCTAACTTCGGTTATGGATTTTCTTAACCATAACCATAACCATAACCGAACTTTGGTCATGGTTAATTGGTCATGAAGTCGGTTATGGTTAATTTCGTTAATATCAAAGAAACTTTAACTAAAACTAACTTTTCGGCTAAAGTTAAAAATTATACACCAATGGGTCTACTAAATAAGAATGAAACGCTTGGGCCTTTTTTATATTAGTAAAAAAATCTCTAAATAGCTATTGTAAAACATAAATCCATTATGTAGAACTATAGACTTAACGTTACAAGTTCGGTTCGGTTCCGATTATATCGGTTAACCAAAGTTTCATAACCATAACCATAAATGATTGGTCGGTTAATCATAACCATCGGTAATGTTGATTATCGGTTAAAATCGGTTCGCTTATGTCCGTTATAGTTTGGTTATGGCGGTTAATTGCTCATCCCTACATGTAGGTTATGAATTTACATTCTGGTATAAAATCATGATGAACGCGTTTGTGGTTTTTGGCTTTTACTTTGTTCTAATACAAGTTTTATACATATATAGTTAAATTAGATGTATATACGAGTCTTTGCAAATTTTGATTAAAACGGTTTATATATCTGGTAATCTTTTCATTTGCAGGTGTAAGTGTTTTTTTGCCAATTGACAACTTATTGTAACACATAATATTTAAACTTTATTGTATTTTGCATGTTTAAGAAGATAGGTTAGTTGAAATATAATGTCGATGCTTTCTTTTGTGATTCCTATCTATGAATGTGGTTTTGGTTTTAAGACACTTTTATGAAATTGTATAATGGTTGTAAGTATTTAGTAATTAGGACTGGATTACTGGCCAAAAGCACAAATAATTGTTACCTAAGTTGTTTAATTTGTTGTAGTGTACTAACTAACTTTATTAATTAATATATAACAGTAGTGAGGTTTAATTACAGTTTTTCTAACCTTTAGAAATAATTTCATTTATATTTCTGAGACGCTATTTGTGTGTTTAAAATGATTACACACAAGATTACGATGAAATATCTTGCAAGGTTGAAGATTACGAAGGATTTCCAACTCCTCACAACAGGAAGAAAAGAATGATCTTTCCTTATGCTCTTAAGTAGTGTAGAGTATCCAATGCTTTACGAATTTGATGAGCTTGATATCAATCGAGGTGATTTGTTACCCCTGACTTGCGGCTTTGCACTCTCTTTAAGTTAGAGTAGCTATGCATTTAACATACAATTTGGATGAGCTTCAACCCTTTTAAACTGTTTCCCTTTTAGCGATAACCCATAATCTAACTCTACAAATTTGTTTATGTTGCCACCTGTAGGTTTTACTTTTGGAGTGTCTATCGTAAATTCGACTGATTTCTTTGGGTTTAATATCCATACTGCTGTATTTTATTTGGTGTGCTTTGATTTCTAACGAGTATTTGGCTGCAGCTAGAAAGCCGCTAGAGTTTGTTGCCCCACTCCACTTCTTTTAAGGCTCCACGTCTTGGATATGGTATGCTAACATATAACCATTATGAATAATTACAATGAGATTAATTTGATTATTAATATTTATGTATTTTATTTTTAGGGACCACTGGATGGGTTGTACTTTGACTAACATTTGACCCGTTTATTTGTTCCGGTATCTTTTACTTTCCCTGTCACAGCCGACTATACAGAAGTAACATGAAAAATCATAAATGGAAGAATCATACGTTTTCTTTCCCACAACAGCAAAGTAACCTCCCCAAATCGGTTTCTGCAGTAACATCTCCACCACCTCCTTTGTCGTTGCTTGATATCAGAGTTTCTACACGAAGGTCCCGTTTCCATGGTTTGGGAGACATCCAAAGTCTCAAATGGGCTTTCTTGATGAAGTGGATATTTAAGCCCAATCCGTGGCAACTATAGGCAACCATCATCAGCGCTATTCATGGGGAATGTACAAACAATTTTGGGGCTCCATTAAAAAGTAATTCTTCTGGATGCTGGAAAGATAATTCTCGGCCGGAAAGGAATTGGTAAAAGCTGGAGTTCGAAGGGAGACACATATCAAAAGGATTTTTTGGTGGCTTTGTTCAGCGACAACATGGCGGGTCAAACTATGTCCAGGGTGGAAGTGGGTCGGCTTAGGTGGAACCCCCTGCAAAGGTTTATATTTTGGCTGGAAATTATTATTAGGCTGCATCCCATCCAAATGGCGCTGGCAACTAGAGGCCTTTATATACTAAACCTGTAAGATTTATGGCTATCGAAACGAATCAGTTAATCACATTGCTATGGAGTGTGTTTTGGTTAAAGCTGTATGGTGGCATGTGTGTGGGTGTGGATTAAACTCTTTTGATGGTGGGATCCTTTAACGAAGTGCTGGAGGTTTTACACAACACCAAAGGGTCTGAGGTTTGGAAGAAAACCTGTGGAGGTAGTGCTTTTATGTTGGTACTCCTAGCAACCTGCTAGCCCTGTTGTTCAAAAAAAAAACATGTGCTCATTTTGTTTTGAAATTAGTGCTTTTCCTCTTATATTATTTCTAAATGCCATCATAAGTTTCTTTCAAAGTTCCTAGATCCCCATATAACTTTACAAGGTAGGTTAATAGAGCAGGTAATTTTGAAGACAACAAATTTGTTTATAGAAAGAAGTTATAAAATTGTAGTTGAGAGTATGTTATTAGTTGAGTATGATATTATGCTTTGACCTGTTATATTCCTTTTTTTCTGTAAAACTAATTTATCAATTTTTACTATGTTGATGAACAACTTCTAATCTTAGATAGTGATTAACATGTTTATAATTTGTATACTAAGTACTATTCTAAAGTTTTAAGTATTTTTTATTTATTTCACAACATATTATTTAGGTGACGATTGTTTTTTCAGTTGGTTAACAACCAATGCGACGTTATTGGTTACGAGGCTTTAAAAAGCAGAAGTATTAAATTAACAGGTTTTCTATTGATATTTCGAACTACAGAAACGTAATTTCGTCATTTATTTATCCTTTTGTTTTATTTATATCAATAATACGTTGGTTGTATTTACTTTATGAACTTCAGACTTCCATGATAATTTCCTTCGTAGTAATTCGTTATGATCATCATAAACGCATAATGTTCTTTGTTAATAGCTCCAAAACAGACTATTTTAACAAACCCGCGAAGTTTAGATTTTCATAATAATTCCTTGCATATAGTTTCTTTATGATCAATATAAATGTAATTTTTTTTCTATTAGGACCAATAATATATAAAAAAACTTCAACTATGTTCTGCTACAATGGAGTGATAATCGATTACCGAAAGAAAAGTTAGCAACTAATTATGTATTTGTGTTACAAACTTTCGTGTCACGTTTCATTGGTATCATTATTATATTTGAAAGTTAAATATTAAGTTTGAAAGCATGATATAACAAAAACGAGAAACTAACACTCAAGTTAAACATTGTTGTACTTACCATCCTCAAGTTAACTCTAAGTGCAATTACCTCCCTCAAGTTAACATACATATTTTTTCAATTGTTAACCACAAAACAAAGGGCAACTTCTAACATCAAAATCCAGCCAAAAGGAACAACCACCTTTATATAAGCTTTCATCTTTGTTCCTAATCTTGAGTCAATTACATTGCAAAAATCTTACCCAAACTTCACTGCAATTTGATGCGGTCAAGGCTATCCGAGACCAATCGCATCTTTGGTCGAACCTCAGGGTCAATCTCGGTGCAATTTAACGCGATATGAAACGCAGCCACAACTTGCTTTTTAGCATGTACTTCTTGCAAAAGCACCGGGTCAATAATCTCAGTCAAAGGCCTTTCCTCTCGAAACGCCTTCCTCACAAAGCTCTCTAACCCTTTCCCATCGTTATCGAGCCCGCCATCTTCAGGAGCCCGGCCCGTTAACATCTCTAAAAGCACGATCCCAAAGGAGTAGACGTCACACTTTGGGCTAAGTTTGTGGGCTGACATACGGGCTTCTGGAGCCACGTAGTACGTGTTTGATGATGAAGACGAGATTTTCGAGCCCGTGAGTGAATGTTGGCTAGAGCTAGTACTTAGCTTCCGGGAAGTGGATTTTGGGGCAGTGATCGACACTAGCCGGTTGAGCCCGAACCCGGATATGAAAGGCTGTAAGTCGTCGTCTAGAAGGATTTTTGATGATTTAATGTTCCCATGTACTTGTTTTCGCGGGCTGCATTCGTGGATATGGGCTAAACCCCTTGCAGTGCCTTGTGCAATCTTTAACCTTGACACCCATGATAACGGAGGTAACGGGTTTGTTGGCCCACCAACATCTTAAAATCAAAAGGAGAAACAAAATTAGTAAAAACACAACGAATTTCAATCAGTGTTATCATAACCGAACTAGTGGTCAGTTCGATCACTATTCCAAGACTCGTCATCGATTATGAATTTACAAGTACAATTTTCCTTTTATTTTCATGAATTTGGTAATAAAATGGTTACTAAGGTAATCAGCATGTGTCATTTCTTTACTAATAAAATGCAGAACAGAATGTACACATGAAGACAGCTTACAAGTTGCATTACATGAGGTACAAGTCATTATGGAAGCATTTCAAAAGAATTGTGCGCAAGTGGTCCCTGCTACCTTTTACCTGTTTGGTCTTTGTCAAACAGATCATATGGTTTCCTATAGTAATAATTTACAACATGTCATAGGGTCCATATTTCATCTACCTATCACCACTACCTAGCAATGCCAATTATATCTCTGTGTTTAAAGCAACATGTGGCCAATGGCCTCTTAGTCTAGCGAGTTTATCCTCATCAAACTGGTGCGGGTTCAAGCCCCACAAAGTAAACATTAGGTGGATTTTAAGCCTAGTTTTGTCGTTAAAAAAGTTGACATGGGTATAGTGGTCAATTCAATTATATCTAGTTTAACTTTGGTTATGTTTAGTTATAAGATGATCATTTCAGATGTTTTAATGTCTGACAGTGAAAATAATCAAACATGTTACAGTTTTAGAAAAGTACAACTTACTTATATGAACCAACAGAATAACTATATTATTTTAAAAAAAAATTCGTTTATCCTTGGAGTTATTTAGTTAACAACTTTAGTTGTCCTATAAATTCAAGAAAATATCTTGTATTTTTTTTCTTTTGTAAGGGTAGTTTTGTAAACATGTTTTAGAGCACACATTTTATCCATCATTTTCTACCATATAACACTAAAAACATCATTCTTTACCCTATAATTGCACTAAAAACAACTACGTATTCTTTTTTTTTTCAATTAAATAATATTTTTTTATACTTTTATCATTACATTTTCTCTCTTCTTTATTCACAACCACTTTCAAAATATATTAAAAAATTATATATGGTGAACAATGTCTCTCAAATATACAGATGAACAGTAACATTTTCTCTCTTCTTCACTCACAACCTCCTCTTACCGCCACTTTTTAAAATATAAAAACTTCTCTCACAAAATTAAATTTAAAATATAGGATGTGAATGCTCTTACAAATTCAAGCATGATATACTAAACGATAAAAAATAATATTTGGAGTACATACCATAACAGACTGCATCAAGCTCACATAAAGAAACAACATGATTGATTATTTGATCCTACTTCACCAAAACAAGATACACCATATCTTTTCGTACCCAAGTCCATTTTTTGGACGGATCAACCCAGTTACCCATTTACCCGTTTTTAACACGGGTTAAAAATGCGATTAAATATCATTAATCATTTAATCTAAGATTTCTCTAATAACTTGCACTTGTTAACATTTAAAAAAAATCTAAATACACAACTATAATTATGTTTTTAAGTTTCGGTATTTTTGCACATGTATCACACCCTAGAGTAATTAAAGAGGGTTAAAACACAAGGTACTAACCATGAAGCGCAGAGTACAAGCTACCATTGACAATAAAATCCGAAACCAACAACTTCTCATCATTAGCATAGTAATAAGCCCTTAACCTCACAACATTAGGGTGTTGCACCCTCCCTATACTCTCCATCTCCGCCTCGAACTCCTTCAACCGCCACGCCCCGTCCCCCTCGCTCAACCGCCTCACCGCCACCACCGCCCCCACCGCCGCACCACCCCTCCCCGCCACCACCTTATAAACTATCCCACTCTTACTCTTCCCCACCACATAAGCGGAAGCCCTCAACAAATCCTCCAATTCCAACCCAAACCCTTCATCCATCACCACAAATTTACCATCCTGCCCTTCATCCTCATTCCTAATTACCACTATATTTTCCTTTTCTGTATCTTTTTTCCTTAATTCTCTCTCCGTTGACCTCCATTTTTTCCGGTAAACCCACATGAAAAACAAACAATACCAATAACCACCAACACACCAGAAACCAACGGTACCACAACTGACCCAGAACCCGAACCCGACTCGGGTTTACCCGGTAACCCGGGTACCAAACCCGAATTTTTTGGAGCATCCGGATCCGACAAAACCCTCGGGTTCTGCGCTTCCGGGTCGGAGCATTGAACCTGCAACGGAAACCCACATAAAAACGGGTTTCCGGTAAACGCAGTGGGTCCTTGATTAAGCAACGAACCAACTAACGGAATCTTTCCGGTGAGATTATTATGCCGGAGATCCAAACTAACCATGACCGGAAACAGCCCGTACAAAGCCGGAATCTCGCCGGAAAATTCATTCCACGACAAATTAACCGTTCCGGCGAGGCTAGTAAGGTTTCCAAGACTCTCCGGTAAAGACCCATTCAACCGATTCGAAGATAAATCCAAAAACGTTAACATTTTGAGGTTTTTTATTTTTTCTGTTAAGGGTCCGGTGAGGGAGTTGTGTGACAGATCAATGGATAAGAGACTAGTGGCGTTGAATAAATGATCGGGGATGGGTTTTGAGAAGTTGTTGTTAGAGAGAGAGAGGTGTTTTAGAGAGAGAAGGGCGCCGAGTTCTGAGGGGAGGTAGCCGGTGAGGTTGCGGTGAGGGAGGAAGACGGCGGTGACACGGTGGTCGGAGTTGCAGGTGATGCCGGACCAATGGCAGGGGGTGGAGTCGGTTTCGGACCAGGTGGTTAGAGAGTTTGTTGGGTCGGTTGTAATGGCGGATTTGAAGGCTAGTAACGAGAGGCCGTCGGAGGTTAAGGATGATGAAATGTGGGTGAAGAGTGTGAGTATGCAGAAGATGGATATAGAGATAGAAAATGGGTATGTATTCATGGTGTTTGGATTCAATGTGTGAAGATGATGATGATGATGATTATGGATTCATGATGTAACGAGAGGTTACGGTGACTCGGAGTGTGAGAATTTGAATTTGGATGGTGGATTAATCGATGTTGGTGGTGGAGTAAGATGAGATTTAAGGAGTTATTTTGAATTTGTTAGGGTTTTCTTTCGGTGTTCTGTAGAATAACGTTGGGATGTGGATATAGATCACCCAGACCCTTCTGGTTTTCTAAAATCTATATCAACACCCTCTAATATTGAAAGTATATGAAACTCTCCACAATATCAATTTTGGGAGCTTATTTGACCATCAATTTACAAACAATGATAGTTCAACAAAATTCAGAATATATACTAGGTGTTTGAATGTAGGTTTTAAAGAAGTATAACAAGTTACAAATATAGAATAATACCTTGTAAGTTAGTCAATGTTTTAAATACCGATATGTAATGGCTGATAAAACTGAATACCGTACACGAGACTGATAAAATAGAATACGGTATTTGTTATATACCACCGATAAATGCAGTTCTATCTGTTGAGCCGGTTTGCAATACCTTCAAATTTAACTTTTGTAGTCTTTTAAAATTTGATATTAAGGAAATAACTTACCTTTCGTATTTTTGGTAATTAACATAGCTTTCCCAGTTCGTGCATACACTACTTACAACCTTTCAATCTTCTGTATCCTATCGTGAACTTGATTCATTTAATATTCCAATATCACAAACCTATTGTACACATTTATTTAAAATAACTTTGTTTGAAAATTGAGTACTTTTGGATTATTTTTTTCATTGTGGATTAACTTTTGGATTGTTTTTATTATGGAATCACATACTTTTGGATTATTTTTATGTTAAAGTTATATTTTATGAAATTATAGGGTTAAATACGTACAATCAGTTAAATCATTCCTAAGCTCAATCAGATATGATTAAGAAATTGGTTTTTAAAACGTTGGGTTAACCCTTAAAGTATTTGACTTGATTAAAAAAAAAATGTTTGGCTACTTCAGAAGGTGGAATAATATTGGCGGATGACGATTAGTTTAATAATGTTGCTATTATTGGTATATCAAAATAGGAAAGATTATTGATAGTAAATGAGAGAGGGGTCCATAAGTTCATATACACATGTATAGCTTACATGCTAATGACATTATTTAACTTGGGATAATCTTTAAGCTATTACATTGGTAACATTATAAAATAAAGCACCATACATTTAATAAAAATTGGCGGTGTTTCATTGTTCATAGATTTAATAATTACGTATTTAAGCTATTACTTAGGTTATGAGTAGGGGTAAGCATTTAGCTTCTATTGTGATATCTTACCGACTTTTAAAAATTTGTTACTTTTATTATTAACATAATTAACAAAATGAAAATCATGTTTCTTTAATGAATGTCGTTATCGTCACCTTAGCTTATATATTTAGACTTTTTTTAGATTTATTAACAATAAAACACCTTCAAATTTTTATTAAACGTATGGTGTTTTTTTTTTTTCATGCCAAAACCTTAAAACACAACTTAATTATATAAGAAGGGTATTAAATGACAAACTAAATTAGTATATGGGAATATTTGCAATAAGCATAATTCAAGGGGGTCTAAATAAAAATACATGCAACAGATGTCATGTTAGTAGGTGTTGACTGTTTTAAGTGATCCCGTCGTTAACGTAGAGATTAAAACGGAAGGTATAAAATACACGGGTCTGCTTTCTCCATTTTGTCTACACCTAACGGCGTCTAATATTTATTCATTGTAATCTTGGCATAAGTTTATTATTTTAATTATTATTTGTAAGTACATGATACTAGAGACAAAGCCAGATATTAGTTAATACGTGTAGTCTTCTTTCTTAAACATTTGTTCCCAAAGTTTAGTACAAAGTTATGAGCTATTTGAAAATTTAAAATGAGTATTATATATCTGTGTGACCTATAAGAAAACTAAGTATCCTGATGTCAACAATATGCAAAGAAAAATGAATAAGACACTAGTTCGCTTTATGGATGTATTGAATTTTGTTAACTACCACCGAATTTGAAAGAGACACAATTGATAGAGTTAACACACATTAAGTATAATATAATTATGCAACACCAAATTTGTGTAATATTATGTTACATCACTTCTCTCAAACAAATCTTTTCTATTTTTTTTAATCAGACTTATAAAAGAGGAGTCCTTATATCTAAACTGTTTCTAACTATTGGATTTTTTAATATTGAAAAATTGAATAGTTCGAATGCATTCTCGCGTGTAATACATGTGTGTGTTTCAACCGTTGGGCGTATAGGGTAAGCATGAATTCCATACCTTTTACAATAAGCATAATGTTTTATCTTTTGGTTATCATTTTAAGTTGTAGTGATCTATTTTTGGCGCTTAATTGAAAACACATTTGAATTTGGCGAACATAAGCAAGTTTTGAGAGAAGTGATGTAACATAATAGAATGTTAAAGAGTAAATATAAGATTAAGTAATCCTGATTATTAGATGTGCTATTAAACAAATAATCATATGTTGTGACTCTAAGTTCGAGAAAGCTATACTTGTTCCAATTTGTTAACCGATTCTCGAATGAAAAATGTAATAATTAGCCTAAAAATATTTGTAAAATGGTGATTCTTTTTAAACATTTCATATATAGAATTGACCAAGCATTGATATAACATATGTAATCATATGAACATAGGTCACATTGAACTATTGAGGGATCAAATTGTCATTATTCATAACATTTTACTTTTACCCTTGGATTCGATATAAAGTAAGATTCATCTAATCCACATGCACACAAACACAGAAACAAATACAAACAACAATGATTTTTTGCTACCTTTTTTCATTGAACATAATTCACATTTTAGAATTTTTCTAGAGTAGGGTAGTTTTATCTTTTTAGTTTTCATTTTAATATATAATTTAGTTTTAAGTTTAAATATACAATTTTCTTTGATTTTTGTGAATATATTGTCATAAATTTGATTTAAGACAAAGTTATATCCAACAAAGAGTCGTTATAGATATCATGAGAGAAAAAAAAATCCATTATTTTGGATACGATACAATTTTTAATAAATATTATATTGAAGTATAGTCCAGAAAAGAAAGACTAAACAAAAGTATATGTTTAGATTTGTATCAAATCTTATAAATTACTTGAGATTAAGTAAATTACCCCATATATTAAAGAAGGGTGGGTTATACAGTTCTCGCTTCACATTGATTGTTTTTTACGATGGCCCAATTAATTGATAGAGAGTAGAGAACCCGGGTTGCAAACCTCAATTATCACATTCACAAAAATATGTAAAATATTTGTATTTATTTTATTGTTTTAATAACTATCATATTTTTGAAAACTATATATTTTGGTGTAATAAACTGGTGACAACTTCAGCTTTATTATTATGATTGATCGATTTTGATTATAACTTAGATGGAAGGACACTGGCACGGTTTGGGTTTGAGGGCTCTAACCCTTGCGATAACACCGCCGCCACCCTCAGGGTAGACATTGAAAAGAAGGAGGGGTTATACAGTTCTCCTTCTCATTGGTTGTTTTTTACGATGGCCCAATTAATTGATAGAGAGTAGAGAACCCAGGTTGCAAACCTCAATTACCACATTCATAAAAATATGTACAATATTTGTATTTATTTTATTGTTTTAATAACTATCATATTTTTGAAAACTATATACTTTGTTGTAATAAACTGGTGACAACTTCAGCTTTATTATTATGATTGATCGATTTTGATTATAACTTAGGATGGATGGGACACTAGCACGGGTTGGGTTTGAGGGCTCTAACCCTTGCGATAACACCGCCGCCACCCCTTAGGGTTGGCATTGAAAAGAAGGGAGGGTTATACAGTTCTCCCTTCTCGTTGGTTGTTTTTTACGATGCCCAATTAATTGATAGAGAGTAGAGAACCCGGGTTGCAAACCTCAGTTACCACATTCATAAAAATATGTACAATATTTGTATTTATTTTATTGTTTTAATAACTATCATATTTTTGAAAACTATATACTTTGTTGTAATAAACTGGTGACAACTTCAGCTTTATTATTATGATTGATCGATTTTGATTATAACTTAGGATGGATGGGACACTAGCACGGGTTGGGTTTGAGGGCTCTAACCCTTGTGGTAACACCGCCGCTACCCCTTAGGGAAGGCATTGAAGGTCGTTTATCCGAGTTACCTTTGACGCATGGTAAAGGTTTGGAAATGTGACTCTTGGACTTAAAGGTGGGGTAGGGTGTGTGTGATTGGTGGATGGAGTAAAAGGGTGAGGTCCATGATTCTAGGGTACTTATGGGTAAGTGCCACCAGTATTTTGTGTTTCTAGGGTACTTTGGTGTATGATTAACATGATTAGTTGGAGCTACAGTAGTACCCTTGGGTGTCCGTTCCCCCCTAATATATATCTAATACATTAATGGACTACATTGGCCCAAAGTCGTATAAAGATCCTTTCATACGTACGAATGTTATGTAAGAACATTTAATGCATTATGCATGCATTATCTATAACAAATGGACAAAAGTATTTATAGATAAGAAACAAAGAACATCACATTCAAGGTTAGTTTGTGTATCGTGGATGTATACCTATGAAATCACAAAGGATTGTGAATTTAAAAAAAAAATGTACCCAAACTACTAGTTTGGGCAAAATGCAAACCAAACAAAGAATACTATCATGATACCCACCCACAAGTACGTTATAGTTAGTTACCTAGCTAAAATGGTATATAACTACCACTAGTTAGGGTATAGAGGAAAAATTACCTAAATAGGTAAGTAATAGAAACCCATGACTATATAACAAATAACAACTCCTAGAGAGAAATTGTTCACTTACAATTTTTATTATAATATTTGAGGTATAAATGCAGATGGTCCAATCACTTAAACTATTTATTTCTTTGCATTTTGTTGGTCCTTATATTTTTTTTGGCAAAATTTGTTAGTGTAATATTTTTCTTTCCCAAAATCCAAAAGTTAATACCTAGTCTCAAAAATTAAGAGCTGCATGATTGAGTTTAGAAAGCATATGGTTATTGGTTTATAAAAATTCTTAAGACTCTTACGTTATGAGATGTTAAAACCGGATTGATTAATGAAATGGTCACAGTATTAATTACTGTCAGATTGATCGAACCGTCTTAAGAAACCGAATGGCGGATATCACACAAAATTTTAACACTATGTTGCTATATTGTTATGTTGATTATCTATAAAAGAAGTATTGTTTTCTTAAAAACAATGAAAAGAACTTTTTTTAAGTGTATTTAACGTAGGTACCAAAAAATATAAAAGAAAAATCTTCTTAAGTTATATTAGTTGGCAAACACTCTCATAGATACCCAAAGTTCAAACCTTCTAATATATATATAATATATATATATATATGGGAAGGTTCATTTAAGAAGAAATTTAATGTGAGAAGAAAAGGAATAAAGGGCATAATGGTAAAACATTAAATAATTTATAACTCCTTTCATTAATTATATTATCTCTCATTAATAAAGCAAAAACATTTTATCCTACACATTCAAAATTTATTCTACATATGTCTTACATTTACCGGAATTTACCCTACACACATGTAAATTTACCATACACATTTCAAAATTTATCCTACACATACTAAAATTTATCCTACACATGTCGAAAATTGTCTTACACCATAAACTATTTTATCTTGAAAGAGTATATAAAAAATGAGTTACAAGTTTAATTAATTAGCTAACTAATGACAATTATAGATTTACCTATATGCTCTTTTTCATAACATTAAATACACACATTAAGTGAAGTAAATAGAGAATTTATATTGGTTTAAAAGTTATTCTTTTTATTCTTACAAAAATTTTCTTCTCATTTGAACTCTCCAATATATATATATATATATATATATATATATATATATATATAAATTTACTTTAAGCCGACCCAACCACTAACCGAGTCATGGGTTCAACCATCATTCGTCAAAAACCCAGCCGGTCCAACCAATTATGAACACCGATGTGAACCTATGGGAGATCCGGGTCCTGGTCAAAGTAATCCGGTTCTAACAACTTTGTTAGCTATACCCTCGGGTTTTTGCTATTTAGGATATTTCCCCAAAAATAAAACAATATGCAGCAAGCGATGTGACCACAATGGCTTAGTGGAGATAGCAATGATAAGAGTTATTGCAAGTCACACATTGCTTTTTTGATGATGTGGGCAAATGCTGCCAATTTAATGATGTGTGTGTGGTTCATAATAGTTAAAGATTAAAAGTTCCTCACTACCCAACCCGACAAACACAAAGAAAAGGTCAAAACAACAAAATTTTCAATAAAAAAACATATAGAAAGTTTGAATTTTTAAGATTCATGTAGAGGTGTAGATTTGCTTTCAAAAATCATTATTTCATAATGAAATATCAAAACCGAACGGTCCGTCGGGTCTAGTTTGATATTTGACGGATTTTAAACCGCCAATTTGAAAAAGTAAGAAAGCCCGCCACCCTTGAAACCAAACAGATGACCAGTTCGGCCTGGACCATGAAAACCTTCTAACAAGAGGTATCAGTTCACTAATGTTTTATTTTTCATCAATGGTCAACCTTATTATTTTCTGCGTCTAAAATACAACAATTTAGTGATGAGTTAACTAGCAGTTAAATTTCTCTAGTCTAGATCAAGAATCGTTTTCAGTTTTCACCATTAATATGTAACGCATCGTAATGACCAAACCCATGATACAATACTTTAATAGGATTTTCTTTCCCGTATTCTTCTTGACCGTATTCAGCGATAGATATGAGACCACCTGAATCTTTATCATTCATGTACACAGAAATTGGCATCCTGCATGAAAATAATGCCTAATTAACTTAAGTAGAACTGCCCTCCACCATTAAAATTCCCGACACTGTGTGTGTTTTACTTCCATTTTGTGTCACGCTAAATGTCACGTGTAGCTTGCGTATAATCACATTACATGGGACACGCATGAGGCAAGGGGAATATACCTTAATCCACTCATGAACAAAAACATGCGCAACAGTTGAAATGTCTTAGAAATTTATTCCTACCTAAAACATGTGACCATTTATATAATGTACTTATAAGAATGTTTGACTTTGACTTTATGGGCATTCTACAGAACTATTTGTAAATCAATTTTGGATAATATAGGGTAATGTAACTGTGTGTTTATGGAATTCAGTGTTTTTGCATGATTATATCATTTAACATGAAAATTGGCTAATTCAGGTGTCAGCTTCCAAGGATAAGTGTTTATCGGAAGTCAGGACGTTAACTAATATACGGTGTCTAACCCTAAACCCCAACCTTAAACTAAGAGTGAATTTATCACACGACATGAACCTAACACAAAATTCGTGGGTTTCGGTTTAGTCTAAACGGGTTCGGGTCAATTTCCGGGCCGGGTCCGAGAGCCCGTTTAGCTAATCGTGTTGACCAGGCCTTACTTTATTAATGTTTTTATGTCATATCTTACAAAGGTATGAGTATCTTACGCCAAAATTTAAACACCGAAAGAGAAATTGGCTTTAACTCTTGTATTTTAAACATAACTTCTTATATACATTTGTATGTTTTGTTGCAAATTTTGTAACTTTATGTCAAAATTTAAATACTAAAAGAGAAATTGGCATCAACACTTCTATTTTAAACATAACTGTTTATATACATTTGTAATTTTAGATATACATCATGGAGTGTGAGAGGGAGAGATTCTTACTTGAGAACATGAGAAGCCATTAGCAATTCAGGTTCACCTCCCCATACATGTGGCTTCCTTATTTGTGACACATATGAATCAAAGTCACCTTCAATGAACCTGAATTATGTGTGTATGCAATTCATATGTTAACTTTAATAATAGTTGATTATAAATCCATCTAACTTCTAAAAATTATACAATGCATGTACACGAGTATCTAAGAAAAAGAACCTAAACATACAAGAATCGGTTCATGTTTTGCAGGCTAGGGTTGTAAACGAACCGAATGTTCAGTGAACAGTTTGTGAACCGTTCGGCGGGAAGTTCGTTTATTAAATGAACAACCACGAACAAGAAATTTCATTCGATAAGTTAAACAAACGAACATGAATAGAGGTTGCATTCGTTCGTTTATGTTCGTGAACGTTCGGTAATATGTTCATATATGTTCATTTGTGTTTGTTCATTTAAAGTTTTTTTTATGTTATATTTTTATTTTATTGGTTTTACTTGTAAAATTTTGAAACCATAGTCAAATTATACGCCTCCGCTAACATCACTCATTTGACCATTTCAATTTCAGTTTGTGTTCAAGCTTTGACAAACTTCTTAATATTTGCGTTAATCATGTTTATGATAATTATGTCAACTATGTTCAAACAGTTATGTTAAGTACTTACTTATTTTTTGGTGGGTTCTTCGTGATCTTTCTCTTTCTGATGAAAAATGTAGATTTTATTTTGAAATGTAAATATAACGTTCGTTTGTGTTCATGAACATTTGTTTGTGTCCGTTTGCATTTGTTTACGTTCAGTAAATGCTCATGAGCATGTTCATTTCCTTAATGAACGAACCCGAACAAGGCCGTGTTCTTGTGTGTTCGGTTTGTTTACAGCCCTATTTGCAGGTAATAAAGGAAGGGAGAAAATCCTGCACAACTCACCATTCTGTTTCTTCCCGTCTTTTAACAAATTCATCAGCCACCTGCAAAAATGCCAGATTCAAAACATATTAATATGAAGCAAAAAAACATATATGATTTACGAATCGGTAATCAGATATCAGAACTGTTAGATGGAGGCTATTAATCAAGTTATTGATCCAAAATTTGATTCGAATCCAACATGTGAAATTTTTATTTAGGGACTGAATTTATGACCCTAACGCTGCTGCTGACAACAACAACACAACAAATAATAATACTAATAGTTAAAAAATGAAAAAGAAACTAGCGAATGTTATAATGGGCAAGTCATGATAAAATAAAAATAATAGCCTGGTAAACAAATTAATGACCTTTACTTGTAGGCAAGTTGTAATAGAATAAAAATGCAGGATAATGTATGTGGATGTCACTCAGTTATTCAACTTCTTTTGTTATCGCCATTCGTCACCCAAGTCTGTATACGGATTCATGTATACCAATTCCATCATGGAAGACGAAAGTTCCCTAAAACTAGGGGTGCAAACGAGCCAAGCGGCTCGCGAGCTGCTCGAGATCGGCTCAAGAAAAAGCTCGAAACGAACCGAGGCTTATCGAGCCCGAGCCGAGCTTGAGCCTAAAATAAAGCTCGTTTATCGAGCAGGCATGCGAAGCTCGTCAGGCTAGTCGATCCTTAGTGTAATATTAGTTTTTATTAATATTTAATAACATTTACCCCAAAGTTGTTTAGTAAACGAGCCAAGTTTATTTGAACTTGTTTAAGAGACGGGTCCGAACCTAAAGCTTGTTTAGTAAACGAGCCAGACTCTGAGCTTCACTCATCGAGCTCGAGAGTCTAAGCAAGTCTATTATTTGTATTATTTTTATTTTATATATTAATTAATAGATAACAAATGAGCCGAGCTCGAGCTTGAGAAACTATCAACGTGCCGAGCTCGAGCTCTCATAAGTTAACCTATGAGAGCTCAAGTTCCCATAAGTTAACCTATGAGAACTCGAGCTCGGCCTCCGCACAAATGACATCAAATGCATACCTGGGTCTTATGTGGTATAAGTAATAGTTTTCTGTATAAGGGTGGCCTCCAGATAAATCAATTTATGAAAGAATATACTTTTTATTTTATTAAATGTTTAAAACATACTTTGGAGCGTAATTCATCAGCTAACTCTCTTTGCAGTCTCTCATTAGGCGCAGGCTTTCCCGATCTTACACAAGCACCATGAGCAACAGCCCGAAATAAACATCTTCCATCCCCGGGTATTCCTGTACAAAAAGCATGAAAATTCCATCAAATTCGACCCAAACCGAACCGAAACCAATCTGGCCCTGTTTGACACATTAGCAATCTCACCGATTACTGAATAGTCAGTGTAAACTTGCTTTCCATGTGAAAAAATGGTGGTAGAGGAACCACAATTGTCTTTTTTATTCTCTTTAGCTTCAGCATGTACGCTTTCAGATTCAGAACTTGAATTACAAACGGATAATCCAATTACAACTCCGGTTGACGCACATCCTTGCATCCAAGATCCAGGAACCAAACTCCATTTCAATCTTGATATAATCCCTTGTTTCGGGAACAAAAACCTTAGATTCATATTGCGGGACCCAACCGAAAGACCACTACGGGGCGTTTTTTGTAACCGCATAGCACTTTGAACAGTCAGTGACCGCCAGTTGGTCCTTTGAGTTACGATGGTTGATTTTGCAACACGATTTGGTTTGGAAGTACAAAAAGGGAGATGAAAACAGCATGCATTTGATGTAGATTGCGGCATCAGATTTGGCGGGTCCGTCTTGAACTGAGGATTTGTTTTACGCGGGTTTTGATTGGAGAACAAGCAATCATGTTGTCATGACTCGTGGGTTAATTGAAGCCGATGATGTTCGAATGTTCGATCACTGTGCACAATGATAATATACGATTTAGATCGATGGCAATTGAAGAAACATGGGCTAAAGTGATGACAATTATTCACATTGTCTGTAAATTAATCCCTATGTATTCAATTCATTCTACTGGTCTTCCATGGTACCAAAGCGTTACGCTTATTCATGTGCAATGCTGATGTGGCATGTCAATTGCAGAAAATAGCTGATGTGGCATGCCAATTGAAAATTTGACATAATTGATCAATAAATTTTTTTAAACGGCCAACGAATCCTCCAAATGGGCTTTTGGTAAAATTCACTACATCGGGATACACTCGATATAATTGGTCAATTATACTTGTTGAAATGCCATGACATCAGTGTTAGATAACTCCCCCACCACGTTAACAGTTTTACATAACTGACATGCCTCATTAGTTGATGTAACCAACCAACCGGTAATGCAGACAGGGGAGGATCTATGTGGGCATCACCACCGTCACATGACTCCAGTATAAAAAAAAAATATTGTGTTATATAGTATCCTTATCCTACACTCATTTCGTCGTTTTTTTGTGTTATATGCGTATTTCACACAAGTGACACTAATTCACCAGGCATTATCAAATAGCGACCAGTACAAGAACTCACTAAATGCAGGTGCCCTTATTACGAAAAATCACAACACTGAAACAAAAATTGAAACTTTCACAATTGAATGTGAAATGTGTTACTCTTTTGTGGTATTTGTCCTAAATTATATTCCCAACAATATATCAAAGCTTTCCCTAACTACTTTACATAATTTTCTTCTCTATTCTGAGGAAGATAACAAAAAAACAAGCATAAATCTCTAATCATGATTTATAGATACATATGAATTGCTCCTAAAAACGAATTATTTTCCCGATTTCCAGAAAAACAGAAACCACAAATTAGCAAGCCACATGTGTAGTTTTGATTCATCCCTTTTCCAATTTTGCTTCAGCATTTAACAATAAATCGATCAAAACACACATCCAAAAGCATAAAATTAAAATGTTATCAATTCAGAGGAAACTAACAAACAAACACAATCAGAATAAACAGCACAAGGAACCACAAACTTTGTCCCCAATGGAGTGCTTATTCTAATTCATAACATACATTACAAAACACACAAATCAGTGATGCATATTCGACAAATAATCACAAGTTTAATCTGCATATTCAAATAACTCATAACCTAACTCATCAAATTCATCCAAATCTTAAATAATTTAACCAATAATTCAAATTTCTAGCTGAAACTACAAGAACAGACGCGGAGATTGCAACATAATTTCATAAAAGTGTACAAATAGATGAAAGTTAAAAAGCAACATACATAACCTGTTGAAGAATAGAAAACTAATCAAAAAATGACAGCATCAATGCGGAAACCCTAATAAGAAATGGAATCAAAGGTAGAGATGAAAGAGAATTGAAGGAAAGAATGGAATCAAAACCTGATAACATGAAATCCGGAACTTTCTTCTAGCTTCTGCAATGGGTAATGGTTATGATAAGAGGGACCTACAAGTCTTCAGCAACAACTGAATTGTGACAGCGTGTATATGGGTTCAAGTGGTCAACCAAAAGTCAAAACCGCGTTTAATTTGAAATCGGTTCTTGCTGAAACCGGGTTGTTGACCGTTTCTTTACCGATGGGCTTATGGACAGCGCTTTAATCGTGCTGAACGAACACGACCAATGCCATGTTAATGTTCGTTCGCTAAGGAAATTAATATGTTTGTGAAGTGTTCACGAACGAATACCTAACATAAGTTTTTTGTTCGTATCTGTTCGTTAACGAAATTTAGTTGTTCAAGAACAGTTCGTGAACACCAGTCTCGAACACAAACGAACGCGATTAAACAAATGTAACGAACACTTAATTTAACTTGAAAATAAAAAATAAAAACATTATTAACCTTAAACATTCGAAATATGTTATCCCAAAAAATATTATCCATGAGTAGGGTTGTAAACGAACTGAACGTTCAGCAAATAGTTGGTGAACCGTTCGACAGGAAGTTCGTTTATGTTCGTTCGGTTAGCTTAACGAACGAATATGAACAAAAAATTCGTCCGTTTAGCTTAGTGAACGAACACGAACAAAGGCCTCGTTCGTTCGATTGCGTTCGTGCACGTTCGATAATGTGTTCTATTACATTCGTGTTCGTTTAATAATATTAAAATAATAATAATAATAATAAACCTTTTATCTAAATATATTGAAAACTTAAAACTCGAGCCGGGGGTCTAAGGGGAAATAACCTCTCTATTCCTACGAGGTGGAGGTAAAATTGTCTACATCTTACACTTCTTAAAACATACCTTAGCTTTGCTATTAGTGAGATCCACAAGTATGATGATGGTAATTGAAAACTTATTTTTTCTAAATTAGCTAAATTTTGGACATTCAAGACATTTTTTGAGATAACTATATATAAGATGGTTAAACTTTGAATAATTATTTGTGAATATGTTCGTTTAACATGAGTTATGAGTCATGTGAATAATTATTTGTGAATATGTTCAAGACATTTTGGACATTCACATAACTCATAACTCATATTATAAACGGATGAAATTTTTTGTTCATGTTCGTCCGTTAAGCTAAGCGAACGAACATAAACGAACTTCCCGTTGAACGATTCACGAACTTCTTGTCGAACGGTTCACGAACTATTCGCTTAATGTTTAGTTCGTTTACAACCCTACACATGGATAACAGTTTTCACGTTGCATTTAAGAAAAAAAACTAAAAATCTTCATGTTTTACACAAACTCAAATTTTGATGCTAAGTTTATTTTATTTTTGTTTTTAACTGTGTGAGCTAAGTTTATTATATTTTTATTTTTAACTGCGTGAAATTTCTCTCTATTTTTTTATTAATGCAATGTAGATGGTCTGGTAGATTTTCGATATGTTTGCTACATTGCCTACGCGAGTTTAAGTCCCTTTTCAACCCTTTATTATGTTGTTCATCCATGTTTAGGAAAACCGATTTTTAAATATACCAGGTTAAGCTTAGAGATGATTTAATCAGTTGTATTAGGTGGTTCAACCGAGTTAACAAGGTAACCCTATATAATTCCTTAAAAATACAATTTCAACTCAAAAAAACAATCTAAAATTACATGATAAGTAACTCTTTAAAACTTTGTCGTTATCTTGGATATTCTACCTTCCATATTCTACAAAACAATAAACTTTTTTAAGAGATATCATCTTATATATTGTCGATCGTATTGTAAATAAACTCCCGTAATCTTATACTCTAAAACATAAACTCTAGGAGTCATGAACTCCAAAACTAATATTCTTACAGATTAAATTTGGAACTCTAAAACGCCGCAACGACTCGAAAGTTATGCGTGTTTCAAAGAAACTGGGAACGCAACAACAACGATGTAATGGAACTATAGAAGGCCGCTAGGTTGAATGGTTAACTACTAGAAATATGGAAGGTCGGTTATTTCCGAAAATCTATTTTAGCATAATAATATTTGATATTTATTAAAATTAAAAAATCACAAGTAGAAGGTTATAAAACTAATGGTTTGAACCAGTAGAACCAGATTTACCAACAGTGCATAACATATACCGTATTCATGTTTTACCGATCTTTTCTATACCAGGGTCGTGTCCGAGAGTTGGCGTTACGGTCTGTTTATATTGATATTTAGAGCATCACTGTTTTTTCTTCACGAAACAACTGGACATTTTATTTTATTTGCTGGAATTACCAAAATTATAATAACATGTTAATACATCATATAGATTTAGTAATGACATTTCGATACAACACATAGAGTTGGTATTATTTTAACCATGTATTCATTAAAATATTTTAAAGTTATTATTTGATAAGAAAAAACAATCCAAATTATATTAATAAGTAGGAGCTTTGAAATAATAAATAATTATAAAAGGAATATGAGGATAAACAGTTCACTCCTTACATTATAAACTATACATGTCTAATAAACATCAATAACTGTTTTAGTAATGAAACAAATTAAAAATAAAAACGTGGTTGTAATCAATTGGTTTTTCTCAATGTTACGATATAAGTAAAAGTTTTTTAAAGGCACAGTATATTCAAAATAAAGTGTTTTTTCTATCGAATTATCAAGATCGGTATTAGGTTCTATGGATTTCAACCCTTATGCTACATACTATATACATATTTAATTTGTTAATTTTTTAGTAACTTTTTTCTTTAACAACGTGTTTTCCTTTTTTTTATAAAAATAAATAAATACAATGTTAGTTTTTTTTTCTAAATGTCAAATATAACTTTTATTAGAAATTGAATTGTATTTGAAGTAAAACATATTTTCATTAAGAACAAAGCAGACTATATAGCTTCATTGTTTATTTGTAATGTCATATATGCAACAGTTTAGTACAAAAATGTGCCCGTCATCTTCTTTACCGGACACCTCGCTGCGTAGCGCCAGCATCCCACCTAGTTTAAAATATTTATCTCTTAAATTTAAAATTAAATTCTAAACCATGGATCCTTTTATAACCCCACCATCTAACTCATAATTTTTATAACATTCTAATATGTGACACCGACTATTTTCGATTATAATCTGTACTAATGTAACACATAATTACATAAATAAAATCATTATTTAACTTAATTTTGGATTAATTAAAGTCTTTTATAAAATCATTATTTAACTTAATTTTGGATTAATTAAAGTCTTTAAGTCTAGCAAGCCGGATAATGCGTGGAATTTCATTATTAAAATTTTAGATATTTACTTATCACGTAGCGATTAAATGTACGAAACGGACGTTAGCGACGACCAAGTTAAAACGAAAAGTCCAGAATTCGACCAAAATGCTTGGAATAACTTTAAATAGGGTTATTGGATTTTATCACCCCCAACTATCGACCATTGGTCGCTGCCACCCCCAACTAACACTTTGACGCCCGACACCCCCAACTTGACTTTCAATCTGTGTTGGCACCACTCTGTTAATAGAACACTAACACTGTTAGTGTTTTATCCTACCTGTCAAGCACTGTCCTATGTGGACTTAATGACATGGCGATTACGTGGCGCAACTCCTTTCATCTCCTTCCTTTATAACACACTGGTCGATTAGAATTATAAACAAACCTTAATTTCTTCATCAAGCTGCCCAACTCTGATCGAATCAAGCCCAATTCAAACCTAAGTTCGAATCATTAAACTGATATACACAACCTAAGTTCTAATCGACATTTCCAATTCTCCATGTAGTGTGAACGAAACTCTAAAATATAAGGTCGATTTGGATGGAAACTTGTATTGTCATCATGAAACTGTTGTTGTTCTTCTCGTGGCTGGACGAAAAAGTGTTCGTGATGGTGATCAATTTAATAGTTGCTCATAATTGCCTGTAAGTTCTTTAATTATGTATTGAGTTTAAATTTTTTGTTGTTGAAACTGAAGTGGTAATCTTGGTTTGTAGTTATCCGACTGCAAGTTTTTTTATGAGGAAACAAGATTTTGAAAAATTATTCCAAGCTCATTCAAATTGCAGTTTAAGTGCAATGATAACAAGTCTTGTAAGTTACCAAGAGTTGAAGAATGAGAATTTGCAATTTTCAGAACAAGTTACTATTAGAAGAGAAGAAGACGCTGAAAAGACAAATATGTGCCAAAGAGTCCATGTGGAAGCAACCATTTGTGTTTACTTTGTTTTTTGTCATTGACATATGGTTGTACATGTTGAAGTAGTCATTGACTTTGGTTGTACGATATTGAACTTATGAATGAAAAACCAGAATTCCATATGTGTTAATGCAGTCCCTTATTGTATTTGGTTGTAACATATTGTATTTGGTGGCAAAGCCCACTACAGTGACCATAACCGTCATAAGTACCATGTTGCAGTCAATTAGTGTAAATGCCAAAACCCCAAACAAAATTTCAGTCCTTATGCAAATGCCATAACCAATTCCCAAAACAGAAATGCAGTCCTTATGCCAAATTTGCAAATAGAAGTTCAATCCTTATGTAGTCCTTATATGCAGTCTGTGTATTGTCTAAACAAAAGTGCAGTTCTGTGTAATGACCGAAACTAATGGGCAGTGATGTGTATTGACCAAACAAAGTGAAGTGGTTTGTATTGACCGAACAAAATAACGTTGCACCACCCAAAACTAATGTGTAATGTTATGTAATGACCAAAATACCCCTGTATCAACCGAAATTAATGTGCAGTGATGTGTATTAACCAAACAAAAGTGTAGTGGTTTGTATTGACCAGAATACCCATGCATCAACCACAACTCATATGCAGTTCTGTGTAATCACCAAATACCACTGAATTTACCAAAACATAAGTTTGCCAAGTTATAACAGTAAGTCATTACATAGCGTAGAGTCATCACAAAGTCATAACCTAAATTTACTACATAACATTTAGCCTACATGTTTCTTGTCCAAAACCGGCAATCCAAAACATTAAATTGTCCAAACAAAAGTCAAACTTTGACCAACTAATTGCACTCTTCTTTGTTGCCCTTCCTCTTTTAGTTAACTTTTTTTCTTCCAATTTGGGCCTCATTTTGAGTTGACTGCTAAGTTGACTTTTTCTTCTTTTGGTTCCCTTTTTGTCTTTTTAATCTAGGTTCAGCTGCATCCATTGACAATACACAAAGTGTATAACTAGTTAGCATAACTTGACAAATAAAACACTAAACCTCAGAAATGTTCACAGGTGTGATAATGTTACCATAAGATTCCTCGTAACTACTATATGTAACACCCTGTAAAATCGTGTCCAATAGTATAATGACACGTGTTGTATTTTAAATATAGTATGATAAAGACCAATAAGGACTAAAGGCGTCAACATGCTCAAACTGAGCCTCTGAGTGACAGTCCGATGTCAACATGCATAAATAACAGCCTCTGAGTGACATCGGAATCAACATTCTTATAATAAGCCTCTGAATGATCCTTTACGAAACCCCAACTCTCATACACGCCAATTGTTGGACTAGAGGGTTGCATTTTGTATATATGTGAAAGTTGGATAATGGATGGATTAAAAGTGTCAACATGTTAATTTATACCTCTGGGTGACCTTTTAACGAACCGAGAGCTCAACAATGTCCGGGCATAATCCCGGGTATGCCAAGTATTGGCTACAGAGGGCTAAAAGTGCCAAAAAAGTGTTTAAAATGAGTTTTAGAAGCTTTATTAAGTTGAGGGGCTAAAAGTGTCAAAGTTTAAAACTGATTATGGGGCGGTCGTGAGCCGCGAGAGACCAGGCTAGGCTCTCTCGCCGGGCGCGAGAAAGGGTTTGCAGCAGAAAGTTTTGGCTTGACTCCCAAACAAAGCTCCAAAACCATTAATTCGAAAATATGGACTTGTAATCAGCTATGCCACGTTTTAGGACACTTGTAAGTTCCCTCTTACACCCCTAAACACCTGGCTTCACCTCCTTTGAGTTCTCCAACAATAATAGGTGATCAAGTTCACCATTCCAACTTGCACCTTCTCATTTATTCACTCTTCCACCCCTAAACACCTGGCTTCACCTCCTTTATAGCCAAAAGTCAAGCGTTTTACGGAAAACGCTTTAACTTTCGGTTAGGACCATTATGGTCCAGCCATTGTTCGAAGTGAACATGGCTAAGTGATCATAATAAGGTAGGTGTTAGTCCCTATAAAGGGCACCTCCTGAAGATCACGTTTGCTGGACCAATTGACGGGTCAAAGTTATGATATTAAAAAGTCAAACAGGCCATTTCTCGGAAAAATCATAATTTGATCTTATATATGTTATGAAACCTGTTTTGACAAAATAAAAAAGTTGGAAATAATTATTAGAACATATAAGAACATGTTCGGCTCGTCAGTTTCAGTTCTAGGGTCGGTTCACAACCGAAAGGCGCGAAGTTTGACTTATGCTTTGACTTTCAATTCTGACCTGATTTAGATCAGTTACCTATTGATCTAAAGTTGCATTATGATCATAATATAATGTAGCATAACCCTCTGAGGTTATGTTACATGATCATAATCAGAATTCAAGTTTATGCGCAAGTTTCATAATTATGCAATCTTTGACCAAAATGTCCTTTTTGCATAAAACAAGATTTTAAATGGTAATAAACTTGAAAATGAGTTTTCTACTGATGTAATATAATAAGTAGGATTATTTGGGATGTCAAACCAAGTTATAAACTGAGTTTTCAAACAGGTCATTAAACTATGTGGATAAATGACGATTTTAACCCTTGTGGCTTATAAAATGGTTTTCATCAAACCTTTTAAAGGTAAATCATTTACCTACTGATACGTTATATTAAATAACATATTTAAAACATTTAATCTGACCTTAACATCAGTTTTCATTAACATCGCATAAAGACGTCATTTTACGACATAAGCGCCGTTTCGGCGCATAGTATGGTTTTAAACCATATTAATTGGCCAAGACTTGATACTTACTGATTTTAAAACTTATTTTAAACATATTTACAGTAGGTACATATTATAAACTCAAAATCCCAAATAATTTATAAACTATGTGTAAAATGACCAAAATGCCCCTTCGGTGCATAAATTGGTCATAAAAGATAAAATACACATATAATTGATATCCTACTGATATTATATCATAAATAAACTAGTTTTCCAGAATACTCATAATTATAAACTTAAATTATATTCAAGTTCCTTTTATATAGTATGAAATTACCAAATTGCCCTTATGAGGCATAATTTCGTTTTAAAACCTTAACGGGCATACAAGTTGATATTCTACTGATATCTTAACTTATTTAAAATACAATGGCATATAGAACTTGTCCATGACTTACTGGTTACCCATTATCGCTTAAAGCATATTGTTGATTATATGTAACTAGTTTACGGAATTTAACCAAAACGGGTTTAACCTTATCACTTTAATCTCAAAATCCAGAATGTTAATTGTTTACCCATATTATGCAAGTCAAGGTACTTGTCAGGTTTAAACTACATTCTATCCGATCATCATTTAATCAAGCGTTATACATTTTGATCATGTACACTACTCGGTCTAAGTCTATGACTTAATTAAAGACCGTTAGTATTAATTGGTTAGCTTATGCCATAATCCAGACTAGAGCCTTGCCGGTAAATGCTATCTGCACGTTAGTACTTTTGTATACGGCTGAGTTATTGAAATTTAAAAGAAGACTAGCTCAGGTAAATACTCTCGACTTATTTTCGCTATACTGGCTTGGGATACGGTAAACTATTACCGCTTGGTTAGAAATGGTATCAATCGAATGCCGGATTGTGGCTAGTAAATCGCATATTCTATTTTAATCAGTTTTGTTTGATAACTTAAACATCGGGGGTTAAATTACCGTGTCCTGGATATCCTCGGCTCATTAGATTAGTTAATGGCCACGACCTTAGCGCGGGGTGTAGGCATACACCTAACAGACGCTCAAATGCAAATTACCCAAGACGTTGGGGATAACTCCTCTGTGAGTTCTAAGTGGTGTGTATTTAATCATGTCTTGGTCTCTGTACTGGGCCCGGTATGTATGGCCAAACATGTGAATCTGTTAACAAGGTTACAAAGTAACTTTCCCAAGTTATAAAAGATTTTGTGCCCTGTGCACTTATAATCATTTTAAAATGTTTTCAAAATGAGTCAGTTGGGTGTATTTACCAGCGAAAGCTGACGTATCGTCCAAAGACTAAATTGAAGGTACAATACGAAATAGGCCGGAAGCTGCTCAGTAGTGATTAAGAGGATTTTGCAAATCCTTAGATCTGCCCTAAAGTCTGTTTTATATTCTTTCTTTGTACATTTTATGATCCGCTTGTGGATCTTCTATTACGAGCCTGTATATTATTTTGTATTTCTGAACATTTGGTTTGTAATAGCAATTTACTCCAAGACTTCCGTTGTGCCGTGTTTAATTGACTATGATGTTATCAACTGACGTCACAATACTACCCACCCGGGCCCACTGGTGTATGGATTTGGATTGGAAATCCGGGGTGTGACAAGTTTGTATAAGAGCCAACGTTTGAGAGAATTAAACACAATCCTTCTTGTTTTTAATCTCAAACTTACATGAGCACATTCCTTAGACTTCCGAGTCTGGGCATTGACCTAGGATTACTCATTTCCTTATTAAGTTATTAGTATGTTTTTGAATTAATTTTTTTACAGGAATATGCCACCACGTGTACGAGGACAAAGTGGAAGAGGAAAAGGTCCAATGAGGGGAGGACCATCGGGACGCATCCCTCCACAACCTCATAACTCAGATGCCTACCAAGAATCCGGAGATTCGTCTCCTTGGCAACCAGCGAGACACTCTGTCTCTAATAGACACTCGCCCCCACATTCCCAAATTTCTTACCACTCTCACCACTCCTATCATTCTTACCATTCCCATTCACACTCTTACCATGAAGAATTTAACCCTAACCATTACTTTAACACGCCTTCAGCCGATCAAAATCAGTTGGACCAGCCAAACCCTATGGACGAGGACTCCGACCTGGAGATGCCGCCGTCGAGATCGAATACACATCCCATAGAAATTTCAAGCGATTTGAACTCTTATGCCGGATCGCCCTACCAAGGTCCTAATGAGTGGGACCAATATTGGAACCAATTCACCTTCGCCCACACTCCTTCTCATCACTCTCAACCACCCCCAATACAAGAAGATATCCACATGGAACCGGTGGACCAACCTCAACCACCACCTGAACCATCAAGAAGGAAGCGTGGAGCACATATGTCGGTACGTGCCGGACAAAGGTCGGGATCGCTCCACCTTTGCCCAATTCCTACCCCACAATTCAAGAGGGCCCACAAATGGGTGGACCCTCTAACACCTCACCAGTGGTGGAACCAACACCAACACCTGTTGTTCAACCACCACCATCGGGTTATACTAACCCAATCCCCATATATCCAGACACGTCTAGATATGATCCTTTTAACCCGTCTACACCAGTAGACTATCAAGCATGGTCGCAAGACCCATATATGCAAGCAGTTATGCACAATGCACTGTACCCGTCTCCTTTCCCACCTACTTATCCACCGACTGGATATCCAACTTATGGGTACCAGTACCCGGTTATGCCACAACCACAACCTCCGCCGCCACTAGAGGCCACTAATGAGGCCTTAGAAAGAATGAAGGAAACGCAGCAGCAAGCGGAGAAAACAGAGAAGAAAACAAACAAGTTCTTCAAGAAACTCTCCAAGTTGGTCAAGGGAAAGAAGGACGAGTGAAGTCTCTTCTAATAATATGTAGTCCTGCGAGGACATTGTTTTTTTTTTCTTTAGTCCCTGCGTGGACATTTTTATTTCTTTAAAGTCCTTGCATGGACAGTTTATTTCATTTTTCTAGTATTGTAATTTCTAAATTGAAATTTAATGAAGTATTTTGGAATTATATATATGTATTCATCCTCTTCAAGCGAGCGTCTCGATTTTACTCAAAATTTATGATCTGCGATATAATTCCAAAAAGATCTTAATGGTTTTGATTAGCCAAGTGGCACAGACCACACATTTGGCCAAATTATAAATGATAGTTAAGTACAAAGGGGTCTTCTATCAGGATAGTTAAGGGAAGTTATCCTTCTATCCAGAGGTGGTGGACTTAAAGTTCAAGCCTCCAAATTGTTAAGGTCAGTGCGACCAGGACTATTAATCAACCATTAAGGCATCTTATGTAAACATTCAAGAATGTTCATACTCTTGGTAGTGTGACTTGAGGAATCACACTAGCCTTCAAGGTAAAGGACTATGTCCTGACCTTATATAGCCCATGTGATCAAGTTTGATCCCGGCTAATCTCATCAGTGCGATGATTAAAACATCCATTAGTGATGTATGCCCTTGGGGCTATGATTAAACATCCATTAGTGATGTATGCCCTTGGGGCTATGATTAAACATCCACTAGTGATGTATTGCCCATGGGGCTATGATAAAACATCCATTAGTGATGTATTGCCACTGGGGCTATGATTAAACATCCATTAGTGATGTATTGCCCTTGGGGCTATGATTAAAACATCCATTAGTGATGTATTGCCCTTGGGGCTATGATTAAAACATCTGTTAGTGATGTATTGCCCTTGGGCTATGATTAAACATCCATTAGTGATTTATTGCCCTTGGGGCTATGATAAAACATCCATTAGTGATGTAGTGCCTATGTGCCATATTTTATGTCCATTAGACAGGCCTATGTGCCATATTTTATGTCCTTTGTGACAAGCTTAAAAGCTAAATAAAATTTGTCAAATTATGACAATGACAGTTGTGACAATGCGATCCACTTCCAATAATATATGGACTACGTCCAAATTGTAATTTGCCTTTGATGGTCCTATTAAGACCTAGGCCAAATATAGTTATATTAAGCCTAAGGGTTGTGATGTTATTCACACTAGAATAGGCAATGGATTGTTATATCCAATGTTGTTAAGACCAATATGGTTGACATACCATGGCTAAGTGAAGCTTTATTGGTGTATAAACCCAAAGGCTTAAAGATGGCTAACTCGAATGAGGCACAAATTAGACATAGGAATGTTGAATCTAACAAAGCCGAAAACAGAGATATCGATAATGATAATTTTCAAGCTCGCATTGACGCGACAGTTGAAAAGGCATGGGAAAGGCCATAGAAAGGCTTAGAGATTCGAGGGCTACTCGATCTAGACCCTTATCTATTCCACCATCTTCAGCTCATAAGGAGAGCTCCGTTCATTCTTCAAATGATAAGAGTGAACCAAGGAAAATAGATTTTACTGAAAGGTCCCGTTCTGTCAAAGACGGATGTACCAATAAGTATTTCGTCTCCTGCAAGCCACGAGACTTTAATGGGGAAAAAGGAGCTGTGGAAGCTCTAAAGTGGCTAGACGAGATGGAAACGATTATAGATATCAGCAATTGAGCTGATAAGAATGTGGTCAAGTATGTATCACAGTCCTTTAAGGGCAATGCCCTAATTTGGTAGAAAGCCATGATTCAGTCTACAGGTAAAGTACACCTGTATAATTTGGGATGGTCCAAATTTGTGGACCTTGTTAAGGAAACCTACTGCCCACCCCATGAGGTGGAGAAATTAGAGACAGATTTTTTGTCTCTTTCTGTGAAAAACCTAGATTGTTGGAAATATGTTTTCGATTTCAATTCCCTATCTAGGTTAGTTTCCTATTTGATAACCCCGGAGTCCAAACATATTGCGCATTTTATTAATAGTTAGCGCCCGAGATTAAGGGCATGGTAAAGGCTGCTCAGCTACTACCTATAGGTCTGCTGTTGACCTATCTCTCTCCCTCACCCTTGATCTAGTTAGACAAAAGTCAGTTAAGTCTGAAACTGACGGGAAAAGGAAGAGAGAAGATGACAACTCCCATAGGTTTAATAAGAAGAATAAAGGGAGATTTGGGTTCAAAGGGAACCAGGGCAAAACGGTTGTGATGCCAACATGCAAAACTTGCAACCGCAGACACTGGGGACAGTGTAATTTTGGTTCACAGGCCAAACCCCATGGCATCTGTAAAAGAAAGGGGCATAAGACCCTAGAATGTAAGGATCTTAAGGATGCTGTCTGCTACGTTTGCAATGAAAAGGGGCATATTAAGACTAACTGCCCTAAGATTCTTAAAAATAATAATGCAAAGCCTAGAGAGGCCAAGGGGAATGCCCGTGCCTTTCAAATAACTGCAAGAGAGGCTGTTAATGACGACAATGTCATAACAGGTACATTCCTCATTAACAATATTTATGCTAGAGTTCTTTTTGATTCAGGTGCAGATAGATCTTTTGTTGATCATAAGTTTAGTAAACTATTAAACATGCCCATAAGAACTCTAGATAAAACTTATGAGATAGAACTTGCTGATGGAACGATAGAAACAACATCTTCCATTCTTGATGGATGCTCTATATCCATTAAGAATCATTCCATCCCTATCTCTCTTCTGCCAATGAAATTGGCGGGGTTCGATGTTGTCTTAGGCATAGACTAGTTATCTCATAACCATGCCCGCATTGCCTGCGATAAGAAGCTCATCGAGATTAAGACCCCATCTAGTGAAATGATCACCATCCCCGAAGACTCACACTATGGACTGCCAGACAAGGTGTCGTTATTTAAGGCATCCAAGTGTTTGAGAAAAGGTTGTGTCATCTACATGGCACAAGTCACCATAAACGAGCCTAAACCAAATATGGAAGACCTCCCAGTCATCTTGGAGTATCCCAATGTATTCCCAGAAGAATTACCAGGCCTACCTCCAGATAGACAAGTGGAGTTTAAGATTGATATTATACCAGGATCGGCACCCGTAGCTAGAGCTCCATATAGGCTAGCACCAACGAAAATGAAGGAATTGAGGACGCAGCTAGACGAACTCTTGGAGAAAGGCTTTATTCAGCCTAGTTCCTCGCCTTGGGGAGCTCCTATCCTCTTTGTAAAGAAGAAAGACGGTTCAATGCGAATGTGCATCGACTACCGAGAGTTAAACAAGTTAACAATCAAGAATAGATATCCTCTGCCCAGGATCGACGATTTATTCGACCAGCTTCAAGGGGCTAGTTATTTCTCCAAGATTGATTTAAGATCTGGATACCATCAACTGAAGGTTAGAAGTGAGGATGTTCCTAAGACAACCTTCAGGACCCGTTACATCACTTTGAATTCTTGGTAATGCCTTCTGGGCTCACAAATGCACCTGCAACATTCATGGATCTCATAAATAGAGTCTGCAAGCCATATCTGGATAAGTTTGTCATTGTCTTCATAGAAGATATACTTATCTACTCTCGTAATCAAGCTGATTATGAGAAACATCTTAGGTGCATCTTAGGACTGCTAAGGTAAGAGAAGCTTTATGCTAAATTCTCTAAGTGCGAGTTTTGGCTTAGAGAGGTACAATTTCTTGGACATATGGTAAGTGAGCATGGTATCTAAGTGGATCCCGCCAAAATTGAGGCCATAATGAATTGGGAAGTGCCCAAGACCCCATCGGCGATTTGTAGCTTCCTAGGATTGGCTGGATACTACAGGAGGTTCATTGAGAACTTTTCAAGAATAGCCACTCCTTTAACTACCTTGACCCGTAAGAATGTTAAGTATATTTGGGGTCCAAAACAACAAGAATCCTTTGAGGTTCTTAAACACAAGTTGAGCAATGCTCCTATGTTATCTCTACCAGAGGGTGTTGAAGATTTTGTAGTCTACTGTGATGCATCGCACACTGGCATGGGCTGTGTGCTAATGCAAAAAGGCAAAGTAATTGCCTATGCATCACGACAGTTAAAGGTGCATGAAAGGAATTACACCACCCATGATTTAGAATTGGGTGCCATTGTATTTGCACTAAAGCTAAGGAGACACTACTTGTATGGCACAAAGTGTATTATATACATAGATCATAAAAGTCTCCAGCATCTGTTCAATCAGAAAGAGTTGAACCTGCGACAACGTAGATGGATGGAAACGCTTAATGACTATGATTGCGAGATTCGCTACCATCCAGGCAAGGCATATGTAGTTGTCGATGCATTAAGTCGCAAGAAAGGGGTTAAACCTATAAGGATTAACACCAAGAGCATTGAGCTCAGAAATAGCTTAAATGAGAAGCTATTAGATGCGTAGAAGCAAGCTCTATCAGAAGCTAATGCTCCTAATGAAGGATTGGGCGGAACCGTCAATCAGTTAACACCTGGAAAGGATGGAATCCTTAGATTTAATGACAGAATTTGGGTTCCAATCCTTGGAGGACTTAGAGATCTAATCCTCCAAGAAGCGCACAACAAAAGATACTCAGTTCACCCAGGTGGTGACAAAATGTATCAAGATTTGAAGAAGAATTATTGGTGGATGGGTTTGAAGAAATCCATAGCCACTTATGTAGCTAAGTGTCTGACGTGTTCGCAAGTTAAAGCCGAACACCAGAAGCCGTCAGGACTGCTGCAACAATTAGAAATTCCCACATGGAAATGGGAAATGGTAACTATGGACTTGATTACCAAGTTACCCAATACCAAAGTGGAAACGATACTATTTGGGTCATTGTGGATAGGCTGACCAAGTCAGCACATTTCTTGCCAATTAAAGAAACGTATAATTCAGACAAATTGGCTAAGTTATATGTGGACAAGATTGTGTCCCTATACGCTGTGCCAGTATCTATTGTATCAGATAGAGATACTAGATACCCATCTCACTTTTGGGAAAGTTTCCAACAATCTTTAGGCACACGATTAAACTTTAGTACGGCTTACCAATCCGCAAACTGATGGTCAAAGTGAGCGTACTATTCAGACACTGGAAGACATGCTTGGGCATGTGTGATTGATTTAGGTGGAAGTTGGGATGACCACTTACCCCTAATAGAATTCTCCTACAATAACACTTATCATATGAGTATCAAGGCTGCTCCTTTTGAGGCCTTATATGGGAGAAAATGTAGAACGCCCGTGTGTTGCGCAGAAGTTGGGGAGGCCAACTATCAGGACCAAAGATTGTCCTGGAGACCACGGAACAAATTGTGCAAATCCGTGATCATCTCAAAGCTGCCAGGGACAGGAAGACGAGCTATGCTGACAAGAGGCGTAAACCTCTTAAGTTCCAAGTAGGGGACAAGGTCATACTGAAAGTATCACCCTGGAAAGATGTGATGCGTTTTGGAAAGAAGGGCAAGTTGAGCCAAGACATATTGGACCATTCGAGATAATCAAATGTGTCGGCGCTGTAGCTTATAAGCTCAGGTTGCCAGAGGAGCTTAGTGGAATCCATGATGTGTTTCACATCAGTAACCTTAAGAAATGTCTAGCTGATGAGTCGCTAGCAATATCACATAAAGATGTGCAAATGGATGAAAACCTGAGGTTAATTGAGAAACCAATTTTGATCGAGCATCGACAGGTTAAGAAGCCCAAAGGAAAATGATACCTATAGTAAAGGTTAAGTGGGACGCTTTTAGAGGTCCTGAGTATACATGGGAGGTTGAGTCCACTATGCGACAAAAGTACCCCCATCTTTTAGAATAAAATCTCGAGGTCGAGATTTCTTTTAAGGGGGTGAGGATGTAACACCCTGTAAAATCGTGTCCAATAGTATAGTGACACGTGTTGTATTTTAAATATAGTCTGATAAAGACCATTAAGGACTAAAGGCGTCAACATGCTCAAACTGAGCCTCTGAGTGACAATCCAATGTCAACATGCATAAATAACAACCTCTGAGTGACATCGGAATCAACATTCTTATAATAAGCCTCTGAATGATCCTTTATGAAGCCCCAGCTCTCATACGCGCCAATTGTTGGACAAGAGGGTTCAATTTTGTATATATGTGAAAGTTGGATAATGGAGGGATTAAAAGTGTCAACAAGTAAATTTATACCTCTGAGTGACCTTTTAACAAACCGAGAGCTCAACAATGTCTGGGTATAATCCCGGGTATGCCAAGTATTGGCTACGGAGGGCTAAAAGTGCCAAAAAGGTGTTTAAAAAGGGTTTTAGAAGCTTTATTAAGTTGAGGGGCTAAAAGTGTCAAAGTTTAAACTGATTATGGGGCGGTCGTGGGCTGCGAGAGACCAGGCTTGGGTCTCTCGCGGGGCGCAAGAAAGGGTCTGCAGCAGAAAGTTTTGGCTTGGCTCCCAAACAAAGCTCCAAAACCATTAATTCGAAACTACACATTTTGGGACACTGTAAGTTCCCTCTTACACCCCTAAACACCTGGCTTCACCTCCTTTGAGTTCTCCAACTATATATAGGTGATCAAATTCACCATTCCAACTTGCACCTTCTCATTTATTCACTCTTCTCCCTCCTCTGGAAGTTCCTAGGTGAAAGGAGCATCCAACATAGTCCTTTTGCACCCTAGGAATCACTGGTAAGTGTTCATTCCTTGTGCATTTTCGTTTATAGGCTTTTATAGCCAAAAGTCAAGCGTTTTACGGAAGACGCTTTGACTTTCGGTTAGGACCATTATGGTCCAACCATTGTTCGAAGTGAACATGGCCAAGTGATCGTAATAAGGTAGGTGTTAGTCCCCATAAAGGGCACCATCCTGAAGATCACGTTTGCTAGACCAATTGACGGGTCAAAGTTATGATTTAAAAAGTCAAACAGGCCATTTCTAGGAGAAATCATAAATTGATCTTATATATGTTATGAAACCTGTTTTGACACATTAAAAAAGTTGGTAATAATTATTAGAACATGTAAGAACATGTTCGGCTCGTCAATTTCAGTTCTAGGGTCGGTTCACAACCGAAAGGCGCGAAGTTTGACTTCTGCTTTCACTTTCGATTCTGACCCAATTTAGATCAGTTACCTACTGATCTAAAGTTGCATTATGATCATAATATAATGTAGCATAACTCTCTGAGGTTATGTTACATGATCATAATCAGAATCCAAGTTTATGCGCAAATTCCATAATTATGCCATCTTTGACCAAAAATGCCCTTTTTGCATAAACAAGGTTTTAAATGGTAATAAACTTTAAAATGAGTTTTCTAATGATGTAATATAATAAGTAGGATTATTTGGGATGTCAAACCAAGTTATAAACTGAGTTTTCAAACAGGTCATTAAACATGTCGATAAATGATGATTTTAACACTTGTGGCTTATAAAATGGTTTTAATCAAATCTTTTAAAGGTAAATCATTTACCTACTGATATGTTATATTAAATAACATATTTAACATTTTAATCTGACCTTAACATCAGTTTTCGTAAACATCGCATAAAGACGTCATTTTACGACATAAGCGCCGTTTCGGCACATAGTATGGTTTTAAACCATATTAATTGGCCAAGACTTGAAACCTACTGATTTTAAAACTTACTTTAAACATATTTACAGTAGGTACATGTTATAAACTCAGAATCCCAAATAATTTATAAACTATGTGTAAAATGACCAAAATGCCCCTTCGGTGCATAAATTGGTCATAAAAGATAAAATACACATATAATTGATACCCTACAGATATTATATTATAAATAAACTATTTTTCCAGAATACTCATAATTATAAACTTAAATTATATTCAAGTTCCTTTTATATAGTATGAAATTACCAAATTGCCCTTATGAGGCATAATTTCGTTTTAAAACCTTAACGGGCATACAAGTTGATATCCTACTGATATCTTAACTTATTTAAAATATAATGGCATATAGAACTTGTCCATGACTTTCCGGTTACCCATTATCGCTTAAAGCATACGGTTGATTATACGTAACTAGTTTACGGAATTTAACCCAAACGGGTTTAACCTTATCACTTTAATATGAAAATCCAGAATGTTAATTATTTACCCATATTATGCAAGTCAAAGTACTTGTCAGGTTTAAACTACATTCTATCCGATCATCGTTTAATCAAGCGTTATATGTTTTGATCATGTACACTACTCGGTCTAAGTCTATGACTTAATTAAAGACTGTTAGTGTTAATTGGTTAGCTTTTGCCATAATCCAGACTAGAGCCTTGTCGGTAAGTGCTATCTGCATGTTTATACTTTTGTATACGGCTGAGTTATTGAAATTTAAAAGAAGACTAGCTCAGGTAAATACTCTCGACTTATTTTCCCTATACGGGCTTGGGATACGATAAACTATTACCGCTTGGTCAGAAATGGGATCAATCGAATGCTGGATTGTGGCTAGTAAATCGCATATTCTGTTTTAATCAGTTTTGTTTAATAACTTAAACATCAGGGGTTAAATTACCGCGTCCTGGATATCCTCGGCTCATTAGATTAGTTAATAGCCACGACCTTAGCGCGGGGTGTAGGCATACACCTAACAGACGGTCAAATGCAAATTACCCAAGACGCTGGGGATAACTCCTCTGTGAGTTCTAAGTGGTGTGTATTTAATCATGTCTCGGTCTCTGTACTGGGCCCTGTATGTATGGACAAACATGTGAATCTGTTAACAAGGTTACAAAGTAACTTTCCCAAGTTATAAAAGATTTTGTGCCCTGTGCACTTAAAATCATTTTAAAATGTTTTCAAAATGAGTCAGTTGGGTGTATTTACCAGCGAAAGCTGACGTATCATCCAAAGACTAAATTGCAGGTACAATACGAAATAGGCCGGAAGGTGCTCGGTAGTGATTAAGAGGATTTTGCAAATCCTTAGATCTGCCCTAAAGTCTGTTTTATATTATTTCTTTGTACATTTTATGATCCGCCTGTGGATCTTCTATTACTAGCCTGTATATTATTTTGTATTTCCGAACATTTGGTTTGTCATAGTAATTTTACTCCAAGACTTTCGTTGTGCCGTGTTTAATTGATTATGACGTTATCAACTGACGTCACAATACTCCCCACCCGGGCCCACCGGTGTATGGATTTGGATTGGAAATCCAGGGTGTGACACTATACCCCTATATATGTAAACACCTTGCATCATTAGTTTCATACAACTTACCCTCTGTTTCTTTTTCCATAAGCACTCATTAAACAACTTTTTTTTCATCAAAATCAATTTTACTGGCCTTTCTGTCACACCCGTATTTTCAACCAAACACCAGTGGGCCCGGGTGGGAATATCATGACGTAAGTTGATATCATCATAGTCAATTAAACACAACAAATCGGAAGTCTTGGATTTAAATTACTATTACAAACCAAATATTCGAAATACAAAATAATATACAGGCTCGTAATAGAAGATCTACATGCGGATCATAAATTGTACAAAGAAAGAATGTAAAACAGACTTTGGGCAGATCTAGGATTTGCAAGACCCTCTTATCACTACCGAGCACTTCCAGCCTATTTTCGTATTGTACCTGCAAGCTTAGTCTTTTGAAAATATGTCAGCTTTCGCTGGTAAATACACCCAACTGGCTCGTTTTGAAAACATTTAAATAAAATATCTTAAGTGCGTATCAGCACAAAATCTTTTATAACTTGGGAAAGCTGACCTTGCAACCTTGTTAACAGATTCACATGTTTGTCCATACATACAGGGCCCAGTACAAAAACCGACACATGATTAACGTACACACCACTTATGAACTCACGAATGAGTTATCCCCAACAAGTGTGGGTAGTTTCATTTGAGCGTCTGTCAGGTGTATGCCTACACCACGCGCTAAGATCGTGGCCATTATCTAATGTAATAGCCGAGGATATCCAGGACATGGGTAGTTAACCCCTGATGTTTAAGTCATTAAACAAAACTGACTAAAACGGAATATGCAGATTTACTAGCCACAATATGGCATTCGATTGATCCCATTTCCGACCAAGCGGTAATAATTTATCGTATCCCAAGCCCGTATAGGGGAATAAGTCAAGAGTATTTACCTGAGCTATTCTTCGTTTAATGCAAGATTTATTAACCCAGCCGTACACAAAAGTATTAAGTGCAGATAGCATTTACCGGCAAGTCTCTAGTCTGGATTATGGCATAAGCTAACCAACTAAATACTAACGGTCTTATTTAGGTCATTGACTTAGACCGACTAGTGTACTTGATCAAAACGTATAACCGCTAGATTAAACGATAATTGGATAGAATGTAGTTTAAACCCGACAAGTACTTTGACTTGTATAATATGGGTAAACTATAAACATTCTGGATTTTAAGACTTAAATGACAAGGTTAGATCCGTTTCGGTTAATTTTCGTAAACTAGTTACATATGCTTAACCGTACGCATATTAGCGATATCGGGTAACCGGATAAGTCATGGACAAGTTCAATATGCCATTATATTTTAAATAAGTTGTAGTATCAGTAGGATATCAACTTATATGCCCGTTATGGTTTTAAAGTGAAACTATGCCTCATAAGGGCGTTTTGGTAATTTCACACCGTATAAAAGAAACTTGAATATAATTTAATGTTATAACTATAACTATTCTGGAAAAATAACTTATTTATGATATAATATCAGTAGGATATATATATGTGTGATTATCTTTTATGACCAAACTTATGTACCGAAGGGGCATTTCGGTCATTTTACATATAGTTTATAAATTATTTAGGATTCTGAGTTTGTATCATGTACCTACTGTAAAAATATTTAAAATAAGTTTTAGAATCAGTAGGTAACAAGTCCTGGTTAAGCATGTTGACTCCGACGGTCACTCAGAGGCCAAGTTTTGAGAGTTGGGACTTTGTAAAGGATCACTCAGAGGCTCATTATAAGCATGTTGACTCCGATGTCACTTAGAGGCTGGGCATGTTGACACAACGGTCACTCAGAGGCCAAGTTTTAGCATGTTGACACTAATGGTCATTCAGAGGCTATCATGTTGACACTATGGTCACTCAGAGGCTATGTTTTATGCATGTTGACATCAAAAGATCACTCAGAGATTTAGTTTGAGCATGTTGACACTTTTAGTCCCTGTTAGTCTTTAATAGACTTAAAAATAAAAATACGACACGTGTCACTATATTATTGGACACAATTTTACAGGGTGTTACATCCTCACCCCCTTAAAAGAAATCTCGACCTCGAGATTTTATTCAAAAAGATGGGGTACTTTTGTCGCATAGTGGACTCAACCTCCCATGTAAACTCGGGACCTCGAAGGGCATCACATTTAACCTTTACTATAGGTATTAATTTCCTTCGGAGCTTCTTGACCTGTTGATCCTCGATCGAAATTGGTTTCTCAACGAACCTCAGGTTTTCATCTATTTGCACATCTTTATGTGACATTGCTAGTGACTCATCAGCTAGACATTTCTTAAGGTTACTGATGTGGAACACATCATGAATTCACTTAGCTCCTCGGGTAGCCTAAGATTATAAGCCATAGAACCGACACATTCGATTACCTCGAATGGTCCAATATATCTCGGGCTTAACTTGCCCTTCTTTCCGAAGCGCATCACACCTTTCCAGGGTGATACCTTCAATGATACTATGTCTCCTATTTGGAACTTAAGAGGTTTTCGCCTCTTGTCTGCATAACTTTTCTGCCTATCACAGGCAGCTTTGAGACGATCACGGATTTGTATATTCTTATCCGTGGTCTCCAGGACAATCTCCGGTCCTGATAGTTGGGCTTCCCCAACTTCTGCCCAGCACACGGGCGTTCTGCATTTTCTCCCATACAAGGCCTCGTAAGGGTATCCTTGATGCTTGTATAATAACTATTATTATAGGAGAATTCTATTAGGGGTAAGTGGTCATCCCAACTTCCACCTAAATCAATCACACATGCCCTAAGCATGTCTTCCAATGTCTGGATAGTATGCTCACTTTGACCATCCGTCTGCGTATGGTAGGCCGTACTAAAGTTTAATCTTGTGCCTAAGGATTGTTGGAAACTTTTCCAAAAGTGAGATGTATATCTAGTATCTCTATCAGATACAATAGATACTGGCACACCAAGTAGAGACACAATTTTGTCCACATACAACTTAGCCAATTTGTCAGAATTATAGTTTTCTTTAATTGGCAAGAAATGTGCTGACTTAGTCAGCCTATCCACAATGACCCAAATTGTGTCATTACCACGTTTGGTCTTAGGTAACTTGGTAATTAAGTCCATTGTCACCATTTCCCATTTCCAAGTGGGAATTTCTAACTGTTGTAGAAGTCCCGACGGCTTCTGATGTTCGGCCTTAACTTGCGAACATGTCAGACACTTAGCTACATAAGTGGCTATGGATTTCTTCAGATCCATCCACCAATAATTCTTTTTCAAATCTTGATACATCTTGTCACCACCCGAGTGAACTGAGTATCTTGATTTATGCGCTTCGTGGAGGATTCGATCTCTAAGTCCTTCAAAAGTTGGAACCCAGATTCTATCATTAAATCTAAGGATTCCATCCTTTCCAGGCATTAACTGATCAACAGTTCTGCCTAATCCTTCATTAGGAGCATTAGCCTCTAATAGAGCTTGCTTTTGTGCATCTAATAGCTTCTCAGTTAAGCTATTTCTGAACTCAATGCTCTTGGCGTTAATCCTTATAGGCTTAACCCGTTCTTTGCAACTTAAGGCATCAGCAACTACATTTGCCTTGCCCGGATGGTAGCGAATTTCGCAATCATAATCATTAAGTGTTTCCATCCAACGATGTTGTCGCATGTTCAATTCTTTCTGATTGAACAATGTTGGAGGCTCTTATGGTCAGTGTATATAATACACTTTGTTTCATATAAGTAATGTCTCCATAACTTAAGTGCAAATACAATGACACCCAATTCTAAGTCATGGGTGGTGTGATTCCTTTCGTGCACCTTTAATTATCGTGATGCATAGGCAATCACTTTGCCTTTTTGCATTAGCACACATCCCATGCCAATGTGTGATGCATCACAGTAAATAATAAAGTCTTCAACACCCTCAGGTAGGGATAACACAGGAGCATTGCTCAACTTGTGTTTTAGAATCTCAAAAGATTCTTGTTGTTTTGGAACCCAAATAAACTTAACATTTTTACGGGTCAGGGTAGTTAAAGGAGTGGCTATCCTTGAAAATTTCTCGATGAACCTTCTATAGTAACCAGCTAATCCTAAGAAGCTACGTATTTCTGACGGGGTTTTGGGTACTTCCCAATTCATTATGGCCTCAATTTTGGCGGGATCCACTTGGATACCATGTTCACTTACAATGTGACCAAGAAATTGGACTTCTCTAAGCCAAAACTCACACTTAGAGAACTTAGCATAAAGCTTCTCTTGCTTTAGCAGTTCTAAGATGCACCGAAGATGTTTCTCATGATCAACTTGATTACGAGAGTAGATAAGTATGTCGTCTAGAAGACAATGACAAACTTATCCAAATATGGTTTGCAGACTTATTCATGAGATCCATGAATGCTGAGGTGCATTTGTGAGCCCAAAAGGCTTCACTAAAAATTCAAAATGACCATATCGGGTCCTAAAGGCAGTCTTAGGAATATCCTCACTCCTAACCTTCAGCTGATGATATCCAGATCTTAGATCAATCTTGGAGAAATAACTAGCCCCTTGAAGTTGGTCGAATAAATTGTCGATCCTGGGTAATGGGTAACGGTTCTTGATTGTAATCTTGTTCTGTTCACGGTAGTCAATGCACATCCGCATTGAACCGTCCTTTTTCTTAACAAGAAGAATTGGAGCTCCCCAGGGCGAGGAACTTGGCTGAATGAAGCCTTTCTCTAAGAGTTCATCTAACTGAGTCCTCAACTCCTTCATTTCGTTGGTGCTAATCGTATGGAGCTCTAGCTAAGGGTGCTGATTCAGGTAGGATGTCAATCCTAAACTCTACTTGCCTATCTAGTGGTAGACCTGGTAGTTCTTCGGGAAAGACATCAGAATACTCCGAAATAACTGGAAGGTCTTGTATATTCGGCTTCGGTTCGTTGATAGTGACTTGTGCCATGTAAATGACACAACCTTTCCTTAAACACTTGGATGCCTTAAATAAAAACACCTTGTCTGGCAATCCATAGTGTGAATCCCCAGTGATGGTGATCATTTCACCAGATGGGGTTTTAATTTCGATGTGTTTCTTATCACAGGCAATGTGGGCTTGGTTATGGGATAACCAATCCATGCCTAAAACTACATCGAACCCCGCTAATTTCATTGGCAAAAGAGAGATAGGAACGAATGATTCTTAATGAATGTAGAGTATCCATCAAGAATGGAAGATGCTATTTCTAAATTTCCATCCGCAAGTTCTATCTCATAAGCTTTGTCTAGAGTTCTTATGGGTAAGTTTAATAGTTTACTAAACTTATGGTCTACAAAAGACTTATCTACACCCGAATAAAAAAGAACTCTAGCATATATATCTTTGATGAGGAAAGTACTTGTTATGACGTTGTTGTCATTAACGGCCTCCCTAGCATTTATTTGGAAAGCACGAGTATTCCCTTTTTTAGCCTCTCCAGGCTTTGCATCATTATTTCTGGGGTTCTTATGGCAGTTAGGCTTAATATGCCCTTTCTCATTACAGCCATAGCAGACGGCATCTTTAAGATTTTTGCATTCGTGGGTCTTATGCCCTTTTCTTTTGCAAATACCATAAGGTTTAATCTGAGGGTCGGTATTGCATTGCCCCCAATGCTTGCGGCTACAGGTCTTGCATAGTATCAAGACCTATGTTGGTTCTTTTTGAACCCAAAATTTCCTTTCTTCTTAAACCTTTGGGAGTTATCATCCTCCCGTTTTCTTTTCCCATCAGTCTCGGTCTTGACTGACTTTTGCCTCATCAAATCCAAGGTGAGGGAGAGAGATATGTCAACAACGGACCTATAGGTAGTAGGCTGAGCAGCCTTTACCATCCCTTTATCTCAGGCGATAACCCATTAATAAAATGCGCAATGCGTTTGGTTTCAGGGGTAATCAGATTGGAAACTAACCTAGATAGAAATTGAAATCGGAAACATACTTCCGACAATCTAGGTTCTTCATTGTGAGAGTTAGGAAATCTGAATCTATCTTTTCCACCTCACGGGGTGGGCAGTAGGTTTCCTTAACAAGGTCCATAAACTTGGACATTCCAAATTATACAGGTATACTTTACCTGTAGATTGGATCATAGCCTTCCACCAAATCAGGGCATCGCCCTTAAAGGACTGTGATACATACTTGACCACATCCTTATCAGCACAATCGCTGATATCTACAATCGTTTCCATCTCATCGAGCCACTTTAAGGCTTCTACAGCTCCTTTCTCCCCATTAAAGTCTCGGGGTTTGCAGGAGATGAAATATTTGTAGGTACATCCATTTTTAGAAGAACGGGACCCATCAGCAAATTCTATTTTCTTCGGTTCACTCTTCGCATTTGAAGAGTGAACTGAGCTCTCCTTATGAGCTGAGGATGGTGGAATAGATAAGGGTCTGGAGCGAGTATCACTCGACTCCCTTAGTTTTTCTATGGCCTTTTCCATGGCCTTTCCCACAGCTGCATCTATGCAAGCTTGGAAGTCGTCATTGTTAACGGCTATATTTTCAGCCTTGTTAGAGCTAATCCCTCGGTGGCTACTCTGTGCCTCATCCGAGTTTACCATTTTTGAAGCTTTGGCTCTAAACATCAAACAAAATTCCTCTTAGCCATGGTATAACAACCGTATTGGCTTGAAACATTGGATATAACAATCCATCGCCCAATTAAGCTAGTGTGAATAACATCACGACTCTTAGGCTTATCATATCTATAATTGGACTAGGTCTTAATAGGACCATTACAGGCAAATTACAATCTGGACATAGTCCATATATTATTAGACAGTGGATCGTAATGTCACTACTATCATTATCATAATTGACAATTATATGTAGCTCATAGGCTTGTCACTAATGGACATAATAATTGGGCACATTGGCCTGTCACATTGGACATAAGATATGGCACATTGGCCTGTCACTAATGGACAAAAATATGGCACATTGGCCTGTCACTAATGGACATAAAATATGGCACATTGATCTGTCACTAATGGACATAAAATATGGCACATTGGCCTGTTACTAATGGACATAAAATATGGCACATTGGCCTGTCACTAATGGACATAAAATATGGCACATTGGCCTGCATCTCTAATGGATATCAATTATTATCATCATATTGATGATATTAGCCGGGATCACATTGATCACATAGGCTAATAATAGGTTTTAGGACATAGTCCATTTACCTAGACGACTAGTCTGGTTCCTCAAGTCACACTACCAGGAGTATGAACATTCCTGAATGTTAACATAAGAGTACCTTGATGGTTGATTAATAGTCCCGGTCACATTTGACCTTAACGACTTGGAGGCTTGAACTTAGTCCACCACCTCTAGATAGAAGGATAACTTCCCTTAACTATCATGATAGAAGGCTCTTTCATCCTTAACTATCATTTATAAGTTGGCCAAATATGTGGTCTGTGCCACTTGGCTAATCAAAACCATTAAGATCATTTTGGAATTATATTGCAGAGCACAAATTTCGAGTAAAATCGAGACGTTTACTTTGAAGAGGATGAATACACATATAATTCCAAAAATATTTCACTAAAAGTCAACAAAAGTTACATTAATAGAAATAAATAAATAAAACTAACTGTCCATACAAGGACTAAAAGAAATAAAAATGTCTAAGCAGGGACTAAGGAAAAAACAACGTCCTCACAGGGACTAAATATATTTAGAAAAGGACTTCACTCGTCCTCCCTTCACTTAACCAATTTGGAGAGTTTCTTGAAGAACTTGTTCCTCTTCTTCTCCGTTTTCTCCGCTTGTTGTTGCATTTCTTTCATTCGTTCTAAGGCCTCATTGATGGCCTCGAGTGACGGCGGAGGTTGTGGTTGTGGGTGTGGCATCATCGGATACTGGTACCCATTACTTGGATATCCAGTTAGTGGATAAGCAGGTGGGAAAGGAGACGGGTAAAGTGCGTTATGCATGACCGCTTGCATGTAAGGGTCATGCGACAATGCTTGGTAATCAACTGGTGTAGATGGGTTAAAAGGATCATATCCAGTATTATCTGGATATCTTGGGATAGGATTATTATAACCCGATGGTGGTGGTTGAATTGCGGGTGATGGCGTTGGTTCCACCACAGGTGAGGTATTATAGGTCCACCCATTTGTGAGTCCTATTTAATGGTGAGGTAGGGTTTAGGCAATGGTGGTATCGAACCCGACCGTCGACCTGCACATACTGACATACGTGCTCCAGGTTTCCTCCTTGGTGGCTCAGGTGGCGGCTGATGATGTTCCACTGGTTCCATGTGAACATCTTCTTGTATAGGAGGTGGTTGAGAGTGATGGGAAGGAGTGTTGGCAAAGGTAAATTGGTTCCAATATTGGTCCCACTCATTAGGACCTTGATATGGCGATCCAGGATAAGAGTTTGAATCGCTCGATATCTCGATGGGATGCACATTTGAACCTGGCGGCGGCATCTCCGGATCGGAGTCCTCGTCCATTGGGTTTGGCTAATCCAACTGAGTCTGATCAGCTAGGGATGTGTTAAAGTATTGGTTGGGGTTAAATTCATCCTGATAAGAATGATGGGAATGGTGAGAGTGGTGTGAATGATGTGAATGGTACGAGTGATAAGAGTTTTGGGTATGGGAAGGTGGATGTTGTGATAAGGCCATGAATCCCTCGAATCTTCATAGGGGTTCAGGTGATGTGGATGTGGAGGTATATGTCCTGAAGTTCCTCCCCTCATTGGTCCTTTTCCTCTTCCTCGTACACGTGCCGGCATTTTCCTGTTAAAAATCAATTCAAAAACAATACTAATAACTTAGTAATGAAACGAGTAATCCTATGTCAATGCCTAGACTCGGAAGTCTAAGGATTGTGCTTGTGTAAGTTTGAGATTAAACACAAAAGGCTAGTGTTTAATTCTCTCAAATGTTGGCTCTGATACCAACCTGTCACACCCCGTATTTCAACCAAACACCGGTGGGCCCGGGTGGGGAATATCGTGACGTAAGTTGATATCATCATAGTCAATTAAAAACAGCACAACGAAAGTCTTGGATTTAAATTACTATCACAAACCAAATGTTCGAAATACAAAATAATATAGAGGCTCGTAATAGAAGATCTACATGGCGGTTCATAAATTGTACAAAGAAAGAATGTAAAACAGACTTTGGGCAGATCTAGGATTTGCAATATCCTCTTATCACTACCGAGCACTTCCAGCCTATTTTCGTATTGTACCTGCAAGCTTAGTCTTTTGAAAATATGTCAGCTTCGCTAGTAAATACACCCAACTGACTCGTTTTGAAAACATTTTAATAAAATATCTTAAGTGCGTATCAGCACAAAATCTTTTATAACTTGGGAAAGCTGACCTTGAAACCTTGTTAATAGATTCACATGTTTGTCCATACATAATGGGTCCAGTACAAAAACCAAGACACGATTAACGTACACACCACTTATGAACTCAAGAAGGAGTTATCCCCAACAAGTGTGGGTAGTTGCATTTGAGCCTCTGTCAGGTGTATGCCTACACCCCGCGCTAAGGTCGTGGCCATTATTTAATGTAATGAGCCGAGGATATCCAAGACAAGGTAGTTAACCCCCGATGTTTAAGTTATCAAACAAAACTGATTAAAACGGAATATGCAGATTTACTAGCCACCATGGCCTGTAAGTTCTTTAATTATGTATTGAGTTTAATTTTTTTTGTTGAAACACAAGTGGTAATCTTGGTTTGTAGTATCCGACTGCAAGTTTTTTTATGAGGAAACAAGATTTTGAAAAATTATTCCAAGCTCATTCAAATTGCAGTTTAAGTGCAATGATAACAAGTCTTGTAAGTTACCAAGAGTTGAAGAATGAGAATCTGCAATTGAAGAACAAGTTATTATTAGAAGAGAAGAAGACGCTGAAAAGACAAATATGTGCCAAAGAGTCCATGTGGAAACAGCCATTTGTGTTTACTTTGTTTTTTGTCATTGACATATGGTTGTACATGTTGAAGTAGTCATTGAATTTGGTTGTACTGTATTGAACTTATGAAAGAAAAACTAGAATACCATATGTGTTAATGAAGTCCCTTATTGTATTTGGTTGTAACATATTGTATTTGGTGGCAAAGCCCACTACAGTGACCATAACCGTCATAAGTACCATGTTGCAATCAATCAGTGTAAATGCCAAAACCCCAAACAAAATTTCAGTCCTTATGCAAATGCCATAAACAATTCCCAAAACAGAAATGCGGTCCTTATACCAAATCTGCAAACAAAGTTCAATCCTTATGTAGTCCTTATATGCAGTCTGTGTATTGTCCAAACAAAAGTGCAGTTCTGTGTAATGACCGAAACTAATGGGCAGTGATGTGTATTGACCAAACAAAGTGAAGTGGTTTGTGTTGACCCAACAAAATAACCCTGCATCACCCAAAACTAATATGTAGTGTTATGTAATGATCAAATACCCCTGTATCAACCGAAACTAATGTGCAGTGATGTGAATTAACCAAACAAAAGTGTAATGGTTTGTATTGACCAGAATACCCATGCATCAACCACAACTCATAAGTAGGTCTGCGTAATCACCAAAATACCACTGAATTTACCAAAACATAAGTTTGCCAAGTTATAACAGTAAGTCATTACATAGCGTAGAGTCATCACAAAGTCATAACCTAAATTTACTACATAACATTTAGCCTACACGTTTCTTGTCCAAAACAGGCAATCCAAAACATTAAATTGTCCAAACAAAAGTCAAACTTTGACCAACTAATTGCACCCTTCTTTGTTGCCCTTCCTCTTTTAGTTGACTTTTTTCTCTTCCAATTTGGGCTTCATTTAGTTAACTGTTAAGTTAACTGCTAAGTTGACTTTTTCTTCTTTTGGTTCCCTTTTTGTCTTTTTGATCCAGGTTCAGCTGCATCCATTGACAATACACAAAGTGTATTACTAGTTAGCATAACTTGACAAATAAAACACTAAACCTCAGAAATGTTCACAGGTGTGATAATGTCATCATCAGATTTCTCGTAACTACTATACCCCTATATATGTAAACACCCTGCATCATTATTTCATACAACTTACCCTCTGTTTCTTTTTCCTATAAGCACTCATTAAACAACTTTTTTTGCATCAAAATCAATTTTACTGGCCTTTCTATCACACCCCGTATTTTCAACCAAACACCAGTGGGCCTGGGTGGGGAATATCGTGACGTAAGTTGATATCATCATAGTCAATTAAACACAGCACATCGGAAGTCTTGGATTTAAATTACTAGTTCAAACCAAATGTTCGAAATACAAAATAATATACAGGCTCGTAATAGAAGATCCACATGCGGATCATAAATTCTACAAAGAAAGAATGTAAAACAGAATTTGGGCAGATCTAGGATTTGCAAAATCCTCTTATCACTACCGAGCACTTCCAACCTATTTTCGTATTTTACCTGCAAGCTTAGTCTTTCGAAAATACGTCAGCTTTCGCTGGTAAATACACCCAACTGACTCGTTTTGAAAACATTTAAATAAAATATCTTAAGTGCGTCAGCACAAAATCTTTTATAACTTGGGATAGCTGACCTTGCAACCTTGTTAACATATTCACATGTTTGTCCATACATACAGGGCCAGTACAAAAACCGACACATGATTAACGTACACACCACTTATGAACTCACAAATGAGTTATCCCCAACAAGTGTGGGTAGTTTCATTTGAGCGTCTGTCAGGTGTATGCCTACACCCCGCGCTAAGGTCGTGGCCATTAGCTAATGTAATGAGCCGAGGATATCCAGGACATGGTAGTTAACCGCTGATGTTTAAGTCATTAAACAAAACTGACTAAAATGGAATATGCAGATTTACTAGCCACAATCCGGCATTCGTTTGATCCCATTTCCGACCAAGCGGTAATAATTTATCGTATCCCAAGCCCGTATAGGGGAATAAGTCAAGAGTATTTACCTGAGCTATTCTTCGTTTAACGCAAGATTTATTAACCCAGCCGTACACAAAAGTATTAAGTGCAGAGAGCATTTACCGGCAAGTCTCTAGTCTGGATTATGGCATAAGCTAACCAACTAAATACTAACGGTCTTATTTAAGTCATTGACTTAGACCGACTAGTGTACTTGTTCAAAACGTATAACCGCTAGATTAAACGATAATTGGATAGAATGTAGTTTAAACCCGACAAGTACTTTGACTTGTATAATATGATAAACTATAAACATTCTGGATTTTAAGACTTAAATGACAAGGTTAGACCCGTTTCGGTTAATTTTCGTAAACTAGTTACATATGCTTAACCGTACGCATATTAGCGATATAGGTAACCGGATAAGTCATGGACAAGTTTTATATGCCATTATATTTTAAATAAGTTGTAGTATCAGTAGGATATCAACTTATATGCCCGTTATGGTTTTAAAGTGAAACTATGCCTCATAAGGGCGTTTTGGTAATTTCACACCGTATAAAAGAAACTTGAATATTATTTAATGTTATAACTATAACTATTCTGTAAAAATAACTTATTTATGATATAATATCAGTAGGATATTAATTATATGTGTGATTATCTTTTATGACCAAACTTATGTACCGAAGGGCCATTTCGGTCATTTTACACATAGTTTATAAATTATTTGGGATTCTGAGTTTGTATCATGTACCTACTTTAAAAATATTTAAAATAAGTTTTAGAATCAGTAGGTAACAATTCTTGGTTAACAAATATGGTTTAAAACCATGTTATGCGCCGAAATGGCGTTTATGTCGTAAAATGACGATTTATGCGATGTTAATGAAAACTATGTTATGATCAGATTATCAAGTCTTAGATATGTTATTTAATATAACATATCAGTAGGTAAAAGATTTACTTTGAAAAGATGTGATTAAAACCATTTTCTAAGCCACAAGGGCCTTATCGTCACTTATCGACATAATACAAGGACTTGTTCATAAACTCAATTTATAATCTGTCTAGACATCCCAAATAATCCTACTTATAATATTACATCAGTAGGAAACTCATTTTTAAATTCATTTTCATTTAACCTCTTTTTATGTAAAAAAGGCATTTTAGTCAAAATGGCATAATTACAGAACTTGTGTATAATCTCATATTCTGATTATGATCATGTAATATAACCTCAGAGGGTTATGCTACATTATATTACGATCATAATGCAACTTTAGATCAGTAACTAACTAATCTAATCGGGTCATAATCGAAAGTCAAAGCAGAAGTCAAACTTTGCGATTTTCGGTTGCGAACCGACCCTAGAACTGAAATTGACGAGCTGAATATGTTCTTACATGTTCTAATAATTATTACCAACTTGTTTAAGTGTCAAAATAGGTTCATAACATATATAAGATCAAATTATAACATTTCCGAAAAATGGCCTGTTTGACTTTTTAATATAATAATTTTGACCCGTCAATTGGTCTAGCAAATGTGATCTTCAGGAGGTGCCCTTTATAGGGACTAACACCTACCTTATTACGATCACTTAGCCATGTTTATTACGAACAATGGCTGCACCATAATGGTCTTAACCGAAAGTCAAGGCGTTTTCCGTAAGACGCTTGACTTTTGGCTATATAAGCCTATAAACGAAAATGCAAGAGGAAGGAACACTTACAAGAGGTTCCTAGAATGCAATAGAACTAAGTTGGATGCTCCTTTCAGTTAGGAACTTCCATAGGAGGGAGATAGAGTTGTGAATGAGAAAGGTGCAAGTTCAAATGGTGAACCTCAGCACCTATTTATAGTTGGAGAGCTTGAAGGAGGTGATGCCAAGTGTTAAGGGGTGTAAGAGAAAGCTTACAAGTGTCCTAAAACGTGGCATAGCAGTTTGGGAAGCCACGGTTTCGCATCAAATGGTTTTAGGAAATTTGTGTGGAGGCCAAGCAAATTTTCTGCAGACACAGGCCTCTCGCGCCCCGCAAGCGCCCAATGGCCAGTTTCAAAGTTTGACACTTTTAGCCCCTTAACTTATAAAACCTCCTAAAACACCGTTTTAGCACATTTAGCCCTCCGTAACCAATATTTGGCATACCCGGGAGTATGCCCGAACTTGTCAAGCTCTCGGTTCATTAAAAGGTCACTCAGAGGTATAAATTAACATGTTGACACTTTTAACCCCTCCATTATCCAACTTTTACATAATTATGGATTTGATCTCTCTCGTCCAACAAATGGGACATATGAGAGTTAGGACTTTGTAAAGGATCATCAGAGGCTCATTATAAGCATGATGGCTCTGATGTCACTCAGAGGCTGGGCTTGTTGACACAACGGTCACTCAGAGGCCAAGTTTTAGCATGTTGACACTAATGGTCACTCAGAGGCTATCATGTTGACACTAATGGTCACTCAGAGGCTATGTTTTATGCATGTTGACATCAGAAGATCACTCAGAGACTTAGTTTGAGCACGTTGATGCTTTTAGTCCCTGTTAGTCTTTACTAGACTTAAAAATAAAAATACAACTCGTGTTGCTATATTACTGGACACGATTTTACAGGGTGTACACTTTCTAACTGCATCTTGTAACTGTCTCCATTCAAAATCCTCTCTATTTAAATCTGAACCAATTACCTCATCCTTAACCTCCTCATCATCACTGTTCTCAACTAGTTCATCAAAATGTTGATCATCCAAATCATCAATTAACTCTTCTGACCCAACTAGTTCAACATTATAATCACTATCATCAATGTCTTCAGCATGTTCTACATCTAGGGGAAACCCTTTCAGTTGAATTAGCTGACTTTTTAGATTGGGTTGGGAAGTGGGTTGGGTAGCATGTTATGTGGGCCTGGAACTGGATTGGGCTTCAGGTATAATTAATGGACCTGTTGGATAAGTACTTCCATAAATGGTTTAGTCCTGCGAAAAACCTTCATAGCAATTATCTCTATCATTATGAAAGTGCCTAAGTTCCCCATCTTCAGCATCCAATCCATACATATGAATGTCCTTGGATTTGTAAAAAACCGATTCCATTGCATAATCTTCTAGTTCAAAGTATGAAATTAGTCTACATCTATTCTAACTAACCTTGATTCACCTCCAACATACTGTCATTGATCAAATCCTACTTCAATATAACCACCATACCAAAGATGTCATCTATTGTTTCTACCATCTCAAATCAATGCGTAAAATTAAAATTTTGCAAAATCGTACCTTGAATTCAAAAGATTAGGGTTTGATTCTTGTATCTTCATCTTTGATAATCCTATATGTGTCATCGATGAGGTTTGGTTCGATTAAGAGAGGATCCGGGGGTTTATACGGATGTCCTTACCATGTCATTAAGTCCACGTAGGACAATGCTTGACATGTACTGAAAGTCAAGTTGGAGGTGTCGGGCATCAAAGTGTTAGTTGAGGGTGGGAGCGGCCAGTGGTTGATAGTTGGGGGTGATAAAATCCAATAATCCCTTTAAATAATATATTACAATTGAAATAATACTAAAACATGTAAAAACCATAGTTGGTGGTTTTTTGTTCAACATTGCTCAAAAATTGCACATGTATTACGTTTTTATGAACTTTTAAAGCGTGATGCGTCAACTAGCACAAAAAATAAATATTATTGGCTAGAAATAATAATATTATTTGGGTAGTATTATTTAGCTAATAATGGAATTGAAACACTCTCAAAAACACAATCAGTTTTTATAAAATACAAATGGATTTATATAAAATGTGTAGATTTTTATAAAGGGGGGGTTCCTATACACAAAATTCAGCCAAAGGGCCTTGTGGACCCCACCAAATCTCAAAAATCATCTAAAATCATTTGTAATTTTGGAAGAAGTTGTGTTGGAAACTCTAAATGCAATCCGTTCTATGCGTCTCTAAATTCTGACTATGTTACAACTTAAAAACCAACTCTCTTCTTTCTCTCTCTCTATCCGGTCTATATGTATACACGCACATAAGCATACTCATCCTCACTTTATTTCATCTTGTTTACAATTCAAGATCACTATAAACCTCCATTAACACCCACATGAAGGTTTGAATGAATCTTAAAGAAAGCCAAGTTATTTGAAGATCCCACAAGAAATATACTCGTCTTTTTCAGTCATCTTCAAGCTTTTCTTCAAGGATATGAATCCCCGTCCTATGTTTTGATTATTGAATGCTTAGATCTTGTTTATTTCACAGTTATGTTCACCAAACAAGTGGGTTTTCAAACAAAAGTTTATAAAAATGAATTTTATACAAAAATGGGTGTTTTGTATAGTTTAAACGGGTTAGCAACAACTGTACCGTTGATCGAAACCAAAAATGATAACCAACGAAACCGAACCGAAAATAATTGAAAATCGGTTATCCGTTTTTTACTGAACCGAATTATTCATATTTTCATATATTTCTAGTTTTTACACTTCCATTTCATGTATTTATACATCAATTTCATCTATCTCTAAGATAAAGATATTAGTCCAAGTTTGGTTTGGTCATTCAACGAAATTAACCAAACCGTACTGAAAATCGACAAACTGACCAAATAAACAGAACCGATTAACTCAAAAACTGAATGATTAATAAAGTATATTAACCAATGGTTTCGGTTTCGATTAAGGCTAATAACCGAACCAAACTGTGCACACCCCTAAGTGTTTCTGTATATACCGTTTTAGATTGGGTCATGGCTACAGTTCAAAAACCGTTATTTTTATGTGTCTCTAATGGATTTAAGAAAAGGAATGGGGACTTGTCGGACCAGCGGGAAGATTGACCTAACTCTCAGTGTTGTGGCAAGTTTTACCCGCTAGAGTAAGGCTTCAAACTAATCGAACGAACACGGACAAGGCCTAGTTCGTGTTTGTTTGTTAGAAATAAACATGTTCATGAATGCTTCATGAACACTTGCCAAACGTGTGTGTTCACTAAGGAAATGAACGTGTTCACAAACATAAATGAAATTGGGCGCAGGAGGTGGAGGCTAGGGGTGGATGGCAAAGGTACCTAGAACCTAAATTCCTAATCGTGGAACAGGGGTCTATAGTATTCGTCGATGTGAATAATGAGAAATGAAAGAAGAACAATGCATAAACAAGGTGGGAATAAGGTTTCCTAATTTAACTATTAGTGTAATAAAATAAATAAGAATTACATGAATGAACATTCACGCCGAACGTTCACGAACACAATTGAACGAACAAGACATGTGTTCATGTTCGTTCATTTAACTAATGGAACAAAATGTATTGTTATTGTCCGTTCATTTATTAAACTAACGAACATACATGAACTTCCTGTCAAATGGTTCATGAATTGTTTGTTGGACATTCAGTTTGTTTGCAACCCTACATTAGAGTAGTACCTCCCTTGTTATTCCCAATGGATAACAACTAGCAGTTGCATTTAAAAAAATATATATTAAAATCTACTTTTTACACACAAACTCATATCTTTAATATTATACACCAATTTTACATATTTCTCTCTCAAAATTCAAACCAAATTCTAGAGTACGAATGTATTTTAATTTTCCATCATCTAGTTTTGATGTGCGCAAAATGCAACATATTACATCAAACAACGCATAAAATCGACCTTTTTTCGGTACTAGTGTTGGAAAAAGCATGTTTCTTTGTTTACTTTTAAATTACGGTATCAAAAGACCTTAAATGGATAAAAAGAACAAATTAATAGTAGAAACCGACACACTACAAAGAAGAAGGATTGACACGACCTGCCGAATCCCCATCCACATCCAAAACAACAAAATAACAAAGACAGAAGCTCAGGCACGGGGTTGTGCCCACCAAGCATGGAGCCGTGTCCAGTCAAGATTTCCTGCAGAAAAAGACAACAACAAAAGACAAGATAACACGAGGCCGTGCTAACCCAACACGGGCCATGGTCAACTTTAGGATTCGGAGAATTTGTGATAGTACAGCAAGTACATTGACCACGGTGCCGTGCCATGACACCACGGGGCGTGTTTGTACAGGACCTGTCATCTGCAGTTAATCAAGGGAGAGAAAGAGAAGACCACGAGGCCGTGCTAGGTGGGTACGGGGCCGTGTCTGCCCTCTGTTTCCAGCTATAAATAGAGGTGCTTGGTTCAAGAGAAAGGCATCCCTTGGAAAACCACTTCTCTCACACTTGTCATCAGTCCACCACCATTATAACACCAACACCCACCACCATCATCCATATTTCATCATTTAGAGTGTGTGTAGTAGTCTCGGGATCCAAGATTGATTGTAAGAGATTTTGTCAAACAAAGGCCATGCTTGGCAAATCTCTTACATCACTTGGTGAAGACAAATCTTTTATGTATTACTTTTGATTTCTAATCTTTAGCAACTTTTTAATTGGGTATGTATCAATGACTTTAATAACTATTTTTTTATATTGAAAGTGAACTTTGGTTAAACATTCCTTCATGTTTCGTTGATTCACTCATTCGTGTCTTTACGGTCTATATAAAGCACGTTACCTACCTAGAATGGGGTTAGAAGGGTTTTTGGGTAAAGTTCTTGCCTTATTCAGTGTATAGATCCTGCGAGAACTTGCTTCAAGCCTATTAGGACTTCCCTTGAGGCAAATAGCATCAAATCAGGGGAAGTAAGAACGGCTTGAACACCTTATAAATAAACTACTATTAAAACTTTATCCGGCCTTGCGGGACTGTCTTCCTGCTGACTCAGACCAATATGGCCGAGGGTAAGTCGCCTTCACAAGAGGGGCCTACCACTTTTCCCATTAATAACTTATTTAATTATCTTTCAATAATCTGACCTTGCGGGACTGTATCCCTACTGACTCAGACCAATATGGTTGAGGGTAGCGTCGCCTTCACAAGAGGGGCATGCCACTATAATTAAGATAATATCTTAAAAAGCCCAAACTGCATCATCAAAGGATACATAAAAGAGGAATTGGAATCAAGTGATTCTTTCTTGTCTATTTATTTTTTTCCTTTTTCTTTACGTTCTTATATTTAGTTTATCTTTTAAAACTTTCAAAAAAACTTTTATAAAAATTTGGTTAGATTAGACGTTAAAGATAAGCCGATATTAAAAACTCTTGTGTCCTTGGACGACCCCAGTATCTTACCATCACTATACTATATCTACGATGGGTGCACTTGCCCTAACGTGTGTAGAGCGATAGTATTGTATCGTGTTTTATATATTTAAAGCTTGATCCATGAGTAAAAAGTGCTTAAAATATAACAAAAATTATAACACACTCGCACCACGTCAAGTTTTTGGCGCCGTTGCTAGGGACACAAGGATTTTAAGAAAGTTTTAAATCAACTGCCTAATCATTTTTAATCTTCTTTATTTTTCTTTTTTAGGTTTTTTCTTCTTTTTCTGCATTTTCTCTACTATCTGCAGGTTCAGCACGGGGCCGTGCTTGATCATCACGGGGCTGTGTCTATCTTACAGTAGCTGAAAGTCAACAAAAACTTCTTCATAGAAGGCTCACACAGGGTCGTGCCACATCTGACACGGGGTCGTGTTAAAAATGCCCAGTATAAGATAAATCAAAGTCCTGAACACGGGGTCGTGCTCACAAAAAAACAAGAAAAATCCTTTTCTTTCTCGAGAGCCGTAATCTTGTGGGTATTATCCAAACAATAGATTGTTACATGGGAGATTATGACTACTACTATTATGATGATTACGAGGAACCATATTGTACCATATGCGGTGAATCCTATCCGATACAAAATTGTTACCTCCTTCAACCATCAACCTCATACACAACATAAGAGGAATCAAGGTTTGAGCTCCCAAAATCTAGCTTTGATTGGGACACTCCACCGTTTGAAACATACGAGACACCAACTACCATCGTCCCCGAAGCCGAAAGCCTCATACAAAGTCTCAAGAACTTAGAATGATTGATCAAGCAATATCGTGCAAGAAAGGAGGCCATTTATACCGAGGAGGTAATCAACGAAGAGGTAAAACCTCGAAAGCCGAAAGAAGAGGAACCACTCAAAGAAAAGCATACGCATGAAGATGAAACACCGAATCAAGTCACACGGAAGGTAAGTCTACAAAGGTATATTCTGAAGAGGAACAAGAAGACCTCCAAGAAATATATATTTTACAACATTCTTTTGAAAATCGTAGTTTGGTTCCATCTCATGCTAAGTTTTTAAAAGAGTTAAAAACTAATCCTAACATCAAAGAAATGGCAATTTTTAATCTAACTAAAGATCAAACTTCCCTAATACAAGATGAACACATTGAATTAAACATAAAACCGGTAACATGTTTTATTCAAAACATCTATATTCGTAACCTTTCAATAGGCAAAGATCTTTGTGTTAATATAATGCCTAGCTATGTATTTGAAAGATTAGGTATTGGTGATTTCCTTCCAATCAAAATTCCTATCCTCTTGGCTCATCGAAAAACTAAAAATGCTACGGGAGTGGTTGAAGACGTTCTCATTCAAACGCAACAAATGGTTGTACCAACCGACTTCATCATCTTAGATGATGCTCCCCTCGCGTTAGAACAACCATTCATAAAAACCCATCAAGCTTTGCTCAAACATAAACACCATAATCTTCCCACTAAACTTGCGGCCAACAAACGAAGTTTTAATCTCGATATAAAATATCCAATAAGCAATGATGACCCCTTGTTGGAAAATGAGCCAGAACCACCCAATACGGTGGGTCTAGCCAAGGACCTTTATAAACGTGGCGCACCATGAAGGCATTTCATGGAACTATCACTAAATAAACTAGTATAAAAATGTAGTTTAAATTTAATGCATTTTGTTTTAAAATTTTCATTTGTAGGAATAAAGCACACTTTAAAGGTGGTGTTTGTAAACATGAGTAATGGTGTGAAAAATGAGAAAAGGGGACCCGTTAATGTAAATCAGAGCATCCCGCTTTAGAAACTTCAAAACAGAGTTAGCAGCATGGGGTCGTGTCTACTAGGCACGCCCCCGTGCCCAAATATCGGATGAAAAAATTTTCTGCGGAGAAGATGGCATGGGCCGTGCCTACCAACCACGCCCCTATGTCCACCATACTGTAAGTTTTCTGTTAACTTTGTTACTGGCACTTTGGCCACGGGGTCGTGTCCACTAGGCACGCCCCTGTGCCAAGTGACTAGGGAGTGTGTGATTTAAGTGTAGGGAGTGTTAAATTCTTGAATATTTTGGCCTATAAACAAGCCTTACACAAAACTCGCCTTGGAAACCACTAATCACCCCAAATAATAAATTGTTCATCTTTTTTACTTATATTGGTTTAGTTTGGAAAAAATAAGTTCTAAAAATTATGTTTTTACTAGTTTACATTTGACACCGTCATGATAAAAAGAACCAATTAAGAAAATTATAAAAATAGGCAAATCTTTATAAAATTTGATTATATATACACTATACCTTTTTGTTAGGATCTGAGTTTGAAATGTTTATGAAAATTCTAAAAATGATAAATGAAATAAGATAAATTAGATGAATATGCAGTGGAATGATGAACTTTAATTCATAACAGCCCAGAGATTGTTTTCATTGTCATGCTTTCGTAATTATAATTACTTGCATATAACTCACAATCTCCCCCTCAGCCTAAGATCACTGATTTGTTTGTACATAATGTAAGGAAGAAAGATAGATAGATTGATAATTGATGAAAGTGATCAAATAGAACAGTACATGCACTGTTCAGTTTATACTACAATCCTAACCACTAAGCATCTTATGATGATGTCAGCATGAAAGTGACACTTAACAAAAATAACAAACTAACAACATCTACTAAGCTATAAACTAAACATTACAAAGACTGATAGAAAACACTGATGAGACATCCTCTGTTGGTCTTCAACAGAGCTTTGCCTTGGCAGACCTTTAGCTTTAATCTTCAGCAGAGCTTTGCCTTGGCAGATCTTTAGCTTTAGGTTCCAGTAGAGCTTTGTCTTCAACAGAGTTTTGCTATGATAGACCTTTAACATTTAGTCTTCAGCAGAGCTTGACTTGGGCAAATGTTATATTATTATTAGGATCAAAGGTTGTAGTATATTTGGTTTTGTATCATCTGTTCTTTTGTAGGGTTCAACTCCGACACTTTTTTCCCACAAAAGTGAGTTTTAAGCCTTTATCGAGCATAAAAATATATATCTATATTGATTGCTCAATTTTTCGTTTCTTGTGTGAATAGCCCGTTTGTTTCTTACAAATTTAGAACTTGCCAAACAATACGTTACCAACCTTAACCAACACAAATCCAAGTAAGTAAATGATGGAGGCATTAGGACTATAACCCATTTTTCATTCTAAACCTTATTTTTATTTTCATCCCTTACCAAAAATATCCCCTTAGTTAAACCCATTTGAGCCTTAACCCTTTCGTTTCTAAACTCCCAAAAATATAAACTTTTGCAAAACAACCACCACATCCACAATTTTTTTTATTTACCCCCTTATTATAGTAAAATTTTTGATTATAAATTATAAGTATGGCTTAGTTTCAACTTTGGCTAAAAAAAGAAAGAAAGGAAAAAAAGTGCTTGTTTTGCTTAGAAGACCACGGGGTCGTGCCTGCCCTCTATTTGCATATATAAATAGAGGTGCTTGTTTTAAGAGAAAGGTATCACTTGACAAACCACTTCTCTCACACTTCCCATCAGTCCACCACCACTACAACACCAACACCCACCACCATCATCCATATTTCATCATTTAGAGTGTGTGTAGTAGGCTCGGATCCAAGATTGATTGTACGAGTTTTTGTTAAACAAAGGCCATGCTTGGCTAATCTCTTACATCACTTGGTGAAGAAAAATCTTTTATGTATTACTTTTGATTTCTAATCTTTGGCAACTTTTTAATTGGGTATGTACTAATGACTTTAATAACTAGTTCTTTATATTGAAAGTGAACTTTTGTTAAACATTCCTTCATGTTTCGTTGATTCACTCATTCGTGTCTTTACGGTCTATATAAAGCATGTGAACTACCTAGAAGGGGGTTAGAAGGGTGTTTGGGTAAAGTTCTTGCCTCGTTCAGTGTATAGATCCTGCGAGAACTTGATTCAAGCTTATTAGGACTTCCCTTGAGACAAATAGTATCAAATCGGGAGAAGTAAGAACGGCTTGAACCCCTTATAAATAACTACTATTAAAACTTTATTCGGTCTTACGGCACTGTATCCTTACTGACTCAGACCAATATGGCCGAGGGTAAAGTCGCCTTCACAAGAGGGGCCTACCACTTTTCGCATTAATAACTTATTTAATTACCTTCAATAATCCGATCTTGCGGGACTATATCCCTACTGACTCAGACCAATATGGTTGAGGGTAACGTCGCCTTCATAAGAGGGGCATGCCAGTATAACTAAGATAATCTCTTAAAAAGCCCAAAGTGTGAAAATCATCAAAGGATACATAAAAGAGGTGTTGGAACTGAGTGATTCTTTCTTGTCTATTTGTTTTTTTCCTTTTTCTTTACGTTCTTCTATTTAGTTTATCTTTTAAAACTTTCAAAAAGAAAAACCTTTATCAAAATTTGGTTAGATTAGACGTTAACAGTAAGACAGTTTTAAAAGCTCATGTGTCATTGGACGACCTCGGTATCTTAACATCACTATACTATGGCTACGATTGGTGCACTTGCCCTAACTTGTGTAGAGTTGTAGTATTGTATCATGTTTTATAAATTTAAAACTTGATCCACGAGTAAAAAGTGCTTAAAATATAACAAAAATTATAACATACTCGCACCACGTGAAGTTTACATCACTACCACGTTCTTATGATATCATCTAGTGATAGAAATGTTCATACCTTTCAATTTCTCTCTACAATTACTCAAGCACACGGTCAAGAGTTCGTGTATTAGATACCATGAAGCTGCACATGATCATCTCGTGCATGATTACTTTGCTAAAAATCAATATTTGATGATGTTTTTAGAAGTTGGTTTCGGATGCAAAAAAACTATTCCTATGAATAATTGGTGATATTGTGAGAAACTTTGAGTTTTTGATGCCATATGAAAAGGCGAGTTTACGTCATTACAAAAGTGTAAATATGCAATACATCAACTAGGATCCGAAAATGTCCCTAATGCATATGATGAGTACTTGAGTATGTCCGAAACAATTTCACATGAATATTAGACTAGTTATAGAATTATCCTATTAAGATGTAGGTGTATTATTCTAGATATATACAACCCATATGTAACCGTGGTAGACAGACAATTAATATATGACATAATTCCTGATTTATCTTGCTTAATTAAGCAAGTTAAATAAATCAACATAAACACGACTATTTAACTAAATTATTTAGATACAACAATAAAAAAACCGATCCTCAAAAATTCCTCATTATCCGTTAATTTGACCTAAATGTAAAAGTAAAGCATAAGACTAGGGGTGTTGATGTGTTGGAAACAACACTATGTAAATGTACTAGTTTGTAAATGTTTTAGTATTTTATCGAGACGTTTTGGGTATGTCTTAGTGTACTTATGTTGTATAGTGTTTTTCAGGTTAAAAGTGTGCTAAACGAAGAAAAACGAGCTTTAAAGAAGAAGATTGGAGCACATGGCTGAAACGAGAACAAGAAAAGAATATGTTGGAAAAGGGGTTCTCCCAGGGCACGCTAGGGAAGGAAATGAAGACCCCCACGACACGTGGGGGGTTAAAATATCCAAATTGTCCTTGTGTTTAAGGGACATTGCGCCACGCGACAGAGTAACCAAGACCCCTGTGCGGCACATGGGGGGACCTAAATCGGAAAAGTGGGATTACGACTTAATTAAGGCTCGGAGGCTAAGTAGTACCCGTTATTCGATTCCAGAGACTCAGAGACTACATATAGGCGATTTTCGTCTTCCAACATCAATCCCTTTCGATTCCTTCATGCAAGATCGATCAAGAACAAATACTGAAGTTGTTATGACGAGCATGAGTGGCTAAATCTCTTTTGACTTCCCCCAGGTGAATGGCTGTTCGGTTTTACTCATTAAATTCCATTTGATTACTTAAATAACTAATATATCTTGACTGCTTGTGTTTGAATTGGTTAAATATTTGTTTATATTTGAATTACTTTTCTTTTATCAAACGTGTTTTTGATTTCATGCATAGTTATCGAGTTGGTAATTAAGTGGGTAATTGGTATTTGTGAACAGACAATTAGATTGTATGGTTATTATTAAAAAATGTATAATTGTTATTCTAATTCAAAAATACCAAGGCCACGTCTATGTGGTGTGTTAGTACTTAAACTGAGTTTGATGTGAAATTGATAACCTGAATCCCGAGTGAGAGTTACTTTTCTTAAATTTGATAACACTTTTCTAAATCAATTTCCCAATTACTTCAAATAAATCAAAACCCCAAACAATATTAGTAGTTAATAAATTGATAATGTAGATACACACTAACCACGTATTTTTCTATGAAGACGACCTTACTTACCTGTACTCATATAGGTGTTTAAGTCTTTAAATACTTGTTTTTAATTAGCCCATGACAACTACATCAAAATGGCACTATTACTGGGGAATTGGTGCGCTTAGTGTTAGTTTAGTATATTTGTTTTTCTTCTTTTCTAAAAAATACAAAAACCAAAAATATTTTTTTTTGTTAAGTTCTGTATTACATGTGGTTTCTTGATTATTTGTGCAGGTGACTTCTTTGTTGCATGCATACTAGATTTTCAAAGAAATCATCACCACTTCTCTTTGATCCAAAGATTGAAAGAACCGTACGCCAGAACCGAGTTCTTCTTCGATAAATAGTAAAATCTAAATCAAGTTCAGTTGCACAAGAAATTAAGTAAGTAGCAGATATAAGTCAACAAGGTAATCAAGCAAACCCATAAAGCAACCTTCAGCACATCAAGATTCATTACCCGACATGCCACCTCCACCTTTCCAAAATGTAAGTCCAAGAACTCCAACCAGACATCACAATACACTAATCAAAGTGCGAAATACTAAGAAAAGTGTAGAAGAACAAAGCCGAAACTGATTTTATTAGATCAAAGGTGCACACGATCTCAAAGGGATCGTCTGGTACACATACACAAGTTTGGCAAACAATCAACAACTCTAACAAAACTAAAGTGCACCCTATTTATAGACTATTGGGACGACCTAAGTACATAACCGGGCCAAGCCCAAACCGAACACCCAAAATACATTATTAACCAACCCTTTAACTAGCCCATAACAAATGAATACAAGACAGATGTAAACCTATCAGACCATGCCTTACAATATCCCCCTAGGTTTATGTTGTCTTGGCAATTCAAGCTTCACTTGCGTTTCTGCTTCTTCTTCAGGTCAGCTTCAGAAATCTTCTTTCCAACATACGGTCCAAATAGTTGAGTTTCAACTCTGCCTCTAACTCTCGACCATAACTTCATCTTAATAATCTGAGCTACCCCATCTGTATAAGACTTTGCACATACTTCATATTGAGGATCGCTCTGTATTTGAGATCTTCCTAGCAAGTGAATATCCCTTTCTTTGAACCTCATCAGATCACGAACATCATTGATTCGATACTCTTCGTGTTCACAAACTATAACAGCTTGCCCAGTAATAGGATCATACATCCAGAATTTGACTTCACTTAAACTATCATTAGAAAGATCTTTGAGCAACGGAATAGTCTTAGCTTGTTTAGTTGGGGGCCACATCACTGTCTTTAATGGTTGATTGGTGGAGGGATCGATCACGTCTCTATGCACTTTCACAAATGATTGTTGTAAATTCATGTCTTTGAAGTTTACCAATGCTTGTTGTTGCAACTTATTATAGAAATTCCATATAATCTTGCAATTTGGATTTCTACACTAATCATGATATGGAGCTTGGCTCAATTCACGAAGATCAACGGCGGTCCAGGAGTCAAAAGAGCTGGAGGAATTATAGTATTCCACTTTTCCCTTCTTTCTTGTAACAAGAAACATCCCCTTTTCATCATTATACGCCCAACTCTTGATTCCAGACCTATTCCCGTACCTGTTAAATCTATATCTCCCAGTTGTCACCACATAACAATCAGGCATATCTTGAAAAACCATAGTTTTTCTCACTACCCACATTCCTCATAATCACCTCCTTGGGCTTCCTTTTCTGACTAACAATATGAGGAGGATCTTGAATATACTTGTTTAATGCATCTTCACACTCTTCATACATTTGCTCCTTTTCAGCTACAATATATTCTTTAGGAGTCTTAGCAAATTCCTTCCCAAATTTTTCCTCTAACTTTTGCTTCAGATCCATCACAACAGCAGAAAGAGATCCAAGATTTGTTTCTAGTTTTTGAATATGCTGATTCATGTGAGTAATTTCCTCTAACAGGCTAGCAATCTGCACATCTTTAAAGATTTTATCCTCTTCAAGAGCAGTGATTCTTTTCATTAATGCTTCAACATCAACATCAACATCAACATCAACATCACCAAACAAACTCTCACTATCTGGACTACTGACAGATCCACGAACTTCCTCTTGAGTAGATTTTTCTACAGTAATACTATCTCTCACTGCTTGTTGTAATAGTGATGCTGCTTTAAGCACATCCGCTTCTGAAGGATACTGCTTGATCCTTCTCCAGTCTTAGCAGCAGACATGTACTCAACAACCCTTGGATTGGTTAAGAACTCAACAAACGCATCAGTCACATGTGTTCTAGAAACATAAATAGGTGTTTGTTTAGAACAGCAGGCATGGTTGGTTCTGGGTTTGTGCTCATCACATTAGCTATTTCATGGCTGATCCTAGGATTTGTTCTGCTTTGTTTCCTAGGATGAAGATTAGCCGTGGGATCTTCAGTCACATTCTCAGGTTTAGCAGATATAGATTCAATAGTTTCAGTGTGAGGAAGATTCACACTCAAAGGTTGATCTTCAGTAGGCATGTCTGCTATGAGGCTTTTAGTGTTAGTCTCTGTTTCAACTTCACCCATCTTCGCATTAAACTCTGCGTCATCCATCAACATTTCCTCAAACACATTCTTTTTTCGCTTTCAACCTCAATTAACTCAATGTTTTCAACAGGCTCTTCAACTCTTGGTGGCGCATCTATGATTTCTACATCATGTTCATCAGCCACACTTGCATTTACCGTTGCGTGTACTTACTCAGCAACCTTGACAAACGCACCAAATTTCTCCAATGGCCTCTTGTTTTGATACCGCACTTAAACATCTTGTCTAACTTGCTTCAACAAACTGAAAACCATGTGATTCATCATCTTTGTATCATAGATGCTAACAGTTTGCTGTAGTGATGGATATTTGGTTTTTAGAATCATCAGAAGGAATCTTGGGAATTTAAACCAATACTTCTTGTTTATCGTCTTTACATGTCGTTCAACATGTCATCAAATACACCCTTGGAGTAGTTAAACTTCCATCCTTCAACTAGAGCGACTACTCCTGAGGTTTGTCTGATAGTTAAAGTGTCAATCCCTCTCTTATTCCCGCTGATACAAACCAAGTATACATGAGCCAGACTCCACCAATACGGATGAAGCAATTTCTTTAATGTGGGAGGATAGGTTCCTTCATAACTCATTTTTTTCAAAACCGATATAATCTTTTCCTTGTGAAATTCCACAGGGTCATCAGTAGCATCACCGAAAAGCAAAACTTCTCTGATTGTTTGATTAGTGATTGGAATCTCTTTATTCTGAATCTTTGACTAAATCACTAAATCTGTCTTCTGAGCTGAATCGTTATTCCAAAAATCCTTGATCCAATCTTCACATTTAATTGGATTCTCTCGTAATGCATCTTATAACCAACAAGTATTCAGTCCCACAATCATTGGCTTATATTCTTCATTGACTTATACTCTTCAAATTCAGGAATGTGCACGGATTTATCAACCACCTTCTTTCCCGTATCTGCACCAAACGAGTCAAGTCAAACAACCATAAACTTGGTTAACCATGACTCGCTGATCACCCAAAAAAACATTAATTTTGAGTTTAAAAATTAACTGATCAAGTCAGTTATATAAAAACATTCTCAAAATTCTAGTTTTAAATTAGTCCGGGCTCAAACACTTAATAAACAAACCGACATATACATACAGGCGCAAACACAGTTGAACAAGCCCAAACACACAGTAGGTGCGGCCCACACATGAGTGTTCGGTCCCAACACTAGTGTACGAGAACACAATCGTCCTTTCCAGTTGAACAGTAAGGGCAAACAGGTAATACAAGGTAGGTCGCACACTCCTTTTTAGTCAAAAAGTCAATCATACACTCCAATGTAGTCAACAAAGTCAACAACACAATACGAGTCGCACACTTGTAATAAACCAGTGTGCAGAGGGTAAAAAGGTCAACAGCCCTGGTGTACGGGGGGCAACATGGTCAGTATAGAAATTCATGATTACCCTGCACACCTCTTGACGGTAATCCTATCAATTGACAGGGTGTGCGAGGGTATTTTGGTCATTTTATGAGTGTGCAACTCCCATTTCTGAGCGTGTACTCCACGCGCCGCCTCAACTCATCTTCTCCGGCCAAACTTTGTATTCCAAACATTATTCCGATCACCATTCCAACACCTGCAACTCGACTAACACATCAATTCGATCTTATCAAACAATATCCATTATCCATCCCTTCTAACCCTTATAATCATTCAAAGCAAAACAAACTCTAGATGAACAATCTCATCAAATAAAATATCAGTCTTATGTCATCAAATCAACACCAACCTTTACCCTTTGATTTAGATCCTGACATCTTTGATTTGTTGCCTGTTTATTGTTAGATCTTTGAAGATAAAAACTTTTGAATAGGATGTATGTGTGCGGGTGAGAGTTTGAAAACAGAGAATGAGAGGGTTTTGATAACATATGATGATGTTTGGGTTTTTGTGTAGCCGTCAAAGGTTATGTTAATTACCCTTTTCCCTTTTTCTTGATAGCGGGCCCACCAAGTGTGTTGGGGGCTCTCCAATCACCATCACAGACTCTGTTTGGATTTTGTGGATCCTACCAAGCATGCGGTGGGCCCAACTCGAATCCCGAGACTCAAGTATAACTCCAATTTCAATGCAAACGAATTTAGAGAAAAACACGGCCTTTTTGAAATCTTGAACATGGGCACATTTTTAATAATAAAATTATGTACACAATAATAAAGTATAATCAAACACACACAAATTTGTTTGCAAGCAGTTTTCTCACGGGATCAAATCACGGTGTTTCAGGCAAGACTACACTTATCAACACTAATTTACTTTGGGTGATCCCAACGATTGCCAGTATGTTTGTCCACTTAAACTTATCTCCTTAGGCCTTTTCCATATGAAAGTCCGTAACTAATTTATCATGTTTTGGTTAATTTAATACGAGCACCCAAATAAATCACACTCAAATCCTGGAATTCTAATAAGTACACTCTATCATGCATGCAGTTTCCCTACCACATATTTCACAAGCCTGTTCTAGAATTCTGAAACCTTGACTGAGAATTGGTTGAGAAAAGAACAGAATAGATCATTTACAGAGAGATGGATATAATATACAGATAAATGAATTTTTCAATTCTATATAGGTTTTTCGGGTTTATTTTGGGCACTAGAGGGCCTCTTTCGGGTGTAATTGATCTATATCACGACAACGTACAGTTAGGTCAACATATATCTGGATGCAGCAGAAGCTGACGTTGCCTAGCACCTCCAGGTCTTTACTCACGCAAAATAGAGGATATACACGCGTTTGTCAGAAAAGATTTCAGAACTAGACAAAAATTGTCTGTATTGGGACATCACACAAGCATTCAAATAGAAATGTACTAATTCCAAGTGACGTTCTTTCCTGAGGTCATAATGAAATTTTATGTTCTGCATAGAACCAGTCAAAGCTACCAACCATCAGAATAAAGCCTACCAACATATCACTCTAGTTATAGACAATTTCAATATTGGTCTTACATGAGTCAGCCTTAATCCGCATAGTGAAAATTCATTTCATTTCCCATGTTATACCAAAGATCTACCAAAGCTATTTTTGTAATTTTCAGAATTTTTTTAAATGTTTTTGTATTTTTTTGCATTTTTCAATGTTTTTATATTTTTCAAAGAGACTACACCCCCCTAAATTTTTGCTTAAAATTGAAAACAAAAGGAATAAGTGAAAAACAATTTTAAGAGACAAATTTATATACAAACGAAGAAAAATATTTTTGTGTGACCATGTTCAGTCCTCGAATTGGACCATTTTGACCAGTTCAAGAAGTGCATTAAACCGTGCTCGATCAGCCGGTTTTGTGAAAAAAATCCGTGACATTGTCATCAGTGTGGATCTGTTCCATAGAAATCAGTCCCTGGTTGTACGAGTCACGAATGAAGTGAATTTTTATGGCAATGTGCTAAGTTTTCGAAAAATACACAGGATTTTTCACTATTTGGATTGCTGCATCATTGTCACAATAATGGGAGTCTGAGAGAAATTCAAACCGTAATCCACCAGTTGATGTTAGATCCATATTACGTGAGAACAGCAAGCTAAAACAGCTACATATTCAGCCAATGCAGTTGATAATGACATAGTCTGCTTCTTTTTGCATTGCCAAAAAATAAGTCTGTCTCCAAGGTACGGGTAACCAACTGATGTGGACTTCATATCCTTGCCTACACCTCCAAAATTACTGTCAGAAAAAGCACATAAATCAAACGGAGAGTCTCTACGATACCAAAGACCAAGTCTAGGCTTGCCCTTAAAATATCTAAAGATTCTCTTAACAACATTTAAGTGAGATAGTTTAGGATTAGCCTGATAACGTGCACACTGACACACGGCGAACATAATATCCGGTCTGCTGGCGGTCTGATACATTAAGGACCTAATCATGGACCGGTACAATGTTTCTTTGACATCTTCTCCTTCCAGATCCTCAGTGAGAACTGGTCTCTCTGCCATAGGAGTGTTTGTAGGTTTGGCATCTTGAAGAAAGAATTTTGCAAGAATATCATCCACGTATTTTCCTTGATAAATCAAGATACCCTTGGAGTCCTGACGGACTTGCAACCCTAAAAAGAACTTTATTTCTCCCAAATCACTCATTTCAAACTGCTTTTTCATAACATCTTCAAACTCTTTGCACACTGCATCACTAGTGGACCCAAAGATGATGTCGTCCATATAGATTTGCACTGGTATTTGGTCTTCTCCCACCTTACGAATAAATAGAATCTGATCGATGACTCCGTGAGTGTATCCATTTGCTAGCAGATGTTCGATCAGAGTAGCATACCATGCATGGGGTGCTTGATGTAATCCATACAGTGCCTTGTCAAGCCTGTAGACATGTCCTGAATATCGTGGATTAACAAAACTAGGTGGTTGTCCAACATATATTTCCTCTTTCACTTTGCCATACAGAAATGTCGTCTTCACATCCATCTGATACACTGTGAACCCTTTGAACGATGCATATGCAAGAAAAATTCGAATGGCTTCTAATCTAGCAATGGGGGCATACACTTCGTCATAGTCAAGCCCTTCAATCTGTCTAAAACCCTGCACTACCAATCTTGATTTATTTCTGACGATCACTCCACTATCATCCCTTACGTTTTTCTGGTTCCAAGTGCTTTATTTCCTGCAGGCAACTTAACCAATCTCCATACTTTCAATTTCCCAAATTGGTTTAGCTCATCTTGCATTGCATCTACCCAACTTGGTTCCCGAAGGGCCATTTGGGTAGTTTTCGGCTCGATTTGTGAGATGAAGCACAAGTATAGACAAGTGTTAATAACTCCTGTCTGACTTCTGGTCAACACCCCAGCCCCCAATGGGTCCAATCACATTCTCGACAGGGCGGTTCCTTTGAACACTAGTGGGTACAGCAGACTCGGGAACTGTTCCTGTTGGCAGCAGATTTGTCAAGTTCTCAATTTCAGCAGGTTCTAAAGGTTCCATCACAGGTTCCTTTACTAATTCGTCCACAACGTACTCGTCTGGAATTGGATCATTGGAAAACAAATCATTCTGATTGTTCAATGAATCTTCATCGTCAGACAAGTTTGAGGCTTCCTCTTCTGCGTTAAGAGAATCTGTATAATCTGGGACTACTTGTATTTCAGGAACAGTTGTTAAAGATGAGGTTGTATTTGTGCTATTCCCCACAACTACTACATCCCCTCAGCTTCAACATTCCCCTCTTCATCAGCAACATTCATAACAATTGAGGGGCGTGAAGCAATAGTTGAAGAACTTGCTTTATCTGGAGAAACAACGGAGGTAATTTATCAAGAATATCAAATGATTTAAACAAATGAGCATAATTATAGAGAGTGAATGGCCAGTTTCCAGCATCTGTCTGGTTCTCCTCAAGCCATTGTACAGCGAACGACTCGATAATTTATCTTGTCTTCTTGTTGTACACTCTATATGCTGTCTTGTTCTCGTGTGCAGCTTTTCCAGCATGGCCGATAAACTAACACTCATCTCCCCTAGCATTAAACTTCGGAATTGCATCTAAGTGCAACAGAGTACATGGGCATCCAAAAGCTCGAAAATGACCCGACAGAGGGTTTTTCGCCAAACAGTACTTCATGAGGTGTCTTCATGCGTGCTTTGTTGATTAAAACTTTGTTTTGAACATAACACGCTATATTTATCGCCTCATCCCAGAAGAAAACTGGGTGTTTGGAATCACATAGCATAGTACGGGCCGCTTCAATCAGGGTTCTATTCCTTCTTTCCGCTACCCCATTCTGCTGTGGAGTTCTAGCAGGGTTGTACTGTCTAGCTATCCCCCTTTGATCATAAAAGAAGTTCAGCTCTGCATTCTTAAACTCGTGCCATTGTCGCTTCGAATTCCTTTCACCTTCTTGTTAGTTTGATTCTCCATAAAGATGATAAAACGTTTAATGAGCTCTGCAGTCTCACTCTTGTTAGCTAAGAAGAACACCCAAGTAAAACGTGAGTAATCATCTGTAATCACTAAACAAGAAGACTTTCATGAGATGTTGAGCATGTTCACAGCACTAAAAAGATTTATGTGAAGGAGCTACATCACACTGTTAATTGTGTTTACAGACTTAGGAAGGTGAGGTTTTCGATGTTGTTTACCCTTAGCAGAAGAGACACATTTTTCTAGAAGTAATGAAGTCTTTTACAGGTAAATCCCTTACCGACCCCAATTTAGCAAGACGGTTTAGGTTCTTGACATTTGAATGTCCCAAACGACGGTGCCACAACATGGCATTATGTTGAGAGATTTTTTAAAACAGACATGTAACGCTTTCAGAAGGTGGTTTGTTCATGTCAATTACGTAAGCGTTTCCTTTTCTGTCAGATTTCATCAGAATCCAATCTTCCAGAGTGACAATTCCTGGTTTTAAGATCAAACAACTATTATTGGTGAAATGAGTTGAGTAGCCGTTGTCTCAAATTTGAGAGACGCTCAATAGAGAGTGCTTCAACTCGGGAACGTAATTAACATTCTTGAAACAGAGAGCACCATTTCTGACAGTGCCTCGATGAGTGATCTCACCCTTCTCACCTCCCGCAAAGGCGACGAATCCACCATTAAATTCTTCAATTTCACTTAGTTGGGATAACTCTCCTGTCATGTGTCTGCAACAGCCACATGACCGACTTATCCCAGCTAAGTGAACTGATTTTAGTTTCCAAAATTACTTTGGAGTGTACGGGGTTAATTGTGCGGACAGGTGTGCGACTTCGAGTGTACGATATTGATTGTGCGAGGAAGTGTGCGACTTAAATATGGATTGTGGACTACTATTAGGCTCTGATACCAATTATAAGTCCAAGAACTCTGATAAGATATCACAATACACTAATCAGTGTGCAGAAAACTAAGAAAAGTATAGAAGAACAAATATGAAACTGATTGTATTAGATCAAAGGTGCACATGATCTCAAAGGGATCGTTTGGTACACATACACAAGTTTTGCAAACAATCAACAACTCTAACAAAACTAAGGTACACCCTATTTATAGACTATAGGGACGACCTAAGTACATAACCAGGCCAAGCCCAAACCCAAAATATATTATTCACCAACCCTTTAACTAGCCTATAACAAACGAATACAAGACAAACGTAAACCTATCAGACCATGCCCTTACACAAAATCAACCAAATCACCACCACCAGCAACCACCACCACACCAACTACTTAACCCAGCACCATAGTTCCAAGCAGGAGGTGTGTCACACCCCAACCGATGGCGGAAACATTGAGGCGGGACGAAGGAGATTGCTCAAAGACAACATAACACTAAATTGCGACAATAAATTAAGATTTAAATTTCATTTCATTAAATTCAAATATTCCATTGTCTCAAAGGAAATACAACAATTTTAAATTACATGACTAAAACATAAGAATGCATAAATAAAGTTTGGTGAGTTTCTAAATCCACCCTAAGTAGATTTCTTGCATCATCAATTATTTCCTGCAACATGTATAAAATATTCGTCAACACAAATTATGTCGGTGAGTATACTAGTTTGTCTACATAGCATAAATATGAATAAAAGTCTCAAATCCACGTGTTAACTGTATACTAAGTCATAACCAGTCATGGGCATCATCCTTCTACGCGAATTAAAATAACACTAGCTTTTCCTAATTTGGTGTAAACCCATGTCCCCCAGTCAGCGCACATACTGCCTCAAAGTCTGCATGTGTGCATAAGGCTCCTCACCACCTTTCCCGTGAAAGTTAGAAGGCATGTTCAAAATGTGAGGCTTAGCCTCGAATGACATGCCCCATGTGCTATAGGCATAACTAGGGGAGAGGAATGTTGTTGTCTAAGGTCTAAAGTGGTTGTCCAATCCCCTAATGTGAGGATCATGTAGTATCGGGCCCCTTTGCCCGTGAGGATGTATCATTGGTGCCCCATTCACCCTAGGTGGATTTTGATACCCATGCCACCACCTTGATTTCTTTGATTAAACCCATGCTGAAATTTGTTTACTGGTGGATCAAAGCGACCTCATTGATCCACTTCATACTCTTCCTCATCAACCCAATACTGATCAACATCATAATCCTCCCCATATCTACCATTATCTTATTCATCTACCCTAGCCTGAATGTCTTCTTCATCAAAAAGCTTAACTGTCCGATTTGGATGTGGCTCTTGGTTTAGGTGAGTAGAACGGGTTCCCAAATTAGCTCTATGAGCAACCCGCAATGGTTCAGGTTGTGGTGGTAGTTGGTTTCCTGACTTATGCTCAAAACATGGGCATTCGAGCGCCTCACCTAGTAATGTTCCGTAATTTTCATTTTTTTCAATTTATTGTAATTCATATTTCAATTTCGGTTCTCGTAATTCCGAGACTTTGATCATAATGGGAATCACACTTTATATCATACTTGCACAATCAAACTTGCATTATACATAAATAATCATGAAATATGCGTTTTATACAAAACCGAGACATACACCGAGTTTATATTTCTTTGGAATACTAATCATACATGTCACAAAGATTACACATGCTTACTTACACCTTAGAACACCCAAAACATGCTAAATATTAAAGTTATTGCATAATATAACCAAACCAGCAACTCAAATGGGCCAAAATGATTTTTTTTTAAAGGTCTTACGAATGCAAGCCAAAAGGCCTTATGGTCCGCAAGGCAGTCTGACGGCATAATGTGTTTTAAATTACGATTTTGGGTTTAAATGTCACATTTCCCGCCTCTCCAACCCCAACTACCTTTGTTTAACACCTAAACCCAAATCCCGACTATAAATACAATCCTTCCCCACCTCCTAAACACGTTTAACACTCCCAAATCACTTCCAAACACCCTCTAATCTTCACCTCTCTCAACTTGGGACAAATTCATACAAGTTCCAAATCAGTGAGTTTGAGCTTGTTTCTTCAACTTTTCTTCTTGTTTTCTTGCTTCTTATTCATTGGATAACCTCTAGCAGTGTTACTACATGTTTATCAAGGTAAACAAAGATGGTACATCGCCATTGAGGTCCAAAGTTAGGATTTCTCTTGATTTTTGTTAGAACTTTTAAATATGCTCATCTTTCTTCAATTTTGGAACATCTTCAAGTGGCCAACAATCCCTATGTTGGATAGGTTTGGATTGAAGTTTTGTTCTAGAACTATTGTGATATCATGTTTCCTTGTCATACAACCCGAAGTCACCAAGTAACTTCAAAGCAAACAAAGTGAACAAACTACACTAAGTCTTCAATCATAACCAATGTTGGAAGCACACGTCTAGTTAAACTTGTTGGGTTACTTAATGAATTAGATGATTTAATGATGTACTTCATACTTATATTCATGACCATCCAAATCATCCATGTGATGATTTTGGTGCATTGGTGAACTATTAGGGTTAAAGGATTCATCCTACCTTACTTGACAAATACATGACATAACATGACAAATACATGACTATAATATACCTAGTAATATACCATTATAATACTTCCAAAAACCAAACCATAATATCAACCTAAGGTATGTTGAATGTTATGTGTTAAGGTGGAAATTATCTTAGTTTTAGACTCCTTATTCTGGGCTTCTAATGGGTGTAACACTCATGAAAACACAAGCTAAAAATAATATCCAAATAAGTATCTAAGCTAGATATGTTTTATGTATTTTCATACTTATAAGTTTCCCAATTTACATTCAAATCTGCAAATCATCAAACTCATACAGATTTGTTTATCCTTTTTAGGGTAACTTGGTGATTCCATCCCCTCAAACTGCCCACTCGCATTTTTGGAACTTATCTTCGCAAACCGTGAGTTCATACTTAACCCATTTTACGCTTTAAACACTATTTGAGTTGCAATATGTATCTGTATTAAGATCACAATCACACATACAAACAATCTTATGCAAACACCCAATCTTAAACATGCTTACTTGTTTTGCTACTTTTTTTACATACTAGGACAGTCTTATGCATGCCATCTATCATTAACTTTAAAAAGCCCCCCTTAACATGTATAGCACTATAGGATTTGGCACACTGCCCTATTTGTTAGGTTATTGTTACGTATTCCATCTTGATGGTCTTGCTTACTTCGGTGACAAGATTACGCTCATAATCTTAGTGTTTATAAGAATAATACACTCCTCAGAGGAATAATACAGCTAGGGCAGCCAACAGAGAATTCCAACAGCTACACTGAGTTGTTTTATGAAGCTTGGAAGAGATTTAATCAGCTGCTAAGAAATCTCCCACATCATGGTATTTAAAGATGGGCGTTGATTACAGTTTTCCATGATGGGTTATTAAATGATGATATCAGGGATATTAAGGCTAATAATGGGGGTACTTTTCTAAGAAATCATGTAGATGTAGACTGGGAATACCTAGAGATAGTAGCCGCAAATTCTAAGAGGCAGTCACAAGTCTAACAGAAATAAGAAGCACCCAATGACTAAACAAGCCAGCACAACTATTACGAGTGCCAGATGAGCTTACTTGGAAACAGATAAGATGCTTTGGAGTGTCAGTTGGCTAGTTCAAAGGGTATTGGAGGAAGAGACACACTACATGCAACTCAGTCTTATCCAGTATGTGACTCATGTGGAGAACTAGGCCATTCTGTAAGGGATTACCCAGGCCAGTACGGATAAGCTAAAGAAGAACCTAGTCTTTCGTGAATTTGATATGAATTCCAATACATAGCATCCAGGTTTTTGTAATCATTCGAACTTTAAATACAGTAACAGTGCTAATCAGTCTAATCCTAATTTTCATGTACCAGCTTAAAAAGGTCAGTCATATCATAACAAACAATCTGGTTACATAATGTGCTAACTATGGTCTGTTAAAACTACTTAACTAAACCTAACCTAGACTCTTTAGTAATACTCTAGACTATCCTAATACTAGACCATAATGACAGGCAAGTGTACATATCTAACGTAGTAAAGCCTAATGGAAATCCGAATATCGAACCCACAAGACACTAGTTAAGCTATCTAGACTCCGACTCAACTAATTATGTAAGGTTTCATACTTTTTCATTCTTTTTCATTTTATTATAACTCGTATTTCAATTTCAATCTTTTGTAATTCGAGACTTGATCATAATAGAAATCATATTTTGAAATATTTTGCTTAATCATACTTGCACAATACATAAACATTCACAAATACGTGTTTTAGACAAAACTGAGCCATGCAACGAGATTATTAATTCTTTGAAATGTTATTCATACATGGTGTTATCATTCACATACTTACATACACCTTAGAACATCCAAAACTTGCTTAATTGGACATTTTTAGCACTAAATAAACAACCAAGCAACCACAAGGGCCCAAAACCATTTTTATTTTATATTTTAAAGGCCCTTACGGACCTTATAGGTCCCCTTGCAGTCCGCAAGGGGCCTATCTGACAGCGGAATGCGTGGATTAGGGTGTTTCGAGCTAGTTCCCTCCTTTCAACCCCCAACCACCTTCATTAATACCCAAACTCTAATCTCCACTTATAAATATAACACTCCCCCACCTACTAAACACTTTCAACACCTCCAAATCACTTCCAAACTCTCTAAATCTTCAAATTTATCAAGTTTGGCAGATTGTTTAAGCTTCAAAACAGTGAGTTTTGAGCTTGTTCATGCACTTTTCTTCTTGTTCTTCTTCTTCACCACACTTGGAAGAGCCTCTAGGAGTTTACCACATGTGTTACCAAAGAAAAATGGTGGTAAATCACCATTTTGAGGTCCAAATTGGGTATTTTACTTAAAACTTATATACATGGTTATCATACTTTCTTTCTTGGAACTTTTGCAAACCAAACCAAACCAAATTACCAACAAATCTCTATGCTGAATGACTTGCACTGAGGTTTTATTCCAGAATCTTAAAGGTCATATACCTCCATTTCTTATTCTTGTAATGCTCTAAGCAATCTTCAAGCAATAAAGTGAGCAAGAATACACCAAGTCTCCAACCACACCATGTTGGAAGCACTCGTCTAGTTATCCTCACTTGGTTACTTAGCAAACTAGATAGAGTTTGTATTTCATACTTTTATATATATATATATATATATATATATATTGTCAAGCATTAGAGGTAGTATAAATCTATTAACCTCAAGAATTCACCAATCACCAACATGGTTGATGATTCAAATGGTCATGAATATAAGTAATGAAACGCTAAATATCGTGAGAACCGTGAGAACGAATGAAAAAACCACTAGAACTTGGTCAAAAACAAGTGAAATTAAAAAATTCTTTTTACACTTGTCATTATTATTCGAATATAATTCTAGAAATTTCATTTACACATTTAAATTTACATGTACTCGTAAATAAAGAATATTTACACATGTGTAAGTTTACCATTAACACATGTGTAAATTTGTTATATTTACACATGTGTAAAAAATCTAATAAGAGGATTTTGAGAGGAGAAATGAATTATTTTATGTTGTAATTTCTTTTTTGATGTTGTATTTTAACTAAAATGATGATTGTATTAAAAAATGGTTTTGATTGGTTTTCTCATTCGTTCTCACGGTTCTCGCAATATTTAGCGTTCTCAAGATAACCCTCCCTATATATATATATATATATATATATATATATATATATTAATAAGTGTCTAAGATGGGACATATTATATGTAGTTTCATACTTAGTAACTTTCATTTGCTTTCCAATCTCCAAATCCAAATACTCATACACCTTTCTTACCTTTTTAGGGTAACTTTGGTGATCCCATCCCTCAAAACTGCTCACTCGCTTTTTCGTGGAAATCTTCGCAAACCATGAGTTCATACTAGACCCATTTTTATGCTTTAAACACTTTTAGGTTCCAACATGTATCCGTAGTAAACACATTTTCACACACATACAATCAAACTTAAGCAAACACTCAATCCTTTAACATGCTTGTTTGTTATGCTAATACGCTATGCATGCTAGAACATTCTTATGCTTAGCTAATATCATTAACCTTGTAAGCCTTCCTTAACATGTATAGCGCTATATGATTAGCACACCGCCCATTTTGTGGGTCATTGTTAAGTATTCTTTACGGTCTTATCACTTCGGTAATAAGGTTACGCTAGTTTCAGACTTTGGATTGATATTTAATCTTTGCATGCTAGTATGATACACAATTTAGCAAACTTTAAACATGTGGATTTGAGATTATTCATACTTATGCTATGTAGACAAACTAGTATGCTCACCGATATAATTTGTGTTGACGGATATTTTATATATGCTGCAAGAAATGTTTGATGATAAAACTACAAGAAATCTACTTAAAGTGGATTTAAAAATGCCCCAAATTTTAATTGTGCATTTTCTATGTTTTAGTTTTGTACTCGCGATTTTTGTATTTATTTTTAGAACCAATGTAATACTTATTTCATGAAATAAAATGAAATTTTAAATTTTAATATATTGTCACAATTTTAGCGTTATGTTGTTCTTGAGTAGAGATGGGCATAAAAACCGGTTCCGAACCCGAACCGGTAGAACCGAACTGGAACCGGTTCCAGTTCCTACCCGACATTAAGTAGAACCGGTTCCGGGTTCAAAATACCCGTTGGTTCCAACCCGGTTCCACAATTTTACCATTTGAATCGGTAGTAACCGGTTCCTAACCGTACCCGGTTCCTACCGTACCCGGTTCCTAACTGTACCGGTTCCTAGACCGTTTCCTAACCGTTACCGGTTTATAGCCGGTTTAATAACGTTCACCGTTCGTTGGAACCGGTTATAGCCGTTAAAAATGTTACCGTTGGAACCGGTTTACCTGACCGTTGGAACCGATTCTACGTAATATATATATTGTTTAGAAATCCATTGTTTAGCACACAATTTCTCATATCTATTCTTCTTGTTACATTTCTTTCTTGTTCTTTTTCACATTCTAATCAACAAATGGCCTCAAAGAGTTCCAAAAACGCAAATTCCCAATCCGTTAACAATGTTCCTCAAGATCAATCGGTTCCATATGTGGTTGGAACATTGTCTCATAATCGCAGTAAGGAAGTTTGGAGCAATTGGAGTTGGTCGAGATGAGTGACGGCTCGCAAAAAGCTCAATGTAAACATTGTGGATCGTTATTAGCCAAGGAATCAAACTCAACGTTAACGAAGCATATTAATAAGTATTGCAAAGTTTTAAAGGAAATGACATCCGGTCAAGTTCCACTATCCAAAGATGGTACCATTTTTCGTTATGAGCAAAAATTAGCTCGCGATCGGATGGCGAAGTTGGTGATACAAAAAGCGTTGCCGTTTGGACACTTCGACGACCCCGATCTTACAAATCTTATTCGGAGACGCTACAACCTCGCTATAAACATGTAGTCGTCGCACTTTAAAACGTCTTTGTTTAAGTTTATGGGAAAATGCAAAAAAAGATTTAATTGTTTTTTTTAAGAATTTAAAAACTAGTGTAAACCTAACTAGTGATGTGTGGTCGGCTCCACATGGTTTACCGGAATCGTACATATGTGTCACCGCTCATTGGGTTGATCCCGATACATGGCAAATGATGAAGCGTACGATTGCGTTTGACGAGTTTCCTTCTCCTCATACGGGAGAAAATATTTATAAAATTATAAATGGCACAATAATTAAATATGGTTTAGAAGATAAAATTTTTTCAATATCCTTTGATAACGCTTCAAACAACACAACGACGATTGAAAAATTAAAGTTGAAGTACAAACCAATACTTAATGGTGTTTTTTTTTCACACACGATGTGTTGCACATATTATTAACTTATTAGTGCAAACCGGTTTAAAAGATCAATTTGTATCGGATTTTATTATAGCATTTAGAGCTATGCTCCAAGATGTTTAAAGGACCGTTTGGATGCCGTTGATCGTGTTCAACATAAAACTAGTCTAGAAGATGAAGTTGAGTTAGAGCATAAAATTGTTGACGAAGAGGAGGACGAAGAAGTGGAGACTAACGATTTTTTAATCAGGAAGCGGTTCCACCTGGTAACATTTTATCAGGAACCGGTTCTGAACAGTAAAAGTCAGGTTTTTACTGTCAGGAACCGGTTCTGAACACTATCAGGAACCGGTTCCGCACCATACCCGGTTCCACACCATACCCGGTTCCATAATACCTGTACCCGGTTCTACACGGTTCCATATTCTTGGGTGTGAACCCGGGTAGGAACCGGACCCGGTTCCACACCATACCCGGTTCCAATGACATCCAAGCAAAACCGGTTCCGGGTTGGAACCGGTTTCGGGTAATAATAAAACCCGATTATGCCCATCTCTATTCTTGAGCAATCTATTACGTCTCGCCTCGATGTTTTCGTTATCGGTTGCGGTGTGACAAATTACTTAACTGGTTTTAGTTGTTTTGAGGTTTTAATTGTTTTGAGGTTTTAATTACTTAAATTAGGGAATTAACTAAGATAACTAAACTACCAAGACGAAGCTGAAGACTACTGGAGTGAAATCAATAAGGAGGAAGAACTACCCAGGTTTGGAATCATGTTCGTGACTCAGTTTTCTCTCAGCAATAGCAAATATGATGGCACCATGTTCTAATAATATGACACTCTAAGACTAAAAACAAGCTGCATCTCCTCCTGGTCTCATCAACTTATCCTAACGATCCTAAAGGTCAAATAAAGCTCACTGGTATGGATTGGATCTCCTCACGGTCTCTCCAACAATACTAAAGTACCCAAAGAGTAGATCTCCTCCTGGTCTCACTAATCACAATACGCCCTAGAGTGTACACAGTAACCTAAGAACACTTGACAAGACTTAAGAAAGAAAATAATACTAGGGAACTTAGGCAGATCTCCTTATTGTCTCACTGCACCTAAATACCTAGCACCAAACACAATCCTAACTATTTATCTCCTTCGGGTCTCAAGAATAGATAGAACACTAAACTTCTCTAAATTATCAAACAATGTTCATATGGGATACGTGCACCATAAACTAGCTACAAACACAAAAGATGTAACCTTACATGCATCTATACATGAAAGATATTCACAAAGACACACGAGGAACAATTGTATAATAAATTAAGTAAAGTACGCATATACATCTAGTCAAATATAATTAAATCTTTTACTTTAATATTTATTCCATCAATAAATTACCAAATACCGAGAAACTATTGATTAATAACGAATATTCATCACAAACTCGGATAGATATTCGAACTAGCCAAGAATCATAGTCAAGAACAATAAACGAGTTTCAAACAGTAATAAAAATCATGTTTATAAGTTTGAAAAAAAAACACAAAGTCTAACAAAACCGAAAATTAACAAATGAAAACCGAGCCCGAGTCTTGAGTCATGGCCTTGAATTCGATTCTTTATGTTCTTAAATTACTCTTTGAATCCCCTTGTATAACCTTCTGTTATGTATCACAACCTCCTCGATAAACAACAGGTCACCCCATTCGTTTAGTGGTTTTTTCATACCATATATTGTTTAGTGAAATACTCTTTCCTCGAACTGGGCTTTCTTAGCGAATAGCGAACAGTGTGTAGCATGGCCCAACACACTTTCCTCGAACTAGACTTTCTTATGTAATGTTTTAAGTTTTATTTTAATGTATGTAATTTTTAGTTTTTATGTTATATTTGAAATTAAAAAAATAGTTTGTGGCATGGTGTTTACTAGTTAACTGGTACTTTGAGCTTAGTTTGATATGACGGTGATGGTTGGTCAGAGATAGGGTACTTACCCTGAGTGCCCTTCCTCTCTAACAACAACAATAGAAAACTAAGTTAGAATTGTTTCATTAATGAATCTGTTTTCTTTGTTCTCTCATAATCTTATAACACCAAATTTAAATCTTTTCACATTTACACTTTTTATATATGCATAAACTAATATGTTTTTTCTCGTTTTCATTCAAAACCTATAAAATCCAAATATTAACTAGTTAGGAGTAATTGTAATAAAAACTAACCCAATACTATACAAAGCTTAGGATATATTTATATAAAATATGCATATTTTATACCAGATTATTACTACAATCAGGGAGGTTACAACATAGGTAACCAGAGGAATTATCAGAACATAGGTAACCAAAGGAATTACGTTGAGTGGAGTAATAGGAATGACAGGGTAAAGCTACATACACCACTGGTCTACTCCCAACGAGCTCGAATTCTAGTTGGACCAACCATTGTCCCTTTGAATTGTGAGATAAGTATACCTCCTTTAAAAGGTTACTAACATTATCAATTCGTAAAGTGATATGCTCCCAATCTCTAACGTGCTCCCCTATCTATCATGCCTAGGTTGATGGTGAAAGGTCTTATTTGGAAATTTCGCACCCCCTATTGAAGGGGTAAAACATCCGCAATGCTAGGTCGGTGCACGTTCCACCAAAGGCCGATTTCACATGCACGTATGCCTCTGTTCTGACAAATTGGCTTTTTTTTTACAATTTCTTTGCGAGAATCAACTTGGGGTGTTCAAGATCGGATTAGCTATTTTCAGATATCCAAAAATTTCAGATAGTGAATATTAATATCCGAACTCGTATCTAAAATTCCGGATATCCGAAATTTTAGATACGGGTTCGGATATTTAAACGAATATCTAAATTTATACAAAAAATTTAAAATCCGTTTCGTGCATAGATTAAAACTAAACCTGCATTTAATTTTTCCAAATTTCCAACATTCAAAAAAAGATTTATAAATTCACACTCGAATCTGATTATTTACTATTTTTTTACTATATTTCAACTAAACATAGTGCTCATATCTAAACTAAACAAGTTCTCATCTAGTATACATTTAACAACCATTGCACATCACTCTATCCTTGTGTTAAAAGGTGTTAAAGTGGTTACCTGTTAACATGTTAATGGGATGTTAAGAGATTGAATTTATTTCTTTTTCTATTTTTTTAAACCAAAAACTACTAAAAAATTGGATTAGGTGTAGTTAAAGAGATTAAATCATTTCCTTTTGAGTGAGGTGAAGTGAAATGAGGAAAAGTGATGTGGCACCTAATTAGAGTTAAGCGAGTTAAAGTATAACCCATGACCTAACATCTTTGACTTGTTAAGATTTTAAGCTGAGTCTAGCTAGCTCGTTAAATTCGTTGTGCCAAACTGAATTGTTTAACTTCAAGCATGACCTTGAGTTGATGGTAGCTTAGTTCAGTTTGACTTGCTTTTGAAGCAACCATTGCTGATTTTCACCATTAACAAACTATAAGATTCCTCATTGTTGTTTTTTTTTTTTTGTTAAATGTTTGGATAGTTATATGTTTTGCTTCATTTTCACTTGTAGTCCCTACATTTTTCTTTATCATAGTTATAGTCCTTAACTTTTGTACATCCGTTCTCGATAGTCCTGAAGCGGATGAAGTTAGTTTTTTGTGTAAAGTAGGTGTAAAATGACCAAAATACATTTACTGTTAAATTAATATCTAAAGAATTAAAAAAGTATATAATAAATATTCAATATTCAAAATTTATATGGGACTCACCACCCATCCCACCCACTTCATCTTCCTCACTCTTCACCATCACAATCTCTACCTTTGATCACCAACCACCGCCATCCACTCCTTTCTTTTATTCTTAAAAACACACTTAATCAAAACACAAAAGGTTGTCTTATTAAAAATAAAAAATAAAGCTCATCAAATCATCATCTATCATCTTCAACTGACAAAAATTGAAATTATGGATTGAGATTCCAGCAAACCTTTAGTTTAAAACACAGCCGATTAACTCGATCACCTAAACACAAATGCAGAATATTCACTATACAATAAATCCTTCACCAGAACCACAAACTGAATCCAAACCTCAATGCACATAACAAGTAACAGCAAGCACAAAACCTAAGCAACTTAATTAACCAAATCAATCAATTCCAAGCATCAAACAAACATAATTAACAGCAAACAGGTGTAAACATGATGATAACAGTGGGGACCTGTAGGATGTGAGGTGGATCATGAATTCCGACATTGCCTACATCCTCTATGTATGCGAGCTTCTCTGCATAGCCTAGAGACATGGTGGATTGATAGGGTTTCCTACCTCAAACGAGCTTATTAACGGAGGATGAAGAGGTGTGTGCTCACTGTTATACAGAACCCCGTGCTTTGCTTCTAATTTTGTATATTTTTTACATATTTTTACCAACTTTAGGCATAAATAATATTGTTTTACCAAGTTTGGCTGTGTTTAAACCTTTTGTGTTTTGACTGAATGGTTTTTTAAGAATAAAAAAAAGGAGTGGATGACGGTGGTTGATGGATGTCGGTGGTGGTGAAAGGTTGAGATGGTGGTGGTGATGGTGAAGAGAAAGAAAGATGAAGTAGGTGGGGTGGGTGGTGGGTACCACATAAATTATTGAATATTAATAATATTTCTTTTAATTTTTAGGTATTATTTAACAGAAGGTATTTTGGTGATTTCACACCCACTTAACATTATAAACTAACCATCATCGTTTCAGGGACTATCCAAGAACGAATATGCAAAAGTTGGGGACTATAATTGTAATTTTAAAAATGAGAGAGTATAGGTGAAAATCGAGGAAAGCGCATGAACTATCCGGACATTTTTATCTTATTATTATTATTGAATGAATCTAATGTTTTTTAGAGTTCTATATATATATATATATATGAGGTTCATGTGAGAAAATTTAAAAGTGTGAGAAGGATAAGAAAGATTATGAAGGTGACATGTGTCTCATTTTATTTTGTTAGTTAAGGGTATAAGTGTAATTTAACTAATAAAATCTAATTATGGAATGAATATATGCAACCGATTTTTGGCAGTTATTGTAGGATTTTCTAATTTGAAAAAACACCCAAACTCATAAAAACACAACAGCATGTATATTGAATGCATACATCTTATAAAGAACAGAAATATAACTCATAAAAACACCCTAACTCATAAAACACCCTAACTCATAAAAACATAATAGCATGTATATTGAAGGCATACATCTTATAAAAAACAGAAATATAACAAAAATAATACCATAACTCATAAAAACACCATAGCAGTTATATTGAAGGCACACATCTTATAAAGAACACCCTAACATTGAATATAATAGAAATAACACCTAATATAACACCAGTCAACACTTTAATCGGAATCAAAACAGAAATAACACCCTAAATATATAAAAACAGAAATAACTCTACATAAGTATATCAATATGGTACTCATATTAAAGATAAAAAAACACTCGTTATTATGGTGTAATTTTTTTTTTAAAAAGAGTTACGTATAAAAAGTTATTGATGTTTAAAATAGATGGGGGAACTTTGCATGTATATTAATGTTAGTTTCTTAATTTAAAAGTATTAAATTTACCTTTATACCCTTAATCTAGAAAATTAGTTAGTTTAATAGTTAACATTATTTACAGAATTGCCATTATAATCTCAACCATTAATTAAATATCTAATGGTATATATATATATAATATTCTGTTCTGTTAGAGATAATAGGCATAAAATAAATGCACAAGTTAGAGATAATAAGCATGAAAATAATTATCCAAAAAATTAAAGAACTAAGTTTCTAATGATTGAACATGATTGAACATAAACTAAATAAAACAAAATATCACGAATGGACGTAAACAAGTATATTACCAACGCGACCTTTGTTTGAGTTCGGCCCTTTAATTAACCAAACGAAATTTCTGTTCATATTCATTCATTAATAAACAAACATCTCACCGATCGTTTCACGAATGATTCGTTGAACGTTCTATTCGTTTACGGACCTTGGTGCCTATAATAATTTTTATTCATTTTCTTTTTATGTTATAGTTTTTTGTTATTTCATTATTATAATTAATTTGAGCATATTTTGTTTTTCTCTTAGAATTTTAAAGATACAATGTATTATATAATTTCGACTATGTCCTTGTGTCTGACTATTTTTATGTACGTCTCGATATAGCAGTTTTTTTTAAAACGTAATATGAGTAGTAATATACAAGTAATCGAAGTACAAACATACATGTTATCAAAGATACCTCACATTTAGTTCTTCTTTTCTTTCGTTTTTTCAATAAATTGACCTCTACCATTCTAGTTATTTTAATAAGATAATGTAATATTTTATAAAATTTTAAATATATCATTATAACTTAGTTACTTTCATCTTAGTTTCAATAAATAAAGTTTTATTAGAAAGCAAACATGTCAAATATAATGAACCAAAACCATATCGTCATCCGGTTACAATTAAGCGAACCCAATCGTCACCTTTTTACCAAACGGGTTTACCTTTCACGAGAGACGCGTGTCTTGTATAAGTTGCAAATTAGATCACAACATCTTTTCAAAGAGCAGTGATTAATGGGCCCACTTGTATTGCACAGCTCGATGATGCAGACAGCCCGTCACTCATTGCTACCAATAAAAGATGGGCCAGACACTACCAGTGGCCCACTTTCATCTCAATGGGCCTTCCTTGTTTCTCTTTTCCAATGATGGATATTTATTTATTCATAAAATATAATCTCTCATATAATTACAATCTCATTCGCCATTCACGAATGGCATTATAGTTTAGTCTTATTTTAGGGTAGAGATAAGGCTTATAAATTATTAGGTTCTGATTTTGATTCTCATAAGATAAGTTTTTTCTCAGATTTATTAGATTTCTTTCTGAATTGGTTTATAAGTATTATTATTGCCTACAATCTTATTTGTTTTTAGCTTTTACCGAATGTATGATAACTAGTGGGATTTTTTTAATGTATCGGATATTCAGTCAGTATCGGTTTGATTTATTACGGTATTGGTAATCACTATAACAATCGGAAGAGGAAACTTAAATGCCTAAAATAATATCTACTCATGTTTTATATTAATTGAAAATTACAATAAAAATAACGGTACCAGTTTTGATAACACCACTGGTTAATGCTAAATTTATAATTTACGATTTTAATTAAAATCTACATCAAACTATCATGGCACAACGGTAATACATGGAGGTACAAATTAGAACATCTAACCAAATGATAAAACCATTATGTCGAAATGTCATGTTGCAACGATAATAGATGGAGGTAACGGTAACAAGTAAAACTCGTAAACATGGAAAGCAGAAAATACAAAATTTAAATAACATATTCAAAATTTTTATTTTAAATATCTGAAGTTAATCTTTAATTGAACCAAATATTTCGTTGTTAATACGATGTGAACCTATAGATTTTGAACCAAAAAGTGTATTCGAAACTCTAGAAAATATCACATTTTAAAAGTTACAGGGAACGACGAAATTGTATTGGAAAAAAATAAATGGATGTTGGCGTCTAATAATTCCTACTAGACGTCATTGTCATTGGCAGTCCACTTTTTTTATTCCTCCTGCCAGTCTCACCTTTCAACTATTTTTCCTCCACCGGTCTCAGTTAAAAAAACTTAATGTTAAGTTTTTTTTTTTTCCAAATTACAAACATATGTTTTAGGACTTTTGATCAGAACGGGATTACAAGTCTCTTGATGTAAAACTTACCTCGAAACAGTGCCTCAAACGACTTGATTTTTGTTAATTGGAAGTTTAAACACCCAAATTGAAGCACCATTTTCTTTGTTTGGAGCACAATTTCAAGGTAAGTTTTACATCATTCGACTCGTATCATCGTTCTGATCAAAAGCCTAAAACGCCAGTTTGTAATTCGAAAAAAATTAACTCGTTAAGTTTTTTTAACTGAGGACCGGTGGAGGAAAAAATAGTTGAAAGGTAGGACTGGCAGAGGGAATAAAGGGACTGTCAATGGCAATAACATCTAGTAGGGATTATTAAGATCAACATCCCAAAAACAAAAGAATCAGAAATATATTATATAAGACCCGATTGATTTTAAATATATTTATTAATGGAAACATAGATAAAATAACTATGTTTTAAAGTATATTCATAATTTTATAACTCGTTGTATTATATCATTAGAACGACGAAAGGGTAACCAATGTCAGTTTATATAAAAAAATAACAAGGCAACTTTGATGACATGAAGGTTTGTGTTTCGATCTCTTATACATTATCATTCACATTGCGGTTTTGAACACAATTTATATATGGCATAGATAAAAATAATTATGTCGCAATGACATACACAAAGCTTAAAAATATCGTATATTAAAAATTATAAAAGAAGATTAAATTATAAAAATTGAGTCATTATATCAAAGGAGATCAATCTTATGCTTGTTTTTAATTCAAGCTTTTTACGAGACGATCTAGAGTAGTTTACACGTAGGTAGTGTCAGCCAGTGGCGAAGCTTGAGATCTGGATCTAAAATTATATCTTAAAAATTATAAAACTGGAGGGTCGAAAACGTATATACCTAAAAAAAATTCTATACGAAAACTACATACCGGGAACTACTGAACCGAAAAGTTCGAAGGTCGGGCGCCCCTCCCCCCGGCCCCCACTAAGCTACGTCCTTGGTGTTAGCCCCAAAACTTTTTTCATTGGGTTCAATTGTTTTTGGCACTTTGGACTGCTATTAAAATGACGTTAGAACTTTCGGGGGGTCAAATTTCAATAACTAAAAGTTCCAAATAAAAACAACTAAAATCTCGAAAGCTTCACAAACTAACTTGAATCATGTTTCTTGTTTCAATTAAGAATAAAACTTTTCATATAATTTCAACATTATTGAACTAAGTAAAGGTAAAGGTTGATAAAGAAAAGACCCTAACTGAAAGGAGGGTATAATCTGGTAAGACGAAGTCATGAAAATAGACAACCATGGTTGCAAACTACATCACCTATGTCTATACATATATATCTATAACAAAACATAAATTTACTTAATTTAAGTAGATTGGTCAAATATGACAAATATTTTGAGTTAAGAACCCTAATAAAGAAATAACATTTAGAAAAAAATGACTTAATCTAATAAAACTAAAAAAAGAAACACAATTTGAAAGATAAACTATGAGATGTGTAAACATAATCATATCAATTAGGAATTTGGTAAGTTATAAGTGACATTAAAAGTAAAACATATATAAAAAAGAAACACAATTTGAAAGACTCTATGAGATTTGTAAACTTAATCATATCAACTGGAAATTTGGTAAGTTATAAGTTTGTTAAAAGTAAAACATACATGACAATGACCTCTAGCTCAAGTGATACAAGGATTTGAGTTCTTCTTTGAATACTTAAGTTCATTCTCATTTGGTACAAAAAAGGAGTGAGGCATTGGTGAGCAGTGATATAAGACCCAGGGAAACCTGGGTTTGATCCTTAAGCCAAACAAGTTTTAACGGTAATTTTACCCGTGCCTACGGGCGGGTGAGTTACCGAGTTTTCTTTGAAATTGGCGGTGGATGACTTGGTTACTCTCGGAGTACTCCGTTTGTCCAATGTGTACCCCGAGAGTGCTCGGGATTGATTTGTTGACTGTCAAAAAAAAGTTAAACATATACGTGTATTTCCACATAAATGATAAAATTACAAATAACATCAAGAGCTCAGTTGGAACCATATCTATATTAAAAAGTTATATTCCCGTATTTGTAAACAAGATCAAACCTCTTTTTATTATGAATATATCATTTATATGTGACTCTCCACATACATAACTCACATTTCTTTGATTTCTTTTGAATTAATGTATGTGCTATATATAGTGGCATTTGTATATGGTGTAGATAGATCAATGAATAAGAATTCTCCATTTTCTATTCTCTACATGATTTCAATAGTCTAGCTCTCATGTTTTATACATATATATTAGTTGCTAATAGACCGTTGTTTCACAACACGTTATCAGCACGAGTTGCTTTTTGGAGTTGGATCATATCATTGCAAAGTAAGTTTTTTTTGTTTAAATTTATTTGCATTTTTTCATTATATTGTTTTTAGTTTTGGTTTTAGTTGTGTCAGTTGATTTATTTTATTGAAAAAATCATGTTTGTATTACGAGTTATTCTTGAAAAAAACTTACATCTTGTTGTTTATGATTCATTGAACTTGTTTGACTTGAGCTCCCCATATTTAGATTTGTAACTATTTTCCTATACTCCATTCTAGGTTTTCAATTAGCATATTATGAATATCAACATGAACCGCTTGTACAACGAGAATTAAAGCAACTATTATATGCAATTTGATTAGATCATAAAGTAAGTGTAAATGTTGCATACATATCTGATTCACCCGAAATTCATGTTTACCTATTTTATTGACATGGTTAGTATCATATAGATTATCAATCTATACACGATTCAGTTATCTAATTGAGATGAATGAAGTTTGAAAGGTAATTGTACTATTGGAATGATAACCGACTTATCTGTATATAAGTGCAAATAAAATAAAACAATTATCTTTACCTCTTTTTTTAACCTTGATGATAATCTCACCTTGCAGTGTTCTTATTTATGGTTTGATGATAGTTATATTATTTGGTGTTATCTAATTTGATGAGATAGCTTTGATGTGTTATGTAATATATTTTTCTTTAAAAAATCCAATAGTTAAAAATATGAATTTTTTCATTCTATGATAAGTGTGATAGTTTAAATAAATACCATTTTGAAATAACGAAAGGATCATAATTGTGCTAAGTTATATATGAATTATAATTTTTATCTTATTACATGAGATAAAAAATAAGTTAAATTTATGTTATGATGTTTATACGTGCTTGTATAAGATTTGATAGTATACAAAATTTAAGGCGAATTTCAGTTAATATGGTAAATATATAATAAAAAATTTTCTAAACACTCAAGAGATTTAATTATATTGTCTAATCTATATCTATATTAGCTATAGATAATCGAATTTGTTCGTATGTTATTTATTTTATTATATTTTTACCATGATACTTGTAGATAATATTATGGTGCGCATGATTTATATTTCAACTTCGCTTGGTTAATAATAATTTGTAAGTTTCCGAAATATTATGAAAATACTTGTTTTGGTTCGATACTTTTAATACCAAAATCATTTCTAGAAGCCAATAAATAATTTCTTAGTTATGAGATGAATTACGTGAGGTATGTTCTATGACTATATGATTGTAAAAAAAATTGATCAACTTTTATTTCTTGATCTTGCATCTATTGATGAATACTTTTCTTAAAGGAAAACGCAAACCAAAGAAAAATTGTTTTCTAAAATTTTATTATAGTTTTATATTGGGTTGGAAAATATATAATTAAATTTTGTTGTATACTATCATAATTGCAATAGTATGCCTTTTATTTGCTATATATATATAAAGATATAGATTACCTGGATAAAGCAGATAAAAGACAAAAGTTAGTTGTTTTTTATCACTCTCATGATAGAGTATACATGTGTTCGATATGACATCCAAAATGTCATACTCCATAAATCTCATTATCATGAAATTTTAGACCGATAATTCATGATTCAGACATGTAATTACTGTTAAATTTATATATGTTATGGGAAGATATTTATAAAGAAAAATGGTAAAATAATTTTCATTTGTCACATCTAAGATATGCTCTTGAAAAGACGATATTATTAAGAAAGTATAAAAAGTCTAAAATGATTGACCGAGTAAATAATGAAAAGCTATGAAGCTATTTTTGGCTTTACTCCATCCCCGAAGTGAATTCGGATGTACAGTGATCATCGTGATCATGGATATAATTGAGAAAATTGCAATGATGGTCATTGTAATAATGATCGAGCATTAGAAATTATAATGATAGCCAAGTTAATAATGAGATTGACCACCACAAGTGCAAAATAAGGGAGTACTAATATGAGAATGATATGTGGAAATATTTACGGTAATATAACATGATACTTTATACATGATCTCGTGTCTTGTACTAGCATACGTGCAAATAATACATATACGATTATAAAAAAGAAGTTTATGGATCATGATTATTTACTGTATTGGCATGACGGGTTAGACCACACCGAGTCAATGATGATGTGAAACATAATGAAGAACTTGAAGATTCTTCTACTTGATAGCATATTATGTTTGCTCTTAAGGGAAATGATTTATTTGCCAATTAATGGTATATATCCCTAAATATTCTGGAAATGTTAAAGGATTAGTATGTATCTAACATGAAACCATTCTAGTATTTTGAAATGATGCATTGTCTAAATGGTTATCAAGTTCGCAACTTGAAGTACTGCTCGTTTATGGCTTAGCCAATAAGATAGCAAGCATATTATCCAGATTGGCACATTTATTTTGTATATAATAATAAATTTGATTCTCATGTTATTAATGATCATTGACATAAGTGTTACTGTTGAGACGACCACCTAAACGTCTACAAGTGATTAAAAACCAATTGATCATGAAGCAAAAAGTTCATGTTTATATTTAATTTTACATGTATTCACATCAAGCCAACAAGTTATCATATTTCTTCCTCGTTCTAGTTGGTTTTGTCAGGAACCTAATATGTCCCTTCAAAGGTTTTTGGTTATATGACATGAATATTTAAATTCATCCACCACACCACACAAAAATGGGAACCCTGAAAAGGTTGAGAATATGTTGAGCATGATTAGTTGTCTATGATTAAATATTAAAGCCATTAGTAAGAGATTTTTTTACGGCTCATTGTTATTCACTTTAGTGAATGAATGTTTCCAACAATCAAGGGAGATAAAAGCAGTTGCAAAGTGAAAAGTGGAATGAATTATCATGTTATCTTGATCCTCAGGATATAAACTATGAACCAGAAGCTCAAAAGATAATACATTTACCAATATAAAAGAATAAATTACCAGACAAGTTCACTGACCTAAATATAGTGACAAAGTAAGTCATATAAGTAACTGCTTATGCTCTAGTTATATTTTGTCCCAGAAAGCAACAACACATTTGTAATGAGTCTATTACACGCCTTAAGCATGGTAGACTAGTTGATTCCAATAATAAAATTCCTCGAAAATTAGAGCAAGTAATTAAGGTGGTCAAGTCGGGTTATAGTAATAATATCTCCTAAAGAGATATTAGACATGATGGTTCTAAAAGAACCTCAGGTACCTGATAATAAAGAGCTCTTAGTAAATTATATCATGTCTAGAAGTGTATGGAATCGAAACAAAATCGACGTCGTTATACTTTTGTACATATAGCGCTTGAAATGATGAAATTACGAGGATCATGATTTAAGATCTGCCTACGAATGAAAACATATAAAGGATTGGCCAAAATAGAAAGACGGAAATAAGCAGAATTGAATTCTCTAATGAAATAGAAAGTTTCTGGACCAACAGTCCATATAACTGAAGTTGTAAAATATGTTAGATACAAATAGGTCTTTTATGCGATTCATGTGAAATCAAATTAAGTGAAATAAGGCAATACTGGTGGCACAAAGATTTTCGCAAAGACACATGATTGATTATAAAGATGCACAATTTCTAGTGGTGATGCACTGGCTTTCCAATATTTTATTCGTCTCGTAATATAAAGAAAAATTGATATGCGTCTTTATGAATTTTATGTACCGCATGATACTGAAAGTTTACATAAAGCTCCCTAAAGGATTTAAATTATCAAACTCATGTAAAGTAAGTTCTCGAGAAGACTATGATTCAGATTTGCGTACATTATGGGTATTATATATAGGCTAAATATAATTACAACTCTTGATGAGTTTACTAAAGTAGTTGAGTACTTAAAAGGTAATATTAAAACATCTTAAGGATGTAATTCTTGTGCACCAATAAACATACATAGAAAACTTGTACCCGGTAATTATGATATCCCAATGTACAATGTATAAGCATGGTATAATATGGATTTTATCAATAAGTAAGTGTTCAAGACATCTTTGCATATGATATAAAATCAATGAGAAAGTTTACGTGATGGAACTCTTAAAGAGTATATGCACATACATAATTATTCAAAGTAGAAAGAAGTATGTGAATGATTATAAATGCCTAAAGCTCAAAACCTTGGCAATGTATCTTATAAAGTTAAAAACAAATATGGACTAAAATAGTTAGGTTGAGTGTTTACAACTCATGAGATATTTTGATAAAGTGCAATATAAGTTTAATAATATTATCCATCTTTATCAAAAGTCCTCTCCCAAAAGTTGACTGTAATCGCAATTTACAGTGATGATGTATAGCCATTATCAGAGAAACTATCAAAGCTTTTAGAGGGGAATATTTTGAATCCCTGGCATAATAAAGTTATTACTCAACCTGTAATTCGAGTATATTGTGATCATATTTTTGTTCGTCAATCAAACTGCATTCGAAGATGTTGGGACATTTTACTATGGTTAAGGCTCATCCTAAAAGTACATTAAAGGTTATTCATTACTTGATATAGAAATTAAACCTTATCATCTTCAATCAAAGAAATTGAAAAATTTTGATCAAGAGGAACCATAGATAAGTTCATATGTGCATTAAGATTTCTTGTTGTCTATTTTTTATTATAAGTTTTTATTTGAATTTATTCACATGACATAACATGTGTCAAGTAAGGAGATATTGGAATGAGTTACAACAACTATTTCGATACATCAAAGGTATGCAAGACATGAGATGAAATATTACTAGCCGATGAAAACAAGTCTGGCTAGTCATATAGATGCAGAGAATGTAACACAACATATTTATGGATATTATGGTATTTTCTTACGAGAGGAGCTACCGAAAGTCACATATGAAGATCATATACAATTTTCCTCAACATAAGTATTTGCACGTAAAGAGATCAAGCAACGAATCTCAACTATAAAATTTTTGAGCAACTTCTACTAAAGATCCACACTAGTTACTTAGATAATACATGTTCAAATGAGGGGGAATATCACATAATTTGCACTCATTTTCTCTTCGCGAAGTTTTGTTCCAATAAGATTTTCATTGTAAGGTTGTTAATGCAACATAACTAAACCGTAAGTATCATGGGGAGATAACGCGTTGCACTCTTTTTTCCTTACCTATGGTTTTGTCCGGTTGAGTTTTCTTAGCAAGATTTTAACGAGGCAACATCTCCAAACATATTAAAGGTATGTGGATAGTCAAGGGAGAATGTTATGAATGTATCATTTATATGGTGACTCTCCACATACATGGCTCCCATCTCTTTAATTTCTTTTGAATTAATGTATGTGCCTATATATAGTGGCATTTGTATATGGTTTAGATAGATCCTATGAATAAGAATTCTCCATGTTCTATCCTCTACATGATTTCATAGTCTAACTCTTATGTTTACATACATATATATATATATAGTTGCTAATAGATTGTTGTTTCACAACACTTTTATCATTTTTTTCATTGTTCATTTGATCTAATTTAAGAGTAGTCTTTTATTTTGGATAAAGAACACAGAGGGGGCGACTTTGCCGCACAAGAAAAGTCTCAATGTATAACATCTTTCAAATTCAATTTTCAATATAATATAATAGCATCACATAATCATTCCATTAGGAATAATTAGCAAATTAGTAATATTCATATAATCACATTCACAATTTCAAACTAACAAGAACTTAAAAAAACTGAAAGTTTACCAAATTCACAATTACATCAAGAAATTAAAAAACTGAAGATTTACCTAATTCATAATTCCATTAACAAATTAAGAAATTGGGATCTAATACACGATTTCAAAAATTCACAACTCGCAGCAAATTAAGAAATCCAGAATTTGGGAGTTTTACCTCTTTGAAGTTGACCAAATCAACAATGAAAACCGAATATGGGCACAGCCTCAAAGAGCCGACGATGGTTGATGGTTGGGTGGATGTGGTGGACTGATGGCTAGGCGGTGGGCCGGCAAGGTGTGTGAGGGAGGAGGTTTTGAGTCTGAGTTGAGGAGTGAGACGTTCTGTTTGCGTATTGCAAAAGGTGGCGCAGGTGGGACTAGGGATGAGCTCGGTACCAACCGGTACCGAAAATCCTCAAAATGGGTACCAGTACCGAATATACGCGGTACGGTACCAGTATTTGAGGGTAAAACCAGTAAATCCGGTACCCGAAAAATGTCAAAAGTCGGTATAAAAAATGTTTTGGTTCGAAAAATTTGGTATCTGTACTCGATACAATTTGTTCATCCCTAGGTGGGACTTGAACCCGAGACTCTCTGGATTGTAACCAATGCCTTATCCGCTTAACTATTATTGTTTATTGTATATGGTTTCACCTTTAATAATATTCATGGGCTCACTTATGTTTAGTTATATAAATCTATATTAAATTTTGAAATGTTGTGGGTTTTTGTGAACTTTTACCGGCCAATGTAGGTCCGCCCCTACAAGTAGGGTTCGTTTTACACCCTGTGGTATAAGATGCTTTCACTAGATAAAAAATGATACTGAAAAATTAAAATTTGTTTTGTGAGAAAATAAATGATTAAATGGTTGCGTACAAGAAATAGGGTTAGTGGTCGGGGTAAGAAGTTATTCAAAAATGTAAAGCGGATAGCCCCCGATGTCACGTGCATAGCACGCGGTGTTAGGCCCAGTACAAGTTGGGTGACCCCTAAACGCAATAACCACAAATTATGTGGTCCTTTTATTATCTATTTCTAAATTATACAAGAGAGATTTATGCACTATATACACTTACAAGTTACAACAAAATTAACCATCTACTTTTTATTCTTAAATAATTTCAAAATAACAAATATTGTATAAATATGAGGATTATTGTTTTCTCATTGATCTTTTGTAAAATTTAAATTCATATATAAAGACAAATTAGTTTGGTTGCTATATAACCTACACGCGTGTAAGACATGCATAAGTTACATTACTTGTGTAGCAGAAATATGAGCACAATACTTTGATGATTCTTCTAAAAATATGATAAACTGATTAAAAAATGGTTTAGATTTATTCTTTTTGTTTTTATAATAATTTAACGTTATGCATTTATTTCAAAGTATCACTGTTATGTATTACACATAAAACAAATGATGCAAGGTTAATGGTAGGCTTGTTAAAAAAAATTCGGATCTGAAACCAAATCTGAAATATCCTAAAATCCGTATCCGAAATTTTGGATATCCGAATTTTCAGATTCGGATATGAATTTCAAAATTTTCGGATGATCCGATTATCCGATATCCAAAACTAATTTTTTTAATAAATAAATATATATAGTATATGAGCATTATATTTAGTTTGGAATATAGTAAAAAGTAGTAAATAATCGGATTCAGATGTTGATTTATGAATGTTTTTAGTTTTCAATGTTGGAAATTTGGAAAATCAAATATAGGTTTAGTTTTTATCTATGCGTGAAACAATTTTTTTTATTTTTTATGAATTCGGATATCCGTTTGAATATCCGAATCCGAAATTTCGGATACGGATTCGGACATTAATTATTCACTATTCGAAATTTTCGATATCCAAAACCGATAATCCAATCTTGAACAGCCCTAGTTAATGGTAGTTCAAGCTCTCGATGTAATATCAATTCTCAAAATAAGCTCCTGTCTATGTTTCTTTTCTTTTTTTTATTCTAAACGACAACAATATAATTATCATATAAAAAGATTAGCAGAAAACTAGCAAAAACCCGATACAATACAATCCAGAAGCCCCTATATAAGCATATATGTGTGTATAAACTAGGGTGGGAGGGGCACCCATATTTAGTATCCTCCTCCACTACCTTAAAATTCAACCAAGGAGATTTAATCACTTCAAACTTACCATTAACTACTCTGATTAGTGAAGCCACTCTTTTCAAGTAAAATAAAGTTTTTTTTTTCCATTTAAAAATAAATAAATAAAGCACACACCATTCTTCGGTGAGTGATACCCGAGTTCACTACTCGCAAGCCTTACCTGATTGGGTGAGTGGTGACGATAGCATTACCGAATTGATTAGTACTCGAATGGGACACCGAGTGTGGCCTGTCAACCCTTAAAATATTTTATATTTACAATGTGGAGAGGAGTATCGATGACAAGTGTGGTCCTTTTATGTATTCTACTATACAACGATTCCCTTGTACATAAATCATAATCATTGCCCTTTTAATTTCTTTTTTACAGTCTACTCCCTCCATTTTATCACATGTTGCAATTTCATGCTTGTGTCTCCTAAATATTTACAAAGTAGATATTTATGTCATAGAAAGAGGTAAATAAATAGTTTAGTTGTATAAATTAATAACTAGTGTTGTTCATTTGATATAAGATGATTATACAAAATTGATTTTGTCAATGTTAAATAACAAAATTATCTGAAGTAAAACAACAAAATTATTATGAATTCAGTATAAAGTATAAAGGCTTGCTATCTCTTAGTTATCATAAGACACTCGAATTTGTTTCAATCAAGTAAGTCATGGCAAAGATCATCTACAATATGATTATACAGAAAATGATAAAAACATGTTAAAGGTTAACTGATAGAGATAACCCGTGATACAAGAAGTGGACCACGACAAACAAAGATTGATTGTCAACTTCGGTCAAGGACATAACAAAATGTTAAGTTGCCATCACTTTGAAAGAATTAAGTTGCTTGTAAAGTTGTTTCAACAAGTAATCATGTGATAATGTTGTGTTTGCAACAAGATATGTTAGGAGGACATTTTTACTATCGATATGTCTCATAGCCATAGATGGTAGCGAGGCACAAGAGATGATCAACGTTGAATACGATTTAAAGTTTTTTTTTGGCTAGAAATATTCAAACACGCTACCATTGTAGGGGACGAAATTGCAAACCACATACATTGGAGGATTGGACCAACCACGGACTAGTCTACCCAACAATCAATATGTTGCATTATGAGTTGTCTTTACTTTTAGAGCAACATATGTAAGCCTAGGTGACTTAGACCAAGTACTTCAAGAACAATGATAGAACTCATAGTATATGCTAGGATCTTAGATGAGTAAAGCCTCTTTTCTAGCGCCAAGTTAAACACTTGTATTTGTTTTAGTTTCATTTGATGATAACTTCAAATTCAAAAGAATAGCCAACATATGTATTCTTTGTATTTCCTATAACAATTTTTTTAACGTCCGCGTATTAACAAATATATAAATGTCTTGCTAACCTGAGAAATGATTTATATGCCACAAACTTTATTATACACATCAACACTCACAACTTAAAATGCACATGTGTGAATATCACAAAGCATTAGTGGTGGTGTTAGTAATCGTTTAAAAACCAAGAACGTACATAAACATTACAGACACGTCACAAGCATTACAGACAAACACACACACACACCTACCTAAAACAATTTTTATATTAATTGATAACACAAATTTGAAAACCCCAACCAAAATCTATTGCATTGTCTTGCTAATAAATATATCTAGATTGTTTTACTTTTATCATACGGTGTGAGGGGTCTGAAAATGGGGCGTTGTATGACATGAGGATGACACGTCAGCGTGCATCAGTATAATGGCGTGGTGTAAAAAAGGGAGGCGTGGAAGAGGGTCGGTATTCGACATGCTGCACTTATTTAATAATATTATTTCATTTTAAAAATTATATAAAATCAGTTGAATTTAATTTAAGAACACTAATATTAATTGAATAAAAAACATAAATTTTATAAATTGCATGAAATTAAAATTACATAAACTTAATAATTTTTACATATACTTTAATCATCGAATTCGTCTTCGTCAAGGTCATTTCATGGAACGCTCCAAATGTGTTCAACCAAATCCGCTCAAAGGTTGTAATGTGTCATGTTATGTTTAATTTCATTTAAATTCGCTTCTTTCTCTTTATCACTTAGTTCTACCGTGCTTGGTTGACTCACCTCCTCATAAACTCGCAAATTGCGTGTCCCTCATCCTCCAAAATCATGTTATGAAAAATAAGGCACGCGAACATCACATTTCGAATTCTAGGTTTTCCATAAGTCTACACGGCGTCTTCAAAATGTGCCATCTTTTTTACAAAACACCAAAAGCTCATTCGATGTCTTTTTGTACTGCCATTTGAACATCGTTAAGCTCAGACGACGACGAAGAAGAAGAACACGAAGAATTTGAGCCTTCCATTTTTCATAAAAGTTTATAAAAATTGGAAGAAAATATATAGCTGTGAATAGATAAATGGATGTTTGGGTGTGTGGTTTTTAAAAAATGGGGCGAGTATGTGATTATATAGGGTTATATAAAAATATTAATTAGGTCAAACTAGCCGTTGAACGGCTAGTTTGAAACCACCAATAAAAAAATCAACACGTCGTTAGCCGTTTGCCCTCAACGCCGGTGTAGAACTTGAAGTCCAACGCAACGCCGTTCTAAACGCTGGCCACAAGATGGTTTGGTGGACGTTGACTGACAACCACGCCGGCGTTAAACACCCACACCGCATGGTCTTATCATCCTAGGCTTGGGGTTGAACCACATACATTACCTGGTGAGGGTCGTCTGTCTTCATAGTGTGACTTTGATGAGCATTCTTCGACTATCAAATCAGCATATGTATGAGATAACTAAAATATAATAAGAGAAGGAAGAATACCAACGTAAAGAAGAGTCCCTTAAAAATGGTTATCATTTATCCACCCTTTTACATAAGGGAGTGGGCTAAACTTCATTAGGTTGAACTGATGGACACAGGGGATTACATAGTTGGCACATGTTTGTTATAGGGGTGCTCACTACATAACCATATTAAGACACATATGAATGAAACATATACTAACTTGCAACAGTAAAAGAAACACATAAAATCATCACTAATAAAAACCCACATAGAATTATAACCCACATATGAGTTAGTGTGAAAATGGGAAGACTCAAAGATGGAGACCACATTGAGGGGAGATGTATATTGAGGGGGCTTGTTTGATTTGTGTTAAATATTTGTTTGATTTGTGTGATATATTTTTATGACTGTTTTATAATAATATTGATAATAACATATGTTTGTAAATCATAAACCTAAACTATCCATGTCCATACTCTTAACAGTTCTATCGTTTATATTTTCTAAAAGTGTAATTCACAAATGACGTGGGAACTTAATACGAATCTTGGAAGGTTTAAAGTCTTAGAGCCGCACTTCACATAAACCCTACGGATTAGATAGTCACCAAAGACGGAGTTGAAACCATGTTTACAAAAAAAAAAAAAAAAGTGAACCGATAAACTAAATACCTTGATAGTGATGTAGTGTGAAAGTGTTTATAAAAACCAACAACACTCATCGTCTATGAAACTAAACTATCTGCCATCATCTACTAGACTATTCGTTCAATTCATTGTTAGAAGCAACATTAATTTAGTTAATACAAAAACAATAAAGTAATAGTACTATAAACACTTTGATGTCGTTGTTGACATAAACAAGAAATTCAATTAGTCAATTCAAATATAATAAGATTATACTACTAGAAACACTTTGATGTTGTTGTTGACGTAAACACAAAAGCAAGACAACAAACATCTAATGGAAGGACCATGGTGCAAAGAGGATCAACAATGATGCATATAGTCGCTCGACAACAAATGGACATGCGAAGCGAAAGTTAGGCAAAGCCAATGTCGACAGATGAGATGAGGAGTGGATTGTCGAGTTTTCAAGTTAAGATGTAACCTAACAAATACAATAAAGTATTAGTACTAAAAACACTTTGATGTCTTTGTTGACGTAAACAAAGAAGCAAGACAACAAACATTTGACTGAAAAAACCTCTCGTGCAAAATGCAAAGAGGATAAACGATAATGCAAATAGGCTCTCGACAACTAGTGGACATGCAAAACAACAGTTAGGCAAGAACCGATGTCAACAAATGAGACGAGGGATGGATTGTCGAGTTTTCAAGTTAAAATATCTGCTAACGACTCTTAGTAACATTATATACAACCAGTGTCGGATTCGGACCCCCCGCTCGCGCTCTCTCTCTCTCTCTCTCCTTATCTAAATTACATACTCTCTCTCTCCTTATCTCTCTCTCCTTATCTAAATTACATCACAGTCGTATATCTAATTCGTATAATTCATTTAGAACCTGTGGTTGCTTTCCATGTACTCCAATTTCGAGATATTATTATTATTTTTGATAAACGCACACACACCGATCCGCCATTGAAGAACACCCATCAAGTCTTACCAGATCCATAGTTTAATCAATCCTGCTCTGATTCATGACAGAGCTTTTCTCTGCCGCACAAAGTGGAAAGTACCGTTTGGCAGTTCTCTTCTTCCGTCACTTTCCATCACCACCGCTTGTGCTTTTAATATCTCACCTTCAAACCTCAACCTACCTATTTTCTTCGTATTCAGCTAGAGTATTTGGTTAATGTTGTGTTTGTTACCTCTTCTATTTTTAGCTCTTAACCTCAACCTACTCTTGCAATTTGCTAGTGTTTGGTTAGCTCTTCAACTTTATATGAACAAACGTGAACGAGAGTATTGTGCTACCTCTTCTCTTCATATAGATAGCTCTTTAATTTTATAACTTCAACTTTAGTATTAAGCTAGCCCCTCTTCAACTTTACATAAACAAAGGTGAAGAAGAATTAGCTATGGAATTCGGTGAAGAAATTCAGAGCCTGATGGCGGTCGTACAACCGCCGGAGGCCGGTAATTCGTTCACGGCGCTGCTAGAACTCCCGGCGAACCAGGCGGTGAAGCTTCTACACTCTCCTGACGAGACCGCACCGAATAATCTCCCGTCCTCGGTGTTTCCGTCAGCTGAAAACTCGTTGGAGACGACGACGAGCTCAGTTCTACCGAATTCGAGCCCTAATAACACCAATTTGGTGAAACAGGAGCCGATTGATTCCGATTCGATGCATAATTCATCACCGAATCCGTCAGATCCGGTTCTATCGAAATCAACGAAGCGGAAGGAGCGAGAGAAGAATGTTTGTATTGTTTTGTTGCTTTATTTGATCATTTTCAGATTTTGTTGTTTCAATTCTGACTAATTGAGTTATAATTTCATCACTCGAACAATTTAGGTTAAATCATCGGCGAAGAAGATCAAAAGTGTCGCGAATGATGACGGTGAGGAGCTTCCGTACGTTCATGTTCGTGCAAGGCGAGGTCAAGCAACCGATAGTCATAGTTTAGCCGAACGAGTAAATATCTCATGATTAGTACAATTAATTAAGTTTACTTGACATTAATCTTATTATAATATTATAAACGCTAGTTAGTGATTAATTAATTAAGTTTCAATTTTTGCAGGCAAGAAGAGAGAAGATCAATGCAAGAATGAAGCTCCTTCAAGAGCTGGTCCCTGGTTGTAACAAGGTTAGGAATATTCTAGTTTGGTATTCACCTGCATTGGTTACTTGTACTGTACAAATGGTTGCTGCATGTTACATTTCTTGTTTCATTTTGTGTTGTTACTTGTTAGTTGTTTATTCCCCATATTTTTTCCTTTCTTGCATAGTAGGACAAGGGTACTTATGTCATTTATCGACTTGCTTCCTCATCTAGTTTAGCTTTTTATAGCTCAAAAATTATACATGGTTCGTTTGGACACTGGTGTATATATGTAGTTTACTACTTTTTCAGATGAATTTTTGCATATTATAGAATCTGAATTTTGATATTTCGTATACACGAGCAAGTGTTTATGGTTTACCAACATATACCTAGAAGAGTTCGCGAACAAAAGTGTGTATAAGGGGGCTCAAGTTCAAATATTATAAAATACAGGAAGTGTTCAAAAACAGACATAAAAGTCTGCGATAATCTTTGTTCGGTTTTAGGAATAACGGTTTACCTTTTTCTTGCAGATTTCAGGTACAGCAATGGTGCTCGATGAGATTATTAATCATGTACAATCCCTACAACGTCAAGTAGAGGTTAGTTTTCACATTTTTTAAGTAAAACTTAGATGGTTTACAAAACATTTGAGAATAAAAAGTCGGATAAAATCCATCTCACAACTGTTTTCCATGACGGGTTCATACGTTTACTAAAAAAAAGTAGCAAACTTTATGAATTTGTATATACATTGACCTGCATTATTTGTTTTTTCCGCAGTTTTTATCAATGAGACTAGCTGCAGTGCACCCTAACATCGATATCAACCTCGACAACATATTTTCTGCTGAGGTAATAATTTTACAGTCCTTTTATCTACTTATGTGTAATTTCACATGCTATGCTATAATTCATAAGTTCCTATCGGTTTCTACCTTCATAAAAAACGTACCACTAGAAAAAATGATTAAACGCATTTAATGGTACATTTTTACCGGTAGACAGTATAAGCAAATGCATACAGGTTCCATTACATGAAACCAATGAACATCTGCCATAATTTCCCTAAACTAAATTTTGGAAATTGGACCACAAAAGTCGATTACTTTCACTTTGATTGGAGAAAATGTATTTACTCTTGTGGGACTGTACATTCAAACCACTGTTTCAATTGGGTAGTAATAATAAATGGTACTTGCATAGATTAGTCGTATAAAGAAGCAATTAATGCGGTAAGTTAGGGTCGTTGGGCCCGGTTGTTGTATGCGAGAAGGGTGACACCCTGACACTCGTTTACCGGGTCTTAGCTCTTTTTGGTCAGGTTATTTGACCCATTTGAAATGTTGCAGAGTGGGTCACTTATGGACTGTAGTTTTCCGGGTATTGTTTCACCTCAACCGTTGAGCCATCAGTTATGGCAACCTGACGGGTTAACTCCCCAACCACTATGGAGTGTTGAAGAGACGAACCCGAATTTTATCACTCCTGAAAACTCGTTTTTGAGTTATGATTCTTCTGGCAATTCAGGTAAATTTTTTTAGAATCGCGTGTTTACGTAACTCCCGATAACTCGTTTCTGAGTTATGATTCTTCTGGCAATTCGTTCTTTAAATTACTTGTTTACCCTTTATTTAACAACTATTCAATTGTGTTTCATTACTTTGCAGTTTCACTGTATACAAACCAGCTGAAAATGGAATTATGAAGACATGGAGTTTAGGTAGTCAGCATTTTGTATATATGGGAAGATAGTAATTGATAGAAAATAGTTGTAATGCTATTAAAATCATTGATAATTAGGTTTTTAGAAACCAAGTTTGAGTGATTAAAATTAGTATCAATTATTATTCATATACTTAAATATATTTATTGTATGTGTGTGTGTGTAGAGATAGATATAGTTGGACTCTAGCAATCATTTCTGAGGAGTGGCCAGTATTTGTTCGCTACATGATAGCATTATTAATTTCTGGTCTTCTCTGAACAAGTTATTTTATTAACACACCTTTTCTGAATGCAAATTATTCACCACAATCATATCAGTTTAAGACCATTGGGCATGCATTTTCCGCGGCCCTAGTGTGGCGTCGTGTTCACACAACCCCTTTTCTTCTTCATTCTCTTCCTCACTGTGCGGTGCCCATTCCACGCATTGGGACATGCGTGTCACGGCCTCTTGCCACATCGGATCCTCCAGCTATGTTGTTCTCATCCATTCTGCAGCCCGCCCTGCCACTTCGGATGATATGATAGAAGGCCTTAGAATGAACCAGCAGAGATGAACCTCTGCTCTTTAATAAAACGAAATCTGTTTAAGCTCAATTCGTTTAATTGAAGAGAGTTTTGAGTTGACCTTTCTTGAGCGTTATGTAAATCTAGAGTTTGGTTTGTGAGTTATTTTACATGTTGAGGTTCGGTTTGTGAGTTATTTTACATGTAGAGAGGTTCATGAGTTATTTTACATGTTCATGTTCGGTCGATTCAATTAGAATAACTAATTTATTTTATTTATAAAATTTTTATATAAATTGTGATTATAATCATATTTGTGGTTTAATTTAATAATTATATGTAAGAAATATTTAAAATTAATAACGTAACATGTATATACATTGTAATATTTAGATAACTAATATTTAGGCTTGTAAGTTTGATTAAGCTTGTTATCTAGAGGTTGACCTAAAGTATGTACATCATATAAACTTCAAGTTAAGCTCTAACTTGTTTACTTTTGGCTCGTGTTTTACAGCTTTATATATATATATATATTTGCAAGTTATATGAATAATAACTTGCTTTTTTAATTTTTTTTATCTTTTGTCTTTTGCTTTTGGACTTTTTTCCTTTTGTCTTTTATTTATGTACTTTTTTATACTTTTACTCCTTAACTTTCAACATTAATAATTAAAATCCCTTGACTTTGTTAAAACTTTATAATCAAGTTTTATGTGTTTATTTTTATGTACATGTTGGTATAAATTTAAATTTGTTTACGTTAGACGTAAAAGTTTTCCTGTAATAAGTGGGGTCAAATATAATATGTTTTTATGTTATGATTGTTTTCAGGTGGTTCACGTGTTGATATAAATTTTATTTTTTCAAAAATGTGTGGCGTCAAATATAATACGTTTTTGTGCTTATTTTTTGTATGATTTCAGATTGTCTATGTATGTTATAACATTTATTCATAAACGAGCCGGGTCAAATATAATACATTTTCATTAAATGGTATAAATTCGAGTCACTTTACATTTCGACAACGTCGCAACGTGTCGTAACTATTTTCTTACGTGTTTATTATTTTGAACGTGTCGGTATAAATTTAAGTTGGTTTACGATTTTTACGTAAATTTTCTTCGGAAATATGTTGGGTCAAATATAATCCGTTTTCGTGTTTATTTTATGTACGTTTTCAGTTGATCTATGTTTTAACGTAAATTACTATTAGCAAGTTGTGCGAATAGTGTTTTCATCATATTGACTTTTTTGTTTATTTCTTGATTTTTTATGTATTTTATTATTTTCGTTTTTTTTTTACTTTTCTTTATGTTTAGTGTTTTAGTTTTTTGTTCCTTTTTAATTAAACTTATATTTAAGATAACGTTTACGTTTACATTTACAGTTAATCTAAAATCAGTCTGTCCTAATTTAAATTTGTTTTTATGGTTTTCGGTCAATGTAAAACATGTGTCAATATTCTTTTGAACATATTTCTTTTGATTACTATACTAAACCAAAATAGAGATAGACCGAAACCCCGTTGCGTAGCACCGGTGATCTTACTAGTTTTATTTACAACCATTATTAACTATTCAGTTATTAGTTAAAATATACTTCTTTTAATTACAATGATCACAATCTAAAATTAAACCTTTACATATATTTTTTAATGATTTTTTGTAAGTTACATTTGAAAATTGTGTCATGTCTGCTTTAAAATTGTGTCATATATCAAAAAAAATTTCTACACTAAGTGACTTATTTTTTTTTTTGTGTTGGAATTTTCTATTATAGGAGAACTTGCTTACTTGTAGGAAGTGAATAAGAGGGTTGATAACATGTTAAGGATGTCAAAAACGAGATTAAGTTATTGTTTGAAGCAATGACTATTAAGAGTACATATTATCATTATTATCTTTATCACATAATATTATATTTCTTTTGTATTTTAGGAATGCTCCATAGGCTTGTTAGTTAGGCCACTTTGGATATATATTGTATCATCGACACTGCGAATGGATATACAAAAGAGTAAATTACACAAAACGTCCTTTATGTTTCCTCAAACTTGCAGGTTCCAGCCTTAATGTTTAAAAGTTGCCAAAAACAACCTTTACGTTTATTTTTGTTGCCGGTTCAATCCTTTGTCACTAACCTAGTTATTAATCCTTGTTAAATGGCCTCACATGCATAGCATGTGAGGGTAAAACCGTCTTTTCTGCTGTGTTCAACTGGTAAAGTATGCACACGATTTACTCCTTTTAGAAACCTAAAATCCAAATCCAAAACATGACCAAAACTTCTGTTTCAACCCCTTCTATCAAACATAGCACCAATCTCACCTTCAATTTCACACACAAAACCCTAGAATTTTCAACAATGGAAACCGAATCAAAACAAGATCATTCCGAAGATCCTCTTCATAATCCTCTACTAACAAATCCAAAGCCTAACCAAACCTCCGTCACCGAATCACCGGAATCCACCGTATCCTTCGACTCATCTTCCGATCCAAACCCTAAAAAGACCAGAGAGTTACCGAACTTATCTGATTGCCACAGCTGCGGTGTCCGGATCAACCACACAAACCCTAGGGATCGACTGCAACCGCTGGACAGCATGTGGCGCATTGTTCTGTTGTGCAAGAAATGCACTAAGCGAGTGAGTAATTCCGATCTCTGTTCGTACTGTTTTTCATCTGTTGTTGATGAATTAGATTGTGTTAAGTGTAGTTATTGTGACCGTAGTGTGCATAAGGAGTGTGTGGCTAGGTATGGCTCAGGGTTAGGGTTAGGGCAGTTGAAGATGATGGTGGCGTACAATCCAGCTCAAATCCACAAACAATCAAACAAATTAAGCACAATCCAGCTCCAATTCAACCGATCTACTCAGATCCACACACAATCAATCAACAAAACACACAAAACCTAAATCAAACTTGTTCAACAATCAATTCGAGCTAAAACATCAACCGATCGAAAGTAATTTTACAAACAAAACGATAAATCTACTTACGCGAATCCTTGATTGTAGATATCGATCGAAACAGAGACTTTTTCGGCGCCGGATTTGAGTCGGTTGAGTGTAGCTTTCTTGTGCGCTACGATGAACGGAGAATCGGAAGTGGCGATTACCGATGATGAAATGACGATGAGGAGTGTTACGATTGAGATGAGAGAGTTGTTCATCGTGAAGTTCGCCATTTTTGAGATGCAGGTTGAGATTTTGCAGGTTGAAGGTGAAAGGATAAAGAAAGTGGAGAGAGAGAGATGAAAAGACGGTTTTACCCTCACATGCTATGCATGTGAGGCCATTTAACATGGATTAGTAACTGGGTTAGTGATAAAGGATGAAACCTGCAACAAAATTAATCTTAAAGGCTGGTTTTGGCAACTTTTAAAGATTAAGGCTGAAACCAGCAAGATTGGTGAAACTTAAAGGACGTTTTGTATCAGAGCTGATACCGTGAAGAACCCTAGCCGCCACTTCTTTTTTTTCGATCAATCAACATCACTCATGGGAGACAAAGATCCGTCTACAACTCTCAAAGATGATGCCCCGGCCGCCGCCAAACTTCTCCACCCAGTGTACTCCGTAACGAACATACAAAACAAGGTGCGTGTTCTTGACGGTAATAAAGTCAGATACTCGTCATGGACGAAACTCTTTACTCTTCACAGCAAGGGCTATGAAGTTTTTCAACACATCGATGGCACCGACCCACCCGAGAAGACACACCCGACTTACGAGTCATGGGTCCAGATCAATTCGATAGTGCTCCAATGGATTTACGGCACCTTATTGGATGATTTTCTGGTTCGTATTCTAGACACCGAGGTAACTGCACGCGAAGCATGGGTCAAAGTTCATGACATCTTTCTCAATAATAAAGGGGCCCGCGCAGCCGTCTTAGAATCCGAGTTCAATAGTCTCCAATTGGTCGACTGCTCCTCTTTAGAAGATTACTACCAGAAGTTGAAGAACATTTCTGAACAACTAAAAGATGTGGGACGCACAGTCGATGAACCCCGTTTTGTCACTCAACTCGTGTGGGGTTTACCTCCAGAATATGACATCACGTCATCTCTCATAACCAATGCTTCGCCATCATGGGACATCGCTATCGGTATACTCCAGTTTGATTACCAACGCCAAATGGCGCGTCAACCGTCATCAAACACCGTCCTTCTCGCACCCGAGAATAATCCTACTGGATCTCAAACCTCGTAGGACTATCAAAATCGATACATAGGCAAATGACCAAACCATAATTCATATCGTGGAAGGGATCGAGGACGGAATGGTCGAGGATAAAATCAAAATCGCAATCAAGGTGGAAGAGGCCACCACTCTCAACACTCCAACCTGCCTATTCTAATTAACACTCCAACTACTGGAGCCCGCGACCATGTCCATATCCATCGGTTCCTAGCCCATAGTCTCAATGGCCCAGCACTCAAACTCAGCCTCTATGGAACGGCCCAACCTAGCAAAATAATTGGTCAAACAACGGATCACAAGGCCCACATCGCACTCCACAGTTGCACAACAATGGGCCGTCAGCAAGCCCACAGTCCGAGCTTCGCTTTCACTTATCCAGTGTCACACCCCAACCGACGGCGGAAACATCGGAGTGAGACGAAATAGATTGCAAGAGACTTCATAACAACTAATTGTGACAATCCTTAGATAACTCAAATTTCATTGATACTAAAATGATAATACATTGTTTCGAAAGAGAAAGTACAACAAGTTGCAAATAATGAAACGAAATACATAAGTTTAAATCTAGATGTGTTTCTAATCCACCCTAAGTAGTGTTCTTCATCAACTAGTTTCCTGCAATATGTATTAAAATAATGATCAACAAAAAGTTGGCGAGCATACAAGTTTCATACATAGCATAATAGTGATTGAAAACTTGTCTCATATCCAACATGGTAAATTGCATACATTGTTGCTATCATACTATTAACTATATGTCAAACCAAAGTGTACCGGAATCTTGCATACCAGTGTCTCGTAACGACAAGGTTGTAAAATAGTATACTTAACAATATCTCAAGAATAAGGGTGGTGCGTTAATCCTATAGCGCTATAATTGTTAAGGTAGGCTTGCAAAGTTAATGAGCATATAGAACACTAGTATAACATAGCATGCGATTAACAAGGAGAATACAAGTATCATGTTATTAACGGATAAAGCATGTGCGTAAATAAGTTTAATCGTGATTTGTGATTTTTGTATAAGTCAACATGTTGCACCCAAAGTGTTAAAAACGGAAAATGGGATCAAGTATACTCACAGTTTTGCAAGCTTTCCGAGTTAAACCGAGAGGTTGTTAAGTTGTGGAGATGGAACACCGAAGTTACCTGCATGGGGGAACGAAGGTGTGTGAGTATTCGGAGTTTGTGGAGAGTTTGGATTCGGAACTTAAATAAAATAAAGTATATGTATGCGAAAATACATATCTTGTCTAAACACCCGTTTCGACACTAAGTTTCATGTGATTTCATGGGTCTAACTCGCCCATTTGAATTGTCAATGAGGAAATTTAGAACAAAGATATGGTAACCTATGTTTGTGACATATAACCATAATCCAATTAACATCCCAAATTCGGTTAAATATTATATATATATATATACACACACACAGACGTTTATAGTATAGGTTATAATATGTCCATCATGTAAGTCATGTATGTCAAGCATGGAGATTCGAAAGCCTCATTGTATGATTCACCAAATCACAAAGTCACCAACATAGTTGATAACCCGGTTGGTCATGAATAAGATAAGATACAACTAACTACCAAGCCAGCTAAAATTATGAACAACCAAGTGAGCAAGCTAGGTTGATAACCCGAACATGGTAAGCGTTTGGGGACGTGTCAAAGCCTTATCACTCTAATGAAAGTTGAACGAGTTTTAGTGGTAGAAAATATAAAAGCATCAAGTGAGATAGTGGAACAAGGTTGGAAAGCTCAAGTTTCCATAGTTCACACATTTAGACACATGCAAGACCCACCATAAGAGCAATGGTAGTCTTGGATGGTCACACACTTGAAAGTTGCTTGGAACCTTATCAAAACAGAAAGTTTAGAGGGTGTTTGCACCTCTAAACTCATAAGAATCATCAACCATACACAAGCCCTACAACCATGGATTTGATTGAGGACAAGTTTGGCACATGATTCCACAAGATGAACAATGAACGGAGATGAGTTTGTAAAAGTTTTTATAAATCAGAATGTAAATATGACTAGCCTTATGCAAATGATGTTCCACCTGATTACACCTTGGTGAATCTTAGATAACATCCTTGAAGGTCATCCAAGTAGATTGGTAAAAGAAATATGAAGAAAAGTAGAAGAAAGTGCTCAAAACTCACTTTTTGAGCAAAGGTGCGATTGCCAGCACTTGAAAGTTTGGAGGATTTGTGAGATCTTGAGAGTGAATTGAGAGATGTAAAGGGTTGGGGGAGTGTGGAAGACTTGTATTTATAGTGTGGTATTAGGGTTTCGGCTTTAAATGGGTTAGTTGGCCGTTTGGGTGGTTGAAAGGTGAGTTAAATGCAAAATTCGCACGTTTTAAAAGATTCTGCAAGGTCTGGTCATTTTGCACGGCCGTGTGGATCAAGTGCACGGTCGTGCGGATCGTAGGGTAGTGCACATCAGGTGCGCAGTCATGCGGATCTCAGTGTGCATGGCCGTGCGCATCAGTTGCATGGCCGTGCACCACCTGCAGAATTTACCAAACTATCTAAAATTTGCAGTTTGACCCCCATAGTTTGATAATTTCAATAATTTATGCAAGAAACTCATAATTAAGCATGTTTTAGGTATTCCAAGTGTATCAAAGTAGTGTATGAGTATAATGCATGTATAATTGATAATTTCAACTATTTCAAGTGTCGGTTTTGCGTATAAACACGTATTTAAAGATTTGATTGTGTATATCACACAAGTATGTAACAAGTATTTGTATAAAAGTGCATTCCCATTATGATTAAGGCCTCGAATTGTGATATTGGAATCGAAATACGAATCTAAGGTTTCTAAAAATAGAATGTGAATACGAACTTTCTAAAAATAGGAATAGGAAAATACGAGGCGTTACGTCCAGGAGCTTATGTGAATGCCTTAAGTCCTATTGAACTCGATGAAGCTATAATCAATGTTCATCTCAATGCTACTGATCCGCAATGGTACATGGATACATGTGTGCCCTCTCATATAACTCGTGACAAACATAAAATTTGTTCCCCCTTACCGTTATCATTTGTTAATACTATATTCGTGGGTAATGGCTAACGCTTACCGATAATAGGAACCGGAAATGGTTTTCATCAAACACCTAACAAAACCTATCTTTTACAAAACATTCACTACTCCCCATCTATAATAAAGAATCTTTTGTCGGTCCGCCAATTTACCCATGATAACCTTCTCTCCGTTGATTTTGACCCTTTTGGTTTTTCTGTGAAGGATGTCAAGACGGCAACTCATTTCACGCCATGACAACCTCGGGGATCTTTATGCTTTCAACGCTTTGCTTCCAGATCGTTCCATTAACGAACCTAGATGGCAAAACCGTCTAGGCCACCCCGGTGCTCCGGTTTTAGATGCTTTGTTTCGTACTTTTAAAATTCTATGTAATAAGACAAAAGACTCATCTCTTTGTCATTCATGCCAAATTTCTAATAGTAAAGACTTCAATATTATGATTCCAAATCTGTTACATATGCTCCATTTGATTAATACATTTTGACTCGTGTACGTCGCCAATACTGAGTAACATAGGTTATAAATATTATATGGTCTTGATCGACAATTTTACTCAGTTTGTATAGGTTTATCGATTAAAATTCAAGTCCGAAGCATTTTCTACGTTTGTTAAATTTCATCGTTTTATTCACACTCAATTTAATTGCACCATTAAAACTTTTCAGTGTGACCATGTTAGTGAGTTTGATAATAAACAGTTTCAACAATTTGGTGACACCAACGGCTTACTTTTCCATTTTTAATGCCCTCATACATCTTCTCAAAATGGTAAAGTCAAACGGATGATTCGCCGTCTTAATGACATCATCCGTGCTCTTTTATTCCATGTTGACCTTCCACCCAAAATTTTGGGTCGAAGCCCTTCACACGAATGCCTACCTTTCACAACATCCTACCCGTTAAACGTTTGGGATTCATAACACCAACCTATGACCTCTATAAATGTGAACCTACATATGATCATTTGAGGGTATTTGGCTGCACTTGCTATACTAACACATCCGACACACAACCTCATAAATTGCATCCTCGCTCCATTTCGGTGTGTTTTCCTTGGTTACCCCCCGAGCCATCGCAGGTACAGTTGTCTTGACCCGACCATGGGTAAAACAATCATATCTCGCCATGACACATTTGATGAAGAGAACTTCCCGTATCACACTCTGATCCTTCAACCCACTTATAACTTTCTCGACGATGAAAACTTATCAACGGTTGCATCATAATGGTTAGCGACCTCCACTGCTCAACTAAATCCTGGTTCATTTACCACCTCTCCACCCATGGCCCAACAATCCACCCGTTCACAGCATCTACCCCACCACCTATGACCCAAATATCTAACCCACTACCAATCCCTCAACCACCCACGACCCAACACTCTTCCTCCCCTACCCACCTTTTCACGAACACAAACTCACCCCACTCCCTCTAGCCCACACATGACCCAACAATCTCCTATCCAACATAATATCGTACCATCTCCAACCTCCAATACTCTTCCTACACACCACACTACAAGAGAAAACACACACCCAACGACCACTAGGTTAAAATTCGGAATCACTGTTCCCAAACAAAAACTAAACCTTCACAGCACTACTTCCGATCACATCTCTCTTGTCCCTACCACTTATCTTACAACCATTTCCGATCCTAATTGGTTAAGCACCATGCAAAACGAATTTAGTGCTTTGCAGGCTCATGGTACTTGGGAATTGGTTATGTGGCCCATGGATAGCCCGATTATACGATGCATGTGGCTATTTCGTCACAAGTTTAAATCCGATGGATCTTTGGAAAGATACAAAGCAAGACTAGTGGTGAACGGGAAATCTCAAACCGTTGGGGTTGATTGCGATGAAACGTTTAGTCTGGTAGAAAAACCAGCTACCATTCACACAGTGCTATCTCTTGCGGTTTCACAAAAGTGGCCAATCCACCAACTCATCATTAAAAAATGCTTTTTTGCACGGTGATTTATGATGCGTGGTCATCAACCGATGTTTTTATTATGTTTAAGTTCATGTTTTACATAACTTTTAGTTTCGAATAGCCTACTTTTGATTGGACTTGTGTTTTACAAGTTTACGAAGTTTAAGGTGCTATTATGGAGCTTTTCGGAGCATTGGGGCGGAAAACGGGTCAACCGGGTTAGCGAAATGGAAAAACAGAAAAACAAGAGTTGGAGAGGCCGTCGCCGACGGCCTCTGGGCCGTCGGCGATGCCCCTCAGTTATGTCCGCCGGCAAAAATTGTTCGTAGGAGTAGGTTAGAGCGTCGGAGGAAAATCAGAAGATCTAGAGGCCGTCCGCGACGCCCCTTCCATTTTCTTAATGCTAAAACTTGTTTTTGGACGGGTTATACCTTGTTTGTTGACCATTTTCTTGGGGGTTACGAGTTTTTGAAACTAGAACACCTATCTTGGAGCCAAGAACACCCCAATCTTCATCCTCAATCATTCCCAATCCATTCCATCATCCGAATCACAACCTTCAATCCTAACCCTAACCTACCATCATCATCCCATTCATCATTCATTCATCTTCATCATCCAACCCAAACCCTAATCATCATCATCATTCCCCTCAAGGCTTCAAGATGACCATGTTCAAGATTCATCAATTGCTGATCAAGTTCCGTTCACCATGGGCGGCTAATCTATTTGGGTTTCACCCCGGTGTAGGTTTTGTAAGTTCTAGGGTTTGACATTGTTTTGAGTTTTGATTAGTGATAACTTATGATTTGATTTTGAATTCGTGAATTGTCGAGTGAAGATTAAATTTGACTTTGCGGAATGTTTATGTGCAATGATGCCTTGTCTAGGTTAGAGTTTACATGTTTGTGATAACGAAGTGCATTGTAGTCCGTCGTTCACGACGTCGATAGCTCTTGGCATCGAAGTCACGTAACACTAAACTTGTTGGTCATTTTTACAATTGAATTTAATCTAAAACGTGTAGGAACCCTAGGATTTACATTACCGAACCGGGTGTGAACCTTGTTCTAAATTATTGTCTTTCGTTAATTAAGTTTTAGTACAATTATTTAAGTTCCTAGTAGTTAAGTAATCAAAATCAACTTGGTCGGAGCATTCGACATCTTTTTCAAACACACAAAATTAATCAAAATATTAGCAAGCTTCGTAATTTGTGACAATTTGTTAAAATCAATCTTGTTTGCACGCAAACCACAAACTCTTCATGGTTTGACCCCTTACTACCACTAACACATTGTTAAGGGTAATTTGGGATTATAAATTTTATCTTTGACCGGGGCGCGACACTCCGATCAAATTTTGGCACCGTTGTCAGGGAGTTCGTGAGCTTTGCGTTGGATTTGTTTGATTTTGTGATTATCTGTTTAAAGTGCTTGTTTCTTTATATTGTCTCTGCTTTTGTGTTACGTGGGTGTGTTATTGTGCAGGTTACAGGTAGTGCATGCATACACGGAACTCCGGGAGAACCTCGCCATTAGTGTTCGAACCGGAGATCGAGCGGGTCGTCAGAAGAAACCTAGCCAACCGGTTAGAGGCAACTCTTGTCTCTGATCTACCCAACACCAACTCACCACCTACACCATCTTTTAGACCCATTCCAATGGATCCCCAACACTCCAACCAACCCAACAACCAAAACCAATATCACAATTACCAACCCCAAAACCAAAACGCCCAAAACCATCAATCAGGGGGTGGTAACAACTCGTGACCACCAACACCACCATTCCAAACTTGTAGCCGAAACCAAAACAATCACCAACGTACACCCACACCTCCTCCTCCTAACCAAAGTCAACAAAACCCATTACCACCCAACCTCAACAACCGAAATGTTAACGCCAACTGTGGAGTTAACCGGAATCGTGGCATTCCCACGAACGAAGCCCAATTTCTCAATCTTGATGATTTGAGAAACAATATTCCTGACGATGCACCATATAGCGTCCCCGGTTATCAATCACTAAACATGTGAGTATTCATTTGGAATACTCGGATGATGGCAGGAATTATAATGAGCAGTTTGAAGATGAAGCATGGGGGAATGGTAACGAGGAAAATTTTTATCATGATCGGGGTTTTGATTATGAAGATGTTGGCTATCAAAATACCAACTATGTGGGGAATGATGAAGGTTATGGGTACGAGTATGATCGAAATGACGGTCACAAAAACAACCGTCAACTATGAAACAGTCGAAGGAACTGGAACAATGGGAACTACAATAACAATCAAAATGTTAATCATAACCGGATTCCACAATTCGTGGGCGGTGGTAATCAAGGAGGTGATAGGGGTGGCGATAGAAGAGGTAACCAAAGACCGGGGAATCAAGAGGTTAACGACCCATCGCCGTCAACCACAACAACAAGAACCCCGAGGAGTGAATGGTCGGTTTCGACCAGTGGTCACCAAAAATGATTCACCTATTGTGCCTACACCTCGAGGGAGGCGATCATTCGAATGCAAGTCGAACTACATCAACATCCTACCTCACTTTAATGGTAGGGCACATGACGAACCGTATACCCACTTTGTGGAATTTTCTGCCATTTGTAGTACTATTGGGGGCCACAATTTTGAGATTGAAGAAGTGAAGTTGAGACTCTTTCAGTTTTCATTGAAAGACAAAGCAAAACAGTGGTTCCTCACGCCTCCGGCCAATAGTATTCGCACTTGGGCAGAAATGCAACAAGTGTTTCTTGAGAATACTATTCGATAGCAAAGACCGACGATGCAAGAGATGAAATTCGGTCATTCAGACAATTGTCGGGTGAGTTGTTACATGAGGCACTTGCTCGATTCAAGGAGTTGGTTCGGAAATGCCCTCACCATCAAATTCCAAGGTGGGAGCTATTGAAGTGTTTTGTAAGGGGTTTAAATGCCGAAGATCACAAATACTTAGTAACGTCACGTTATTGAACGATCACGAGGAAGACAATTGGGATTTCTTAGAGAGAATGAGTAAAAACTCCAAGGCGGTTACCATGGAGGACCGAGCCAAAAAGCATCCGATTTCAAGGTCTTGGCCCGACCGCGATGCTAGTTTTAAGGATCGGATTGAAACGTTAGAACGGAGTTGTCACACATGAAGAAGAAAGATGTGGGGGCGGTGAAATTTGCCGTTTGTGAAGATTGTGATGACATTGGTCATCGGACCGAGGAGTGCCAAGTTAATATGGCATAAGCCACCGAGCAGGTGAATCAAGTGTTTAGGGAGCGGAAGCAATTTGATATGAACTCCAACACTTATCACCCGGTTTGAGGAACCATCCTAACTTTAGGTATGGTATGCCTCGAATCAAATGAACCCGAATTTTCAGTCGGGTAACCAAGGTGGATCGTCATTTCAAAACTGCCAAAGTGGTAACCAAGGGATTACCAACGGTCCAACTACAACCAATGAAGTAACCAAGGATACAACAACCGTGATAACAACAACTATCAAAGGGGTTATAACCAATGTGGACATGGTGGTGGTAATTTGAATTCGCAATCGGGTAGTGATGACCCATTGAACTCCAACCTTGAGGCGATCATGAGCGCTATTAGAGACTCGAACCAAGAGATCAAGACGGATATGAAGAAGGAGTTTGAAGTGCGTGACAAGTCGCACAAAGCATTGGAGAAGCAAGTGGGTCAACTTGCGGAAGAAATGGCCCAATTTAAAAGAAGCGGTGGAAGACTTCCAAGCGACACTATGGTAAACCCAGAGCATCAAAATTCAAGCACGAACAATGTAAGAAATGTGCACATTAGTGCGGTAAGTATTTTTCCAACTGATGAGGTTTATAGTGTTGAGAGCACTCCACTACCACAAGTTGTTGAAGGTGTAGTGGAGGATTTTAATGATGAATGCGAACATGGGCAGGAAACAATTTCACAATCAATATAGAAAAAGAAAATTTTAAAAAGTCGTTTTATGAAAATTGTTTAATTGATTTGCATGCTAGGGCCAATGATATAGGTGTGAAGTTTGAAACCATACCATATCCGTTGGCTCTATTAAAACCTATTAAGGCATCAACAGTGAAAAATCAAACCCCACCAAAGGACGAGAGGTGGGAAAATTTTAAACAAGCAAAAATCAATTTACCATTGCTTGATGCCATAATAAATGATCCTGCTCATGTCGAATGTTTGAAAGAGTCAAGCACCGAAAAACGGCACAACAAACTACCCAAACTGGTTGATTTGGTATCTCATGTTAGTGCGTTTTATCGAGTACCCTCCCCAAAAAGCTCAAGTTCCAGGAGATCCCTTATTCCAATCCAAATTGGTAAGTTTAAAATTAATAGGGCACTCCTAGATCTTGTAGCTTGCATGAGCATCTTGCCTGGGAGTCTATATGACCAATATGATTTTGGTCTTTTGAAAAAGTTTGACACCCCCTGGTGTTGGCCGATCAGACTCCCACACATCTAAGGGGGATGGTGGAAGATGTGATAGTGAAGGTTGAAGATTTCTATTACCTAGTTGACTTTTTGGTAGTTGACTATGTTGGGTTGTTGAGGACACACAACCGATAGTCATACTGGGTAGACCGTTCCTGACAGTTGCTAATGCTATAATAAATTGTACAACGGGAACGGTAAGCATGAAATTTGGGGACCGGGAACTAAATATGAATGTTTTTCCTAAATTTACCAACCCGCTCGGTGAGGATAAGTGTCCTAAGGTGGACATGAACCCGGACAAAAAGATATATGCTATGGTTGGTAGGTTTGGGAAGAATCGAAGAAGAAACCGGTCAAGAAGAAGAAGGTGAAGAAGTCACCTCAAGAGAAGAAGGTAGAGGAAGAATTAAGAAGGTTTGGCCCGTTTGGAAATAAATGGTTTGAGTCACCGGTCGGTGACGTGGAAGAGTTCATGGGAGACAAACACTCCGTTCGACCACCATGAGGTGGTATGTTATTTGTTGTTGTATATTATTTTTAGTTATTTTGTTTCATTTATTCTTAGTTTTCTTGTATTTTCTGCCTTTTGTATTGTTGCTTACTAGTTAAATAATTTTGTGGGTCTGTTCCCTATATAACCCTCACGAGACCTTCCTCATCCTTCCGAGCTATCGGCAGGTTTAAAGGGCTTATTGCATGCGCTAAATGCAACTGTGATTCCTACGAAAATGAGTTAGGTTTGTTATTGTTGTAAAATATTTTTCCACAAAATCAAAGTTGAATAAAAATATGACTTAGTAATTTCTTTTTGTAAAAATGGTAGAACTAAGTAACTAACAAGTTTTAATGGTTGTGAGAAGCTTGCTTCTACACAAAGGATGAGATTTGTAGGTACATTATGTTCGCGAGACGACCATTTTTGGTGAAAACATGAAGAGCACACGAAGAATGAGCGAAAACCAGGTTCGTACGTTTCTTTTAGCTTTGATTCTTAGTTTTAATAAGTGGAATGTATTTTTGTATTTTCTTTTCGGGGTGAAATTTTGGGGAAGCTTAGTCGTGTCACATCCCTTGTGCATTTTAAATAGCTCTATTCCTACACATTGAGGACAATGTTGACCTCAAATGTGGGATGGAGAGAAAAAGTTTTTCAATTTTGACCGTTCATTTAAACACTACACATTGAGGACAATGTTGACCTCAAGTGTGGGGATAGGGGAAAATTTCAAAAAGTTTTCAAAATGTCTTTGTTTGAAACAATCTAAAAAGCACAAGTAACTAAGTTAATGAGTGATGACACAACCTATATGGTCTTTTGTCATGGTCAAGTTCATACTAATAACATGACGGGTATTTAGCGGGTGGTTATTTGGGAATAATCCGCCTAAGAAACTTGCATTTTATACATATCGCATACCATACCCTTTATATGTGAGATTTTGAGCCACTTTTATACATCATATATGCGTATATTTCTTTGGTTGAGTAGACCATTAGTCGCATATTATAGAACTTGCAATTTTTTATGCGTATGAGACCATAGATCGAATACGAGCACAAGAATGATTAAGGCATTACGTAAACCTTTTCATTTTACACCATTTATATATTTACCCGAAATCAATCCCTTAGTCGCCAACTTTGAGCCTAAACCTTTCGTTTGACTAACCCAATTAGCCCTTGACCGTTTAACATTTACTTTAAAACCCATGTGTTGAGAACCCGATTTTAGGATTAGTTGCATTTGTATTGAAAAAAAAACTCCAGAAAATTTGATGAAAAATAAGAGAAAAATCGTTGAGAAAAGCATAAAAACATGTGTTGAGAGTCCGTTGAATAAAAGGCGAAATTCTTTGCCTCTTAGTTTGTTTATTTGTATTAGTTGTTTTAGAGTAGTTATGTATGTAATAAAAATCGAGTTTTCATCACCTTAGCCACTTTCAAAACACCATATTCCATACCTTTAGCCTAGTCCCGTTACAACCCATCCAAGACCTTTTGACTTGTGTTTAGTGTTTGTGTCCAATGGTGGAGAATGATTGAGTTGCAAGCCTATGCGGGTACGTTTTCTAATCGGTTTGAGTGATTACATCAAAAGTGCTAATGCATCATCTATTAGCCAATTTTTAAACCGAGTGGAGAGAACACTGTGAGGGGTGTGTCTAATTTGTGAGTTTTAAGGGCGAGTTAATCTTGGGTAACCATTTTTATGTGTTAATCACCTTCACATTAAATATTTTGAAAATGGTTAGAATTATGGATGAGGTATGACATCAGACCTTAGCTTATGTCTCAAGAATGGGAAATGTGTTTGTCATTCAACCCACGTGAAAGTGAAAACATATTTGCTTGAGAGCAAGCAAAAGACAAGTGTGGGGATGTGATGAGTGGTCGAAAACCGATGTTCTTATTATGTTTAAGTTCATGTTTTACATAACTTTTAGGTTCGAATAGCCTACTTTTGATTGGATTGTGTTTTACAGGTTTACGAAGTTTAAGGAGTTATTCGGAGCTTTCGGAACATCGAGGCGGAAAACGGGTCAACCGCGTTAGCGAAATGGAAAAACAGAAAAACATGATTTGGAGAGGCCGTCGCCGACGCCCCCTAGGCCGTCGGCAACGCCCCTCAGTTATGTCCGTCGGCAAAAATTGTTCGTAGGCAGTAGGTTAGAGCATCGGAGGAAAATCAGAAGATCCAGAGGCCGTCGGCAACGCCCCTTCCATTTGCTTGACGCTGAAACTTGTTTTTGGACAGGTTATAACTTCTTTGTTGACCATTTTCTTGGGGGTTACGAGTTTTTGAACCTAGAACGTATCTTGGAGCCAAGAACACCCCAATCTTCATCCTCAATCATTCCCAATCCATTCCATCATCTGAATCACAACCATCAATCCTAACCCTAACCTACCATCATCCCATTCATCATCCATTCATCTTCATCATCCAACCAAACCCTAACCATCATCATCATTCCCCTCAAGGCTTCAAGATGACCATGTTCAAGAGTTCATCAATCATTGATCAAGTTCCGTTCACCATGAGCGGCTAATCTATTTGAGTTTCACCCCGGTGTAGGTTTTGTAATTTCTAGGGTTTGACATTGTTTTGAGTTTTGACTAGTGACAACTTGTGATTTGATTTTGAAACCTATGATAATTGACTTGCATTTGTATTGAATTCGTGAATTGTCGAGTGAAGATTAAATTTGACTTTGCGGAATGTTTACGTGCAATTATGCCTTGTCTAGGTTAGAGTTTACATGTTTGTGATAACGAGTGCATTGTATTTCGTCGTTCACGACGTCGATAGCTCTTGGCATCGAAGTCACGTAACACTAAACTTATTGGTCATTTTTACAATTGAATTGAATCTAAAACGTGTAGGAACCCTAGGATTTACATTACCGAACCGGGTGTGAACCTTGTTCTAAATTATTGTCTTTAAATCGTTAGTTAAGTTTTAGTACAATTATTTAAGTTCCTAGTAGTTAAGTAATCAAAATCAACTTGGTCGGAGCATTCCGACATCTTTTTCAAACACACAAAATTAATCAAAATATTAGCAAGCTTCATAATTCATGACAATTTGTTAAAATCAATCTTGTTCCACGCAAACCACAAACTCTTCGTGGTTCGACCCCTTATTACCACTAACACATTGTTAAGGGTAATTTGGGATTATAAATTTTATCTTTGACCGGGGCGACACCCGGATTTGTGGATCGACACTACCCAAACATGGTATGTAAACTCAGAAAATCTCTATACGGGTTGAAACAAGCCCTACAGGCATGGTACAATCGGTTCTCAACATTTATTATTTCCAAAGGTTTCAAAAACAGTACATGTGATTCATCCTCTTCATGTATCGAGGCATGCATCATACCGCTTATCTTCTACTATAAGTGGACAACATCGTAATCACGACATCGGATAACAAGTTCTTGAAAATCATCATCGGCACGCTCTCACGAGACTTCGCCATGACAGGCCTTGGCAGCTTACACTATTTCTTAGGCATTAATGAAGCCCGCAACACACAAGGTCTTTTTCTCTCACAAGCACAATTTGCAAAGGAGATTTTACAAAGAGCATCCATGTCAACGTGAAAACCATTTTCCACTCTAGTCGATACAGCCTTCAAACTAAGTGCTATAGATGGTGAACTTCTTTTAGATGGAACTCTTTACCGTAGCCTTGCCGAGGCATTGCAATATCTAACGTTCACCTGGCTTGACATCACGTATTAAGTGCAACAGGTATGTTTGTTTATGCATGCTTCACGTGAGCCACACTTTTCGTTTATGAAACGCATTCTCCTATACATTCAGGCACACTTGACTATGGTATTTAGTTACATTCAGCCTCCGGTCTATCTCTCATGGCTTATTAAGACGCGGATTGGGGAGGGTGCCCGGACTCACGCATATCGACGTTAGGCTACTGTGTATACCTAACTATAACTTGATTTTGTGGTTATCCAAATGACAACCCACCGTATCTCAGTTCAGTGCTGAAGCTGAGTACAAGGGTGTCGCAAATGTCGTCGTTGAGACCAGTTGGATAAGAAATGTATTATATGAGTTGCATGTTTCGGTTACAAAGGCAACCATAGTCTATCGTGATAATGTCTCGGCAGTGTATCTGATCGAAAACCCAGTTCAACATTAACAAACTAAACATGTTGAGATTGACATTCAGTTTGTTCGCGAGAAGATTCGTATGGGACATGTTCGGGTTCTTCACGTTCCGTCATCATTCCTGTACGCGGACATCTTTACCAAAGGCCTCTCACGCCAATTGTTTCAAAACTTCAAACCCAGTTTAAGCGTTGGATCCCCACCCGCTCCAACTGCGAGCGCTATTAGAGTATATATTATCATTATTATCTTTATCACATAATATTATATTTCCTTTTGTATTTTAGGAATGCTCTATTAATGGCTACATCATAGGCTTGTTAGTTAAGCCACTTTGGGTATATATTGTATCATCGACACTATGAATAATATCTAAACTAACATACGTCGTCGCTCTTCGTCACAAACCATGTTCGCCACCACCAAAGACTACGACAATCTTACCGTCATAAACCCTACTCTGCACCACCAAAGACTACGACTAGATCAAAACGTCGTCGTCGAGTGTTGTTGACGACGACGAGCAGGTTGTAACACCGGCAGAACCATCGTAATCTGTCTCTCCATCGTCATCAGCCCCTCTCGCTCTCTCTGTGCGCGCAGTAACACCCCAAAAACCGGTTTGGTAATCAAACCACAATTAATAATAAAGAGCGGGTAAAGAACCGTTAGCAGTAAAAGTTAACCTTACAACTTGAGGGACCAAAGCTGCCACAAAGGTAAACTTTTTTTATTAAAACATAAGATTTACACATATACGGGTAATAATGGAGGGTTAATGCATACCGAAATGGATGCGTAAATGTATAGTTTAGTTTAAATGGGGTTAAAGGGCAAAATCGGAAACGTTGAGCATAAATCGGAATAAATGTATAATTCATAAGAAATAAGTACCCGGGTCAAGGATTTCAGGTTAAATATGTAAGAAAACATTTTTTGGTTATTTAGAAACAAGTTTCATGAGAAACGGATATAGATTTAATAAGTTACGAAAGTTTCGTAACAAAAACAGCAAAAACTAGAAAAGTTCTTACGACGGCCATATTAAGCTACGATGGCCAGCCGTAGCCTACGGCTAGCAAACGCTGAATGAAAGCAGTCAATAGTGTTTTACTGATGTGTCACCGAAAGCCCCGAGTCGTGTTTTAATGTTCGGGACTTGAAACGGGTCGAACGGGTAATTAAATAAATCTGTAGCAAAAACTGCTGCAGCAGATACCGTCGCCGACGGTACAACTGGCCGTCGCCGACGCATGCATATTGTTCCGACGTCTTAAGTTACTGCCTACGGCAGTAAAGCCCCGACGCAGGTTTTAAAAGGCGTCGCCGACGAGACTTTCAGTCGTCGCCGACGCCACCTCAGTAACGGTGTTTTTCTGATTTGAATATTTTACCAAGTTATTACGTTATGCTTTCGGTTATTTGCTATAATACCAATATTTTGCAAATTTCCAGTTCAGGGGATTCGCAAGTACCTCCGAAGGACGATCAAGCTCTATGAAGAACCGAACACAATCAAAGATCAAGCTTCCGCATTTGGGTTTCAATGTTAGGAAACAAAATAGGAAAGAGACGTCAAAATGTTTAACGTAAATAAAATTTTAATAAACGCCAAGATTTGAAGTGACGTGTAATCGCATTTACTCATTTAAATGCGAAATTTTTATAGAAATTTCAATAGTATAAGACAGAGTCTTACGCGCACGCGCGCGCTCTCTCTAACACATCTTTCTCTCTAGCGGGTTCTTAGGTTGACCGTGTTCTTCCTTTTATCTACTTTTAAAAATGAATATATAAATTGAAATTAAAAAAATTACCTTTCTACTGTTGATTTACTTTTCTAATTAATATATAGTAAAGTAATATATAGTAATATAGTAATATATAGTAAATAATATAGTAAGTAATAGTAAGTAATATTAATAGTAATATAGTAATATAGTATTTATAATATAGTTTCATCTTTAATGATGTTTCATATAGAAATAAAATTAAATATCACTCATTATAAAATTGATAATTTTGAACAATTTCGATCTGGCGATAATTTGAATTTTGATATTTTTGTTATGTCCAGTGGCTTTGTTATGTTTGAGAATGCGATGAAACTAGAAAGGTACCTTATGAATGTCGTCAAATAAAATATTACAAGTTCTGATATATTGAAACGGTGGCAACAAAATACGTCTCGGTATACCAACTCTTTCAAAAATGGTGAAAGGTTTTTTTTCGTTGTACATATTTTATAAAAGCTTTGACGAATTTTGTCTCAACTTTCTTCTGAGTCGGCTTTCAGCACAGGTGAACACACTACATTCGTATACAAGTTATGTATATCTCTCATTGTTAAATTTCGCAAGTCAACATTAAGGATTTAGCTGGGGCGCAAATAAGTCGAGCTACTCGCGAGGTACTTGACCTTGGCTCGGAAAAAAAAAACTCAAATAAGCCGAGCATAAACAAGCTCGAGCCAAAAAACAAGCTCATTTAGTAAACAAGATATATTTAAGATAGTGTTTGCATTTCTATTTACAATTAATTTAAAATCAGTCCGTCACGTTGTCCAGTTTAAATTTATTTTATGGTTTTCAGTCGATCTAAAACATGTGTCGATAAGTTTTTGAGTATATTTCTTTGAGTTGCTATACTGAACCAAAATAAATATTGACTGAAACTCTGCAGCGTAACGCAGATAATCTTACTCTGGTTAAAGACCATCAAACAATTTTCAATCAGTTCGAAAACTTGAAAGAACGATCTATCATCAAAACACTTCAACCTTTAAAAAAATAATCATGACTGAAAAAACATCTAAAATATTTTCAACCATTTTCTATCTTGGAGCTCGGATTGGCTCTTTTATTGTTTATTAATTAATTTATATTAATTATAATTATAATTTTTTGTATACTTTAGTGGTTTTTCTAATTATGTATATAGTAGTTGTTATCATTTTTGAAATGTTTTTTCAATCATCATCATTTTTTAAAAAGGTTGAAATGTTTGATGATAAATTGTTTTTTCAAGTTTTTTAATTGATTATAAATTGTTTTAATTGTATTTAATTAGTAAGATTCAATGCGTTACGCTGTAAAGGTTCAATCCGTATTTATTTTGGTCAAGTATATCAACTCAAAGAAATATATTTGAAAGATTATCGACACGTGTTTTATGTCGATCGAAAACCATAAAATAAATTTAAAATGGATAGTGTGATGGAATGATTTTAAATTAATTGTAAATAGAAATGTAAACATTATCTAATATAACTTTAATGAAAAAGGAATGTAAAACTATAACATTAAACATAAAGAAAAACGAAAAATAAAAAAACTCCAGAAAAAAAACTCAAGAAAGAAACAAAAAAGCCAACATAGGATGAAAACATTATTCACACAACTTGCTAATTGTAATTTACGTCAAAACGAAAACCAGTTGAAAACATATATAAAATTAAGCATGAAAACTTATTATATTTGACCTATCATATTTCAGAAGAAAATTACATTGGAACGTAAACATCAACCGAAAACGTACATAATAATAAGCATAAGAACATATTATGTTTGACCCAACTCATTTATGAGAAAACTTTACGTCGAAACGTAAATCAACTTAATTTATACCGATACATACATAAAAATAAACATGTAAAACTTGATTCCAAGGTTTTTAGAAAATTAACGGGTAAAAATATAAAAAAACAAAAGATTAAAATAAAAAAGTTAAATCACTATTTACAAATTTTACTAGTTAATTAATTAATAATTAATTTTGGAGTTACGTTACAACTTTTTGAAACCACAATGACCGAAATGACCAAATCTAAGATTTTTTTTAGATGAAAGTGATAGAGATATCAAACTAAAATGACAATCAATCAAATTTTTGAAAACAATAATAGTTGACACCTAAATAGACACTCTTACCGGTCGATGCATTATTCAATCAAATAATTAAAGTATTCATATTTAAGAAATAATTAAAAGATAAACAATGATTAAACAACCACAGCCACATCAGATAATGCTATTTTTTATTCATTTACAACGGCTCAGGGCTTTAAACTATTAAAAGTTGACTATTTAAAGCAATAAAATAAAATAATGCTTAACAAACTTTTGAACTAAAACGGAACTAATAACTGTCGTAAATGTTTTAGAAATACGAAAAACATTGTTAAGTAATTTATATATTTAATGAAAATACTAGATAAAAATTTAGCATAACAAAAAAAACAAAAGTAAAAATATCATATATTATATTATACTTTCACAATATCAAATACTAGATCTAAGTTATAATAAAAAAACTTCAAATAATATCACATGATGTTTTCTCTTTTAACTTATTAAATGTTAATAATATTATTTACTATTATTAGTATATCTCAAAAGGAAAAAAAAGTCTTAGAATTAATTTGAATATCTTATCGTTTTAGTATATCTAATAAGTTAATATTAAATTTGAATTAATATTATTAAATATTAATAATATTATTAAATTTAAATTAATTTAAATATTAATAATAGTGATAACTAAACTACAACACGTAACAATAAAAATAATATTATTATATTCTATATTAATACGTTAACAATAAAAACAATATTATTAGTATATATCTATATCTAATAAATTATTAATATAACTTGAATTAATATGAATATCTAATATAATATTTAATAAAAAAATCAGATATGTGGTCTTAGTTGAACTTTAAAGTTATAAGAACAATTAATTAGGTATTATTTTATAAATCTGATTATTTAATGATATTATCGTAAAACATGAATTAGTATTTACAATTTGAAAAAAAAAAACTGATTTATAAACTATAAAAGTGTAACCGAAAATAGTAATGTCGATTCTCATACTATTAATTTATAACATTTTTGTGTTTTACAGGGGTTATAAAAATTGATTTTTCACTTTTAACCCAAAATTTTTCATCTTTTTTAATTTAACCTATTTGATTTTTTTTATTTTTAACTCAAAGCCTATCTTTTTTTGCAATCTAATCCAAACATTTTTTTATTTTCAACGTTGGTCCCCCATACTTTTTATCTTTCGTAAGTTTTTCTTTTACGTTTCGTTCTAAATTTGTGAGTCAACACGCCGCAAACGTACATGTGAGATTCAACGTTTTTCGTTTATTTTTTCCGTTTGACAGGCTTGTCGTAAGCGCGCGTATTTCTTCTCATTTGACGTGTTTGTTGTGACATGTTTTAGGTTTCAGACTAATTTCCTCGCATTAACACGTGCAACGGGTATGTGTGATTCAATGATTTTACGTCTGTTTTTCAGTCTTTTTTATTTTTCCCATTTTTTGTTTATTTTGTTTTTACAAACTTTTCAAATGTTGGTGGTCGCTAATAGTGTTGTGGCATTGTTGCTACTTGGCACAGTTACGCTCTCGCTGTAACGCGGGGGGTTTAATACTAGTGAACAAATATATAACTATATAAGCCGATACTCGGTTGTTTGAGTTATACAAGCCCATGGTATACAAACCCATAGGGTCCATATAGTGGCGTGTGCACCAGTGGCTGATCTAGAAAACTTTCAAAGGGTAACGTTTTAAAGAAAGGGGTAACGAAATCGAAAAAAAACGCCCTCGTATTTGAGTTATTGCCTAATGGTGATGAATATGAACGGTGATTCCCCCGATAACGCTTTAATAGTCCGTTAGTTATTCAAATTTGTCGTTAAAAAATTCTGAGAGTTAAGTAGACGTGTCTTTTATTTTATTTTGTTTAATCATATCGTGATCACTTGTAATTCACTTAACAAAAATTCTGTTAGTTAATGACATTGGAACTTTTTGTAATTTTAAACTTCTGTTATCTGCTGTATCAATACCTTTCAAAATCCACTATGAGATAAACCCCAATCCCAATCAATACGGAATACGACCAAAAATTATGGTGCTTTCGTGAGTATATAAATCCAATTAGCCTTGACTCCGCGTACACTGTCGCCGGAAAAAAATGGCGCTCCCTCTTTACCTCCGTCCTTTCCTCACGTTATCATTCATCTTCACTCTCTGCACTCAAACGTCACCGTACACGTCATCACCATACATCCGTCATCCTTCAATTCAATACCGATCTGAACCAGTACGTATTTCCGTCACCGATTTCGGCGCCACCGGCGACGGAATCCACTACGACACCGTTCCGATCCAGTCCGCAATCGACGCGTGCACGGCCGCCGGAGGCGGCCGCGTGGTGTTTCCGCCGGGGAAGTATTTGACGGCGACGGTGTTTTTGAAGTCCGGCGTGGTGTTGGAGGTGCAGAAGAATGCGACGGTGTACGGAGGTACGAGGCTGGAGGATTATCCGGCGGAGCAGAACCGGTGGTACGTGGTGGTGGCAGAGGATGCGGAGGATGTAGGGATTACTGGCGGTGGGGAGATTAACGGCCAAGGGTTGGAGTTTGTGGTGAGATTTGATGTGAGGAAGAATGTGATGGTGAGCTGGAATCGGACCGGCGCGTGTGATGGAGATGAGTGTAGGCCGCGACTGGTTGGGTTTATTAGGTCGAGAAATGTTAGGGTTTGGGATGTTAGGTTGAATGAACCTGCGTATTGGTGGTATGTATGTTCTCTATCTAAAACACACACAAATAGTTGTTAGATTTGTATATACATTTTTGAGATTTGACTAGTTAAAACTGATGGATGAGTGTAGAAGCTTTTAGATTGAGTGTGCTATTGGTACTGTTAAGTCTGTTACTGATTGCGAATTAAGTGTATAACTCTGATTTATGATGCACACACAAATGCTGACTATGTCTACGCACACGCATTTGACTAGTCAAAATTGACGGATGATAGATTGGGTGTGCAATTGGTACTGTTAATTTGTTACTGGTTGTGAATTAAACGTATAGATTTTGCTAGTTCTGATTTATGATGTTGTAATTGCAGTACATTTGGTTCAAAAACACACACAAACACTTACTAGCTCTGCACACACACATTTGACCAGTCAAACCTGACAGATGATTGTAGAAATTTTCAGATTGATTGTATAATTAGTACTGTTGGTTTGTTACTGATTGTTAATTAAGCGTATAGATTTCGTTAATTCTGATTTATGATGTTGTAATTGGCAGCTTGCATTTGGTTCAAAAACACACAAAACACTTACTCTTTCTGCACAAACGCATTTGAGTTTTGACTAGTAAAAAATGACGGATGACTGTAAAAGTTGATCGTACACTTGTTACTGTTAATTTTTTACTGATTGTGAATTAAGTGTACATATTTTATAAGTTGTGATTCATGATGTTGTAACTTGTGATTGCAGCTTGCATTTGGTGCAATGTGATAACACATACATTCATGATATGTCAATCTATGGAGATTTCAATATTCCAAACAATGATGGAATAGACATAGATGATTCAAACATACTGTTATCACAAGGGTGAACATCAACACTGGAGATGACGCCATCTGTCCGAAGACATACGATGGTCCACTTTACAATCTCACTGCCACAGATTCTTGGATCAGAACTAAATCCTCTGCTATCAAACTTGGTAGTGCCAGTTACTTCGAATTCAAACAGCTTCGTTTTGATAATATCACGATTGTAGACTCTCATCGAGGGCTTGGACTACAAATTCGTGATGGAGGTATGAATATGATTCTTGATTATATTACATATACATAACTACATATTCTAAAAGTTAAAAAATATGTATAGATAATAAAAGTCACCGAACCGCTAAACCACCAAAACGAACCATTAGGATCTCAAGCCCACCGATTGCTTCGGTTTGAACGTTTTATGAACACCCATATCCATATTTTTTCTGTTTTTGATGATGTTGATCACACATACCTAGGGGTGTAAACGAATCAGCCCGAGCCCGACTAGGCTGAAGCTTGGCCCGTGATGTTTTTATGAAGCTTAAACTTGAGCTTGGCTCGACTCGGCTCGAGCTATTTTGAGAACAACGTCAAACGAGCTAAAAGCTCGGCTCGAGCTCGTTTTATGGACCTAAGTTGAAACCCACTTGGGCTTTTTAGAATTGGGTTTAAAGGGGTTATAAATAATCACCATTATATTATATTATAATTTATATATATAAAGAACTAAAATTTTGTTTGGGCTTGTTTAGGCTCGCAAGCCTAAACGAGCTTTGTATTCCAGGCTCGGCTCGTTCGAGCTTTTAAATGAGCCGATCACGAGTAGCTCTCGAGCCTCTCGCTTGTTTACACCCCTACACATATCCCATCTAATGACTTCCTAATTTTTTATATGTTCTTATTTGGCAGGAAATGCAAGTGACATAACATTTTCAAACATAAACATAACTACTAGATACTATGATCCATCATGGTGGGGTCGTGCCGAGCCGATCTACGTGACAACATGCCCACGGGACGCCACTTCAGAAACCGGTTCAATCTCAAATCTACTTTTTGTTAACATTACGGCCACATCAGAAAACGGGGTGTTTTTGTCCGGGTCAAAATCTGGCGCACTTAGTAATATAAAGTTCTTGAATGTGGACTTTAATTACAAAAGATGGACTAGTTATGAGGACGGGCTTGTTGATTACAGACCGGGGTGTCAAGGCTTAGTGAACCATAGCTCGGCTGGGTTCATGATGGAACACATCCACGGGTTGGAGGTTGAAAATGTAAATATGAGATGGTTTGGGGACCGTGTGAAAAGATGGAACAATCCTCTGGATTTTAGGTCCTCAACCGTTGATAACATATCTTTGATAAATTTCCACTCAAATTCGTACGGACAATAAACATTATAAAAGTTTGCTATTCATTTTATGAAAATTTACACGCATCATGTGTAAAACTCATAGTGGTGGACCGCTGTCTTGCAAATTAAGTTATTTATATACATTTGATTTTTTAATTGTTTTTCCTTGTGAATCTAATCAATCTTAAAATGAACCAATCAAGACCTTGATTGCTTGCTACATAAGTAGTGGAGGTTTAAATTTTGCAAACACAAGATTATATGATAGTGGAAATTTAACTTTTTGCAAACACAAGATTACATGGTTAGATGTAAAAATTATTATTAAAAAAATTTTAATTAATACTATCAAAATTCGACATTCAGTCTTTTTTTTATAATGAAGACGGTCTTTCAAATCAATTCAGCATCGACCTTTTTTTTTCAATAATCCGCAAACAAACATACAATTCATTTGAAGAACATACCTAAAACCTAAAAACTCAGGTGCAAGTTCACACGTCAATTAAGCTAACAAAAATCGCAAATCACACACATGAGAAGTAGTAAGGTTAATAGGTTATGAACAAACCTAACTCTACACAAATTCCAAATCAATTTGTGATCAAGAGCAATAAGTTTGAACATAAAATCCTGCATATAGGTCTTATCTTCATGATCAAAACAAGTTCGTTTTATCATTTATACTTTAACAAAAATGTTAAAAATTAAGTGTTAATTGATGAAATATTTCCTGAATTAGTATTACTATTTCGGCTTAGGCTCATATGTGATCCATTGGGCTTAATCAAATCTACATCCTCTTTTATGAATCTCTCTCTCTCCCCCGTTATGCTCCATCTCTATTTATGTGGACACGTACATAAATGACACATGTTTCACTATGGATACTGAACCAAATGACCGTTGTAGGCTCGTCAGCACCCTTCTCATGGGTTTCCTACGTATTGTAACTTTGTTTCATGCTCGGGAAAGGCTAGATCCGGTTCGTATCATTTCATTAGCCGACTCCAACAATCGTTTCTTCAACGATTATAAAATAAATTATTAAATTAAGAAAATATTCAAACTTCATGGGATAGAGGTGCACAAATCGGGTTTTGGTTAATACCCGGTTCCGGATATGAACGGGTATTAAGAGAAACCGTGTAGGGTTCGGGTACGAGTATTGCAGAGAAAAGTCATACCCTATGTACCCGGGTAGAATTCGGGTACGAATATTGAAGAGAAAAGTCATACCTATGTACCTAGGTAGGGTATAATCAGATTCGGGTATAACCGCGTATAAATACCGGATTTTAAAAGATATGTTTTTTTATTTTACGTAAAAATAAATGCGTTTAGAAATTAAATTTTGTTTGTAAAAGTAATTAATAACAAATTACAATAACATAAATTCACTCAAATACAAATTATTATTTGTTCTATAATATGCATTTTTAAAAAACTTAAACATAAAAGTTGCAAAGTGAACATAAAAATATACCTTAAAAATTCGGGTATTCTACCGGGTAATGGGTATAACCCGGTCCGAGTATAAATCGGGTACGGTTTCGGTTACGAGTATTGAGTTCAAAATGTATACCCTATTCATACCCGTAGGTAGGGTCGGGTCGGGTTCGGTTACGGATATACAAGACCCGAATACAAAAATAACCGGTTTCGGGTTTTTTTATTGGGTCCAATTCCAAATACAGGTTTTTTTGCACCTCTAACATGGGATATGCCGATCATGAACCTTGGGGCTTTAAATAGGCCGAATATTTGAATTAAAGACGGGATCAGGCTCCTTTAAGATGGAGTAGAGATGGGCATAATAACCGGTTTCAAACCCGACCCGGTGGAACCTACCTGGGACAGGTTTCGGTTCCTACCCGACATATAGTAGAACCGGTTCCGGGTTTAAAATACCCGATGTTCCTACCCGGTTTCACATTTTTGGAAAAAAATAAGTTCCGGAACCGGTTCCAACCCATACCCGGGTTGTACCCGTAACCGGTTCTTATCATACCCGGTTCCTACGGTAACCTTCCAGACCCGGCGTCAATATATTTTTAATGTGAGTTTTTTTTATAAGTCTTTGCTAGAACAAGGTATAATACATAAACATAAAACTATTTATTACGAGAAACAAGTACCCGGTTACACAAACAACCTAAACAAGAAACGTTAAACAAAACACATAAAACACTAAACATACTAATCATAAAACACAAATGGGTTTACAATACATAAAACAAACTAAACTTTCGATGACCCGGTCCCGGATGCTTCACCCTTTTCATTGTTTTTCGCCTTTGTCACCGGAGTGTCACACCCCGACCCGCAGCGGAATAAGAGTCGGGGCATAATTGGGTTATCACCAAAGCTCATGATATTTACTAATATGTTTCATATTTATTAAAGTCAAAATTACATTCTCAATAATCCAAACATGTCCATACAAATACAAAGAAAAATAACCAACTAAACAATCCAAGCTCTAAACCAGTTTATTCCTCTAAGCCAATCCTATGTGTTTCTTGCTGCAGCTGGTTCACCTGTATCATGTGTAAAAATGGGGGTTTTTGGGTCAACATAAGTTGGCGAGTGAACCTTGTTAGATAAACATTTATTATTGATTTTCTTGTTATTTTATCAAGGAAAAATTGTGCAATAATCATAAGTGAGCAAATGTAAATAATCAAACAGTAGCAATAACAACCACAAACTATAACATACAATAACATACCATAACATACAATAACATACATGGGGAACGAACGGCATATGATAAATGTGTGTACTGAAAATGATAAATGTCTGTGCGATCAAGGCTCAATCAAACGGAGCAGATCGTATTGCATGTACCGAAAATGATAAATGTCTGTGCGATCAAGGCTCAATCAAACGGAGCCGATCGTATGTTGGCACGCCAGGTTCACGCTCATAATGTAATGGGGAACGTGCTCAACGCTCATAATGTAATGGGGAGCGGCGGCCTACGAAATTGCATGTACTGAAAATAATAAATTAAATCCAAACAATAACCACACAACAGTTGAAACAAACTGAATACACATTTGTTCATGATATGATGTATGCACAATGATTTAAATATAATAAATGGTAAGACACATGATACACCCCAAAAACGTGATTAAAACGGGGAATTTGTAAAGATTCACTCACATTGGGTGCGTTCGGTTGGAGATGATGAGATGCGCACGAGTTGGAAGATTTGAACAGCGAGAATTAACTAACCTAAATAATAACGAAAAATATAGTAAATGAGTGGATTTTTATTAATAATTTTAATAGGATTTTTAGATATATTTTTGTGAGTTTAAGGCTATTTCCTATCTTTAAAAACATTATTTTTAAGTATTTTTAATTGATTTTTAAATTAAATTAAATAAATAAAAATGTAAAAATATGTTGACTTTTGCGTTGACCGTTGACCGTTTGACTGTTTGACCGGTTTTATTGTGTAAGTGTATGCGCCGGGCAGGACTCGAACCCGAGACCTCCCGTTCGCGTGCACGCAGCTCTACCAACTGAGCTACGTGTCTAACCCGAAATAATTCTGTTTTTAATTATATTTATATACTAACTCAGTTTATTCAAAATTCTTTTATTTTCAAAAATGTTTTAAATCATCGAACCGGTGTCGTCAACAGATCTCGAACCCGGGACCTGTGCTTTAACGTTACACACAGTCCACCGCTGGACTGTGTGTCTAACTTGGTTAATATACAGATTTTTATTATACTTAACATCTAACGGAAGTTAACCCGGTTCAGTTAGAAAAATAAAACATCTTTATTACAGAGAGGGTGTGTGTATCAAGGGTCGAACTCGCGGCGTGTGATTTGTATGTGCACACAGTCCACCGCTGGACTGTGTGTCTAACCCGAGATAATACCCAAATTTTATTAAACTTATAATCAACCTACTTCGTCTTCTTCGTTACCGATTTACAGTTTACGATTTCTCTATTGTTCCTTGTTTAATTTGATTGGCAAACATTCAACGGACTAATATGAAATGGCAGAGACGATATTTAGAAGCAAACATACCGGAGAACGATTTATCTCAGAATTCCGGCAAGTCGTCGGCTCTGTTTTTACGGATTTCTACTGAACGAAAAAATTAACGGTTTTTATTAGCTTACGAGAGGAATTGAAGTATTAAACAAGAGTTATCAGAAGGTTTGAATGTCTATACCGTTTCACAGCTGAAGATAAGGATTTTCAGAAGTTTTCCGGCGAACTGGAATTATCCGATATTGACGTCTAAAATTGATTCCGATTGAAGGGTCTGAGTTAGCAATAGCTTAACAATTGATAGACCACGAAAGAATTGAAAGACTTACTGTTTTGATGGAGAATACGGTTTTCCGGCGAAAGTCCGGCGAGTCCAATTAGATTCTCCGGCGAACTGAAAATTGTGCGAAAATGTAATTGAGAGTTTGCAGAGTGTGTTTGAGTCGCGAGAGAGGACAAAGATTGAAGTAATTCTGGAATTGAAAGTTTTCGGTTATTAAAACCGATTCACTTCTAGAATTCAAGTTCATTCAAAGCAAACTTGATTGAAAGCGTCGGTGCATCGGTTAAACTCAGTAAACCACGATCAATCAAACGTCTTTGGACGTTTGATGACCGATTTCGGTTACAGTTGGCGTAACCGGTTGATTCGTGATAGTCCATAAAATTTAATTGTTTCCTAACATTTACAGAAAACAACAAGTGGCGGAGTGGTGATGTGTGTGTGTGTGTGATAAGTCGTTGGGCTTAAGCCCGGCTGACCCGGGTTCGAGTCCCGGCAGCCTCATTTTCTTTTTAATTATTTTATTTTTACTTTTTTATCAATTTTAACTTTTATAGTTTAGTTTGTTTATTAATTATGCATCATTAAAAATTAAAATAGCCATAAATACGCAACGAGACATTTATAACTTGATATTCGATTACAAATGGAGCGGGTTTGGAAAACCCGTTTTTGACAAATGTTACAGTATCCCCTACTTTTAGGAATTACATCCCGAAATTTAAGTAGTAGTAGTAGGAAAAAGATGCGGGTATTTTTCACGCATTGAGTCTTCACGTTCCCAAGTAAACTCAGGTCCCCGTTTCGACTCCCAGCGTACCCTAACAATTGGAATGCGGCTTCGTCGAAGACGTTTTTCTCCGTAGTCCATGATCTCTACTGGTCTTTCAACAAAATGCATAGATTCATCAATCTGAATATCTTCCAGAGGAATATGGAGGTTCTCATCAGCGAGGCACTTCTTCAAGTTTGATACGTGGAATGTGGGATGAATCCTGTTGAGTTCTTCTGGTAGATCAAGCTTGTATGCTACACGTCCTACTCTTTCGAGTATCTTGAAAGGTCCTACGTAACGTGGTGCTAGCTTGCCTTTTTGACCAAAACGAACTACTCCCTTCCACGGTGATACTTTTAAAAGTACATGATCACCAATGTTAAACTCCAAAGGCTTCCGTCGTTTATCTGCATAACTCTTTTGACGACTTTGAGCCGCTAGAAGATTGTTTCGAATTTGATGGATCTTGTCTGTGGTTTCTTGAATCAATTCTGGACCAGTGATTTGAGCTTCCCCAATTTCGTGCCAACATACTGGAGATCGGCACTTACGACCATATAAAGCTTCAAAAGGTGCCATGCCGATGCTTGAATGATAGCTGTTGTTGTACGAAAATTCAACTAATGGTAGGTGAACGTCCCAATTTCCCTTGAAGTCTATGACACATGCTCGAAGCATATCTTCAAGAGTTTGAATGGTGCGTTCAGATTGTCCATCAGTTTGAGGATGATAGGCGGTACTGAGATCTAATCGCGTACCCAAAGCGGCTTGTACTGCTTGCTATGTTCGTGAAGTGAAACGACCATCACGATCTGAAATAATGCTTAACGGTACACCATGTCGGCTTACGATTTCGTTAATATAAATACGAGCTAGCTTTTCGTTCTTGAAATCTTCGCGGATAGGAATAAAGTGAGCTGATTTTGTAAGTCGATCGATGATTACCCATATAGTGTCATACCCACCAGAAGTGCGAGGCGGTAATGAAGTCCATGGTTATGTTTTCCCACTTCCATACAGGTATTTCAGGTTTGGACCAGAAGTCCTGAGGGTCTTTGATGTTCAGCTTTTACCTTGGAACATGTAAGGCACCTGGAAACAAAAACAGCAATATCCTTTTTCATTCCAGGCCACCAATAGGTATATCGAAGGTCTTGATACATCTTATCGGCTCCAGGGTGTATAGAGTATCACGATTTGTGAGCCTCATTCATAAGAAATTCACGAAGGTTGTTGTGGTCAGGAATCCATATGCGATCTAGATAGTACAGAATACCGTCAGATTTAGTTTCAATTTTAAGTTCAGCTCCACAGGACAGCTCCTTTCGTGCGTCGTCTTCCGTTACTGAAACATGTTGAGCTTCTTGAATTTGATCTTTAATGTCGGTTACGATTTGCGAACATATAAGATGAATGGAGTTCGCATAGCCCTTTCGACTGAGTGCATCAGCCACCACATTTGCCTTGCCAGGGTGGTACCGAATTTCACAGTCGTAGTCATTTAGAAATTCGACCCATCTTCGTTGCCTCATGTTTAACTCCTTTTGATTGAAGATATGTTGAAGACTCTTATGGTCAGTGTATATTTCACACTTAGTACCATAGAGATAATGTCTCCATATCTTAAGAGCGAACACAACGGCTCCAAGTTCTAGGTCATGGGTGGTGTAGTTCTTCTCATGAGTCTTGAGTTGTCTCGAAGCATAAGCTATATCTTTTCCTCTTTGCATTAGAACACAGCCTAGTCCTTGCCCTGACGTGTCGCAATAAACCACGAAGTCATCACAACCTTCAGGAAGAGTGAGGATTGGTGCATCACAGAGTTTTTGTTTAAGGGTTTGAAAGGCTTCTTCTTGTTTGGGTCCCCATATGAAAGGTTTTCCCTTATGAGTTAAAGCCGTGAGTGGTACAGCAATGCGAGAGAAGTTTGAAATAAAACGGCGATAATAACCAGCCAGACCAAGGAATGATCTTACTTTAGTTGGTGTACGTGGCGCTTGCCATTCTTGTACTGCTTTGATCTTTGAGGGGTCGACATGTATTCCCTTGTCATTGACTACATGTCCAAGGAATTGTACCTCTTTTAACCAGAATTCGCACTTGGAGAATTTGGCGTAAAGCTTTTCATTCTCTAGAAGTGTAAGGAGGAGTCGAAGATGTCGCTCATGATCAGACTTAGACTTTGAATAAATGAGGATGTCGTCGATGAAGACTATAACAAAACGATCGAGATAGGGTTTGCAGACTCTGTTCATTAGATCCATGAAGACAGCTGGAGCGTTGGTTAAACCAAATGGCATGACCATGAATTCATAATGACCATAACGAGTTCGGAAAGCGGTCTTTGGGACGTCTTCTTCATGTACTCTAAGTTGGTGATAACCAGATCGAAGGTCGATTTTTGAAAAACAGCTAGCGCCTTGAAGTTGGTCAAGAAGATCATCAATGCGAGGTAATGGATAGCGATTCTTGATTGTTAACTTGTTGAGTTCTCTGTAGTCGATGCACATGCGAAACGATCCATCTTTCTTCTTTACAAAAAGGACAGGTGCACCCCAAGGAGCTAGGGCGTATGAACCCTTTGTCAGTCAACTCTTGCAATTGACTGGCTAGCTCTTGCATTTTGGAGGGGGCTAACCTATAAGGAGACTTTGCAACTGGTGTAGCACCAGGTATTAGATCAATGCGGAATTCGACTTCTCTTACTGGAGGAAGTCCTGAAATGTCGTCAGGAAAAACTTGCGGGAAATCTTTTACTACATGTATGTCTTCAAGTTTCTTCTCCATGGTTCCCTTTTTGAAGATATGAGCTAAAAACGCGACATAATTCTTGCGAAGATATTTTTGAGCTCGAAGACAGGACATTAATCTGAGCCCTTTCGACGAGGTTTCTCCAAAGATTTGTAGAGTCTGACCGTTTGAAAGAGGAATGCGTATAAACTTTTCGCGACATACAACTTCAGCCTGATGTTGGCTGAGCCAGTCCATACCAATTATAATGTCAAAGCTTCCCAACTTCATTGGAATGAGGTCAACTAGAAAATTGTGATCGTTTAACGTGAGAGTACAATTGCGTATGATAGAATTTAATGAGACTGGTTTCCCGTCAGCAAATTCTACTGTTATGGATTCCATGAGCTTATCACGATTTTGGTTTAGGATGGGTTCAAACTCTAAGGACACAAAACTTTTATCCGCGCCAGTATCAAACAACATGGATGCATAACTACCATTGATAAGGAACGTATCGTTAACCACATTGCCGTCAGCTCTAGCCTGATTAGCGTTGATGTTGAAAGCTCTTCCTCTTGCAGGTGGAGGAGCTTGGTTAGCTTGATTCACCGGATTGGCTTGGGCTTGAGCATGAATAATGTTCACCAACCTTGGACAAGTGTTTCTAAAGTGGCTTGGGTCTCCACAATTGTAGCAAGCCCGCATCGGTTGTACCATGGGATAGTTGGGTTGATAGTATGATTGGGCTAAATGTTGGGTAGGTGGTAATAGTAGGGGTTGTTGGGCTTGACCCATTATTTGTTGGTGGGTTTGGGTTGAAGGCTGGTGGCGGTTCGTTCGCTGAGGTATGCGACAGGTTTGAACAGTATGACCTGCGCGACCACAGCCGGTGCAATGTTGGCAGGGGTGATCAGGGAAGTGGTGGTATTGGCAACGGTTGCAATTTGGTAATGGGCCAGAGTATGGTCTTTTGTATGGTGCAGTGGAAGGGGCGACTTGGGTAATGGGTGCAACAGGGATAGGGAAATTGGTTTGTGTAACAGCGAAGTTTCTGGTGTTACGCTTCCTCTTGTTAGCAAACTTAGAGGAGGAGGTGGAATGGTTTGATGTTTGGCCCTCAACGGGGGCTTTCTTCTTCTCCTCTTTAAACTTACCGTTGCGAATTCGATTTTCGGTCAGTTCAGTCGCTAGTTCCATAGCAGCTTCAAGTGTTGCTGGTGAGGTGCTGAGAACTGAATCTTGAATTTTCGAGTGAAGACCTCGAATATAATGCTCAATTAAGCGGTAAACTGGGGTAAACAAGTTAGGGACCATTTGGTTCAACTCTAAGAACCTCTTGTTGTAGGAAGTATGATCTCCCTCCTTTTGCTTCAAAGAATGAAATTCGTCCTCCAACTTTTTAATCTCACTCCTAGGACAGAATCGCCTCGTCATGATTTCCCTTAACTCCTCCCACGTTAAGGCCGTTGCATCATCAATTCCCCTCTTCCCCTTTTCAGTATTCCACCAAGTGAGAGCTACCCCAAATAGTCTCCCGGTTGCGTATCGTACCTTGCGATCCTCAGGACAATCGCAGTTGAGGAAGGTGTTTTCCATTTCCTCAAACCAGTGGAGGAGAGCAGTGACACCTTCGGTCCCTTCAAATTTAGGAGGATCGCAAGACTTGAAATGTTTATATGAGCACTTGCTGGTAGGAGGGTTGCCGATGTTCTGGTCATTTTGTTGGGGAGGATTAGTGGGATTTGTGGCGAGAGCTTGTTGTACTTGAACCACAATGTCAGGAAGCACCGCGGCCATTTGTTTCGCGATTTGTGTGGCCAAGCGTTCGTGAGACCTTCCTGATCTTTTACCCCCTCGTTGTTGTCTAGCCGACATCTACAGGAACATACATAAGAAGATGGTGAGTTTATGGAGTCTTTTTAGGTGTCATGTGTCTTAAAGAAAATGAAATTAACATAAATATCTATAATGCAACTACATCCATAAGATGTCTTGGGTTTGCTCATGTTGGGCCTCAAATGTCCCCCATACCTTCACCTGTATAGTCATGTGGGCCCCCATGACTATTGACTTGGTAGGATTCACATTAGTATTGGCGATTTAACACTCGCATGACCCGAATGAAAACCACAAAATATGTTCACGAGATGTATGGTCGGAATGTGTCCAGGTGTAGACACAATGACAACTCAAAGTGGGGTTAGCTCACACGACGTTTGGTATAGCATGCTTTGGCCTAATAGGTATTTCGTACTCTCATTGTTAGTCCCCAGGTAGGCAAACTGGTCCTTTATTTTGGATTTATACGAATGCCAAGCCTAGACAGGACGTTCCGACTACCGGTACTGGTACCCTTCCAGTTACTACATGCCCGTCATGAAAACTCACTTTGATGAGATTTGAAAATACAAAAATCATTGTAAAAGCAATCATGAAAATGATGTGGTGTGTGCTTTCATGGATATGATATGTTATGAGAATATGATTCATGATAGGCATTATATGATAATATATACTTATGAACATGCTTGCATAACGTTGAATGTAACATTTAACATAAAACATATAAACATCATGAAACTTGGCATGTAACACACAAAAATCTTAAAAAATTCTAATCAACTATAGTATAGGCTCTAAGGGTCTAATAACCTATCCTATATCCCTATAGTCATGGCTCTGATACCAATCTGTCACACCCGACCCGCAGCGGAATAAGAGTCGGGGCATAATTGGGTTATCACCAAAGCTCATGATATTTACTAATATGTTTCATATTTATTAAAGTCAAAATTACATTCTCAATAATCCAAACATGTCCATACAAATACAAAGAAAAATAACCAACTAAACAATCCAAGCTCTAAACCAGTTTATTCTTCTAGGCCAATCCTATGTGTTTCTTGCTGCAGCTGGTTCACCTGTATCATGTGTAAAAATGGGGGGTTTTGGGTCAACATAAGTTGGCGAGTGAACCTTGTTAGATAAACATTTATTATTGATTTTCTTGTTATTTTATCAAGGAAAATTGTGCAATAATCATAAGTGAGCAAATGTAAATAATCAAACAGTAGCAATAACAACCACAAACTATAACATACAATAACATACCATAACATACAATAACATACATTAACATACATGGGGAACGAACGGCATATGATAAATGTATGTACTGAAAATGATAAATGTCTGTGCGATCAAGGCTCAATCAAATGGAGCCGATCGTATTGCATGTACTGAAAATGATAAATGTCTGTGCGATCAAGGCTCAATCAAACGGAGCCGATCGTATGTTGGCACGCCAGGTTCACGCTCATAATGTAATGGGGAACATGCTCAACGCTCATAATGTAATGGGGAGCGGCGGCCTACGAAATTGCATGTACTGAAAATAATAAATTAAATCCAAACAATAACCACACAACAATTGAAACAAACTGAAACATTTATAACTTGATATTCGATTACAAATGGAGCGGGTTTGGAAAACACGTTTTTGACAAATGTTACACGGACAATGGCGGTCGGTGTGTTTCTTGAGCGTCGAGTTGGCCGACGCCTTCATGAACTTCCCGCACCCCTTGCATCTAGCCATTCATGGCTATCCGACATCAAGCACAAGTCAAAGTGCTTCCAAATAGCGGGGTTTCTTTTGGTTTCCAAAACATCCACGACCTCATCGTTGCAAGCCATCATTATCTCTTTGATAGTATTAGATTTGAAGTGGTTAAAGTGTTGATTTTTTTGTAGTAAGTAAATGAAATTGGAAGTGGTGTAGAGAATGAGGTTAAATTATAAGAAAAAACCGATTTTAAGAGTAATATTCAGTTTCAATTATTAGGAACCGGTTCCTAATAGTAAATGCAGCTTTTTATGACAGAACCGGTTCCTACCCGTACCCGGTTCCTACCATACCCGGTTCCAAATTACCCGGAACCGGTTCCAGCCGGTTCCACATTTAAAAACTTATACCCGAGTACGAACTGGAACCGGTTCCATAGAGGAACCGGGTCTACTGACTAACATGAGAACCGGGTCCGGGTTAGAATCGAATCCAGGTATTCAAAAGACCTGATTTTACCATCTCTAAGATGGAGCACAAGAAAAAACCCACATAGTAGCGGGCCAGACTTAGCTTATATATATATATATTTCTTTTCTTTCTAATGCCAATGCTAATTAATTTGGTCCGTGATCCATGTTATTTTTAGTTGATTTATAACGTAGGGCCAGTTAAGTCGGTTGGGTTTGATTTATATATATTTTTGTGAAATGTGAAATTATTGGTATTCATAATTCTGAAATGATTATTGTTTAAAAAATTATCTTCTAAAGAGCTTTGCGTTAAATCATGATAAAATTCTTTCCAATAATATTGTAAACTTTGAAAATACTTTTTATGACTATTAAATAATTTATCTTACCTGATCCAGTTTAATTTTAGTTGATTTGTTTTTTTTTCAAGGTTTAACATATATTTTGGAAACATAAAAAGTTCCACATATTTCACAAAATCTATGATTTCACCAAAAACCCTCACACCATCTTATCCAAGCTTTAATGTTGGAAGGGACACTTCTTAAATGTAGAGTGGTAAACTTTTTATTTAGCCAATAATTTCATATCATGTCAACTCCAAACTTCACTTTTTATTTTATACTCAAACATTAGAGGTGGTCAAACATATTAAATATTTATTATATTTTTTCTTTAAATTAAATTATTAAAAAAAACATATATTAAACAAAATAAAACCATAATAAACCTAGAATTACAATTACTTAAAAAACACATTAAACCTAGAATTACAATTACTTAAAAAACACATTACATTAAAACTAGAAATTAAACCAATAAAAAAATAAAAACAATGTTATAGAAAATATTTAATAAATGTTAAAAAGAATATTATACCGCTTATTGCCAAAGGCCGTTGAAGTAGTTTATTTACTCAACATAGGAAGCCATCTTGAACGTACTTAATGAACGGTTCATGAGCTTTTTTCCAGAAATTGTCCGCTTTTTGTTGGTTGTTTTTTTTTCTTGTTTATAGAACAATGAACCCATGCCTTGGCTAAGGGTTCTTCTTGTTTTTCGTCCAAATTTGATGCTCTGCCTTGCCTCCCTTTTTCTTTCGGCTCACTTGCTTCACCAACATCTTCGTCTTCAACCTCATATTCTTCTTCGTCTTCGCCAATTTCTTCATCAAAATGTGGTGTTTCGGGGACAACCTCTACATCTTGGTCTTCATTATCATCGTAGATCGGAAGTGAGCGCTCGACATTCTCTTTTGGTGATTGAATTGGTGGGGTCCTAAATGCAAATGGATCGAATAAGTTTTGCGCTTCCATAGAGTATTCGTACATGCCGGGTGCGACCATCGTTGGACCATGTGGGTGTAAAAATATTTGTGGCGGAAAATTAGGTTAGGGTTGGGTGTTATAAAAAGTCAATTGTGAAGGTTGGGGAAAAATATTGAGGTTGAGAGTTTGTTGAATATCCGTATGGGGTTTCAACCGGTGCACTAGGACCGCTAAAACCGCCTCGTCTCGTTTGCGCCACGCGTCCTCTTGAGTTTAAACCCGATCCTCGGCTAGAGGAACCTTTTTACTTGGGTTCACCTTTGTTTTGTTTATCCATGGTGTGGTCTGTTGAAATTTTAGTGAGAATGGTGTGTGAGATGCGTGAAATGTGTGGGTTTTAAATAAAAAAACAATTTCTTTTTTAAATGTGCAACGGTCACCCCAACGTTCCAAAGTTTTTAACGGTCAAAATTTTCTTTCAGTGACTATTCACCGTTTTTGGCTATCACCGAACACCGAATGGCGAGTGGCGGCCCATTGCCGCGTGGTGAGTATGGGTTACCAAAGAGGCAATGGGCCGCCACTCGCCATTGCTTTTTACTTGGGTTCACCTTTGTTTTGTTTATCCATGGTGTGGTCTGTTGAAATTTTAATGAGAATGGTGTGTGAGATGCGTGAAATGTGTGGGTTTTAAATAAAAAAACAATTTCTTTTTTAAATGTGCAACGGTCACCCCAACGTTCCAAAGTTTTTAACGGTCAAAATTTTCTTTCAGTGACTATTCACCGTTTTTGGCTATCACCGAACACCGAATGGCGAGTGGCGGCCCATTGCCGCGTGGTGAGTGTGGGTTACCAAAGAGGTCACCGAATGTGCCCGCCCCCCTCCACCCTAACTTAGGTAGATATGTGGTGGACCTACTCATTAGTTGTCTTTAGGAAAAAAATTAGTGTATTTTTAGCCAAAATCTTGATCACCCTTCTTAAAAGTTTGGTTAAGCTCTTTAGTTACCTCCTTAAAATAAAATCTTAGGTCCATCACTCTTTATATGAAACTTATTGGCCTATATTTTTTTTTAAATCATGACCCCTCTATATGTATTCTGTAAAAAATCTAGTAGGGTGATATAATTCGTAAAAGGTAAAACCATAGAAAATGATAATATAAAAATCATATAAATTTAATATATTTAATACTTTTGGTGTAACTACTAAGGTAACTCATACAAACTACCAATGATCAGTTATTTATTACCCGCAGGATAAATAGTCAGCCAAAATTTATATGAAATCAGTCCTAACTCGTGAAAGCTTTTGGTTATTATTATTGTTTAGAAATTAAAAATAAAACATAATTTTTCTAACACCATATAAACACTAAACCTCTTTATTCTTTAATGCAATAGAGTAGTTAATCATATCTACCAAGAAAAAGCAAAAAAAGGAATCTCCTAAAACTACCATATTTGTCTACTTTCACCAATTATCTATATAATTAGATCCATCATCATCATCTTGTTTGTTTAATGTTCTATTAAACAACCCCACCCCACTGCACACCTTTCTTTCCCATTAAGTGAAAACTTGGGTTGTTCTTGTATACAGCACAAACCAATTAACCAAATGAATTAGTTACATAGAAATTGACAATTATGTAAACCAACACATGTATATCCTTAATGGACAATTTAATGTAAATTTTTTTTTTTAAATATTCACCCGCGTTCGCAATTTAGATTATCCCACGGTTGCCTACTTAAGAAGTCCATGGTCAATCCAACCTCAAATTTGTCTTATTTAACAACTATATAACTACAGATATCTCTTTAAATATGTTTGTGGATTTGAGTCTTATTGACCAAATTCAACCCAAACGAAACGTTAAATTTAAAACTGACCAAACACTCATATGCATTTCTAAGTCTAGACGTATTTTGAGTCTGATTGACCAAATTTCATTTTAATTAGTTAATAAATTCATTAAATCACCGCCTTCTACGAATGAATCACCATCTTTTTATCATGGATTAATATAAACTCAACAAAATTTCAAAGATGATGAAATGGTTATGACGCAAATTTATACAAAGTTTTAAACTATGTTAAATTTTGATTAAATCAACAAGGACGCAAATTTATACAAAGTTTTAAACTATGTTAAATTTTGAGTGTACATCAACATATTAAATATATTTCTTATTATTTTATAAAAATTATAAATTTATATTTGTTTTTCAAGTCATAAAAATAGCTTCGAAACAAAATAAACAATGGAGTGCATGACAGAACTATATTTTATTCCATTTAACAACATCGTATTTTAAAGTATCAGCTTTAATAGTTTACTATATTATTGGATAATGAAAATCATTATGTAAACTTATTGTTAACAATAATTGAGTGAAATTTGTTTTTTCTTATATATATATATATATATATGTTCTATATACTGTTTGTTACACATCATATTATTTGTCATCTATTGCTTGACTATTTTTTATAATATAATTACGAAAAGGTAAATACATGGCCTTAATAAACTTATACAAAGTATGATTTGTACGATTATGATTAAACTATTATTTTTTTCCGTTCAAACTATCTAATATGATGTGCTTGAGACAATTTCGCTTGAAAAAGATGATGTTTTTAGGATTCAACCTATTTAAGAACATCACCTCTCCTTAGCTTTAGATGCCCGAGATGTTTAATTACAAATCAGCAATAGCTACTGGTTAAAACTTGTAGCATTACGTGACCCGTTTTTTCTTTATCCATCGTCCATGATATCAAACATCAGGTCACGAAAATTATAAACTCCGAGGTTATTATCACATCTTTATATACAACATCATTATTGATTATAAAAAATTGATCCACTAATCAAATTCGAGATGTATTGCTTTATATGGTGGTTGAGGACCTAATAATTGATATTGTGTGGCTTAAATTTTAAATCGTCATGAGAAGAACGATGGGACATGAAAAAGAATATGTAATTACGAAAGGTTGTACTATAGATGACAATTAGGCCCCCTTTAATATAGGTATGTTTAGCATAGAGCTTTTACAAGCTTTTAGCAGCTTCAAGCTTTAAGCTTTTAAGAAAAAACTTCAACTTAATAAAAAGCCTTGTTTGGTTGATGGAGCTAGAAACTTTTAAGTTGGAGCTTGAAGCTTTTGGTTAAACGCTCCTACTAGTAGCGTTTAGAAGGAGCTACAAGCTTTTAGAAAAAAAAAAAAAATGACTATTTTAACCTCTAAAAGTAATGAACTTTCTAATGTACCAACTTTTTAATGTCCATTTTGGTCATTTTATACATTTTATTAAAAGCTCCAGCTACTCTGCCAAACACCTAAATATATCTAAAAAGCTACAACTACAGCTACCAGCTTCCAACCTCCAGCCACCAGCTTCTAGCCTCCAGCCACCAGCTTCCAGCTATCAACAACAACTACTTTTGCCAAACATACCCTATATAAAATCAAACTCACTGAGTTGACTCGTAGCTAACTCGTCAAGGGAATGGGAAAGGGGACCAATGGTGATGTCAACGTGGTTGTAAAACATTCAAAGTTCCAAAAGCAAAAGCAAAATTCCACTTGTTTATAGTAATCACGTCTCAATTAACGACTTTCCGCCAACCGTAGTCAAATTTATTATCACAATTTCAACTTCACTTTAATGCTTTCCTACCTACTCATTTTGGGTCCAATAAAGTTTTGTGTATACATGAAAATTTCAACCGTACTACCAATGGTACTTACTTTAAATTAGGGATGAGAAAACGGTGTCAGGTAGGGAAAAATATCGGTATCGAAGTATATCATACTGATAGAAATTTGCTACTAATTCGGTATCTATTTTGGTGTTTGTCAGGCCCAGTACCGATTCGGTATTCTATTCACTTTTTACCTTCAAATATCGTATCATGTCGTACCGTGTCGAACACTTTTGATACCGGTACTAGTACCATTTTTAGAGATTTTCGGCATCTGTACTTTCAATACTGGTATTGTTTCGTATTGGTATGGTACCGAGCTCATCCATACTCTAAATTTTGATAAAGAGGTGGTGATTGACTCGATACAGACACGAAACGAAAATAAATGTGCTTTGGGTTGGTTGTCATAACATGTTAACTATGACATGATCCGTTTAATAAATAGGCTAGCCTGAAAACTATATAATGATTTCAAAAAAGTGTATGTCTGTATTTTAGAGATAACTAGTAGTATTTTCCGTGCGTTGCAGCAGAATTCGACCGGAATTATTTCGGTTCTTTATGGTACTGACATTCACTACAGTTACCAAAACAGAGAGACTAAAAACTGAAGTTATGATATGTCCAAAAGGATATCGTCACCTGTTTTAAATCGACCAGAAACTATAAAACCGAATACCGGTACTGATACGGTACCAACACTCATATAGATTAAAGTAGTGATATACCCAAAAGGTATCGGCACATGTTTTGTATTAATCGGATTCCATATAAAAACAAACACCGGTAACAATTCTGGTGATACCGATAACGATATTATTCAGTCGGAATTAAAGAACAAACCAAGTTGCATTTAAAATAAAACTAAAATTAGAAATATATTATATTCGAGCATACTCAGAATCTAATAAAATTTATATCTAAACGTATATTGCAATGGTATATGCAAAACTCTGTAAAACATTATGTTTAATGACAAAACTAAATATGTATAAAAAGAATTTTAATATTAAAGTAGAAAAAAAATAAACAGTTAGAAAAATACAATAAAAGCAAAGTGACAAATAACTAAATATATATAAAATAATTCTATATAATAATAATTAAAAAAATAAGTCAACATAGCACGTAATGAGTAAAGTCCTTTAAATATGTAAATAACCATCATATTATGTTACTATACAAGTACTTTAAAATGTTAGTATATAGAATAACAATTCAAGATTGAAGTTAGACATTTTATTTTGGTTTGGTTCTACACCTAATTAAACTAATCTCTCTTATACTCTTGTTATTTCTAACAACTTTGTTTTGTCATTTCTTAAACCTCGAGTTAAATGTTCGAAATTTAGTGTCAATGGGTTCTTTACTAAATATTTTTGACACGAATAATTACTATAATATATTATATTATTGGAAAGTGGATATGAATAGTAATTTTATTTTTATAATTATATATATATTTTTAATATATTATTACTATTTATTATTTAATATTATAATAGTTTATTACTATATTTATTTTAAATTTTAACATATTTTTTTTCCTTTTTCAAAATCATATTTCTTTTCTCCTTTGTTTTGGTTATTAATAATTCCTTTTTATTTTTTTAAATTATACTGCCTTTATCAATTAATTTGATATCTCTTTAATAACTTTCGTTCGTTAATTTCTTCCCCTCGATATTATGGTATAGGTTTTGTTAAAAACGAAGTTGTATTCAAAATAGAGTATTCATTTGGTATCGTAAAATGGTACGATGATAAATTAAACCGATTCTAATGGTTTAGCTTTTTTAAACAACATTCATTTTCAAATAACGTTTATTTTACATTAACATTTGTTCCGTTTCGCCGTAATGCGCGACGTCAACAAGTATAATTGGAAAGTGAGCACAAAAGAAATTTGATTTTTATAATAATATATAGTTTTTTCTATACTTTTATCATTTAAGTATTACAATAGATTACTATTATATTTACTTTAACCTTAAACAAATTTCTTTAATTTGAATCTTTAATGTTTTTCTTTTTTTCAATATTATTGATACTGTCTGAACAATATCAGTAGTACCGTATAACATCGTTATAATTTTTTATTATTACCGTTATCATGTGCTTATTATTATGTAGAATTCGATAAAAGTTCTATTCGAATGAGCCATATATAGTTGATTCTTTTTATCATTACAAACCGAACATATACAGACCAAACAACACTGGTTACGGTATCGTATTCATTTTATAGTTTTCTCGACGTGGCTTTATAAAATTCATTGAACACAAAGTTATATACCCGATAAAGTATTTTTTGGTATCGTAAGCTAGATCGAGCGTTTGTATGATACCGGTTGTAACATTTGTCAAAAACGGGTTTTCCAAACCCGCTTCGTTTGTAATCGAATATCAAGTTATAAATTTTTCGTTGCGTATTTATGTTTATTTTAATTTTAAACGATGCATAATTAATAAACAAATTAGAATTTAAAAACTATAATTAATAAAAAGTGAAAATAAAATAAATAAAAAAAGAAAACCGGCTGCCGGGATTCGAACCCGGGTCAGCCGGGTGAGTCTAGTCTTAACTCGCGCACATATAACCACTCCGCCACTAGTTGCCTTTGTGAAATGTAGGAAACAATTAAAACATAACTTCAACCATGAATCGACCTGTTTACGCCAACTGAAACCATTATCGGCTTCCAAACGTCCAAGACGTTTGAGTGATCGCGGATTTCTGATTATAACCGATAAACCGACATTTTTAATCAATTCAGTCTTGAATGGACTTGAATTCATGTGATGATCGGTTTTAATAACCGAAAATCTTCACTTTCTGAATTACTCCATCAAAATCACCATCTCGCGACTCGCTAGCATTCACAGAACTTCTAATTTCACTTTTACTCTAATTTCTGATCGTCGGAATCGCTTTTTGAACTCGCCGGACTTTCGCCGGAAAACCGTGTCTTCCATCAAAACAGTAAGTTTCTTAATTCTACCATCTTCTATCAGTTGTTAAGCTTTTGCTAACTCAAACCCTTCAATCAGAATCAGTTCCAGGCGACGATATCGGATAATCATCACTCGCCGATAAATTTCTGAGAATTTCTAGAATTCGCTGTGAAACGGTATAAACCTTTAAACCTTCTGAGTACTTCAATTCCACATCTAGCTAATCAAAACTGTTAATTGGCCCGCTCAGACGAAGCCCATAAAAACAGAGCCGACGACTTCGCCGGAATTCTAAGAAAGAACATTTTTCCGGTATGTTTACTCCCAAAATCTTCCCTGCCATTTCATTTTAATCACTTGAATGTTTGTCAATCGAATTAAATAAGAACAGTAGGGTAATCGTTGTCTGAGATATTGTAACGAAGAAGATGAAGTTAGTTTGTGTATAAGTTTAATATAAATTGGATTATATCTCGGGTTAGACATACAGTCCAGCGGTGGACTGTGTGCGCACATTTATCACACGCCGCGAGTTCGATCCTTGACACAATCGTATTCTCTGTAATAAAGATGTTTCCTTTTTAACTGAACCGGATTAACTCACTGAAGATGTTAAGTATAATAAAAATCAGTATATTAACCAGGTTAGACACACAGTCCAGCGGTGGACTGTGTGCAACATTAACCCACAGGTCCCGGGTTCGAGACCTGTTACGCACGCCGGTTCGAGGATTAAAATCCTTTTTGAAAATAAAAGAATTTTGAAGAAACTAAAACAGTATATAAATATAATTAAAAACAGAATTATTTCGGGTTAGACACGTAGCTCAGTTGGTAGAGCTGCGTGCACGCGTACGGGAGGTCTCGGGTTCGAGCCTTACCCGGCGCACACTTGCACACTAGCGAACCGGTCAAACAGTCAACAGTCAACGGTCAATGGTCAACGCAAAAGTCAACATTTTTTTATATTTTTATTTATTTATTTAATTTAAAAAATCAATTAAAAATACTTAAAAATAATGTTTTAAAAGTTAGAAAATAGCCTTAAACTCACAAAAATATATCTAAAAATCTTATTAAAATTATTAATAAAATCCACTCATTTACCATACCTTTTCGTTATTATTTAGGTTAGTTAATTCCCGTCGATCAATCCTCTCAACCCGTGCGCATTTCATCATCTTCAACCGAACGCACCCAATGTGAGTGAATCTCTACAAATTCCCCGTTTTAATCACGTTTTTGGGGTGTATCATGTGTCATATTAGTTATCACATTTAAACTATTGTGCATCCATCATATCCATGAACAAATGTGTATTCAACATGTATCAACTGTTTGTGTGGTTATTGTTTAGATTAAATTTATCATTTTCAGTACATACATTATCATAGGCCGCCGCTCCCCATTACATTATGAGCGTTGGGCAGTTCCCCATTACATTATGAGCGTGAACCAGGCGTGCTCATATAAACATTTCAAGTCCTGCGATCCTCCGAAATTTGAAGGGACCGAAGGTGTCACTGCTCTCCTCCACTGGTTTGAGGAAATGGAAAACACCTTCCTCAACTGCGATTGTCCCGAGGATCGCAAGGTACGATACGCAACCGGGAGACTATTTGGGGTAGCTCTTACCTGGTGGAATACTGAAAAGGGTAAGAGAGGAATCGAAGATGCAATGGCCTTAACGTGGGAGGAGTTAAGGGAAATCATGACGAAACGCTTCTGTCCTAGAAGCGAGATCAAAAAGTTAGAGGATGAATTTCATTCGTTGAAGCAAAAGGAGGGAGATCATACTTCCTACAACAAAAGGTTTTTAGAGTTGAACCAAATGGTCCCTAACTTGTTCACCCCAGTTTACCGCTTAGTCGAACATTATATTCAAGGCCTTCCCTCGAAAATTCAAGACTCAGTTCTCAGCACTTCGCCTGCAACACTTGAAGCTGCTATGGAACTAGCTACCGAGCTTACCGAGAATCGAATTCGCAACGGGTAAATTTAAAGATGAGAAAAAGAAAGCCCCCGTTGAGGGCCAAACTTCAAACCATTCCACCTCCTCCTCTAAGTTTGCTAACAAGAGGAAACGAAACACCAGAAACTTCGCTGTTACACAAACAAATTTCCCTATCCCTGCTGCACCCATTACCCAAGTTGCCCCCTCATCTGCACCATATAAAAGGCCATACTCCGGCCCATACCCAAAATGCAACCGTTGCCAATACCATCATTTTCCTGATCATCCCTGCCAACATTGCACCGGCTGTGGTCGCGCAGGTCATACCATTCAAACCTGTCGCATACCTCAGCGAACGAACCGCCACCAGCCCTCAACCCAAACCCACCATCAGATAATGGGTCAAGCCCAACAACCTCTACTACTACCACCTACCCAACATTTAGCCCAATCCTACTACCAACCCAACTATCCCATGGTGCAACCTATGCGGGCTTGCTACAATTGTGGAGACCCAAGCCACTTTGCTCAAGCCCAAGCAAATCCGGTGAATCAGGCTAACCAAGCTCCTCCACCTGCAAGAGGAAGAGCTTTCAACATCAACGCCAATCAAGCTAGGGCCGACACCAATGTGGTTAACGGTACGTTTCTCATCAATGGTAGTTATGCATCCATGTTGTTTGATACTGGCGTAGATAAAAGTTTTGTGTCCTTAGAATTTGAACCCATCCTCAACCAAACTCGTGATAAACTCATGGAATCCATAACAGTAGAAGTTGCTGACGGAAAACCGGTCTCATTAAACTCTATTATACGCAATTGTACTCTCACCTTAAACGATCACGATTTTCCAGTTGACCTCATTCCTATGAAGTTGGGAAGCTTTGACATTATATCGGTATGGACTGGCTCAGCCAACATCATGCTGAAGTTGTGTGCCGCGAAAAGTTTATACGCATTCCTCTTGCAAACGGTCAGACTTTACGAATCTTTGGAGAAACCCCATCGAAAGGGCTCAAATTAATGTCCTGTCTTCAAGCCCGAAAATATCTCCGCAAAAATTATGTCGCATTTTTAACTCATGTCGTCAAAAAGGGAACCAAGGAGAAGAAACTTGAAGACATCCCAGTAGTAAAAGATTTTCCGCAAGTTTTTCCTGACGACATCTCAGGACTTCCTCCCGTGAGAGAAGTCGAATTTCCGCATTGATCTTATACCTGGTGCTACACCAGTTGCAAAGTCTCCTTATAGGTTAGCCCCCTCCGAAATGCAAGAGCTAGCCAGTCAATTGCAAGAGTTGACTGACAAAGGATTCATACGTCCTAGCTCCTCGCCTTGGGGTGCACCTGTCCTTTTTGTGAAGAAGAAAGATGGAACGTTTCGCATGTGCATCGACTACAGAGAACTCAACAAGTTAACGGTCAAGAACCGCTACCCATTACCTCGCATCGATGATCTTCTTGACCAACTTCAAGGCGCCAGCTGTTTTTCAAAAATCGACCTTCGTTCTGGTTATCATCAACTCAGAGTACATGAAGAAGACGTCCCAAAGACCGCCTTCCGAACTCGTTATGGTCATTATGAATTCATGGTCATGCCATTTGGTCTAACCAACGCTCCAGCTGTCTTCATGGATCTAATGAACAGAGTCTGCAAACCCTATCTCGATCGCTTTGTTATAGTCTTCATCGACGACATCCTCATTTACTCAAAGTCTAAGTCTGATCATGAACGGCACCTTCGACTCATTCTTACACTCTTAGAGAATGAAAAGCTCTACGCCAAATTCTCTAAATGCGAATTCTGGTTAAAAGAGGTACAATTCCTTGGACATGTTGTCAATGACAAGGGAATACATGTCGACCCCTCAAAGATCAAAGCAGTACAAGAATGGCAAGCGCCACGTACACCAACCGAAGTAAGATCATTCCTTGGTTTGGCTGGTTATTATCGCCGTTTCATTTCAAATTTCTCCCGCATTGCTGTACCACTCACGGCTTTAACTCATAAAGGAAAACCCTTCATATGGGGACCCAAACAAGAAGAAGCCTTCCAGACCCTTAAACAAAAACTCTGTGATGCACCTATCCTCACTCTTCCTGAAGGTTGTGATGACTTTGTGGTTTATTGCGACGCGTCAGGGCAAGGACTAGGCTGTGTTCTAATGCAAAGAGGAAAGGTGATAGCTTATGCTTCTAGACAACTCAAAACTCATGAGAAGAACTACACTACCCACGACCTAGAACTTGGAGTCGTTGTGTTCGCTCTGAAAATATGGAGACATTAACTCTACGGTACTAAGTGTGAAATATACACTGACCACAAGAGTCTTCAACATATCTTCAACCAAAAGGAGTTAAACATGAGGCAACGAAGATGGGTCGAACTTCTTAATGACTACGACTGTGAAATTCGGTATCACCCTGGTAAGGCAAATGTGGTGGCCGATGCACTCAGTCGAAAGGGTTATGCGAACTCCATTCGTCTTCTATGTTCGCAAATCATAACCGACATCAAAGATCAAATTCGAGAAGCCCAACATGTTTCAGTAACGGAGACGACGTACGAAAGGAGCTGTCCTGTGGAGCTGAACTTAAAATTGAAACTAAATCTGACGGTATTCTGTACTATCTAGATCGCATATGGATTCCTGACCACAACAACCTTCGTGAATTCCTTATGAATGAGGCACACAAAACACGATACTCTATACACCCAGGAGCCGACAAGATGTATCAAGACCTTCGATACACCTACTGGTGGCCTGGAATGAAAAAGGATATTGTTGTTTTTGTTTCCAAGTGCCTTACATGTTCCAAGGTGAAAGCTGAACATCAAAGACCCTCAGGACTTCTGGTCCAACCTGAAATACCTGTATGGAAGTGGGAAAACATAACCATGGACTTCATTACCGGGTTACCTCGCACTTCTGGTGGGTATGACACTATATGGGTAATCATTGATCGTCTTACAAAATCAGCTCACTTCATTCCGATCCGCGAAGATTTCAAGAACGAGACGTTAGCTCGTATCTACATCAGCAAAATCGTAAGCCGTCATGGTGTACCGTTAAGCATTATTTCAGATTGTGATGGTCGTTTCACTTCACGAACATGGCAAGTCGTACAAGCCGCTTTGGGTACACGATTAGACCTCAGTACCGCTTATCATCCTCAAACTAATGGACAATCTGAACGCACCATACAAACTCTTGAAGATATGCTTCGAGCATGTGTCATAGACTTCAAGGGAAATTGGGACGCTCATCTACCATTAGTGGAATTTTCGTACAACAACAGCTATCATTCAAGTATCGGCATGGCACCTTTCGAAGCCTTATATGGTCGTAAGTGCCGATCTCCAGTATGTTGGCACGAAATTGGGGAAGCTCAAATCACCGGTCCAAAATTGATTCAAGAAACCACAGACAAGATCCATCAAATACGAAACAATCTTCTAACGGCTCAAAGTCGTCAAAAGAGTTATGCAGATAAACGACGGAAGCCTTTGGAGTTTAACATTGGTGATCATGTACTTCTAAAAGTATCACCTTGGAAGGGAGTAGTTCGTTTTGGCCAGAAGGGCAAGCTAGCACCACGCTACGTAGGACCTTTCAAGTTACTCGAAAGAGTAGGACCTGTAGCATACAAGCTTGATCTACCAGAAGAACTCAACATAATTCACCCCACATTCCACGTATCAAACTTGAAGAAGTGTCTCGCCGATGAAAACCTCCATATTCCCCTGGAAGATATTCAGATCGATGAATCTATGCATTTCATTGAAAGACCAGTGGAGATCATGGACTTCGGAGAAAAACGTTTAAGACGGAGTCGTATTCCAATTGTTAGGGTACGCTGGGAGTCGAAACGGGGACCTGAGTTTACTTGGGAACGTGAAGACTCAATGCGCGAAAAATACCCGCATCTTTTTCCTATTACCACTACTACTTAAATTTCGGGACGAAATTTCTAAAAGTAGGGGATACTGTAACATTTGTCAAAAATGGGTTTTCCAAACCCGCTTCGTTTGTAATCGAATATCAAGTTATAAATTTTTCGTTGCGTATTTATGTTTGTTTTAATTTTAAACGATGCATAATAATAAACAAATTAGAATTTAAAAACTATAATTAATAAAAAGTGAAAATAAAATGAATAAAAAAAGAAAACCGGCTGCCGGGATTCGAACCCGGGTCAGCCGGGTGAGTCTAGTCTTAACTCGCGCACATATAACCACTCCGCCACTAGTTGCCTTTGTGAAATGTAGGAAACAATTAAAACATAACTTCAACCATGAATCGACCTGTTTACGCCAACTGAAACCGTTATCGGCTTCCAAACGTCCAAGATGTTTGAGTGATCGCGGATTTCTGATTATAACCGATAAACCGACATTTTTAATCAATTCAGTCTTGAATGGACTAGAATTCATGTGATGATCGGTTTTAATAACCGAAAATCTTCACTTTCTGAATTACTCCACCAAAATCACCATCTCGCGACTCACTAGCATTCACAGAACTTCTAATTTCACTTTTACTCTAATTTCTGATCGTCGGAATCGCTTTTTGAACTCGCCGGACTTTCGCCGGAAAACCGTGTCTTCTATCAAAACAGTAAGTTTCTCAATTCTTCCATCTTCTATCAGTTGTTAAGCTTTTGCTAACTCAAACCCTTCAATCAGAATCAGTTCCAGGCGACAATATCGGATAATCATCACTCACCGATAAATTTCTGAGAATTTCTAGAATTCGCTGTGAAACGGTATAAACCTTTAAACCTTCTGATAACTCTTGTTCAGTACTTCAATTCCACATCTAGCTAATCAAAACTGTTAATTGGCCCGCTCAGATGAAGCCCATAAAAACAGAGCCGACGACTTCGTCGGAATTCTGAGAAAGAACATTTTTCCGGTATGTTTACTCCCAAAATCTTCCCTGCCATTTCATTTTAATCACTTGAATGTTTGTCAATCGAATTAAATAAGAACAGTAGGGTAATCGTTGTCTGAGATATTGTAACGAAGAAGATGAAGTTAGTTTGTGTATAAGTTTAATATAAATTGGATTATATCTCGGGTTAGACACACAGTCCAGCGGTGGACTGTGTGCGCACATTTATCACACGCCGCGAGTTCGATCCTTGACACAATCGTATTCTCTGTAATAAAGATGTTTCCTTTTTAACTGAACCGGATTAACTCACTGAAGATGTTAAGTATAATAAAAATCAGTATATTAACCAGGTTAGACACACAGTCCAGCGGTGGACTGTGTGCAACATTAACCCACAGGTCCCGGGTTCGAGACCTGTTACGCACGCCGGTTCGAGGATTAAAATCCTTTTTGAAAATAAAAGAATTTTGAAGAAACTAAAGCAGTATATAAATATAATTAAAAACAGAATTATTTCGGGTTAGACACGTAGCTCAGTTGGTAGAGCTGCGTGCACGCGTACGGGAGGTCTCGGGTTCGAGCCTTACCCGGCGCACACTTGCACACTAGCGAACCGGTCAAACAGTCAACAGTCAACGGTCAATGGTCAACACAAAAGTCAACATTTTTTTATATTTTTATTTATTTATTTAATTTAAAAAATCAATTAAAAATACTTAAAAATAATGTTTTAAAAGTTAGAAAATAGCCTTAAACTCACAAAAATATATCTAAAAATCTTATTAAAATTATTAATAAAATCCACTCATTTACCATACCTTTTCGTTATTATTTAGGTTAGTTAATTCCCGTCGATCAATCCTCTCAACCCGTGCGCAGTTCATCATCTTCAACCGAACGCACCCAATGTGAGTGAATCTCTACAAATTCCCCGTTTTAATCACGTTTTTGGGGTGTATCATGTGTCATATTAGTTATCACATTTAAACTATTGTGCATCCATCATATCCATGAACAAATGTGTATTCAACATGTATCAACTGTTTGTGTGGTTATTGTTTAGATTAAATTTATCATTTTCAGTACATACATTATCATAGGCCGCCGCTCCCCATTACATATGAGCGTTGAATTGTTCCCCATTACATTATGAGCATGAACTAGGCGTTGCCAACATACGATCGGCTCCGTTTGATTGAGCCTTGATTGCACAGACATTTATCATAGGCCGTCCGTTCCACATTACATTATGAGCGTGAACGTGACGTTGCCAACCTATACAGTTTCATTCATGTTATATATTCGTGCAAGTTGGTTTGTTATTGTATGTTATTGTTTGTTGTTGTTATTGTTATTGTATGATTATTTACGTTTGCTCACATATGATTATTGCACAATTTTCCATGATAAAGATAACAAGAGATCAATAATAGATGTTTTTCTAACAAGGTTCACTCGCCAACTTATGTTGACCCAAAAAACCCCATTTTTACACATGATACAGGTGATCCAGCTGCAGCAAGAAACACATAGGATGGCTTAGAAGAATAAACTGGTTTAGACTTTGGATTGTTTAGTTGATTATCTTTCTTTGTATTTGTATGAACAGGTTTGGAATATTGAGGATGTAATTTTGAATTTAATAAATATGAAACATATTAGTAAATATCATGAGCTTTGGTGATAACCCAATTATGCCCCGACTCTTATTCCGCTGCGGGTCGGGGTGTGACACCGGTATCATAACGAACCGATACCTACCGAACAACACTGGTACCAATAGCGGAATTCGTTTTTATTGTTTTTAATCAATGTAAAACATGCGTCTACTGGCAACGATTGTTATGCCAAATGTCATTACAAGTACTATAATAAACCAGACTGATGACTAAAGGCCTGTAGCGAAGCGCGTGAGAATATTACTAGTATATATATTAAAAGAAACGAGCTAATGAATAGTGTTTTTCATATATTATAATAATATCTATAGTTTTTTACCTTTATTGTTTTAATGTTATAACAACAATTATTTTCTTTACTTTTTAAGTTGGATAAGCTTCTTGTCAACTGGTATTGGTATCGAAAATACTAGTACGGTGTGATTCGTTATCGGTAAATGAAGGTAAAAACCGGCACTAGCCTTGTACAGAAAACGCCAAAAGTCGGCACCAGATTGAGTTTGAAAATATTTTAGTTTGGGAAATTCAGTACTGCTACTCGGTACCATTTGCTCATCCCTGATCACGGGTTCCGTACGAAAAGGTATCGTACAATTTTTTTGTTGATTTTCTTCAACTTTTGATGATTTCTTTTTTTAGTTTCAGGAGTAGGGATGAGCTTGGTGCCAAATACCGGTTACGTTACCGGTATATGAAGGTAAAAACCGGTAGCGAATCGGTACCAGGAACGCCAAAAGTCGGTACCTAATTGGTACTTAGGATCTTTCGGTTCGGGAAATTCGGTACCGGTACCCAGTACTATTTGCTCATCTCTGACCACGGGTTCCAAAAATTACGTTTTTGTCCCCAGTTTAAAATTAAATTATGTTTTCCCCTAACTCAAAATTACAATTTTGCATTGAATTCAAAATTATGATTTTGCCCACAACTTAAAGTTACGCTTTTGCCCCCATTTAAAAAATTACATTTTTTCCTCAGTTAAAAATTATGATCTTGCATTGTTTTTTTTTTGAAAAACTATAGTAATGTTTTATTTTACTTGGTTGACTCAATATAATTTTTATTGTGTCAAGCAGTTGTCTAGCACTCGCTCATTGGTTCTAACAAATTAGTATTTTACCTCCGACTCAAAATTACAGACTTGTCATCGTTTTACTTTTTTTTAGCAAAACTATGGTGGTGTTTTGGTTTAATTGGTTGCCTCGATGTATATTCATTGAGATCATGTTATAAGTAGCATGTGAAGTAAGCTAAATACATGCGTACATGTTATGAAACTAAGAAATATTTGATTTAACGTCCCACAACACAGACGGAAATAATACTAGTATTATATTATATTATATTAAAAGTGATGATTAATAGTGTTTTTAGATTAATATATAAAATTACAATATAACCCTTAGAGAAAGGAGATATCTATAAAACTTATTAATTATTTAATCAAACCAAATATCAAGTATAAATGTTACCTTTCATTATTTACCCCAAATAAATGATAGTGTTGCTTGCTTTTCGTTTATACATGTCTATTTTTTAATTTATGTTTCGAGAAATGGTTTGTTTAAAATCGAACGGGTTAAATATAAGTGATTTTTTTGTTTCGTGACAAATTAAAATGATGTGGAGTTGTATTCAAAATAAAGTGTTTCTTTCTAATCATAAATGATTGCGAGTGCTGCTAATGTACCAGTGTGTGGCAACCGAACCGGTTCCCATGAACAACCTCGCTATCGATGTCAAACACGTGTCGATTTTTTTGGTCATATCACGACTTTGTTTTTTGGTTTTTTTGTTGCTATACCAAGTATGGGTAACTTACTTGATACAGTACCGAACCGAATCGGTACCAACTAAATTTCCGCCGCAACGCGAGGGAGAATTACACTAGTTATATTTAAACATACTAATTATTTGTGGGTTTGTGTTCTTCGTTGTGAGAACATTATAACGAAACAAACTATATCCAAAATAGAGCTAAGATGAATGAGATATCGAAGCTTGAAGTTGTATGGTTGAAACAACCAAAGATAAGAAAAATGGATTAAGCTCTGTCACTTGCCCACATAGGTGGGATGACAAAACTTGAAGTGGTATATAAATACGAACACTCCTTGTAAATTGTTTCCTTAAAGGCAAACACTAGTAGGGACCCTAAAGGGTGACTCGCACACGCGTGAGCCGCTTGAGAGCCACCTTTCTATTTTTGCCAATGAGCGTGTGGACAAATACATGGTGGGTCCATTTATGGCACACCCTTGGGTGGCCAGGCGGATGCCATGGCATGGTGTGGCACAAGTCGATGTGGCGCGAGCTCCTTAGGAGCATGGCGCACGTCATTGGCTAGGGTGGAGAGTGCAGGTAGCGCACGAGTATAGATGGCACATGACCAGGCGGCGTCCTGGTATGCGTAGTGGCACCTGTGTGGCGCGCGACTCCATATGGCATGGCGTGGCGCCAGATCCTTTAAGCGGGGGATGCGAACTGTCGGGCAAGTTCAGGCGCGCGCGCCGATTTAGAGCAATAACAAAAGAGCTGGTTAGACATAGTTAAACTAGTTGTCTCAAACAGTTTAATTCGTGTAATGATGAATATGACCATTTTTTACTAACACTTAAGTCCATTTAATTAGAAATTAAAGCCATATTCATTATCTTGTTTATTACAAGATTAATGTTTTAGTTATGACAAGATTAATGTCTTGTTTATTACTAGTTTTAATGAGGTTAAAAGTATGGATGTATATATACGAACTTGGTGGTTCATACTAAACGACACAAGAAAATTTGCACTCTTTTTAGTATCTAAATTTCCATAAAAGTGAGAGGAGTACTCTCAAATAGAGACAACTTCATCTTTTTCCACCAACAATTCAAAGTACCATTAAACCCGGTGCTATCTCGGGTATAAGTGTCATCTCCAGCAGTACACATATTGTTCTGATTGTTGTACCCTGGGAGACAGAATGTAAGACCCAATCTTAATTTAACAAAGATTTATAAAGGTTTTTGCATTTAGTTACATATAATGCATTAAACTCCATACAAAATTTTGAGTTTCACAAAACATCGTAAGTGTTTTAAACATTTTAACATGTTATCATAGTTTGATTTAGAAACCCAAGAAGCAAAATGCGGAAGTTTGGCTTTTGGTGGTGTTCATGTAACGACCCAAAATTTAATTATGCATATTTATATGTATTATTAGAGTATATTACAAGTAATAACTAAGAGTGTGAACTTAGTTAGGATGTAATTAGAACTTTAACTTAAAAGAATAAGTATTTAGCCATCTAAAAAATAAGTGTTCATACTTGAGGAGCCAAAAGGGGAATGAATGAAAGTTATATTTTATAAAAACAAACAAAAAACACACGACACACACATCATATGTGTGTGTGGTTGTCGCCTAGAACAAAAGAAGGAGAGGGAAAACCCTCATCTTCACAAAATCAGGAAACTAGAAAGGAAATCAAGGCCAAATTCACTGCATGGACACTTAATCTCGGTTATCTAAACTAGTCTAACAAGAGGTAAGTTGAATTTTATGATTTGATGAACTTTCATAAGTGGGTTATGAATAGTCCATGAAATTGAATGAAATTTAGTATGAATAGTTGATAGAATCATTATGTAGAAGATGAAATATGCTTGAATTTTGATTATCTTGATGATTTATGATGAAACCCACTTATAATAGAAATATGGTGAAGTATGATGATCATGTTGGTGCAAGTTCATGTAATGTTGATGTAAAATTTGCATGTAGTAGAACATTAGTTAGATAATTTAGTGCAAGATGATGATTGTGTGAATTTGATTGACTATGATGGTTCATGTTGTGAAATAGGAAGCATATGCATAGAATACTTGTACATTATGCCTTGCTAATGGTACGCATACCAAGTGTTTGTTAAAATGCTTGAACGAAGAATTTGTGTCAAAGATAATCTCATGTGAGTATAATATTAAATGGTTAGAATTGGGATATGATAGTTGTTAACTTGATTACATTAAGAGAGGAATGGTATGAAGACATGAGATTAAAGTATATTGATTATGAATTGTAGGAGTAAAGAAGGAGAGGCACAAGCCATCCCGGATCGCAATCAAAACACAACAAAGGTAAGTCCTTTTGCTTACGAATTCTAGTGATGTATAAAGTTTAAGTTAAATTATCATGTTAAGTATACAAATTGGTATCTTGCTAAATGAAAATATGTTGAAGTTCGCTTCATGTATACGGATCGAACGAGTAAAGATGATATATTACGAATTGGAAAATGATGTCGAACCAAATATAGAAGATAGAAGGAATTCGACATTAAGACCCATTAGAAAGTGCGATTGAATGAATATTAACGAATGATTTTTATTAAGTTCGATGGAAAAATTGAATTATATGTTAGTTAGTTTTGGAATAACTAATTTGCGTGATATGGTTGTAGGTAAATCATCGGTGTTAAGTTGGCGCCAAGTCGGAACGAACACACCATCTCACATGCTTCCGCTTTGATATTCGACTAAACGGGTCAAAAGCTTTTGTAGAAAACTTTCAAGTTTTGCCTAGCTATGTAAATGTTTAACTTTAAAAATTTCTCAAACTTTAGTTGTATAAAAGTATGACGGTTATCTTCGAAGTAGGATGTAAACTTTATTATGTCGTTAAACTCGTTTGTTTCTTTCGAATTTTTATGTTTGACCTACTTCGTTGTCATGAATAAACTTATTATGTTTTAATTAAGATTCACGCTTTATAGTTCGGTTCTTCATTAAGCTTGACCTTCATCCATTCCATCATAGTAATCACCTATACATCACACATCTACTTAAACGTTAGTTATACAATGTTCAAAACGTAGTTTGATAGCCCAAGTATCCCAAAAACAACAAAACAAAAGTTTATGAGAAGACCCGCTGTAGGTTACGGCATGCCATTTCTGGTCAGACCAATGTCTCCAACTGTAAGTTACGGTTAAGAGCCGTAGCTTACGGCGCTGCTCTGCTGCAGGTTTTCAAGTTTGCCGTTATTCATAAAAACTCCGTAACTTCTTCATTTCTCATCTATTTTGTTTCAAACTTGTTTCTAAATGATCGTAAAACAAATGCCCACATTTTTAACTCATTATCCTTGACCCGGACTCACAACTCTTACGCTTACATTATCGGTGTACAAATTATGTGATAATTTATTCGACCTATTTACATTTAAGCTATAATATTCGCTCCTTATGGTAAGGGTTAATTTCTTACAATTTTTATCCCTTTCATGGGCTTACTAAGCTTGTATTTTAAGCTCCCGTTACACGGTTTGCCTCCGCACCATTTTGACCCGTTTGATTAGCTTTAATCAAACGTAAACTTTACTTTCGTCTACGGAATTCATATGCTCTATGTTTTAACCCATTTCTTAGGTTCATTAATTATAATCCGCGTTCCCATTACTCGGTTTACGCTTTTGACCCGTTTGGTTTGTTCGCGTGAAATATGTCACCTTTGAACGAACCAACTTATCATTTTTCTTTATTTTGACCCGTTTGGTTGTTTATGTGAAATCTATCACTTATAAACAAACCAAACTCACCGTTATTAGTTATTTTGACCTGTTTGATTGTTCGTATGAAATCCATCACTTGTGAGCTAACCAAACTTATCTTTATTTTTATTTTGACCGTTTGGTTGTTCGTGTGAAATCCATCACTTATGAACTAACCAAACATATCATTATCCATTAAATCCTCATCCAACATTCATCAATAACCAAAATTATTTAATGAACTACTACGAAGCAATAAAGCCGCGTACCTTAGAGCTTTCCTTTCAAATGCGTGTCCGCTCCGGCTTGGCCACTTGATGCTTTCACATCTTTTCAAGCCTCTATGTCAAGTATGTGCAATTAACATCTAGAATTTAACATTTTAACATCAAATACTACAATTTCACTATCACAATTCATGTGTTCATCATATTTATCAAAACCCATTCAACACAAGCATTGTTACCATTCAAACTAGATCATAACATTTGGTCACTAATTTTTCATCAAGGGTTTGTTCCTAGACTTGTATACATCTAAAATCTTAAGCCAATTTTCAGAATTTCATACATATATTACAACCATGGGCTTTCATCTAAGTTCATAATTTTACCAAATCACTTTTTTTGACATACGTTGTGATTAGATGATGTGGAGCATTCAAAATCACCAAATACGCATCCAGGATTCCTCAAATTTAAGCTAAATTAGGGAATTATTTGAAGATCTTGATGAACACAAGTTCACCCCAATTTCACCATCTCTATACACGCAAACATACACGTTTTTGTGTATGGTGAATTGTTTTCATTTATTTTCTTTTGTTTCTATATGTGTGAATTGTTTTTCATTTATTTTCTTTTGTTTCTATTTAAGCAACTTTGGTCCCCCAAGTTTGTTTCACTTTACTATAAATGATTTACAACTCATTTTGTTTATTTATTTTTTTAGGTTATTTACTCCTAATTACCCCACTTTAACTAATATTTAAAACGTATACATACAGACCGTCTGAGAGGAGACCTAGAATCTGTTCTAAGGGGCCCGTGTCTAACACGATCCTCAACCAAAACCGTTAATGTTTTAGTGTGTTCTTTGTTGCAGTCAAGGAGCAGTTCAAGACTCAAGATGATGAATACTTAAGTCTAGGATGTAACATCCCAGAAATAACATATATATATATATATATATATATCTAGGGATATTTAACCTAGTTGGCAATAGGTGATAACTAACAAAATCATAAATTATGATCCTTTTATAAAGAACAAAACTTAAGGGACAAAAATAGTCAATAGAAGAACTATATTTTATATAAAAGAAAAACAAAATTTAAAACACACACTTGTGTGTGTTTTAGTTGAACGACTAGAGCAAGAAGAATACCCAAAACCCTACACTCATCAAATTGGTCAAAATTGGAAGAGGAAGTGAGTCTGAGTACTTGCATGAATCAATTTTAGTGATCATCTAGTCAAAGAGATCATGAGGTATGTTAAATTTGATGTTTGATGATGTTATAAAGATTTATTGGGTTCTTGAAACTATAATTCCTGCATAAGATGTAGAAATTAAAGTGATTAAGAGTAAAATACGTGCTTTTGAATAAACCAAGATGAGAAGTAGTTGTCAAACTCTATGATATGAGTGGGTTTAAGTAAATGTGTTGAATACATGAGTTGTGATGTTGGAGTTGATGTAAATAATATGAGAATTAATGGATTTTAGATGTTAATTGGGCATACTAATCACACTAAACTCATATGATTTTGAAACTTTGATAAATTCAAGAAATAAGAACCAAATAGGCTTAATGTAAAGATTAATTTCTATAAGGTGTTTGATATAATGCCTAAATGAAAATGAATTGTTAAAAATGATAAAGAGAATCATGGTAGAGAACTTATAAATGGCTTTTGACAGATTCATGTCATATGTCATACTATGAGTTCTAAACGGTAAATTCGGATTGAACTTTATAGACAAACTGGGTGAAGCATCTAGTGCCAAAGCTGAAGTAGACGCGCGGTTGAAGGGAAAGCTTTCAGGTACGTGGTTTTACATCTTGTATGGTTTCGTTGATATTCTTGATCGTTAGTATGATAATAAATGAAGTAATATCTAAAAGAAAATTTGGGACATTCTTAAGTGATGGATATCGTATGAATGAATCAGACGAGAAATTAGAATTTGAACATATGTCGTACTAGCAGTAAGTGATGGAATTCACTTAATTAACCAAAGTTATGATAATGTGTAAACCGGGCGATGGGAACGCAGGTCGTAAACCGTAAATTAATAATACAGTTGATAAGAGGTTTCTTATTTGGTTAAAATAGCCAAACGGGTAAAAAGAAAAATATAATGTATAAGAAGGTATGAAGACATAGCAAAGACGCAAGCCAAGTGAAGGATGCGCAAATTTGAGTTAGCGAACTTATAAGAGAGTTGAGTTTCCACCAGGAGATTAATTTTCATTACGTGAATGAAGAAACATGGTTAAATGAGTTAACGGGTCAATTAACTACACGAATAAATTTTATGTCGTTGATATAAAGTGTGAGAAATTCACTACTTGAATGATATGATCAAATCTAAAATGAGAGAATCAGTTTACGATCATATCGAAACAAATCTGAGATTAATCGGTCTTATAACGAAAAAGTTACGGACGTTTTCGTAAAGGAACAAAGGTGCAAAAATCTGCAGCTGGGCTGCAGCGTAAGCTACGATTCTTAACGTAGCTTACGGTTATGAATGGCTGTTTCGGACAGAAGATGTGCACCATAAGCTACGGTCCATAACCGTAGCTTACGCGGGTACTGAAACAAAAATTTTAGGTTGTCTTTGGGATATATATGTGTGTGTGTGTTTATCAAAATATGTCATGCATCGAATATAACTAATGTAAATGATAAATGTTGTTACATAGGTGATTGCTAAGGAGTTTAAAAATGAAGATCAAGCAACAAGAAGAACCGAACACAAATGAAGAACTTAGCTTCCGCTTGCTATTTTAAATCTTTTGTGAAACAATAACTTATATGTTTTGGTAAACTTTAAATGTTTAAATTAAAATGTAGGTTATTTCATGGAATATTATGAAACACAAAACCCTATCTTTTATTTTATGTTTATTTTAAAATGAGTGTTACATAGGATGCTATGAAATGTGCGTGAAGGATCAACCAGAGATGCGACTTGAATCAAGATTGGTATATAAAATTACATTTTATATTCTTTTTATTTAGCTATTGTAACCGCTATTATACTATCATATCTCCTACGAATAACGAGAGTCTCCTTATTATATACTGTGTAATTAGATTTTATAAAAAAGTGAACCTATATTTTATAAAAAAGTGAACCTAGTTTCATACACTAAATATATATAGCTAAGTTTGTTAAAGGGGAATTAGAGATAAGGAAACAAAAACAATTAAAAAGATACCAAATACAAAAGTGTTCATTTGTGCATGAGTTATTCGTTGCTTAATTGTTAATTGATCGATAGGTATTACTCTTTTTCCCAAATAAACGTTAAATAATTGACTTGAAACGCGACATAGACAAGACACAATGTAAATGTGTCCAACATGTCATGACACGAATAATGATATGGGTTGTATTCAGGTTTTTTTTTTATAATTCGTCAACCTGAAATCTTCCAACTTACCAACCTAATATAATTAACTCTGATTATTTTGATAGGACTAAATCCATTGGTTAAGTTGGGATGAGCTACTTCCCAAAAAAGATGAACACAAATAGAGAGGTTACATTTACAATCAGCATGTTAGATGATCAATATATATGCGAATAAATCTCATTTGGTGTAAATGTGTTTTGTATCATGTTCTTACCTATTTGGTTCACTTATTTTGAGTCTAAACATTGAATTCAAGAGATAAATTGTTTAGTTGGACAATTGATTAAAACAAGATGAAACTCACTCAAATTCCTTAAAAAATATAAATTTTTAATCATCATAAATGAAAAAAGTCAACAAAAAAGAACTGAAATTTCTCACTTTATCTTTGTTGCCATCATTGTGCCACTACTACCACCATCACCTTGCTACCACCACCACCTCACAATCAACCGCACCGCCGTCACCTATTCCAACACTACTCCACTCAAATACATTTAACTATAAAAGCTCTCCACCACGTGTGTTGATCTTACGAATGATGCAAAATTCATCCAAAAACATAATAAAAATTAGAATATAGCTTCTTATAACAAAAGTTCTTAAATCTATTTGATACAAAATTATTTTATTAAACAATTGAATTGATTGTATCAACCCAGAACCATGACCGTCCCACGTGTGCATAAACGGCTACAATGTGGTGCATTTGTTATTATAATAATGAACAATAAACAATTTACTCCCAAATCTTACTAAATATTGCAAGTTTCAAGATATAGCTGATTTTTACTATTAACGTAAAATATTATAAGTTCTATAATGGTGTTACTTGTTATTATAAATCACATATTTCACCTTGCCGTTGAAAAAATCATATAAAATATAACTGATTTTTGTTATAACTTTTTTAATATAAAAAGTATTAATAAATGAGGTATGTAACAATATATACGTGTATTAAAAAATTAAAAGTGTAGAATTATTCAGGTGAAGATGTTGACATGATAACCGTAGCCCATTCAAAGAAAAAAAATTCCTTTGGTATGAATGCTCTACATTCTACACCTAATGCAAGCAAACTCATTTATTTTTCATTTATTTTTTTATACTCTCTCCCTCTCTCTTGTTTGGTGAGTAACTACCCTTTCTTTGATCCCACAAAAAATATTGAAATAAACAAGAAAAAAATACACCCTTTTGTTTAAATCTTTATTTTATAAGTGATGTGTTCCTTTACTTGAGTTTGCATATCCTCCTCAGCTGTGTGTGTGTGTTTATGTGTAAAGATTATTATCTGGTGTTGAAGTTGCTTTTCTTGAATCTTGTTTTTCACCTATTTTTAAATATAAACAACTCAAAAATTCAACTTTAATTGAGTGTTTGGGCCTCTTTCTACCTCACATCCATCTTCTTCCTGTTTCCTACACACATTCTTGAATCTTGATGTCATATTGTTATTAATTTCTTAGCTTTTTTTTAATCTCAAATTTTAGTTTCTAGGTTTTCTTGAAAGTTTTGAGGGACCCCTTTAAATTTCTCTGAAAACCCATTATTTTTAAGCCAGAAAGTTTTAAACTTTTGAGCAAATCAGACTAGTTTGTGGTGGTTTTAGGTGTTTTGAGGTAAAACCCACTTCATTTTGCTAGTTTTTAGTTAATTTGTTGAATTATTTGACATTTTAGGGCTGAAAAATGAGTCTTTTTGGGATTTTTTTGTCGGTTTGAAGAATATGTCACAGATGGAAGCAGAAAATGGTGATTTCAAGTCAAAGATGGAAGATTATGAAGTTATTGAGCAGATTGGTAGAGGAGCTTTTGGGGCTGCTTTTCTTGTTCTCCATAAAACTGAAAAAAAGAAGTATGCAATTTCTATTTTCCATTTGTGTGTGTTCTTAATTCTTATGTTATTTTATAAATCTTGTAATTTCTAGGGTTTAGGGCTCCAACTGCAAGTTCAGTTTTGGCAATAGTATTCACACATATGCAGTTCTTGAAATCAGAAATTTATTTTTGTTTTGTTTTTTTAGTTGTGAGTTGCACGTTTTTGATTTAGTTTAAAATAAGAAGGGTGTTCAATTGGATAGGTTGATGATTATCATTTAATTTAAGTTAGACTGATTTTAATTTTTTTTAATTGCATAACATGTGTGTTTTTATAATAGGTATGTCATGAAGAAGATTAGAGTGAACAAGCAAACAGAGAAGTTTAAGAAGACAGCACATCAAGAGGTATTTCTTTTGTGGTACCTATTTTTAGATTTGAATTTGACTTTGTTAAAGTCAAAACATGTTTTTTTTTGTAATGAAAATTGATGTGATACCAGTTGCATATTGAAGATCCATTTTACCCTTACACACACATGTATGTGTGCGGAAACAAATAAATCTATGTAATTCGTTTGACATCAAAGGACCCGATGAATACATGAATTATGCAACAAAATATAAATGTAACCGATGGCATCACGACAAACTGTAAATCATAATTTCATAGAGTTCACTAAATAAGAAGTTCAAGAAAAGAAAATGAATTGATAATTTACTAATATCAATAATGTCATTGTCAAGAGCCATTTTCTTTCACTAAATCAAATTTATTTTCGGTACTAGTTTGAAATGTCGCTGAAAGGAAATTGTAGCGCTTAAAACACGTTTCTTACTTTGAACTAAAAAGACTTTTATATGTTCTTATTGTAGATGGATTTAATATCCCGACTTATTCATCCATACGTTGTGGAGTACAAAGATGCTTGGGTGGATAAGGTAATTGGTATTTTATCTTATTTTATTTTTTACATGATATTTTGTTATACAAAAGTATAAAATAAACTCATGGTTATTTTGTTTTTGTAGGCGGGAATATGCATTGTGACAACTTATTGTGAAGGAGGAGACATGTAAGTATTTATTCAGATTTTGAAATTGCAACCTTTTGACTTTAGTACATATCTTAAGATAATGTTTTTGACTAATTTTTCAAATATGTAAAATTTCTCAAACAAAAACAAACCAGAGAAAATATTTTTAATGCCGATAATGAAAACACAATTTGATGGTAAAGATACTAACCTTTTGGTTGATTAGGGCCGAGCTTATACGTAAGGCTAGAGGAGCATATTTCCCAGAGGAGGTAATTATATAATAACTTATTTATATACTAATTTATGTATATTTGTCGGTTATAAATAACTTATTTATCGTTCTATCAATCTTTGTAGAAACTCTGCAAATGGCTGACACAACTATTATTGGCATTGGATTATTTGCATACCAATCGTGTCCTTCATAGGGATTTAAAGGTAACCTTTTTCAATTAATATATATTGTACTTCGTCCCAGAATTAATGAAACATTTCTCTTTATGCCAAAGTATTCTTTGTCTCTTGCATGATTTATAGTTAAAAATTTAAACAACTTTGATTCTAGTCCACAAAATATTACCGAGTGACATTTTAGATATTTTACCGACAATCAAATACTTCCATTTGATATTGAATCTTTTCTCATCCTCATATTTACGGATATTATTGTTTAATTTCAGTGTTCCAACATCTTCCTCACAAAGGAGAACGACATTCGTCTTGGTAAGAACTCGATTTATTCTCATAAAAAAATTAAAATTTAATTCAGTATTTCATTTTTTGAAACTTTTGGTGTGAGCAGGTGGCTTTGGACTTGCGAAACTACTTAACTCAGAAGACCTTGCTTCCTCGGTAATAAACTTAATATAATTTCATTATATCACTTTAATGCTTATAAACTGTATTTTGACTACATGTTATGTCAAACTTATAATTTAACTACATCATATTGCCTTAATTCGTTTAAACCTTTATATTTTTCTGCCCGCTGCTAGAGGTGGCTTTGACCCATTTACTTATCGACGGGTCGATCCGGATTCTGTTATTGTCTTAAACAGAGCATACTGAAAACAAAAACATAAATGACAACAGGTGAAAAGGGTCGAAAGTCGTTAAAAGTAATTCTTTTGAAATGCATACAACCCCCTAAACCCTTTAACCGTTTTATATTCCAAATTTGACACAAAATGTTTGTGGATCAACACAATTTGACCCTGCCAATTTGGCCCGAAACAAAAGCAAACACCTATTTTTCAAATTATAATCTTTCTATGGTTATTGAATGTATAGGTTGTCGGTACCCCGAACTACATGTGTCCGGAACTCCTTGCAGACATTCCTTACGGCTATAAATCAGATATTTGGTCCCTTGGTAAGAACAAAATGATCCCATTACCTTAAAAGGCTCAAGCTTTATTTGCATATTAATGTACCACACTTAATAACATTACCTAATTTTGCGTTATTATTTTTGACATTTGATTACCATCTTAGGTTGCTGCATGTTTGAGATTTGTGCGCATCAACAACCATTTCGTGCTCCTGTAAGTTCTATTGAATCTTTTTATGCTACTTAGTTCTTATATGGTTAGTGTTTTACCAACTTATTTGATTCATTTGCAATAGAAGTGGCATAATGGTTAGTAACAAGTCAAAGTTACTGATTTGCCCTTAATCGTATGCTACGAAGATCCTTTATGTTGACCTTTTGAAGGGTATGTTCAGAATTTAACGTTTTTTATCCCACAGGATATGTCAGGACTTATCAACAAGATAAACAGATCCACCATTTCTCCCCTCCCGATCGTTTATTCTTCAACTTTGTAAGTATTTTCTCATCCCAAACAAATGATTTTTCTTGATTATTATGCCTAACACAAACAGTTTTCCCGTTTATGTTTCAGAAAACAGATTATTAAAACGATGTTAAGGAAAAGTCCCGAACATAGACCAACTGTGAGTCAAAAGTCAAACATTATCTTACAAATCTCTTTTGATTTTATATTTTTATCTAATTTTAGTATGTTTGAACTCAATAGGCTGCAGAACTTTTACGACATCCACATTTACAGCCGTACCTCCTCAAATGTCACAACCCGTCTTCTGTTTTTCTACCCATAAAACCCCCAAGTAGCCCGAATGATAAAACCCCAAAAAAACATTCACCCATGAAACTAAACGACGGAAAAGAGACACGCGAGAGAGACGTACAAGTTTTAAGGCCGAAAGTACAGGCAACAAAGCATGAAGAGAATGATAACGGTGACACACATGTTAGAAGTTTACGTAACAACCCGGTATTCGCTTTCTGGAAGAAGAAACCGAGACCAAGCGGGTGGACCCCACGAGTTATTATAATGATAGCTGGGAAACAAGTTGTGAGACAACAATAGTTTGCAATGGAGACGGGCCTGAAAATTCGGACTCCTTAATACAAAAAGTCAGCACAAAGTCAAGCTCGTTGGATCTTTCTATCGGGGAGCAAGAAGTGACGAGTCTTGAACTTTTTGTGAAACTTGAAAAGAGTATTATTAGTAATGAGAACATAGATAACATCTTGGACGCTTTTAGTGAGAAAGGCGAATCTTTTGATGAAGGAAATGTATCGCCTCAAATGGTCATCTGTGAGGTGGATACCGAGCAACCGATAACCGTTGAGCCCAGACCGATGGAACCCGTTGACCAAGAAGCAGAAAAGGGTGCATCGGCTAACGAGCCACTAGAAACCACACTCACCTCATCAGGTGAAAATGAAACCAACTGCAAGACCGAATGGCTAAACCCGACTCAACAAAGAGCCGTTGCATTAGAGTCTTTACTTGAGCTATGTGCCCGGTTGTTAAAACAAGGGAAGCTTGAACAACTTGCTGCTGTTTTGAAACCATTTGGTGAAGAAACGGTTTCTTCAAGAGAAACAGCGATTTGGTTAACGAAAAGCCTCATCGGTGCACAGAAATTCGCAGACGGTTCTTGAAATATATGATTTATGAGTTTTTGAATAGTTTTGATAGAGTTGTGTGTATCTATGAATGGTGTTGGGTTGGAAACAGAGAATTGAGTAGCTAGTCCTTTGACTTTTGTGGGGGTTGACTTCTTGATGTAAATACATGACTACCCCCACACTTACAAAGGCCTTCATCTTACCTTTTTTGGGTGTTTGATTGTTGGTGTGGATGTTTTTTCTTTTATGGATGTTGTGTAAGGGACATGGTGCATCCTGTTCACAAATACTGTTTTTATAGTAAACTATTATTCGCTTTGTAAACTAGAGCTGCTCAATAATGACGATAGCAACGCTGGACAACTGTTGAACTATCTCTAATGGAAAAATCATGAATGATGATTTAAACCATGAAAATTTATATATGATATGATATGATTATGATATATTGTTGCATGAACAAAGAACTTAAAGAGAATGGACATGAGTAGCAAGCATTTGTTTTGAATACAAGTTACTTGGACTTAGAACTAACAAAAAGTGCTTCACATCTCAAAAGAGTTTCGGTAAAGATGGATGGATCTATCTAAAGAAATGTAGGAGAAAAAGGCTACATATAGAAGAGCGGACGGACGGATCTCTCATACTTATTTTGGTTGACAGTTTTGGATTCACTCTTGAGCCAGACGACTGGCTTTGGATGGTTGGAACACACCGGGTTCCTTCTCAGTCCGGTCCCTTAGGAAGCGAGGTATGGTGCAACACCTTCTATGAATTCAGTTAGAAATCTTAGCTGGCTCAATTGGGTTCCTATTAAGGTGGCTAGCAGTTTTTTGTTTTACAAAAAGCTCAAAACTCCTTTTTCAAAGACATTTGAAGATATTAAAGTTAAGTTGTTCTCATGGATTAGCCACATGTCGAAACATTAGTCCATCCACTTGATAAAACAGAGTAGCTCTACTCCTCGTCTCTTTTGATTCGGGTTTTGTACATATGTGTGGTATTATATTATATTATATTATATTAAACCTTAAATATTCTTTTTTCTTATAATTGACGTGGGTGGAAGATCAACCAAAATGACGAATATACCCTCACATGTTATGCATGTGAGGGAACTTAACTGAAGAAAATAACATGGTTAGCTGTAAAGGATTGAACCCGCAACAAAAATAAATTTAAAGGCTGTTTTTAGCAACTTTTAAACATTAAGGCTGGAACCTGCAAGTTTGAGGAAACATAAAGGATGTTTTGTGCAATTTACTCATGTTTCTAGCAAACAATTTGGTCATGTGTAATATTCACCCAACTAGCCAAACCTGATATACATCCTCGTTGTTTTGATATACTTTGACTTGACGATCTGTTTGTGATATATATGTTTGGCTTATTGAAGATATATTTATATAAATTATATAGAAATATAAATGAAAAATTATCATTACTCGTCTTTGTATTTCTGTTTAGAACTCGTGTCCAGATCTATAAATAATTAATTATCTTCCCCGAGTTTTATCTTGTCTCGATCGGTAACAAATAAATATAAAACAATATATTTATTTTAGGGAAATACACCTTGAAATTCAGCATGTGCTTATGTAAAAAAAAATAATATATATTATGTTTCTACATATTAGCTCCCTAGAAATACTGTGGAAGGGAAAACTCGTTTCTCGAACAAGTTTATATACATATACTGTAAAGCCTAGAACACTAATATATAAATATATACGATAACCAATCCAATAATTATCTTAATTTATCCATAAGACTATATTTATAAAAACATAATCTTGTGTTAAATATACATTCATCCAAAATATATAATTAGAATATCTTATCGGGATTTTATAAATTATGTAAGGACTTATAATTTCACCATAATACACCTTAGTGTTCAACCCACCATTTATACTTAAATGAATTTAAGGAAATGTTACGACATAATATTTTTAGTCTTTATTTAAAATATATATGTCTACACTCTCAAAATAAATACATAATTATGAGTTTTAAAGACCAAATAATCTAACTATATGATTTTTAACGAGGCTTTACTAGTAAAGTTTAGACAATAAAGTCTATCAACAATGCTTCTTGTAATAACTCATAATAACACCATGTATTTCAAGAGACCAAGTTATTTATATGCTATTCATGAGCTTTAAATAAACAATTAACTACTTGGGTGAATCCTTTCTACATAACCAAACTTGTAACATAAGAAAAATATAACTGAGATAAGTACTCACTTAACTTAAAGCAAGCAGCAAGCAAGCAAGGAGAAGGAAAAGAGAGATGGTTTGAACTTAAAGCACTTGATCTTGATCATTACATTTTGAGACTTGAATGTGTGTATGTGTTTGTTGCTGAACTTTGGCCAAAGTAAGGAAACAAGGAGAGAGCCGAGATGGGGAGAGGATGATGTAGGTGTTGTGGTGGTGAGAAGTCTCTAGTGGTTAATTATGAAGGTCTAGCATAAGAGAGAGGTATGCTTCTCTAATTAAAATAATAATGTAGGTTGAGTATGGAGGTGAAAATAATAATTAACTTGTCTTGACTTTCCTTTTTCGTGTTCCCCATGTGGACAAGTCATGGCAAAAGGATAACAAAAGACAGAAGTTGCAAAAGTGTTGGTTGATTTGTCTTGTTAGTCTACGTATGGTGGTTGTTTTAATGAAATATTGCAAAAAAGAAAAAAAATTAACAAGCATGTGGAATAAATCTTGTTAAGAAATTTGATGGTGATAGGGGTAAAGGAACCGAATGTCTCAACAAAAGGAAAGGGATTGGAGAACCATTAATTAAAATATCCGCTTAATTATACCCCAAGTTATTTTTTTATAAAATATATAATAAGATCATAATAAAAACTATGATTGTGTTAGGTATATAGAAATATATCTTTTTACTTTATTCGTGTCGCGCTAAACGAGTATCGCAATATAATTTTAATTTACGTGTTAAAAACTTCAAATAATAACAAATATATATTTATAGTATTACATATATAATAATACTACAGTGTGATTTCCCAAGTATCACCAACGTCCTTGGAGTTTGGGTCAACTCAGATTCGGTTCGGTTCGGCAAGAAAACGGCACAGATTTCATTTCGTGTTCGGGTCAAACTTGGTCAACACCAGGTCAGACATGGTCAACAAGGTCAAACCCGGTCAACGGGTTGAACACGAGACTTGGTAAATTTAACAAACGCGTTTAAACATTTATATAGTCTACATTAACTTCGTTTTTCTTTTAGTGCGACCCCGAACTCTAAAAACCGAACCGACAAATGAAAATTATTAAGAAAATAAAGACTTGTACATTACATGCTTATATAACTAAAGTAAATATATATGTTAAAACCGAACCGAAATCGTGACGTAATATATATATATATGTTTAGTATTTGACAAAATTGATGTTTTGTAGACTTGATGAAAATCATATATTGTTGTTACATTATTATTGGGTTTTGAAATTTACCCACAACTTGTATTGTTGGGATTATCCTAAAAACAGAGGAAACTCTACCCATATTTCGTTAAAAACCATAATACGGAATACATTATCACTTTTAACAACGAAATATATTGGGGTTCACGTATTTTATAAAATAAATATAAGTATATATTTATTTTGGCGATTCTTATAACTCACAAAAACGAGTTTATCACATTTCGACAAACGCGGTTTACAAGATAACGGAACTCGTAACCTTATATCGTATAAATATAATTGCTTGTATTTATTTCAAACGCCTAGTGTTCGACAATTATACAAAATACATATAATTATTTATATTTATTTCAAACGTCCACAACTCGAAAATTTTATAAAATAATTATAAATTATTTGTATTTATTTCAAACGTCAAAATGAAATACGACGCTATATCGTATGATCGTAGTAAATAACATTATTTGAGTTATTTTGTTAACAAACAAATGAGAGTCGATTATAACAAACGAACAACTATATAAATTATTTCGATAATTATCTACAAGACGTGAGACTACTATCGCGACTATGCAATGTTTATGTGTATATACAAATATTAATATGTATATATATAGTTACATTTACATACGTTTACCTACGTACATGACGACTTCTTGGAAACCGTACAAATACTTACTAAAAGTTTACGATGTGTACTATTTTTATACAAACACTTGTTTACGTACATGTACTACCATTCGGAACGACTAACACGATTCTATAAGTATATTATATTGTATATATATATATATATAATATATATTTAAACCTATTAGAAATAAAGTGTTCCTAAGACTTAGTAAACATGTTTAACACACAAGAGATTATATTCTTCGTGAGTCACTCTTTCGTGGTAGTTACCCACTTTCAAGAGATAAGGAAGAATTTAGTTGATGTAGCAAACTTGATGGAAAAGTAAAGGAGAATACTACTACTAATAGAGTAGTTGGTGGGCTTTCCAAACTACTTACATTTTTCTTTCTCTCTCTGCTCTTCTACTCTATACTCAATACTCTAAACTCTGCTTCATTGTAAGTGTTTTTAACCCTCATCACTTACGATACCCTGTCCAATTGATCTGAAACCCATCAATGGATGTCAAATTACTGTCTATATAAGGCTATACTTTGTAAACTACATTGGGGTTTTGTCTCATGATGTATCATTAAAGTTTAAGTTGGGGTGTTACACTAACACGGGTTGCATTGTATTTTTATTAGGAACCTAGGGTTAGCACCAGGAAGCTTTAAGCTAAAACTCTATAACTATAATGTGAGTCACTCTTTCTTTTTACCAAATGCTTTACAAAATCCTAAAATGCTTTTCTGTTATACTTACAATGATTAAGTTTTTGTATTATGAAATTACTGCGGTATGTTGGGTCTTGTATACACTACTTGATAATCTTCACTATTGGACGAAAGTTAGCCAATGAGTGATATGACCACCGTCACATCAGAACTGCCACCGAGTGACAAATACTGATGGAGTATTTGATAGATAAAAACAATGTAATCACCCTTGATACTGTAAATTTGTTTTTTTTTTATAAAAATGAATGAACTCACCAGTATTTTTTGCTGACAAAATGTTTTTAAACGCGTTTCAGGTAACTTACTGTGAAAGTAATAGAAGCATGTTATGGAGCACTGAAGGCTTAAATAAAGTGGCTATGACTACCTGAATAAAAGAAGAAATTTATGTTTTGTCAACTAGGGTTTATCTCTATAAAAATATTTGAATGAATTTTGGGTTTTATCCCATTTGTTTAATATTAAACTTTGGTGGTTTTACAAACTCTGAAATATTTCCTAACTACGATGTTGATGATAAATTCCGCTGCCAATTTAATAAACACCGATACCACCAGTAACTGGTTCACGGCTCCCGCCCAGGGTGTGGTCGGGGGTTGTGACAGTGGGTGGTATCAGGGCCACTGATTTAAGCTATTTAGGAGGTCTTTTAATACCTAAACTTATATATTAATGTTAGGAATTTTATATAAAATGACTTGTGTGTTATATTTGTGAAAATAAATTTTAATATATATAATATTAATTTTATATTATTTTAACAACTTCTGAGTTCACAGCATGAGTGATAAAAGTGTGTCCAACGTTTTTCAACACATGTCTGATTTGGAGATGGATGAAGGACCATCCAGAGTTGTATCAGGATATGAAGCAGATGTGGATGAGCCTTTTGTGTTTCAAGCTAAACCAACTGAACCCGTTCCACCCAAGAAAAGGGGTTGGTTTAATAAGGAAAAAAGAGAAAAAAGAAGGAAAAAGAAAACTCAGGAAGCCACTATAAAACTAGCAGAAGGACCAGCCCAAATAACCTTTACTAAACCACTGTGGAAGGAATTGGACCCTGAACTTGAATCTGTTAGCAAACCCTGAACCTTAATTGCTACCATTTCAACCAGAATAACCATTAGGATCAATACCACGTTACTCAGAACCTATCCAAATGAACCCACAACCAATAGGATACCAACGCCAGCACCAAATCCAATACAGCAGTGGTGGACTAATGACTGGGAATTCCAAAATCTCATGCAAGATCCTTACTCCCAGCCACCACAATTCTCACCATACATACCGAATGCCTATCCAGCAATGAGCCCAAGAAGGTAGCTGAGCTTAGGCAATATGGAGAGGAGCTATGTCGGCAGGAAACCAGATCCGTACAATTGGAGAAAATCTCGTCTGAAAAAATGACGAGAGGGAATAACAATTCTGAAGACGAGACCTACCTACTATGATATATATATATATATATATATATATATATAAACATCTATACATATATATATTGACGCATACTAAAATTTAAAATACAGAGATTTATTAGTATGGTTAATGCAAAAAAAAAAGAGTAGAACGTCGCAATGTTCGACGATTTTGATCAAATGTGTTTGAATATTTGTCTGTTTTGATTTTTGTTTGTGTTTCTGGTTTTTTTCGTGATATTAATATCTGATAATGTTTGAAACTCAGATGTCGAATGAGGTAAATCGGGAAGTTCGGAATAACAATGATTACAGAACCCACATGGATAAAAGTGTTGTAGAATATATAGTAGCTCAAGGAATAATTGATGCCATCCCATTTATTATTGAAGCTATTAAGAAACCTACACCTGAAAACAACAATAATACTATAAGCAGGAAACGTACCCACACTGAACCTAGTCTCAAGTCAATGGAGATAATGGCATTCGTGTCAAAGCTCCATTTCCTAAATGAAAGAAGACCATCGCTTATGGTTGTTCTTATAAAGAATTCTTGTCTTATAAACCGATCAAATTTTTTGGTAATGAAGGAGCCAATGCAGCTTTGCGCTGGCTGGAAAAGACTGAAGCAGTTTTAAAAATTTGTAAGTGTGCTGAAGAAGATAAAATAATGTATGCTTCTAATCTTTGCAAAGATGAAGCATTAGAATGGTGGAATACCATTCTTCAATCAAAAGGTAGTGACATGGTTTATGCCATGGAATGGAATGAATTTAAGGAAATGACAGAAAGAAAATTCTGTCCTCCTCACGAAAAGGAACATATAGCCAATAAGTTCCTAAACCATAAGATGATTGGTGTAAATTGCCGCGATTTACTACCAAATTATTTGAATATGAAAGGATAGTACCAGCCCTGGCTTGGCTAGAACCGGTATTAATCTCCCATTATATTTGGGGTTTAGTTAGTGAAATCAGAGACATGGTCAAGGCAGCTAGACCACAAACCATTGAAGATACAGTTGAACTGGCTAACACTTTAACAAATTGACTGATACGCACACCGAAAGAGAATCAAAAAAAGGATTTAGTCCAAAGGATTACCCAGGAACTACGTTATGGTAATTCTTACCGAAAGAAAGGAGCATGCTCATCTTCTTCACCTTTCTGTAAGTTCTGTAAAAGGAAACATTTAGGAAATTGTACGGTATATTGCAATTTATGCAACATACCGGGACATAAGGAAGAAGAGTGTAGAAGGAAAATTAACGCTAACATATGCTTCAACTGCGGAAAGGCAGGCCATATCGACCAAACTGCCCGAAACTAGCTACAGCATCTAACAAAAGGGCAAAGACAATTGAAGGACCCAAGAAGAATGCTAGAGCCTTCATACTGACAACCAAAGAAGCCAAATTGATTCCTGATGTAATTACCGGTACGTTTCTAGTTCATGATGTTTATGCTAAAGTATTATTTGATTTGGGCAAACCAAAGTTTTCTAAATACTACTTTCTGTCAATTTATGAATCAACCTTTAACTAAACTTTGCCAAGACTGTACGCTGGAAACGGCAAATGGAAATTCTATCTGTATACGCGAAATCCTTCGGAAAGGAAAACTAGAATTATTAGGACATAAGTTCACAGCTAACTTGTTACCAATGAATCTAGCTGGATTCGATGTTGTATTGGGAATGGATTGGTTGGTAGCCAATCATGCGCGAATCTTGTGTGATCAAAATTCTGTTGAGATTCGTACGCCACCAGGAGAAAGTCAAGGCGTTTTCCATAAAACGCTTGACTTTTGGCTATAAAAGCCTATAAATGAAAATGCAAGAGGAAGGAACACTTACAAGTGGTTCCTAGAATGCAATAGAACTAAGTTGGATGCTCCTTTCAGTTAGGAACTTCCAGAGGAGGGAGATACAGTTGTGAATGAGAAAGGTGCAAGTTCAGATGGTGAACCTTGGCACCTATTTATAGTTGGAGAGCTTGAAGGAGGTGATGCCAGGTGTTAAGGGGTGTAAGAGGAAGCTTACAAGTGTCCTAAACCGTGGCATAGCAATTTGGAAAGCCATGGTTTCGAATCAAATGGTTTTTGACAATTTGTGTGGAGGCCAAGGCAATTTTTTGCAGACACATGCCTCTCGCGTCCCGTGAGAGGCACAAGCCTTGCGTCTCGCGCCCCGTGTCAGTTTTCAAAGTTTGACACTTTTAGCCCCTCAACTTATAAAACCTTATAAAACACCTTTTTAGCATATTTAGCCCTCCGTAACCAATATTTGGCATACCCGGGAGTATGTCCGGACATTGTCGAGCTCTCGGTTCCTTAAAAGGTCACTTAGAGGTATAAATTAATATGTTGACACTTTTAACCCCTCCACAATCCAACTTTTACATATTTACGGATTTAATTCCTCTCGTCCAACAAAGGGACATATGAGAGTTAGGACTTCATAAAGGGTCACTCAGAGGCTCACTTTAAGCATGTTGACACCTTTAGTCCTATTAGTCTTTAATAGACTTAAATAAAAATACCACACGTGTCACTATACTATTGGACATGATTTTACGAGGTGTTACATCCTCACCTCCTTAAAAGAAATCTCGTCCTCGAGATTTTATTCAAAAAGATGGGGGTACTTTTGTCGCATAGTGGACTCAACCTCCCATGTATACTCGGGACCTCTAAAGGCGTCCCATTTAAACTTCACTATAGGTATTAATTTCTTTTAGAGCTTCTTAACCTGTCGATCCTCGATCGTAATTGGTTTCTGAACGAACTTAAGGTTTTCATCTATTTGCACATCTTTGTGCGACATTGCTAGTGACTCATCGGCTAGACATTTCTTAAGGTTAGATATGTGGAACACATCAGGAATTCTACTAAGCTCCTTCGGCAGCTTAAGCTTATAAGCTACAGTGTCGACACATTTGACTATCTCGAATGGTCCTATATATCTTGGGCTCAACTTGCCCTTTTTCCAAATCTCACTACACCTTTCCAAGGTGATACTTTCAGCATGACTTTGTCCCTTACTTGGAACTTGAGAGGTTTACGCCTCTTGTCAGCATAGCTCTTCTGCCTATCACGGGCAGCTTTTAAACGATCACGTATTTGCACAATCTTATCTGTGGTCTCTAGGACAATCTCAGGTCCTGATAGTTGGGCTTCCCCAACTTCTGCCCAACACACGGGCGTTCGACACTTTCTCCCATACAAGGCCTCATAAGGAGCAGCCTTGATGCTTGTATGATAACTATTATTGTAGGAGAATTCTATTAGGGGTAAGTGGTCATCCCAACTTCCACGTAAATCAATCACACATTATCTAAGAATGTCTTTCAAAGTTTGAATAGTACGCTCATTCTGTCCATCCGTCTGCGGGTGGTAAGCCGTACTAAAGTTTAATCTTGTGCCTAAAGATTGTTGGAAACTTTTCCAGAAATGAGATGTAGATCTAGTATCTTTGTCAGATACAATAGATACTGGCACACCATGTAGGGACACAATCTTGTCCACATACAACTTAGCCAATTTGTTTGAATTATACGTTTCCTTAATTGGCAAGAAATGGAGCCAAATAGTGTCATTTCCACTTTTGGTCTTAGGTAACTTGGTAATCAAGTCCATAGTTACCATATCCAATTTCCATGTGGGAATTTCCAATTGTTGTAAAGTCCTAACGGCTTCTGATGTTCGGCCTTAACTTGCGAACACGTCAGACACTCAGCTACATAAGTGGCTATGGATTTCTTCAAACCCATCCACCAATAATTCTTTTTCAGATCCTGATACATTTTGTCACCTCCTGGGTGAAATGAGTATCTCGTGTTATGCGCTTCTTGGAGGATTAGCTCTCTAAGTCCTCCATAGATTGGAACCCAGATTCTTCCATTAAATCTAAGGATTCCATCATTTCCAGGCGTTAACTGATCAACATTTCCGCCTAACCCCTCATTAGGAATATTAGCCTTTAATAGGGCTTGCGTTTGCACATCTAATAGCTTTTCATTCAAGTTATGTTTTAGCTTAATGCTCTTTGCATTAATCCTAATGGACTTAATTCTTTCCTTGCGACTTAAGGCGTTAGCAACGACATTTGCCTTGCTGGGATGATAGCGAATTTCGCAATCATAATCGTTAAGTGTTTCCATCCAACGGCGTTGTCGCATGTTCAATTCCTTCTGATTGAACAGATGTTGGAGACTCTTATGGTTAGTGTATATAATACACTTGGTGCCATATAAGTAATGTCTCCACAGCTTTAGTGCAAATACAATGGCACCCAATTCCAAATCATGGGTGTGTAATTCCTTTCGTGCACCTTTAACTGTCGTGATGCATAAGCAATCACCTTGCCTTTTTGCATTAGCACACATCCCATGCCAGTGTGCGAAGCATCACAATACAATACAAAATCCTCAATACCCTCAGGTAGAGATAACACAGGAGCATTGCTCAACTCGTGTTTTTGATTCTCAAAGGATTCTTGTTGTTTCGGACCCCAAACAAATTTGACATTCTTACGGGTTAAGGTAGTCAAAGGAGTGGCTATTTTTGAAAAGTTCTCAATCAACCTCCTATAGTAACCAACCAATCCTAGGAAACTACGAATCTCCGAAGGGGTCTTAGGTGCTTCCCAATTCATTATGGCTTCTATTTTGGCGGGATCCACTTGGATACCACGCTCACTTACAACATGTCCAAGAAATTGGACTTCTCTAAGCCAAAACTCACATTTAGAAAATTTAGCATAAAGCTGTTCCTACTTTAGTAGTTCTAGGATGCACCGAAGGTGTTTCTTGTGATCAACTTGATTACGAGAATAGATAAGTATGTCGTCTATAAGACAATGGAAAACTTATCCAAATATGGTTCGCAGACTATATTCATGAGATCCATGAATGCTGCAGGTGCATTTGTGAGCCCAAAAGGCATCACTAGAAATTCAAAATGACCATATCGAGTCCTAAAGGCAGTTTTAGGAACATCCTCGTTCTTAACCTTCAATTGATGGATATCCTGATCTTAAATCGATCTTAGAGAAATAACTAGCCCCTTGAAGTTGGTCGAATAAATCATCGATCCTGGGTAGAGGATATCGGTTCTTAATCGTTATCTTATGCAATTCTTGGTAATCAATGCACATCCGCATTGAACCATCTTTCTTTTTAACAAAAAGAATTGGAGCTCCCCATGGTGATGAACTAGGCTGGATAAAGCCTTTCTCTAAAGTTCATCTAATTGAACTCTTAACTCTTTATTTCGTCGGAGCTAACCGATATGGAGCTCTGGCTACAGGTGTGATCCAGGTAGAATATCAATTCTAAACCCCATCTGGAGAAACGATCACCATCCTTGGGGAAAGGTTGTGTCATTTACCTCGCATAAGTAACTATCAATGAGCCTTAAATAACGACAGCTTGTCTGTCAATCCGTAGTGTGAATCTTCAAAGATGGTGATCGTTTCACCAGATGGGGTTTTAATTTCGATAAGTTTCTTATCGCAGCAATACGGGCTTGGTTATGGCATAACCAATCCATGCCTAAAACTACATCGAACTCTACCAATTTCATTGGCAAAAGAGAGATAGGGATAGAATGATTCTTAATGGATATAGAGCATCTACCGAGAATGAAAATGCTGTCTCTAACGTTCCATCAGCGAGTTCTACCTCATAAGTTATATCTAGAGTTCTTATGGGTAAGTTTAATAGTTTACTAAACTTATGATCAACAAAAGATTTATCTGCACCCGAATCGAAAAGAACTCTAGCATATACATCATTGATAAGGAGTGTACCTGTTATGAAATTATTGTCATTAACGGCCTCCCTGCATTCATCTAGAAAGCACGAGCATTCCCTTTTTTAGCCTCTCCAGGCTTTGCATCGTTACTTTTGGGGTTCTTGGGCCAATTGAACATAATACGCCCTTTTCTTACAGTTGTAGCAAACGACATCCTTAAGATCCTTGCACTCTAGGGTCTTATGTCCCTTTCTCTTGCAGATACCACAGGGTTTAGTCTATGGATTTATGCTACACTGTCCCCAATGTCTATATTTACAGTTCTTGCACAGAGGTTTGTCATTAGACGTGTGCTGTGTTTCTTTTTGAACCTTTGGGAGTTATTATCCTCCAGTTTCCTCTTTCCTTCAGTTTCAGTCCTAATTGACCTTTGCCTCACTAAATCTAAGGTGAGGGAGAGAGATAGGTCAAAGGCGGACCTATAGGTACTAGGCTGAGCAGCCTTTACTATGCCCTTTATCTCGGGCTAACCCATTAATGAAACGCGCAATGCGTTTGGATTCAGGGGTGATTAAATATGAAACTAACCTAGATAGGAATTGAATCAGAAACATATTTCCGAAATCTAGGTTCTTCATTGAAAGAGTCAGGAAGCCTGCCTCTAATTTCTCCACCTCATGAGGTGGTAGTATGTTTCCTTGACTAAATTGACAAACTTAGGCCATCCTATGTTGTACATGTGTACTTTTTCTGTAGATTAGATCATGGCCTTCCACCAAATCAGGGCATCGCCCTTAAAGGACTGTGAATACATAATTGACCACATCCTTATAAGCACAACCGTTGATATCTACACTCTTTTCCATCTCGTCTAGCCATTTCAAGGCTTCTACTGCTCATTTTTCCCCATTAAAATCCGGGTTTACAGGAGACGAATATTTGTAGATACATCCGTCTTTAGAAGAACGGGACCTATAGCAAATTCTATTATCTTTGGTTCACTCTTCGCATTCGAAGAGTGAACTGAGCTCTCCTTACGCGCTGAGGATGGCGTGATTGATAATGGTCTGGAGCGAGTAGCACTCGACTCTCTAAGTTTTTCTATAGCCTTTTGCATGGCCTTTCCCAAGCTGCATCTATGCGAGCTTGGAAGTCATCTTTGTTAATGGCTATGTTTTCAGCCTTATTAGAGCTTATTCTCTCGGTGGGTCATTTAAGCTTTGGCCTAAACATCAAACAAAATTTCTCTTTAGCCATGGTATAACAACCATATTGGCTTAAACATTGGATATAACAATCCATCCCTATTTGAGCTAGTGTGAATAACATCACAACTCTTAGGCTTATCATATCTATATTTGCCTAGGTCTTAATAGGACCATCATAGGCAAATTACAATCTGGACATAGTCCATATATTATTAGACAGTGGATCGTAAGGTCACAACTGTCATTGTCATACTTGACAATTACATACAGCTCATAAGCTTGTCACTAATGGACATAAAAATATGGGCACATTGGCCTGTCACCTTGGACATAAAATTAGGCATATTGGCATGTCATCTTGGACATAAAATTGGGCACATTAGCCTGTCACATTGGACATAAAATTGGGCACATTGGCCTGTCACCATTGGACATAAAATTGGTCACATGGCTGTCACCTGGACAAAATTGGGCACATTGCTACATCATAACAAATGTAATTTATGACACGTTGGCCTACATCATAACAATGTATTTTTATGGCACATTGGCCTACATCATAACAGATGTAATTTATGGCACGTTGGCCTACATCATAACAGATGTAATTTATGGCACGTTGGCCTACATCATAATAGATGTATTTTATGGCACATTGGCCTACATCATAACAGATGTAATTTATGGCACGTTGGCCTGTCAATTGTCATCACATTGATGACTTTAGCCGGGATCACATTGATCACATAGGCTATATAATAGGTCTTCGGGCGTAGTCCTTTTACCTTGATGGCTAGGTGGTTCCTCAATTCACACTACCAGGACTATTAACCTTCCTTAATGTTATCATAAGAGTACCTTAATGATTGATTAATGGTCCCCGTCACATTGGACCTTAACGACCTTGGAGGCTTGAACCTAGTCCACCACCTCTGGATAGAGGGATAACTTCCCTTAACTATCCTGATAGAAGACATTTTATTCTTAATTATCATTTCTTGGACAATGTGTGGTCTGTGCCACTTGGCATAATCAAATCCATTAAGGTCTTTTGGAATTATATAGTAGAGCATAAATTTCGAGTAAAATCGAGACGCTCGCTTGAAAAGGATGAATACATATATATATAATTCCAAAAATACTTCATTAAATTCCAATAGAAATTACAATACTAGAAACAAATAAAATAAACTGTCCATACAAGGACTAAAAATAAAAATGTCCACACACGGACTAAAGAAATAACAATGTCCTCGTAGGGACTAACATATATTAGAAGAGACTTCACCCGTCCTTCTTTCCTTAACCAACTTGGAGAGTTTCTTGAAGAACTTATTCGTCTTCTTCTCCGTTTTCTCCGCTTGTTGTTGCATATCTTTCATTCGTTCTAAGACCTCATTGATGGCCTCAAGTGGCGGCGGAGGTTGTGTGGTTGTGGTTGTGGCATAATAGGATACTGGTATCCATAACTTGGATATCCAATAGGTGGATAAGCAGGTGGGAAAGGAGACGGGTAAAGTGCGTTATGCATGACCACTTGCATGTAAGGGTCATGCGACAATACTTGGTAATTAACAGGTGTAGACGGATTTAAAGGATCATATCCAGACGTATCCGGATATGTTGGGATAGGGTTATTATAACCTGATGGTGTGGTTGAACATGGTGGTGGTGTTGGTTCCACCACAGGTGACACATTAGAGGGTCCACCTATTTGTGGGTCCTCGTGAATAGTAGGGTAAGGTTTGGGCAAAGGTGGCAGCGATCTCGACCATTGGCCCGCACGTACCGATATACGTGCTCCTCTTTTCCTCCTTGGCAGTTCGGGTGGCGATTAAGGTTGTTCCACCGGTTCCATGTGCACATCTTCTTGCACGGGAGGTGGTTGGGAATGATGAGAAGGAGTGTTAGCGAAAGTAAATTGGTTCCAATATTGGTCCCACTCATTAGGACCTTGGTATGGCGATCCGGCGTAAGAGTTCGAATCACTTGAGATTTCTATGGGATGCGTCTGTGATCCCGACGATGGTATTTCGGATCGGAGTCTTCGTCCATGGGATTGGGCTGGTCTAACTGGTTTTGGTCGGCTGGGGGTGTATTAAAGTATTGGTTTGGGTTATATTCATCATGATAAGAATGATGAGAGTGGTGGGAGTGGTGTGAATGATGTGAATGGTATGAATGGTACGAGTTTTGAGTATGAGAAGGTGAATGTTGCGACAACGGCCATGAATCCCCCGAATCTTCATAAGGGTTCGGTGATGGGATGTGAAGGGATATGTCCTGAAGGTCCTCCCCCCTCATTGGTCCTTTTCCTCTTCCTCTTACTCTTGGCGGCATTTCCTGTTAAAAACAATTAAAAAACAGTACTAATAACTTAATAATGAAATGAGTAATCCTAGGTCAATGCCTAGACTCGGAAGTCTAAGGAATGTGTTTGTGTAAGTTTGAGATTAAACACAAAAGGCTAGTGTTTAATTCTCTCAAACGTTGGCTCTGATACCAACCTGTCACACCCCGTCTTTACAAAGCCAATCCAGACACCGGTGGGCCCGGGTGGGGAATATCGTGACGTAAGTTGATATCATCATAGTCAATTAAACACAACACAGCAGAAGTCTTGGATTTAAATTACTATTACAAACCAAATGTTCGAAATACAAAATAATATACAGGCTCGTAATAGAAGATCCATGGGCGGATCGTAAATTGTACAAAAGAAAGAATATAAAACAGACTTTGGGTAGATCTAGGATTTGCAAGACCCTCTTATCACTACCAAGCACTTCCAGCCTATTTTCGTATATTACCTGCAAGCTTAGTCTTTTGAAAATACGTCAGCTTTCGCTGGTAATTACACCCAACCGACTCATTTTGAAAACATTTAAAATATGTCTTAAGTGCGTATCAGTACAAAATCTTTTATAACTTGGGAAAGTTGACCGTCAAACCTTGTTAACAGATTCACATGTTTGTCTATACATACAAGGCCTGGTACGGAGACCGAGACATGATTAACGTACATACCATTTTGGACTCACGAAGGAGTCATTTCTTCCCAACCTTGTGGGTAATGCATTTTGAGCGTCTATCGGGTGTATGCCTACACCCGCGCTAAGGTCGTGGCCATTTTCTATTGTAATGAGCCGAGGATATCCAGGACACGGTAGTTAACCCCCGATGTTTAAGTTATCAAACAAAACTGATTAAAACGGAACATGCGGATTTACTAGCCACAATCTAGGATTCGATTGATCCCATTTCCGACCAAACGGTAATAATTTACCGTAACCCAAGCCCGTATAGGGGAAATAAGTCGAGAGTATTTACCTGAGCTATTCTTTGTTTAACGCAAGATTTATTAACTCAGCCGTACACAAAAGTACTAAGTGTAGATAGCATTTACCGGCAAGTCTCTAGTTTGGATTATGGCGTAAGCTAACCAATTAAATACTAACGGTCTTATTTAAGTCATAGACTTAGACCGACTAACGTACTTGATGAAAATGTATAACGCTAGATTAAACGATGATCGAATAGAATGTAGTTTTAATCCCAACAAGTACTTTGACTTGTGTAATATGGATAAACTATAAACATTCTGGATTTTGAGATTTAACTGACAAGGTTAGACCCGTTTTGGTTAATTTTCGTAAATTAGTTACATATACTAACCGTACGCATATCAGCGATATCGGGTAACCGGATAAGTTATGGACAAGTTCTATATGCCATTATACTTTAAATAAGTTGTAATATCAGTAGGATATCAACTTTTATGCCCGTTATAGTTTTAAAGTGAAACTATGCCTCATAAGGGCGTTTTGGTAATTCCATATTGTATAGAAGGAACTTGAATATAATTTAATGTTATAACTATCAGTATTCTGGAAAAATAACTTATTTATGATATAATATCAGTAGGATATTAATTATATGTGTGATTTATCTTTTATGACCAAACTATGCACCGAAGGGGCATTTTGGTCATTTTACACATAGTTTATAATGTAACATCCGTTGAAAAACGGGTTTTCAAAACCCGCTTCGTTTATTAATCGAATAGTCAGTTTTAAATTTTCGATGCTTATTTATGACTTATTATAATTTTAAACGATACATAATTAATAAACAAATTGGAATTTATAAGCTATAATTGTTAAAAAGTAAAAATAAAATAAATAAAAAGAAAAACAGGCTGCCGGGATTCGAACCCGGGTCAGCCGGAGGAAAGCTTAGCAACTTAACTCACACACATCCAACCACTCCGCCACTTGTGTTTTTTGATAATATATCGAAACAATTAATTCAAATAACAAAACTCGATATCAAAATCAGTCAACGACGCGCCCATTTCGCAGTCGCCGGAAATCCCGACGACTTCGCCAATTATTGTCGGTTTCTTATGACTTAGCGTGCGTATTAACACCTACATCGGTTATAACCGATGTCCAGTCTCGCGAAATCAGTCATAACCGCCGGAGAAAGATTGACCAACGAATCAAGACAGAAATCGGACCCAATTCATCGATATTCTTTCCTATAAATACACACCCTAGCCTCTGGTAATCTTTTCGCTCAAAATCACACCAATTCTCGAAGCAATTTCACTCGCCGAAACTTTTCTGCCATCACCGGACTTTCGCCGGAAAATCGCTGGAATTTCCGAACTCACGCTGTTAATCGGTATGATCAACTAAATCTCCTGTTAATCATTGTTTAGTAACTCAATTTCACATCTAAGCAATCAAAACTGTTAATTGATCCGAACAGACGGAGTTCACAAAACAGAGCCGACGAATCCTTGACGGAGTTCTGAGAAAGACACCTGTTCGGTACATTCTTCCCCAAACCCTCTCTGTTCATTACCTTTCAATTGATTATTATATTCGTTAATCGAATTTAAACAAGAAACAGTTGGTTAACCGTTGTCTGTGTTTTGAACGAAGAAGATGAGTTCGAACTAGTGTATAAGATTAATTAAAATCAGAATAATAAACGGGTTAGACACACAGTCCAGCGATGGACTGTGTGCACACAATGAATACACGTCTCGAGTTCGATCGCTGACCCGACCTCACTCTCTTAAATAAAAATGCTCTTTTTAAAACCGAACCGGGTTAACTCACAGTAAGATGTTAAGTATAATAAAAACCAGAATATTAACCAGGTTAGACACACAGTCCAGCGGTGGACTGTGTGCAAAACTAAACCGCAGGTCCCGGGTTCGAGACCTGTTGAGAGCTCCGGTTCGATACAATTAAATCCTTTTTAAATAAATGATTTTCGGATTAAATTAAATAGTGTATAAATATAATTAAAAACAGAAATATTTCGAGTTAGACACGTAGCTCAGTTGGTAGAGCTGCGTGAACGCGTACGGGAGGTCACGGGTTCGAGTCTCACCCAGCGCATGCTTATACACGACCGAACCGGTCAACGGTCAACGGTCAATAGTCATGGTCAACGGTCAAAGTCAACATTTTTTTCTATATTTTTATTTATTTATTTAATTTAAAAATCAATTAAAAATACTTAAAAATAATGTTTTTAAAGTTAGAAAATAGCCTTAAACTCACAAAAATATATCCAAAAATCCTATTAAAATTGTTAATAAAATCCACTTATTTACCGTACCTTTTCGTTATTAATTAGGTTAGTTATTCCTCGTCGATCAATCCTCTAAACTCGTGCGCATTCAACATCATCAACCGAACGCACCCAATGTGAGTGAACCTCTACCAATTCCCCGTTTTAATCACATTTTGGGGTGTATCATGTGTCGCTATTTATTCATTTCAATTAAACACTTGTGCATCCATCATATTCATGATCAAATGTGTTGCCAATATATATCAATTGTTTGTGTGGTTAATGTTTAGATTAAAGTTATCATTTTCAGTACATACATTATCATAGGCCGCCGCTCCCCATTACCTATGAGCGTGAGCTGTTCCCCATTACCTATGAGCGTGAACGAGGCGTTGCCAACATAAGATCGGCTCCGTTTGATTGAGCCTTGATCTCACATACATCATCATAGGCCGTCCGTTCCCCATTACCTATGAGCGTGAACGAGACGTTGCCAACATATACATTGTCATTCATATCATATACTCATGCAAGGTGGTTTGTGATTGTTTGTTTACATACGTTTGTTCATATATGATTATTGCATAATTTTTCCATATTAAATACAACAAGGAATCCATAACAAATGTTTTTAACAAGGTTCACTATCCAACTTTTGTTGACCCAAAATTCGCCATTTTTACACATGATACAGGTGATCAAGTTGAAGCAAGAAACATATAGGGCGGCCTAGAAGAATAAACCAGTTTAGATTTTGGATTGTTTTAGTTAATTTTTCCTTTCCTTGTATTGTATGAATTTGACTTAAATCTTTGAGATGTAATTCGAATTTAATAAATATGAAACATATTAGTAAACATCATGAGCTTTGGTGATAACCCAATTATGCCCCGACTCTTATTCCGCTGCGGGTCGGGGTGTGACATATAAAATATTTGGGATTCTGAGTTTATATCTTGTAACTACTGTAAAAATATTTAAAATAAGTTTTAAAATTAGTAGGTAACAAGCCTTGGTTGGTAAATATGGTTTAAAACCATATTATGCGCCGAAATGACGCTTACGTCGTAAAATGACGATTTGTGTGATGTTCAACGAAAACTGATGTTAAGGTTAAGATAATATGTCTTAGATATGTTATTTAATATAACCTACCAGTAGGTAAAGATTTGTTTTGAAAAGATATAATTAAAACCATTTTATAAGCCACAAGGGTTTTGTCGTCATTTATCGACGTAATACAAGGACTTGCTCATAAACTCTGTTTATAATCTGATTTGACATCCCAAATAATCCTACTTATGATATTACATCAGTAGGTAATTCATTTTCAAGTTCATTATCATTTAAACCTTATTTTATGCAAAACGGGCATTTTAGTCAAAATGGCATAATTACGGAACTTGTGCATAAACTCAGATTCTGATTATGATCATGTAATATAACCTCAGGGGGGTTATGCTACATATTATTATGATCATAATGCAACTTTATATTAGTAGCTAACTAATCTATATCGGGTCAGAATCGAAAGTCAAAGCAGAAGTCAAACTTTGCGACTTTCGGTTGCGAACCGACCATAGAACTGAAATTGACGAGCCGAACATGTTCTTACTTGTTATAATAATTATTACGAACTTGTTTAAGTGTCAAAACATGTTTCATAACATATATAAGATCAAATTATAACATTTCCAAAAAATGGCCTGTTTGACTTTTTAATATAATGACCCGTCAATTGGTCTAGCAAACGTGATTTTCAGGAGGTGCCCTTTATAGGGACTAACACCTACCTTATTACGATCACTTAGCCATGTTCGTTACGAACAATGGCTGGACCATAATGGTCTCAACCGAAGGTCAAGGCGTTTTCCGTAAAACGCTTGACTTTTGGCTATAAAAGCCTATAAACAAAATTGCAAGAGGAAGGAACACTTCCAAGTGGTTCCTAGAATGCAATAGACCTAAGTTGGATGCTCCTTTCAGTTAGGAACTTCCAGAGGAGGGATATAGAGTTGTGAATGAGAAAGGTGCAAGTTCAAATGGTGAACCTTGGCACCTATTTATAGTTGGAGAGCTTGAATGAGGTGATGCCAGGTGTTAAGGGTGTAAGAGGAAGCTTATGAGTGTCCTAAAACGTGGCATCGCAGTTTAGAAAGCCATGGTTACGAATCAAATGGTTTTTGGCAATTTGTGTGGATGCCAATGCAATTTTATGCAGACACGGGCCTCTCGCGCCCCGCGAGAGGCACAAGCCTTGCCTCTCGTGCCCCGCGAGCGCCCCGTGTCAGTTTTCAAAGTTTGACACTTTTAGCCCCTCAACTTATAAAACCTTCTAAAACACCTTTTTAACTTATTTAGCCCTCCGTAACCAATATTTGGCATACCCGGGAGTATGCCCGGACATTATCGAGCTCTCGGTTCGTTAAAAGGTCACTCAGAGGTATAAATAACATGTTGACATTTTTATCCCCTCCACAATCCAACTTTCACATATTTACGGATTTAATTCATCTCGTCCAATAAACGAGACATATGAGAGGTAGGACTTCATAAAGGGTCACTCAGAGGCTCACTTTAAGCATGTTGACACCTTTAGTCCCTATCAGTCTTTAATAGACTTAAATAAAAGTACAACGCGTGTCATTATACTATTGGACACGATTTTACGAGGTGTTGCATTAGCACTAAAAGAAAAGAATTAAAAGATATTTCTATAGTGTCAGATTTTTTAGATGTTTTTTCCAGAAGAGCTACCTGGACTACCGCGTGATCGCGAGGTTGAATTTAGAATTCACCTAATACCATGAACTGCACCGATTGCCAAAGCACCCTATCATCTAGCGCCAACAGAAATGCTAGAATTGAAGAAGCAACTAGACGAACTATTGGAAAGAAGGCTTCATACAACCTAGCTCATCACCTTTGGGACCGCCAGTGCTATTCGTTAAGAAGAAAGATGGATCGATTCGCATGTGTATTGACTACAAAGAATCGAATAAAGTCACATTTAAAATCGGTACCCGCTACCAAGAATCGATGATTTATTCGATCAACTTCAAGGAGCTCGATTCTTTTCAAAGATTGATTTACCTCAGGGTATCACCAACTGAAAGTACAGGAAGAGGACATTCTAAAACTGCTTTTAGAGCAAGGTATGGACATTATAAGTTTACAGTTATGCCATTTGGTTTAACAAATGCTCCAGCTGCATTTATGGACATGATGAACAGGATATGTAAACCATACCTAGATAAGTTTGTAATTGTCTTCATAATGATATACTTATTTATTCCAAGAGCAAGGAAGAGCATGTTGAACATCTACAAGTACTTCTGACATTTTTGAGAAAAGAAAAGCTTTATGCTAAATTCTCAAAATGTGAGTTCTGGTTACAAGAGGTACAATTTCTTGGACATTTGATTAATCACGAAGAATTCACGTAGATCCTACAAAGATCGAGGCAATTACCAAATGGAAAGCCCTAATTCACCAACATAAGTAAGAAGTCTTCTTGGATTGGCAGGATACTATAGACGCTTTATTCAAGATTTTTCTAGGATAGCCATTCCATTAACCAAGTTAACATGTAAATCAGTTAAGTTTGAATTGGGACCAAAACAGGAGGAAGCTTTCAAGATTCTGAAACAAAGACTAACTATGCACCAATACTTGCCTTACTAGAAGGAATTGAAGATTTCATAGTATACTGTGATGCATCAAAATTAGGATTTGGATGTGTGCTGATGTAACGTCAGAAAGTGATTGCTTACGCCTTTAGACAATTGAAAAAGCCTAAAGAGAACTACACAACACATGATTTGGAATTAGGAGCGATAGTTTTTGCCCAAAAATTGGAGACATTATCTTTATGGTAGTAAGTTCATTGTCTTTACAGATCATAAAAGTTTAAGATATATTTTCGAGCAAAAAGAACTGAACATGAGATAAAGACGCTGTATGGAAATCCTCAGTGATTATGATTGTTATATCCAATATCACGAAGGGAATATAGTACTGAGTTTAAGTTGAAAATACCATGAGAAGCCAAAAAGGGTACGTGCTCTCAGGTTAAATTTGCAGATAGATTTAATAGAACAATTAAAGAAAATCCAGGAAACAACAATCAAGAATGAGGCTGAAGGATTAAAAGGAATAATCAAAGAATAAGAAAAAGGAACAGATGAAATTTGGAAATTCCATAAGAAAAGAATTTGGGTACCTATCCAAGGAAATTTACGGAACCGAATTTTAGTAGAAGCTCATAAGTATAAGTATAAGTATACGATGCATCCTGGTAATGACAAGATGTATCAAGATTTGAGGAAGGATTTTGGTGGATAGGAATGAAAAATGACATAGCAAGTTATGTTTCAAAATGTTTAACTTGCTCACAAGTTAAAGCTGAACATCAGAAACCTTCACGTTTACTTCAACAATTAGAGATGCTAGTTTGGAAATGGGAATTGATAACAATGGACTTTGTACCAAACTACCCAAGACATGAAAAAGTAATGACACAATCTGGGTGATTGTGGATAGATTGACTAAGTCTGCACATTTCTTACCAATGAAGGAAACTTTCAGTATGGAACGATTAGCTAAGCTGTATGTGGATGAAATAGTCTCACTACATGAATCCCTTTATCTATTGTGTCCGACAGAGAGAGTCGTTTTACTTCTCATTTCTGGACAAGTTTTCAAAAAGCTATGGGAACTCGATTAAATCTAAGTACAGCTTATCATCCTCAAACAGATGGACAAAGTGAAAGGACGATTCAGACTCTGGAAGACATGCTTAGAGCCTATATGATAGACTTTGGAGGAAGTTGGGACGATCATTACCATTAATATAATTCTCTTACAACAATAGTTATCATACAAGCATTAATGCTGCACCATTTGAAGCACTCTACGGACGAAAATGTCGAACACCTGTGTGTTGGGTAGGGATAGGAGAAAAGCAATTATCAAGACCTGAGATTGTCCAAGAAACAACTGACAATATAATTCAAGTCAATGAAAGACTGAAAACGGCCCGAGATCGTCAAAAGAGTTATGCAGATAATCGTCAAAAGCATTAGAATTTCAAGTCGGGGATAAAGTATTGCTGAAAGTTTCACCTTGGAAAGGAGTTGTCAGATTTGGTAAAAGAGGAAACTTAAGCCCAAGGTATGTTGGACCTTTTGAAGTTATCAAACGCATAGGACCAGTATCTTATCAGCTACAGTTACCTGAAGAAATGACAGGAGTACATGATGTATGTAACCTAAATAAATGTTTAGCCGATGAATCATTGATAGTACCTCTTCAAGACATAGAGGTACATGAGAAACGAAATTTATTGAGAAACCCTTACAAATTGAAGACAGGAGGGTCAAGATCCTCAAGCGTAAAAGATTGATTCTGGTCATAGTGAAATGGATTCAAAAAGAGGACCGGAATATAACTGGGAACTAGAATCGGAGATGAAAAGAAATACCCTCACTTGTTCAACTAAATCTTGAGGACGACATTTTAATAAAGGTATGGATGATGTAACATTCCATAATAATAATAATAATAATATATGATAATAAAATAACAATAATAATAATAATAATAATAATAATATAATAATAATAAATAATGTATATAAAGCTTATATTATTATTAAACGGGTAGATTACGAGTAAGCTGACAGTTAGAAATATGAGATATCTAACGAACATTTACTTTTATAAGAACTGTTTAATAATTAATAATAAAATATATTATTATAATTGACCTTAACCCTTTTTTAATGAAACTTAAGTCAAAATGTAAATAAAAATATGCTCGTTCTAATGACATATTCATTGTTTTATAAAACGTTATATTTTAGAAGTTATAAATGATAAATGAGTGAAGCAGCTGAATTAATTATATATATAAAATAATAATAAATTTTAACACACAAGAGATTGTATTCTTCGTGACTTACAGTAGTTACTCACTTTCAAGAGATAAGAAATAATATAGTTGATGTAGCAAATTTGATGGAAAAGTAAAGGAGAATACTACTATTAATAATAGAGTAGTTGGTGGGCTTTCCAAACTACTCATATTTTTCTTTCTCTCTTTTGCTCTATACTCAATACTTTAAACTCTGCTCCATTGTAAGTGTTTTTAACCCTCATCACTTACGATACCCTATCCGATTGATCTGGAACCCATCAACGGATGTCAAAGTACTGTCTATATAAGGCTATACTTTGTAAACTACATTGGGGTTTTGTCTCGTGATGTATCGTTAAAGTTTAAGTTGGGGTGTTACACTAACACGGGTTGCATTGTATTTTTATTAGAAACCTAGGATTAGCACCAGGAAGCTTTAAGCCAAAACTATAAAACTATAATGTGAGCATTCTTCTTTTTACCAAATGCTTTACAAAATCCTAAAATGCTTTTCAGTTATACTTACAGTGATTAAGTTTTTGTATTCTAAAATTACTGCCGGTATCTTGGGTTTTGTATACACTACTTGATAATCTTCATTATTGGACGAAAGATAGCCAATGAGTGATATGACAACCGTCACATCGGAACTGCCACCGAGTGACAAATACTAATTGAGTATTTGATAGATAAAAACAATGTAATCACCCTTAATACTGAAAACAATGTTTTTTTTTATAAAAATGAATGAACTCACCAGTATTTTTCGCTGATAAAATGTTTTTAGACGCGTTTTATGTAACTTACTGTGAAAGTAGTAGAAGCCTGTTATGGAGCACTGAAGGCTTAAATAAAGTGGCTATGACTACCTAAATAAAAGAAGAAATTTATGTTCAGTCAACTAGGGTTTATCTCTATAAAAATATTTGAATGAAATATGGGTTTTATCCCATTTGTTTAATATTAAACTTTGGTGTTTTTACAAACTCTGAAATATTTCCTAACTACGATCCTGATGATAAATTCCGCCGCCAATTTAATAAACACCGATACCACCAGTAAAACTGGTTCACGGCTCCCTCCCAGGGTGTGGTCAGGGTTGTGACAACATCCCCGGCTATAAATGGGATTAATCGAGTATACCATTATCGTTCCATAAATTCAACAACACTTTCCCATCGAATCATTGGCTAACAATTCAGTTGTAACATCCGTAAAAAACCGGGTTAACCAAACCCGCTTCGTTTAATAACCGAACAACCAGTTAAAAATTTCGTTGCATATTTAATGCTCAAATTAATTTTAAACGATACATAATTAATAAGTATATTAGAATATAAAATTTATGTTTGAAAATTTATTAAAAAATAGTGAGAAAAAAATTAAATGCTGAAGCCGGGTTTCGAACCCGGGTCAGCCGAGAGTATCACAAAGTCTTATCTCATATCCATCCAACCACTCCGCCACTTGTGTTGTTTGATAACATATTAAAACAATTAGTACATATAATAAAACTGGAAAATCAAACCCAGTCAACAGCGCGCCCAAATCCACAGACGCCGGAAAATCCGACGATTTCGCCAATTGTCGTCGGTTACTTTTGACTTAACGTAAGAACTAACGACGCCATCGGTTATAACCGATGTCCAGTTCCGCGACATCCGTCGTAACCGCCGGAGAACGGCTGACCAATGAATCGAGACGAGAAACAGACCCAATTCAACTTGATTCTTCCCTATAAATGCACACCCTAGCCTCTGGTAAACTTTTCGCTCAAAATCGCACCGATTCTTGAATCAATTTCACTCGCCGGAAAATCTCTGCAAGTCGCCGGAAAACCGAGATTTTCATCTACACGGTAAATACCTCGACATTTTCTGTTTTAACCCATTGTTAGACTATTACTAACATCAATCCCTCACCCAGAATCTATTCCAGACGACGTTGCCGGATATTCCATTTTCACCGGAAAACTTCTGGAATTTCCAGAATCACACTGTTAATCGGTATGATCATCTAAACATCCTGATAATCGTTGCTCAGTAATTCAATTTCATATCTAATCAATCAAACTGATTATTGAATCCGAACATAGGGAGTTCACAAAACAGAGCCGACGATCTTTGCCGGATTTCTGAAGAAGACAATCTGTTCGGTACATTCTTTCCCCAAACCCTTCTGTTCAATACCTTTCAATTGCTCATAATATTCGTTAACCGAATTAATCAAGAAACAGTTGGTTTAACCATTGTCTGTGTTTTGAACGAAGAAGACGAAGTCGCTTAGGTTATAAGATTAATTAAAATCAATATTATGAACGGGTTAGACACACAGTCCAGCGGTGGACTGTGTGCAAATAAACACACATACGTCCCGAGTTCGATCCTTGACACAATCACATACGCTGTAATAAAAATGTACTTTTTTTAACTTAACCGGATCCACACGCAGTAAGATGTTAAGTATAATAAAAACCGGAATATTTACCAAGTTAGACACACAGTCCAGCGGTGGACTGTGTGCCAAACTAAACCACAGGTCCCAGGTTTGAGACCTGTGGAGAGCACCGAGTCGATACAATTAAATCCTTTTTAAAATAAATGATTTTCGGATTAACTTAAATAGTGTATAAATATAATTAAAAACAGAAATATTTCGGGTTAGACACGTAGCTCAGTTGGTAGAGCTGCGTGCACGCGTACGGGAGGTCACGGGTTCGAGTCTCACTTAGTGCAATAATATTCCCGATCGAACCGGTCAAACAGTCAACAGTCACAGTCAAACAGTCAACGGTCATGGTCAACGGTCAAAAGTCAACATTTTTTTATTATTTTTATTTATTTATTTAAATTAAAAATCAATTAAAAATACTTAAAAATAACATTTTTAAAGTTAGAAAATAGCCTTAAACTCACAAAAATATATCCAAAAATCCTACTAAAATTGATTAATAAAATCCGCTTATTTACCGAACCGTTATGTTATTATCTAGGTTAGTTTCTCTCGTGGTTAAATCCAAATTCGTGCGCATTCATCATCAGTCCAAGAAACGCAACCACTGTGAGTGAATTCTTACAAACTCCCCTTTTTATTCACGTTTTGGGGTGTATCATGTGTCGCTTAAACTAATTCGTTATATTCAAACTCGTGCTATACCATATTATGATCTAAACTTAGAATGTAAATATTGTTTGTAGTTATGTATTACATATTGTCAATTTGTATGCAAATTATTTGTTAGGCCCATCAGTTCCTCGTGGGAGACGAGTTGAACAACGCGTGCCTTAAAACTCATTCATTAGGCCCATCAGTTCGTAGAACAACGCGTGTCTCAAAACTCATTCATTAGGCCCATCAGTTCCTCGTGGGAGACGAGTTGAACAACGCGTGCCTCAAAACGATCAATTGTTGTATGTGTGTGCAATATCTAATATTAAGTGTTTTGTGAATATATTTACATTTATATTTACTCATATGTGGTTATGCACTTTATTTAATAATCAATTCAATAAACTTGTTTAAATGTTTTTCATAGGATTCACTCGCCAACTTTTTGTTGACCCAAAAACCATTTTTACACATGATACAGGTGAACAGGATGAAGCAAGGAAAACATAGGAAAATGCCTTAGAAGAAAAATAATGAAGTTTAGAAGGATGTATAGAACATGTTGTATTTGTTTGATTTGATTGTATGATTCCATTTAAATTGTAATAATAAATATGAAACATTATAATAAATGTCATGAGCTTTGATGAAAACCCAATCATGCCCCGGTCACCTTTTCTGCTGCGGGTCGGGGTGTGACATCAGTAGAGCTCAGTGACACGTAGCTTAGCTACGCTTTTAGTGGAGACTTAGAAGTTTATTCCTTGATAGGAACATTATAGTTTGCATGCTAGCGAGTATATATTTTGGAAACGACACTTTGGAATCATATTATGCTAGCTTTTCACTGGATATCGAGGTGAGTTCATAACCCCCACTTTTTACAGTTTTATATTTTTATAAATGTTTTCGGGGGTGGAAAGACATGCAAGTTTTGCAAAAGTACACAAAATTTCGATGAACGAAAACTATATGTTTCTAAACCATGATACGAATGAATTCCAACAAACTCAAATGGTTTACGAAAAGATTATGCTGAATATACCGATTTTACAAAACACACACGTATTTTCAAAAGGTGCATGAGTTTCATGACTAGTGATGGGATTGTCCTAGTTACAACGGGACTGGGTTGTCCTGCATACACATAAGGGGACTGGTTGGTCCTGCTTACATGCTCAAATGGGCTAGGCCTATTCTCACTTGTGCAAGGCACAAAGACTTTAGTGGGTTAGGCCCACCTATGCTCGTGCGAGGCACGAAGACTCAAGGACTGGATTGTCCTCTACTCATCCGTAAGAGTCGTAGGGTTCTTAAAATTGTATAGTGAAGTCCTCGCTACATATCGGAACTATAACCGCCTGCTAGTCTACCGTCTTGAGTAAACGGTTTGGCGAGGCACTTCCTAGCTTGAGGTTGGTTATAGGCTCATGCGGGCATGTTGTCTTTGTCGTACGCGGACATCGATGGTTCTACAAGTTTTTCAAATTCAAAGTTTTCAATTAACATGCCGAGAAAAAAATGATTTTATTACGTTTTCTCAACATCATTTAAACCGGTTATCAAAAAGATTTATTTTAAATTTGTTTCAAACAACTATGAACTCACCAACTTTATATTGATTTTTCGCATGTTCTTTCTCAGGTCACATATTCAATTTATGGCACAGTTGGAATAGGAGGATCAATGGAGATTCAAGTACTTAGCGGGTGTTCACTTTTTAGAAGTCTTAGCATTATGTACATCTGATGTGCAATGAAGATACCAGTCAGATCACGCCCAACTCTGATTTTAGCAAGTGTCACAGATCTGTAACAGCCTAGCGTAACCGCACCATGATATTGTCTGCTTTGGCAGCCAACACGCCCTCAGCGCCCACCCGTCACGGTTTTAAAACGCGTCATGATGGTGAAAGTATTAATCCCCTTATAAGGAAGCCTTTGTTCCCCTTGACAACCGATGTGTGATATCACAACTTTTTCCAGCGAGTGAACTACCTTACCCAACTAATGTAATGTCCTGAACCACGTAGTGGCATTAGTTTTTGGATTTCGAAGCCGTGAATAAGATATACGAGTTCCGGTGAAGATTCCAAACATATTCCGACGATGTTGTTTTGAGTTTTCTCTTCAGGAATTAGTAGATCAGGCATTTATATGTGTCCATGTGTGTTTTCGTGAAGTTTTGTGCTCCGGCGAATTTTCGTCGACTCTCCTCTACACTAAGGGTTAAAATTAGGGCTTTCGATGAACCCTACATTTTCGGACTCCTAGTGACTATTAAAATCTATACAAAACACTTTTATTAGGAAATGAGAACATTTTTCGGACACATCTCAGAGTCCGGAGACGTTTGTTGTAGCGTCCTCGTGGTGTTTAGAAGCGAATTTAGTGATTCTTGATAGTTTGGTCAACCGGTCAAAGTTTGATCAAACTTGGTCTACTCGGGTTAAAGCGGGTCAATGTACAGATTGAGGTGAGTGTACGTGTCAAACGAGTCATTCGAGAAGGTATGATGCGTTGTTGGTTTAAAACCAACTAGAATAACATTTTTATGTTATCAATCTCAAGGCAAGTTGACATAGTTTATTTTTATCAACTCCAAATATAACCCATTATCCGGCTGAGTTAACATCAATTTAAAGTTAACAATCAAAACTTAAAATTAATGGTAAAACAAAATTTTGTAACTTTGAAAAATACATGGATTTAAGTTGGATTGTGTTTCTCGAAAGAGACCACTTTTTTCGACACTGAAAAAGTTGTTCTTTTAAGCTTGTTATGATCCTCAGTTTGGGAAAGAGTTTCTCAATACATAACTCCATGAAAATTGGATTTTCTTTTGTATGAGCTTGTTGATGTTGTTCAGAAAAGCAAGATTTAGGATGTTCGGAAACACTTGATGTATTCTTTCCCAAAGAACCTCAAAGTTGTCAACTTCTGTTGCTTTTAAGGTTTTTTTATGGTAAGGTATATGGCAGCTCCCACTACTGCCAACTGGCCCATGGCCTTAGCGTCTTTGTGTATGAAGTTTAAGAGTCTTAGAAAGGATTGAGTTATGGACAAAACTTTCCTATATTCTGACCAAAAGTTGTCATCTAGAACATAACTTTTTATATCAACAACCTCACTACTCTCAGAGATATTAACCCAGGTTTTTATAGTGTCTTGGGAGTTGAACACTTGTTTCAACGTATAGACGTCAGTGGAGATATTAGTAAATCCCTGTTTTTTTGATGACTTTTCATGAAAGAATGATGATAAACATTTGACTCTTTTAACAACCCTATCATTTGACTCTTTTAACAACCTCATCAATCTATGGTATGCTTTTAAACTGTCTAAAACACAATCCACGAATTTAGCTACATAATGTGGCCAATAGAGTGAAGGACTAGAGTTGATTACCTTCTCCATAAATGAATAGTAAAAAGGATCACATTTAGTTATGATTTGCAAAACTTGTTCAAGTCCAACATATGTGAACACTTCCTCAATCAAATCAAGTAAGCAACTTGCAACTCTATGATTTGTTTCATTCAACAGCTCATGCTCATGTATTAAAATTGAAATTTCAAACAACTTGCAAGTACTTATGACTGAATCAAAATCGTTTTTATACTCCTTGTTATCGCTTGACATCCACTGTACAAAATTGTCACAGTTAACCAATGCTGAGCCGCTCACACGTATGGCTTCAACCATCTATTTAAAGTAAGTTCAATCGACAACTATAAAAGGAATCTTACAATCTATAAAAAGTTTGTCAATGGCTAGACTAGCATCATTCTGTAACTGTTGTGAACGAGCATTCAAATTCAACTAGGATCATTACCCCCAATTAGACTAGTAGGCTTATCACTGTGCAATTGTTGTGAACAGTTATTCAAATTCAAACTACGATCATTATAGCCAATTAACCTACAACTTTCATAAACATTTAAATCAACAACATTCAAATTTATATTAGAACTATCCCCCATAGTTAACCCGCTAATTTCACCAACATTCGAATCAGCAATCCCTAAGCTATTTCTCATCTTCCTATAAATAAGGATAGAGATGAGCAAATGGTATTGGGTACCTGTACCAAACCGGTATTGAATTTACCAAACCGGGTACATTTTCGGTAACAATATTTACCCTCAAATACTGGTGTCGTACCAATATGGGTAACGAACCGTACCGGGTATATTCGGTACCGGTACGATTGGTACCGAGCTCATTGTCACACCTCAACCGATGGCGGAAACATTGGAGTGAGATGAAGTAGATTGCTCAATTCATCATAACACTATTTACGACAATATTTAAATCAAAACTCGTTCATTTCATATCAAATTGTCAATTACAACAGAAATAAAAATACAATAACTTCAACAAAATTACAACATGAAAGGCTAACATTCTAGGTGCGTTTCTATGTCGTCCCTACTAGATTTGTCATAAGCATCATCATCAACCTGTGACATGTTAAAAGTATAGTTCAATACAAAGGTATTAGCGAGCACACAAGTTTAAGTACATAGCATAAGTATAAAAGAGTTTACTCAAATCCACATGGCAATTGTATACAAGGTAGGCTAGCATGCAATACTAATTGTCAAACCCAAGTGTCCACAAGTATTAAGTGTGTCCCTTGTCACACGAAGTAACGAGACTAAAGTATGAATAAGAATAAGAATCAGCTTAATACTTAACATTACCTCGACGGGCGGTGTGCTACTCCTATAGCGCTATATATGTTAAGTTGGGGCTAGCTAAGTTAATAACCATAAGCAAGTATGAATTTAGCATGAACCTAAGCATAACAATAAGCATGTATCACAGATCGAGTGTATAAAGCATGTAGTGTATATTCGTGTATTTTTGTAAGTTAATATGTTACAACCCAAATTGTGTAAAAAAGGAAAATGGGTCAAGTGTACTCACGGTTTTGCAAGCTTTCACTTATTACTGCGCAAAGGATTTGGAGGGTTGGAAGAACACAAAGCTATCTTTTGAAAGCCTTGAACCTTTAGATAGAGAGAGCTTTAGAGAGAAGAGAAGAAGTGTTTGAGGTGTGAAATGAGAGTGGGAGGAGGTGGGTATTTATAGATGGGGTTAGGGGGTTGAGTTAGGTGAGTATTAAATGCAAGAAACACAATCCAACAAACACACTTTTGCCCAATCCATAAGCTAGAAACAAGAATCTGCGGTTTATGCCATTTTTAATCCTTGAACTTAGTTATCTTTCATTTCAGGCTATAACTTGTCATTTTTGCATGTAAAAACGCATATAAGTATGATTTGAGTATCGAGTGTGAATGTACGAGTCTTTGCACGTATAACAAGTATTAGTTTAAACGATTGAACGCATGTAAAACATGTATATATAACAAGCATGAATGTTTATTACGATTCAAGTCTCGGATTACAAAATTGGGAAAAGAAATACGAATACAAGTTTCCACAAATAGAAATACGATTATACTTTCTAATTAAGGAAAGTACGAAAAAGCGAGGCGTTACACTCATCCCTAAACAAGACATGTACATTCAAGCATGTAGCAATATCATTACCTGCTTTTTTTCCAGGTGTGGCTTCGTTCTTATCTCATTCTTGTAGTTGTGTTTGCAATAGTTGCATGTCAGATTATTTGAACTATAACTATGAATAATATATATATATATATATATATATATATATATATATATATATATATATGTCCTTGCTTGTTATCTTTATGCATCTTAACCTTGCTTGGTGAACCAACTATTGAACTAGTATAATCATTAACTTTGATCAAGCTAATAGTAGTTGATTATAGCGCTATAGGTCTGACAAACCTATCACTGTTGATTGACCTTTTTTAGGGGGAGCGGAGATGATTGAAACAACAACTATGTAATATAGGTTAACTCGTGGAGTTGAACCCACAATTGTAACTAGGGTTAACCTATGTGGTTGAACCCAACTATGTAACTAAGGTTAACATGTGTGGTGGAACCCAACTATGTAACATAGATTAACTCGTGAAGTTGAACCTACAATTGAAACGGTAACACAACATAGGTTAATCCGTGGAGTTGAACCTACAATGTCAAGAGGGTTAAATGTAAACTTTGTTCTCAAATGTGTTGTTTTCACAAGATTGCCTTTAATAAACCATTGGCATATGAATTGTTAACTCAACTTTTTATATCCTACATCTATTCAAACCTATGTATGCTAACAAACTATTTTTTAGTTAACCATTTGATCTTATACATATTTTAGGAAACAATGCATGAAGTACTATCAAGCTTTGAATAACATAGGATCTTTGGACTCACTTAACTATAAATTGGGATTATTCGTCATTGTTGAACTATTTGTCTTTTGTTTGTTATGCAAGAATTTTAAGTTTAATTTAATTAAATATTTGAACTTTAGTTTATCATGAGCTTTTGAACAGTTTTCGCTTCGCTCTAGTATTTCTGCAATTGGTTAGGGTGTTACACATGTTTGTTTTATGAAACAAGTAGAACAATCATTTTCTCTGAAAAGTGTCTATTGTGTTATTTCTAAAAGAAAGTATTTTTTCATATGGGTCAACTGCGACAGTTTTAACAAGCCAGTTAGTTTTTATAAAAATAAGTATTTTTTCTAACCGACTTGAACCAGTGGGTAAACGGGCTAGTTTCAAGAAGCTGGTACATTTATATAAGGCTACTCGGTGTGGGTGACGGGCCTCTCTCCAGGACGACCCGCCACGTCAGTAAACGCGTCAGAGAGCTTGGAGGACGCCCCTGCAGAGGTGGAAGCTTGGAAATGGGCGACGACCCGCCACATCAGCAAACGCGTCAGAGAGTTTTTTTTATTTTTCTTTATTAATTAACTAGTTTTTAACATTTACTTATATAAATAAAATCATTTTATATTAAAAACACACATTACATAACCTAAAGTAAGTAAAAAATAAAAACATTACTGAAAAAAATAATAAACATAACCTAAAAAAAAACCTACGAACTCCATTTTTTTGCGATTTTTTCTTTCATTTTTCGCAAAACCGGCGATCTTCTTCAGGATACGCGTTTATATCGGCTGTCATGATTTCCCACTCTTTAAACTCGACCTCGCGTTCCTTCGCTTTCACCTTTTGAGCCGTGATCTCGGTGAACACTCTGAACTGATTCATAAGGTCGTCCATTTTTTATTTGGAACTGGTCCCGGTGCGGCATGTTTTTTTCAGCTGCCGCCCTTTTTGATTTGTCCCTGCCCGGGGGACGCTCCTCCTCTCTAACCACAAACTCTTCATCATCGAATTCGGGCTCGTCGTTTATATTTATTTGACAACGGGCGTCCGAGCCTCCACCCACGCTGTAACTACCGGTCTCCGAGGTTTTTGTTCGTTTGGCCGTTGAAACCTCATTTGGGACTGGCGCCCACTTTGCTGGTTCGCAATATTTCCCAAGCACGTATGTCGGGGAAAGCGGTTGCATGCGTATCTTCGTATCGACGCATCGCCTCTTTAAACACGTCTTCATCGCTCATCCACTACGGCGACCAGTATACAAGTTATTATAAATCGCCGAAAACCGGTTCACGACCGGATGCATCTTCCTCCACTTGGAAGATACGGAATCGATGTCGCGATAATGACCTTGTTCCATTATCGCAAGAAACTTCGACAGTACTTCCTTCCAAAACCCGTCGCCGGTTTAGTTGTTACCTATATTTTTAAATTGTAGCAAAGTTATATTAAAAAAAAGTTTATTGTATCAATTTTTGTTATATTTTATAAAAGTTTAGTTTGTACCAATAATGGGGCTTTTGGAAGTGCTAACCCACACCTTGGCTAACGCCTCCTCCTCCGTTTTCGTCCAAAGTTTCGCCTTCACTCTCGAAGGCTGTTCTTTCTAACCATATGTTGTTTACCTTTTTTTCGTTTGGACGTTTGAGGTTGGGTCTCAGGAACAAATTCTTCAACATCCTCTTCGGGTTGTGGTTGAGAAGTGTAAGGGTTTCGCATTATCATTTGTTGAACCAACTGCATTTGAGCACTTGGCTCATTTGCGAAAACGCGTTCGGGCTTTGTTGAAAACCCCCAAAAGCGTTGAAAGAAAATTGTGACGATGACCAACTCGGCTCCATACTAGGATAGTAGCCGGGTACGGAGAAAATATTTTGGTTTGGGTTTGGGTTCGGGTTTGGATTTGGGTTCGGGTTGCTCGGGTTGTATGGATCCATGACGAAAGTTGAAGATTTTTAAAAAAGTTGGAGAGTTATAAAAAGATGGGAATGGTTTTATAAATTTGAGAGAAAGAGGTGAAGAAAGTGTCTAAAAATATGGGATGGTATTGGGGTATTTTTTTTTTTTATAATCTAGCCGTTGTTAAACGGCTATATATTTAAAATATATTAAATCTCGCCCCGTCTCACACGTCGCCGGGAGGACTGACAGGACGACGCCAGGCCACCCGGCATGGTGTTGGGGGCGTCGTCACCGGCCACGCAGCTGGAACGGCCCCACACCGAGTGGCCTAAAAAGTCGCCAACGCTTTTGATTTATTCTATGCTAAAAATGTACAGTTCTAAAGTTTTATTAAATGGGTTGAATGGGTTAGGTTTGTAGAGTAGGTCAACCAATTGGTTTTACTAAATGGCTCAAGTGGGCCAGTTTTATTAATTAGGTTGAACAAGCTTTTTCTTTCAATTGGGTGGAATGGGTTAGTTTTATAAACGAGTCAAAAGTTCACACGGGTCAACTTGGGTCAGTTTTAATAACTAATGAGATTTTACGAATGTCTCAAATAGTTTCAAAGTTGAGGGCATCCAAGCACCTAAGCTGTTGCGTAAAATATAAATAATTTTTTTGCTGGTAAACAATGAATTAAGAAACGGTCATTATTAGGATTTTTATTTTGCTGGGAATGATAAACAACGAATTAAGAAATGGTCATTATTAGGATTTTTATTTTTGGGAATTAGTGGTGAGGCATCACTATAGTTGTTATTTTGCATGGTGGTGGTGTTGTTTTTAGGGAAACGTCTCTTAGGCTATTTGTTTTTTAGAGGAAAACGTATGTCGTGTGCGGACACATCTACAGACATTTGTATAGAAGAGGACTAAATCTCTGCAGTCTGCAAAAAGAAGACTATTTGATTTTTAACTTCCGCAAGCTGCTGATTTATTAACATCTAGATCTTCTAATCATGACAATTTATCACAAACAATGGACTAAATCAGCATAAAAACACTAAAAATTTCACAACAAACAATGAACTAAAATGGAGAACAATCAATAACCATTTTCATCATTCAAGATATCTAATTAAGAACTAACATCATAAAAAAAAACAACCAAGAGCAAATAAATGTACTAAATGGAGTACATACATGTGATTGAAGAAGAATCCGGCGGCTGGGCCGAGGTGGTTGAGAGCGGGCCAGTGGCGAAACCAAAAAAATTTAAACGGAGGGTCAGAATTAAATTTTCTTTTTATATTCATTATTGTTTGTCAATTGCATTTTTAAACGATCAATATACAACAAACTTAAAGAATGATTCTCAATTACTCCTTCACTACTTTAACTGATATCTAAAGTATTTGATAAATAATATATTTATTTTTTATAAACATATTTTAGAGAAGTATATCTCTAATTTAGAATAAAATAAAACAAAAAAATAACTTATCTTTATATTAATTTACATAAATTAATAAAGAAATGAATGTTAGAACTACTTCTTAAACGTTTGCTACTAAATATTTTTACCTTGAAGTTTCACCCTTTCTTTCACTTAAATTTTTACCTTGAAGTTTCACCCTGTTTCACTTAAATATGGGTTGTGGGCCTATGGCTTGATTTTAAGAAAAATGCCCACTACATATTACATTAGTAATAGATTATTTGGTGATCTTCTTTCTTTTCTATCAGTGCTATCTATGGTGCAAACAAATCGAGCGGCTCGCGAGCTATTCGAGATCGACTCGAGAAAAAGCTTAAAATAAGCCGAGCCTTATCGAACCCGAGCCAAGCTTGAGCCTAAAATAAAGCTCATTTGTTTATCAAGCCCGAGTCGAGCTTGCATAGCTCGAGCTTCGCATGTGAAGCTCGTTAGGCTCGTCGAGCCTTATTGAGCCTTAGTGTAAACGAGCTGAGTTGAGCCGAGCTTATTTAAACTTGTTTACAAGCCGTCCTCGAACCTAAAAATAAGATTAGTTAGTAAATAACCCAAGCTCGAGCTTCACTTATCGAGCTAACGAGTCTAAAAAGTCTATTATTTATATTATTTTTACTTAATATATTAAATTATCGTTGAGAAAATACCAACGAGCCGAGCTCGAGCCCGAGGTTTCATAAGTTATCGAGCTCGAGCCTAGTCGAGCTCGGGTTCGGCTCTGTTGACAATAATCTGAGGCTGGCTGAGGTGGTGGAGTGCGATGGCGGCGGAGGAAGGTGGAGGAAGGAGGCCGGCGGCATGGAGGGGTTGAGGAGAGGTGCTAGAGGAGAAGGAGGTGTGCTAAGGTTTGGAACATGTGTGTTTTGTGATATCAGGGTAAAATGAAAAGGGAGAAGAGTTTAGAAGAGGACAACCCAAGTCTGTACCAAAAAGTGGACGCTCAGAGGGTTTTTTAACGAAAGGTCTTCGAGAAAACAAACAGTTTGCAAACCCAAACGTCTGCGCATGGTTTGCGCGACACATACATAAGTGGCCAGGAAGCTCTTATATGAAAAATCAAACATCACGTTAGTCATTAAAGACATCGATACATATGTTTGCATAGGATGTTATCTAGATAATTTTAAATTGTTATGGGTAAGTCTTTTTAGTTGTTCTTTCTTTGGCTTGCAAATTCATGTTATCATATCTTAGAAACGATATTACATGAGTTTCTAATATTCTTTTATATCTGAAGAAACATTACCGGTATTTTTTCCGTAAGGGATAGGGCCTAAGTTGGTATCTCGACAGGGGTTATCTTCTAATCTCTCTCAATCGGTATGACTTGAATCGTCTTGAGTGTGATCTGCAAAACTAACAATATTGTTAGCTTGTTAAGAGGACGGGGGGGGGGGGGGGGGGTTCTCTTAACCAGGCTCTAACGCGAGAATAAGTAACTATTCTTTAGAGAGAGAGAAACACTGTATGTGTGTTTAGAGTGAGAGAGCCGAAGTTGGAATGCCTAAACCTTTGGTAAAGGTTGGTATTTATAGCCAAATGGTTAGAGAATGAGATGGGCTATTGGGCTCATGGGTCGAATGTTGCTTTCTAGGAATACCAATTTGGTCCCCTTTGACAGGACAACTAGTGTTTTTAGAGGTGGGAGTATGATGGCACATCGTGATTGGCTACACATCACCTTCCAAATGTGCTTGTTGTCACGTATGTTATTAGCCCTTAGTGCATATCATGGAGCAGTGAGTAGCGCATGCTGATTGGCTATAGGTCACTGTCCTTTTGTACTGTTTGTACCCTGCATGAAAAATCATCGTGGAGATCATCCGGTTGAGATCATCTGGGACAAAGCCTAGTACATGTTGATTGGCTGCATGCTACTACCATTTGTACTAGTTATACATATATGAGCTGGCATGGTTGCGTGCCTGCGCAAGTAGCCTGTGCGGGAACCTTGGGTCCTGCTGAGTGGTTTTAGATTTAAGCAAAGGTAGGTCCTGCACGTGATAGATTGCGTCGCGATATGCGTGGCATTTGGCCATACCCTTTCAATTTCGTAGATGAAGGATTTTAATGTTGTCTTTATACTGCCTACATCAATATTTATTTAAGTGATATGCAAAATTGCGACTTTGAAACTCTAACTTTATAACATACATGATTTTTTGTGACTTGTTGATATTTTTTTTATGACTTAAAAGACTTGTGCGATATATAAAATTGTTTTCTTTAATTCAATTTTTACAAATGAACTAATACCGACCAAAGTTGAATTCTCGCCGCATCACGCGAGGAATCTCAATAGTTAATACAAATTTGTAATCATGTAAGGTTTTAATCAATGTTGGGTTGGCATAGTGACGAGTTCACTTTAGGTGGTTGAAACTCTAACTCGGATACATCTAAAACAATGTCGTTGAAAACATGACCCATTTAACTTGTTTATCTAAGGGTGTTTATAAGCCACACTCTTAAATCTTATTTTCACACGCTCTATACGGGTCGTATAACCCTATACGAACATATCAGAACATACATCGTAACATTGCACGACCATTAAAAAAAACCCACTGCACCGATACTTAGTGTATTGCAGTGACGATAATAGGGAGGGGCAATGGCAAGGAGAGGGTCATCCATAACATTAATTCTTCTTGCACGATTTAACTATCGGTAAGGGTCGCATCGAGTGGCAGCCATGGCAGGGGTTTGAGGATGATGGTGAGGGTGATAGCGAAGATGAGGGCAGAAGGGGAGAGGAGGCAAGCGGTGCTGGGGCAGGTGATGTTGTGGTTGATATGGTGCAGGCAGATGCGGAGGCTGCACATGGTGATCGCTCGTACGAGCGACTGAGCGTGAGAACACATGTGGTGCCTCCGCCAAGGTTTGAGGATATATTAATATGGGTCGAGGCCGATGTAGCTACTATACGGAGCGATCTACGGTGGATGGCGGATGCCCTGATAGCGATTCTATGATTATAGAACAGAGCCAGCGAAGCTAAATTTTACCTAATTTTTTTTGAACGACATATATGGTCCGGTTAACTTGTTTACCTAAAATCTTTTTGAACGATAGAATATTTTACGATCCTAAAACAGAGCCAGTGAAGCTGTAAAACCCGGAAAAAAGTACAAAACGAGAAGGAAATTACAAACATAAACAAAATTACATTATGACATCTCTTACATTGAAATCTCACCATCTTCCCTAATCCAAGTTCTTCAACTTTGCTCTTCCTTTTAGCCACAAAAACGAACTAGACTTTATTTTTTCTACCGTTTTATGAGATGACTGAATATAATTTTCAAATTCGGTGACGTTCCTTGCCTTCCAAATGTGCCACATCGTTGTCAAGACTACCAAGCCAATTAGTTTCTTCCAGTTTTTAGAACATTGAGGGTCTTTATTTTCTCCATCACGTCCCTACACGAGCTTACATAAAAAATGAGTTAAACAATTTCAATACGTTGAAAATGAGTTATAAACATATTAAACAAGTTCTATAAGGATTGACGTGTCATAAAAATGTTAATAAACATGTAAATGGTACATAAACAATCTGTCTTTGTGGAATAAATAAGTTATATATTTATATAAGTTGAGTATTAGACCCACTCCGTCTCTTCCGATTTAATAAACAAAATTTAGATCTACTCCTAGAGTTTTCATTTATTTGTTGCACCGTCTAGTTATGTTACAACTCAAAAACAACTTGTCCACTATCATACAGGTTACGATGTCTATTCATAACATAATTATTTCGAATCATATTTTTAAATAGTCTAAACTTAACAATAAAATGCAAATATCGGTATTTAAAAGTGTAGAAAAAACTGGTATGAGTGAATGATGATGCCGTCAATAGGCAATGGTGGAGTGGTTAGGAAAAAACTTGGTGTTCCTTGTAACTCATGTTCGACTCCCACTATTTCCATTATTTTCTGTGACATTCAGGTGAATGATGAATATGCGTGGTGCTGATCGTCTTGGATGGGAGACGAGGTTTCCGCGCATCTGAAAGAGCCAAAAGGCTAGCCACGGTCGAGTAGTCGACCTTAGCTACAACGTCCGATTTCACAATGATTGACACGTCGTTTCTCACCGTTTTAAAAAAAGAGTGAATGATGGATGCCGTTAACCTAATATTGAATGCTTTGAAAATCAAATGTCGGCTAGAAGACACGCCACGACGAATGCAATCATAAATTGCTACGTGGCAAAACATTATTTGACTGTAATAACCGACCGTTTGGCTGTCAGATCACATTACAGCTCACCACCAATCTGAACCGTTGATCTCAAAAGATCCGAATTTCATCTTTTCTTTTTACCGAATATCACGCTGTCACTTTAATATATTTCTCCTATAAATACACCCGTTTTACATTCATCTTTCTTCATCAGAGAATTCACAAACCCTAATTTATACAAATCATCTTCATCTTTCTGTTAGAATCTCGTTTACGTTAATCTAACAGAAATGGCGCAAGTTAGCATTGTGAAGAAGGCTTCAGTACTCGCAATCGTTGCCGTAGCGATCTCCGCCGTTACTGTTTCCGCTCAGGCTCCGGCGCCGTCACCTGACTACGTCACCGGAGCGGCGTTTTCTTTACCGGCAAGTGGTGTGATGATCGGAACGTCTTTGGTGCTATCATTTGTGGCTCTGTTCAAGAATTGAGTTGAATATCTACGCGAATATTATATACATACATATATATATAGCTATTGTATTATTAGTGTGAGTATTGGTTTGATTTTGTATTGAATTTATTCTTTATTATTATTATTATTATTCTGGACGTTATATGATGATCGGTTTTTTGTTTATTTGTAATATAATATCGGGATGAGTTTGTGATTTTGTATTAAAGTTTATGTTATGAACTATCTTTATTTTGAACATGCAACATGTGTATCGGGTCATCTTAGCCTAAGCCACCTGCATTCGACGAAGCATATATAAACGATTAAAACGAAGATTCAGATAAGTGTGTGTCTAGCATAACATGGTGCTAAAGGTGACTTGATTGCGGGTCTAACTTGACACACACCTTAACATGAACCAACCTCATGTCTATTTAGTGGGCTAGATCATGGTGCTAAAAATCTTGTCAGATTCGTGTCATCCTAGATTGAGTCAGCTGCCTATTTATTGGGCTAGATGTTTGGGTTTCGTCATGTTGGGCTCACACATGTTAAGACTATTGGGTTTATTAATCTAACCTCTCTCTTAAGTCTTAACATAAACAACCTCATGTGTAGAGGTGCACAAAACCGATTTTTTTTAATGCCTGGGTTCGGGTACATACCCAAGTACATGTATACCATGTTTTGAATTTTCGAGTATTGTCAATACCTGGGTCAGGTTTCGGTTCGTGTATTGGCCAGAAAATCCATACTCTGTGTACCGGGTCAAGGTATGAAAAAAACCCGGACGGGTATTGAAAAGAAAAAAAAACTCGGATGGGTATAAATATGAACTTTGTAGTTTTTTTTATTTCCAGCTTTATTTTTGGGTTTATAAACAGAACTTCAATAATATAAAACTTTAATTTAACAAGATTACATGTTACCAGGAACTAGAATAATGAAAGTGCATACATTCCTAAAACCCAATATCGGGTTCTGATTTTGGTAAAACAAAATCTAACCCAAAAATGTTAACAATTGAGATTTCTCCGTTTGCATTTTCATCATTTTTAACCTTTTTATTATTTATGATGATGATATTGACACCATTGAAAAACTTGATTACGATCGAAAACTACTTTGCATCTCCTGTACTTACATAGTAACATATCTTACACATTACATATACATAATATTCGTGTTTTATACATTAACGTGATCTTAACTTGATTGTGAGAGCAAGATCATTAGGCGATACTCGCAAAGCCTTTTTGTTTTTCTGTTACATGCCTTGTATCCTACTAAGAACACATAGGGTTATAAGAAAATGGCTGATTTTTAGGGTGTCACAGAAATTGAACATTGTGTCACTTGTGTTTTCGAATTTCGAGCATGATTGGTAGAAAAACATGGATGGGGAAACTTGGTTAGGCTTATGTGATGAACCACCACGATCTTGGTCACGAGGTCTTTTGTGGAGAATCAGAACATTGCCCTTAGATTGGCTTTTGAAGGTCTCTGGAAAATCGAGATCATTTATTTTGAACCAAGGCAAGGGTTACAAAAAAAATCAAATAAAAAGGGGGGGGGGGGGGGGGGGGGGATTGAGGTTCATTGTTTCTTTCTATTTTTATTCTTCTATGTTTTTGTGACTAAAGTTCTATTTTCATTTTAATGCCAAAGTAACAAACTACAAACAAGTGGCAGGTAAACGGGCAACAAGCTGCGCCGCAACCCCCTTTTGAATTGAAAAACCGACCCTACTAAAGACGAAACGACCCTTAAAGGTTGAGAGATTACTATTCATAACCAGTGGACCCTGTTTAGGAATTCCACGGCCTCTGGGGCTAGGGAACCAAATGTATCAAAAGCGAATGGGATAAACACATGTTGATTCTCTAAACAAGCCTTCTCGTGTTTAGCAACTTTGCCTAATTCCGCCTTCAACGTAGCCTGGCCAGCAACAAACCCATTATCACTGAGCCCAACAAGAGGGGGCACTCCTGTAAGGTCCACAGAAGTGTGTTTTCCTCTGGCCCACCCAAACACAAGAATATCAGCTGGTCGAATAGTAGACTCCCGTCGAGCGGATCCGTCAGAAAGTTCACCGGAGCCTCCTTTTTAACCGAAATCTTCGCCCACTTTAGAACATCAAACAAAATATCTTCTAAGTTAAAGGGTAAAATAGTCATTTTATACAAACTTAGTAAGTTTTTAACGAAAGTTAGTATCAGAACCCAAATATGTTACGAACTTGGAACCTCAAGTATTAAACACACAACTATTGACATTAGACGGACATTTGTGTAGTTAACTCTAAAACATTTTTATAAATTTTCCGAACATATATATCTATATGCCTTGTTTAAAAGAATTGAGTTTGATTCAAGAATTTATATATATTAAGAATGATGCATGCATTGTCTTTTATACGGTTGGTTACAACCTACCAATCCAATGATTTACAAAAAACGTTATGCGTTGGAAAGTTAAATTATTTAGCAGGAACCATGTGAAATGTTGGATAAACAACCAATTGTATCAGGAATCAAGCTGTCACACTCCTTTATTCCTTTTTATAACAACTCATCCTCCTTCATTTTACAGTATCAAATCCTCATAACAATAGATGGCGCAAGTTAGCATTGTGAAGAAGGCTTCCATGATTGCCATCGTCGCGGTTGCTCTATCTGCGGCATCTGCTGTGTCGGCTCAAGCTCCGGCACCCTCCCCTGACGCTGGTGCCGCCTTCTCTCTCCCTGCTTCTGGTGTGATGATTGGGACTTCTCTGCTTCTCTCGTTCGTCGCTCTCTTCAGAAATTAATTTCGTTTTCGGTTCAACTTGTTTACTGATCTTCGGATTTGTTTTTTTGGTTTTACATGTTGTATATTTGTATGATTGAATTGATTTTATGGGAATAAATCTATATGGTACTATGATATACATGTTTTTTTATTGGCATCCATCAAATTTATTTGTAAGAATGATTGGGAACTCAAAGATAGTCTACATAAATCCTACAAGTAAATAACATATATGAACACAGATCAATAAAACCAACTTTTAGCGAGAACCATATAGTACATACACATGTACATAGTGTTTGTTTGAGCATTAATGGTTCAGAGTGTTTGTTTCGCAAGCAGATGTCTGAATGATTCCGACAGTTGCCTCTGAATGATTAAACATTATACCGAGTCTGAATGGTTAAGATCTCTTATCTGAATTGGTCAGAAATTTGCCTCTGAACGGTTAAATATTATACCGGCTCTTAATGTTTTAGACCTCTTACTGGTTCAACATTTTAATGATTCAGACCTTTTACTGGTTCATCACTTACCCATTCAGAAGTTGCCAAACAGCCCCTAAGAATGATTGGGAACTCAAAGATATTCTAAATAAATCCTACAAGTAATAACAAATACGAACATAGTTCAATACAAAACCGACTTCAATAAACCCAATCTCCATCATCCATCTAGAAATCTTATGGTTGAGATTGCATGCTACGTTAAGTAACTTTTCAAGAAACATGTTACAAATCGACAAAAGTACGTGTAACAACTTTTTGTTTTTTTACTTTTCTGTTATGTAATAGGCTTGTCAGTTACACAATTTTTTTTTCTATAAAAATATGTAACATGTTTTACAGGCACTACACATTGAAAACACGTAAATTTTAAGTTCGAAAATATCACGGTTCGTAAAAAACAACAAAATTTACTGTGGAAAACAAAAAAAAGTGTAACATGTGATGTTACATCTACTTAAACGGCGAAAGACGTGTAACATATTAACTTTCTCTCTACTGACAAAAGTTGTTACATATCAGAATTCACAAAAGGTTGTAACACATGAAAACATGTTGTTCATCCATTGAGTTTTTTTAAACTCAAAGAAGTTTTTCCTTTATAATTTGTCTATATAGCTTTTATTTAGTTATATCAAGTAGGTGGTAAAAGATTAGTTGGACCAAACATAAGTGCTCTACCTTTGAAATCTGTAAGATCAAACGTTCTACGAACTATCATGTTAGATGAAGCGCGGTTAGATGTCAACCGAACTTGAATCAATACGCAACTTCGAGACTTGAAACATTGGGTAATAAGACAAGTATGTGCATAAGCAGTGACAGACCCATGATTTTCTTTTTCGAGGAGGGTGATCGTGGTGCTTAGCCAGACTTTTAAGGAGAGTGATCGGGATTTTTAACTAAAAAATAACTAATTTCATGAGCCGGCGGGTGCCCCTCCTGAAAGAGTAGGTCCGCCATTGGGCGTAAGACTGGGTATGAAGGTGTGTAATTATCAAGCATGTATAGTATTAAGTGATATTTGGTTAGATTATTTAAAACATGCATACTTGTTTACCTAAGCCATAATTCTAAACAACCTTTTTTCATGTTTTTTTTATTTTGTTATATGTAATAGAATGATCTACCATTTTTACTAATTATTAAAGTTGCAATGCATATAGCAAAGCCCAATGAGCAATTTTCTCAAACTAACAAGTAATTAACCAACATGTATCGACGGGTATTGGGCCCAGTGACCAGTGTGAAATAAAGTTTTACAATCGAATGTGTAAACACCGTCCAAACTCATCTCATTATCATCCCTAGTCTTGACGAACATTTATGTTAGATAAGACTTGGTCTATACTCTATTGATAGAACAACTTTAAAAGAACATCTTTTTAAATCATTTCAAAACTAAAAAAATCTTTTCATATATAAAATATCAAACAAAGAATCTCATATGAGCTGCTAACCCATTGTTTAATTGAAAAGTTTTATTTAACTGTTTTCTCTTCTTGTTAATTATATAACAAAATAACAATAATTATCTACGAACATGTTGTAAGGTTGTATTGTATGATTGCAAATATCATGTGGATGTTTGGTGAACAAAACAGCAAATTGCAAGCACAAATCAAGCTGTAATGTTAATTCATGTACTCAAACACCCCTTATAAATAAACCTTTTTCCCGTTAAATATCTCCTGTCTCCAGTGGGCATCATTCAGTGCAAGTGTAAGTAGAGATGGCACAAGTTAGCATGGCGAAGAAGGCTTCCCTCATTGCCGTCGTTGCCGTCGTGCTCTCCACCGCGTCGGCTCAAGGTCCTGCACCCTCTCCCGACGCCGGAGCGGCTTTCTCAGTTTCTGCTTCCGGCTTAATGATCGCAACTTCTTTGCTTCTCTCTTCTCTTGCTCTTATATTGAAAAATTGATTTCTTTTCATATATTTTTAATTATTTGATGATTTTTCTTTTTTGTTAATTCGTTTTTGTTTAGTGTTTGTTTGAGTTGATTCATTTCCTACATGGCTACATGTAACTACATATTTTAATGTTATGATTTATGAATATGTGTTGGTAAATGATTAGAAGTTGTAACCTTTCTATGTTAGTTATACAGGTGTAAACAAACCGGGCTGAGCCCGAGCTCGACTTCTCTCGAGATATTTCATAAACAGATCCTAGAAACCCGACTCGTATTGTAAAACGGATCTTATTTGGAATAAATAAAATAAAATTTTTTATTTATATATATGGTTCGTACTATTGATGGGTATAAATTTAATTAACCTAATAATCATTGGGTTACAAATATTAATAAGGAACAATTGAATTATTCCTTTCAAAACTTTACACCCCTCACGTGCCAACCAGTTGTTATTGCTACATAACATTCTTTCCCACACACTTTTGAGTTTCCCTCCACAACCCTTTAATTCTTTTACATGTGCACCTGTCATTTTTTCCTTATTTACATCCTACCCAATTCCTTTTAGTCCCAACCCATATCAGGCATATAACCCTAACGTTAACCATTAATATTCACATCAGTCATATTAAAACATAATAAATTGTCTTCTTTTCATTATTAAAGCTTTCTATAAACCTAAATTTATTCTAAATAATTAGTGCACCATAAATACTGATTTCAAAAGACACCTTTAACCAGTTTTTTTTTCAATCACTCCATACTCTTCTCTCAAACTCTCTAGTGTAAGCAAGAAAGCAATAAACTTTTGGAATTCATTTTATTCTTAGACTTTTTTCTTAGAAGGTAGTCTTAATTTTTTGTATTTACATATTGTCTTTTCCTTGTTTCCTTCTATTTACTTAATATCAATGCCGGTATTGACGCTGTTCGATCGAGTATCGATTTCGCTCGTCAGTACCGTTATGATGCCAACATTTGATCTAGCCAATGATGCAAGGCAAACTAAACTAGGAAAACATTAAACGGGTTTAAAGCGTATGTTAAATATCGTGTAGGGGTAAAGTTGAATCCATATATTTTTATTAAAGTTTATATCACAATGTTAAAAATATAACATAGCTACAAAGTTTTTTTTTAAAGTTAACTTACGCAAGTTATTAATAAACAATCAAATTTAATGATGAATAAAATATTATTAAAAAGTTAAAACAAATACTTAAAAGAGCTAAAATAATCAAACTATTTAAGTGATGATAATTGTAGTGTTTTGAAAAGGTAGACGTATGTGTGTGTATATATAGGTGAGAGTTGGCTATAAAGTCTATTTTTCCTACAAAGTGTAAAAAGTCATAAAACACTAAAATGTCAACCATAAAACATACTTAAAACCCACAAATAACAAAGTGAGGATTACTAAAATGCCATATATGTGGGTTTTGTGTTGTGTTTTAGATGATATGGCTTTGATTATCTAATGACTAACATAAGTGGGTTTTATGTTGATTATCATATTGTTTTATATTCATACTTATACGATGGTATGTTTGAAGTTTTTATGGACTATTAGGGTTTGGATATTGTGTTTTAGTGATCTTCACTCTATTATTTGTGGGTTTTGAGTGTGTTTTATGGGTGAAATTGTGGTGTTTTATGACTTTGTAGGAAAAAATGACTTTGTATCCGAACACCGTCCTATATTATATATATGATTAGGATCATTTGTGAACAGTTTTCTAATAGTGAACTATGTGAACTAATCTGGACCATTGATCTATTTATTAATTGTCAAGGACAAGATGGTAATTAAACATTATTATTTTAATTTTCAATTTCTTTTAAACAAAATTTATACTAGGTAGTTACATTGTTTCCTAATATGTAGGTTTAATCAAATCCAAAACATATTTTTACAATCTTTTATTTTGGTTCAGCAGTTACATAATATTTTTTCGAAAACTTGTAGAAGTTCTAGTTCGTTTCCAAATTGTTCGAACAGATTGTTAATCCAAATTTATATATAATCAAATCAAAACAACTCTTCTATAATCTTTTATATTTGTTATTCAGTTACAAAAAAATCTATCAAAAACTTTGAGATTTCACAGATCTGTTCCAATTTGTTCGAAAAGTTTGTTAAATCGAATATTCTTACAACTTTCGTTCATATGCTTACAATCTACATCTTACGAAAACTTTTGTTAATTCCCTGATTTTTTCCAATTAGTTTGAACTGTGTTTTTAAGCCGCATATTGTAACACTTTTTCGTTCTTATGGTTTTCTTAATATGGACGAACATATAACAAATACGAACAAGACAATGGTGAACGATGATGAAGTCAACATAATGTTTTCATTACTACATTGGATCGCCTAGGTGCGTTGTTTTTTGGATTTTTCGTCAAATTGGTCCGTTAGACATGTTATATTCTGGTTTAATTGTAGAGTTATTCGCTCGGTCAGTTTTGTTTGATGTTATATTCGTTCATGTATTGATCTGAAAGTTCATATTTGCAATAATTCAGTGTATGGTTGTATACGAGTGATATACGTTGTGTTTGTTGTTATGTTGTTGTAGTAAGATTGGTGCAGATTATGACTCATGAGTATATTTGCTGGTTTGTGTTTTGGTATTTTTAATTGCTTGTTGTAGTATGCAGAACAGTACACATGTGAACATGTAGGTGATATATGCATTTTGTATATGCCAGACAGTAATAATGAGCATACCTGCTGTCTTTTCCGTATTGTATATATGTTTTATGTTGTTTTCTTTCATTGTCAAATGTTTAAATACCAGTAAAACATTTGTACAGGTAGGTTAGTTATGCGTTTTGTATATGCCAGCCATTATGGTTTTGTATATGCCACTTTCTAATAGTCAAGTCTTTTTTACAGAACAGGTACACATGTGCACTTTGTAGGTGATCTATGCGTTTTGTATATGCCAGAAATTAATCATTAGCATACCTGTTGTTTCTTCCATGTAGTATATATGATTGTGTTGTTTTCTTTAATTGTCAAGTATTTTACAGAACCGTACACATGTGTACTGTTAGGTTATGTATGTGTTTTGTGTCTGACAGTAACTAATTGTCAAGCCTTTTACAGAACAGTACACATGTGTATTGTATTCTGATGTATTCGTTGACATGTCAGAGTTAAGTTCACTTGTGTACTGTATTATATCAATATCACAGTACACATGTGCATAAATAATATACAGGACTGAGGAGGAAAATCCGTGATGAACTTGTTTTAAAATTTCTTTGCCTTACCTAATTTACAAATAACATTACTCAAAGTTGTAATCTTATTTTTTATCATAAACTGTTTTTACTTTTTTGGATCTTAACCATTTGCAGAATCAGTTGCCAGCAATGTATACGAAACGCCTAATGGTACTAGGTACTGGACACCAACCGTCCATCCCGGATTCAAACCATTTATTAAAACTAGATTTAGTACTATTGAAGAAGCTATTGCTATGTATGAAGAGTATGCACAACTTGCCGGGTTTGGAACCCGTCTTGGTACTTCGCAGAAGGAAAAAATAGGAGACATTATTGTTACGAATAGGAATATATCTTATGTTCTAGAGCCAAAAACCTAAACAGAAAGATAATATGGCTGATCAAATCAACTCTTGTTCCCCAAAGAGACGTTCGAATGTTAAAGTTACAGATTGCAAGGCATGTGTTAAGTTCGTCCGTATAAAAAATCCGTCTGAGTACGAGATATATGACTTTGTGGAACAACACAACCATGGGTTTACAACACCCGAAAATCTTGATCTATCTTTGAAGCGGAGGAAGCTCGACTTCTCAACACAAGAGTTCATCGCAAAATGTCGTAACGCTAATCTTGGCCCTACCAAGTCTCACAAAGTACATGTAGTTTTAAAAGGTGGTCACCAAAACGTGCATGCTACGGTTGTCGACTACAAGAATTTGGGCGTGATATTCGAGATTTTATAGGCGACAGAGACGCCAGATGATTCTTGATAAATTCAAGGAACGCGGCAGAAACAAAGAAAACTACACCTTCAACACACATATTGTTGATACCGAACTCCAGTTAATTTTTTGGTGTGACGTTGTTTCCAAATCAAACTATGACCCATTTGGTGATATAATTGCATTGACGCAACGTATCACACAAATATGTATGTGTTATTTAAAATTTCAGATCAATTATTTCCTTCTAATAGACATAATAATCTTTTTTTTCCAAAACAGGTACGATATGATTTTCGTTCTTTTCACCGGAGTCGATCATCACAAAAAATGCCTATTTTTGGTGCTGGGTTGTTGCATAATGAGACTATCGAGTCTTACACATGGCTTTTGCAAAAATTCCTTGACGCACACAACGATAAACAACCCATGTTAGTCCTAACCGATCAAGATTGTGCCGTGAAACAAGCGGTAGGAAAAGTATTTGATAAGTCCATTCATAGGTTGTGTATGTGGCATATTATTCAGAAATTGCCGGTGAAGGTATGAATTCCATCCGAAAATTAATTATTCATTACACATGTGTACCTGGAGTTTACTAATATGTATTATATGTACTTATATGTACTCCTAATTAATTTTTGAATTTTACATGTAGATAAAGGGGAACGACAAGAGGAATGCAGAAATAAAACATAAGTTCCACAAACTCGTTTGGAATGTTTATATTAAACCAGAAACATTTGAGAACAGATGGCACAATCTAATTGCCGAATACGGCTTGGAAGACCATTCGTGGTTGTCTGAGATGTATTCTATTCGTCACAGTTGGATTCCGGCATACTTCCGCGAGATACCTATGTGTATGTTGATGAAGATCACATCCAGGTGTGAAAGCGTACACCACCTGTTCAAATCTAATTCAAGTTCTCATAATACGTTGGTGCAGTTCATGTTGTGCTACGACACATCGGTTGATGGGTTATGAAACGAACAGAGGGAACTAACACATAAAACAGACACCACTAATCCTGAATTTAAAACCAGTTGGCCAATCGAACGTCTTGCAAATGATATTTACACAAGGAGGATTTTTTTCGATGTTCAAAAGGAAATTTTGAACGGGAAGGAAAATTGTTATATTGCAGAACAATCCGCATCCGATGGTGTAAGCAGCTTTGTTATTGCTCACCAAGACCACACGAAAGAAGTTATAAACGAGTTCAAGGTTTGTTATTTTTACGTACAATTACTCTTTGCTTATCTTACTAACTTTTATAGATTTTACTCGCATGATATCCTCAACTTATACGTTGTTGCATCTTCACGTTGCAGGTTATTTTTAATAAACAAGATGTCGATGTTTCGTGCGAATTTATGGGTTATACGAGAAACGGATATCTGTGTCGTCATATTTTCTGTGTTTTTGGCTACCACAACGTACATAAGATACCAAGTCCGTACATTAACCCAAGATGGAGGAGAGACGCTTTTCCTACCAGTACATAACGTTGAAAACAGGTTATCTGTAGATCAGAGTCGTAGTGGAAGAATATGGCGTAGAATCCTTGACAATATGGAAATGTGTCGGGATAGAGTTCGTGGTAGGCTAGACAAATTACAGGAATTAGACAGGCAAGTACAATTGCTCAAAGATAAGGTTTTCAGAGATGTGCCCGCAGATCCGGAACTTAAAAAGAATGTGTTTGTGTACCAGGAAATACTTGATCATACTCAACCCAAGGAGGTATCATGTACGGCTCCTAGGAAAATACGCAACAAAGGATGTGGCAAGCACAAACGTCCAATTGGACCACGGGAGAAAGCTTTAAAAAATGCAAAAAACATAGAAGAAAATGCAATTATTGTGGCAAAAGGGTTAGGTTGCATGACAAAAGAAATTGTCCACTCAAAAAAGGCAACATCACGAGGGATGATTCGTCTACTGAAGAAGATGGCGACCAAGAGGGTGATGACATAGATGATTACGATGATGGAACCGACACAGGAACTGATTCGTTTTTGCGAGACAGCGATGATGATGATGATGATGATAGTAATATTTAAATTTAAATTATAGTGTTACATGCAAGCGATACATTTTTTTTTGTCTATTTTGACTTCAAAATAATACATTACCACATATTTTGGTGATTATATTTAACTTCATATTGTATGTACGATACTATGTTTGAAATGGTTAAAATTGTACACTCACACGCACTATACACATGAACCTAAATTTACATAATCACATGTATAAGCGTCTTATGGAAACATTACATCGCTGTGTCTATTAATAAGAAGTTCTTTTATACTATAGAAAACTCATTTTGTGGTATGTTTGGTAATACAATCACATACAAACTACACATTTGTACAGTTCACAAATGTAATCGAGAACATGTTCACAGAGTACACGTTTGTATGTTGAGCATCTTATGGAAACAAAACATCATTCTGTCTATCATTAAAAAAGTTCTTTATACTATAGAATACTCTCTTCGTGGTTTGCTTGGTATTGCAATCACATACAAACAACACATACGTACAGTTTAAAAATGTATTCGAGAACTGTACACACAGTACACGTATGTATGTTCTGCAGTTAAATAAAATCATACACACAAGGACCGTTTTTTGTAAACTGTTTTGACCAGTATTAGAACAAAAGAACTGTAACGCTCAATGACAATCATACGCGTATGTATGTTCTACATATGTTTTTTTAGGATGCATCAATAAAGACAATACACAAACGTATCAAAATAACAAATACCACCGGCAGCATCATAACTCGTCATTAGTACATGCCACGGCGATGCATACTCGCCAATGTAAATGCAAATCATATGTAGCAACGTAATTAATATCATACATGACGTCTAAAGAATTAATTTCTTTTCCCGCAACGATTCGAACATTTTCCATCGTAAATGTAACAACTTCCATATACTAACGGAAATAAAATGCTTTTTCAAACTCCTCTGCTTTAGCTAATACACGGTCACGGTGGATGTTCACCGTCGAAATCACCAACTTAACCACGTATTTCTTGCGTAGCTTTGTCAAGGTTGCCTTCTTCTGTCCATGCCCTAGAGGTAATCCACAATCCCATTTTCCTTCGGTGACCCCAAACCATGTTTCCATGTGCCTCATAACAAAGACACAACAATCAACCGTGTTCCTCACACTCTTCCACGGAAAGTCTATATTTTACGGGACTGCATTTTCAATCTGGATAGCTTTTGTGTGATTCACCAGTTTCAAGTACTTGGTGAAAATGTCCTTCTGAAAACATAATAATTGACAAAAATCCCAAATTAATGTTTTTGAAAACTAAAAATTAACAAAAACAAACAAACAAAAAACATAATGAAAATTCTTACAACTTTGTACGTAGTACTTTTCTTGAAAAAGTTTTCGTCATCAATGAGTTGAACTGGGCTTTCAATTGCCGACATATTATCGGTCACCGTTATTGCGGGCCTTACAAGATCAAAGCTAACAAGGTAAAAATGTCCATGATCAAGTAAGGGGAAGCTTATTACGCAATATGTTAACAAACTCATCAACGTTGTCTTCTTATCTACAACGAGAAACAACGAACTTCTAAACTTTTCAACCCGATCAACATCTCCATACGCTTCATTATTCAGCGTATCATCTGGCTGTAACATGTAGTAAATAATCAAAAAACAACAATCAGCATTTAATTTATGTTTTCAATTAAAATATTTAAAAGTTTTATTTCAATCGCGAATCACTTACGAAATAGTCTGTGTGGCAACACAAACGCGGCTTCAATCCTTTATCTTGATCCGCACCACCAAAAACATTTTCCCCGGCCAGTCGTTGACTTTCTTCATGGTTTAACATTGATGCGAAGCAATTTATAACCGCACTATTCACCCGCTGCTTGGTTGAAGGTCTTTCATTTGAAAATGGTAAAGCCCGACTCCCAATTCCGTTTCAAATACAAGCCGCCTGTTCAAAAAATATCTTATTATATCTTGTTTATTATAACGACACATCGCATACAGTCACATGTATTTTATATCTTCAGTACACAATCTGATTACTTTACATTTATTATACCGTATTCAGTATACATAAGGTTCTAGACATCTTTGTGTAAAATTGTTCTTCAGTACACTTGTGCATTTTCCAAATAAAAATGTATCTAAAAACATATCAGTTGATGGTCATATCATCATACACATGTGTACTATATTCAATACACATATGGTTCACATTTATTATACCGTATTAAGTACCCATAGGTTACATACATATTTTTTGTACATTTTTTATTCAGTACACTTGTGTATTTTCCAAAAAAAATGTATCACGAGACATATCATCTGTGGAAAAACCATTATACACATGTGTACTGTTACCACATCATCCAATTCACTAGTGTACTTATACTAAACACATTCCTAACAAAGGGTTACGCGGTTAACCTTTTTCTGATTTATCACAAATGTATGTGTCTTTTTAAACAATAATAACTTTAATTCGAATTTAGGTTTTCTTACGCATTGTAGCTTCCACCTCTGCTGCTTCTGTTGCATCCCTTGTTTTGTGCGACGCATCGTCTAACTTTTTTTTCTTTGTTTTCGCCACCCTGTGTATGAACATTAAATACACAAGCTTACTTTCTAACTATAACAAGGACAATCTTAAAATTTTTTTTAATAATAATAAAATAGAATAAGAAACAAAAACAAATTTAGAAGTAATAATAACGTACATCTTGTCGTCGGCAGTAGTCGACAAGTATTTCCATAACATATTTTCCTTCTTGCTTAACCAGCTATTAAAACTTACAGCTCTGGTCAAAAAGGGGGATTGCACATATTTCATGTAACATTCGTAAAAAAAGAATCCTAAAACCCGTCTCGTTTTTGTAACTCGATCCGTTTTCATATTCCACGTAATTTTGTTTAATGTTTGAGCAATAAAATGTCTTGGATTCTATGTTTTGATCATACATGTTATCATATCTGGTGATTTATAGTCTTATAACATGTTTTAGACAACCTTGTAAATTCATTTCCATGTATTTTGAAGCAACCCTCCATATCTTTAACGTTTAAAAGTAAGGTTTTCCTTAAGTTAATCAAAAACTTGGAGACTTTGTGAACATACCTAGCACATCATATCCAAACCTTCTTATCATCCATTATATACATGCCTTAAGATAAGACATTATGTTTTGGAGGGTTTAGATGTAAATGATAGCAAGTAAGAAGCTCTACATGTCGTATTCTTAGTTTTGTCATAACATGACTTTCGGGTGACTTTCTTGCCAACTTTTCTCCATCCTTGAGCTATCATTCTGGTCCATTCAAAGCTCCAAGATATACTTGGTATACTAAGGATCAAGTAGGTTCAAATGGTGCATAAAACTGAGCTCTAGCATACGGGAATCACAAACACAAGTTTTAGAACATAACCCTCGACCTGCATCAAGACCCAAGGTTTAAGCCCAGTTCTCGACACCATAGATGGTGGATTACTCTCTTCCATATGATAGTACTCTAAAAATAATGAACGTAGGCGAAAACCATGCGCGAAACGGAGTTAAAACGAAGCGGGAATCGCGAAAACAAATTTTGTGTTTTTTGCTGATTGAAAGACACGAAAATCTTATTTTAAAGTCATCCCACATCGTCCCAATCACCATTTTGTGCTCCATTTCACACCTATAAATACTATTGCTTGGTTCTTTATAGCTTGCAACTCTTAGTTTGAGTATAAACAAGTGGAATACCAAATTTGGTGGCTCCACAAGCATAATACCCCTTTGGGTGTGGTATGTAGTAGTTTTTATTTCCGCTTTCGATGAGGAGGTGCTGCCTTTCAAGCTCTTCTTATTTTATAAAGTTCTTCTTCGAGGTAATCTTCCTTTCTTTTTATTATTTCTTTATTTTTTTTATTTCATTTATTTATTGCTTTCTTAGTTTAATTAGTTTAGTTTAGGTTCTTAGTTAAGGAGCATTAGGCTCGTTGAGGTAGCCTAGTTTAGGCTCGCCTTTAGGCTTGGCGTAGCCTTGTAGAGGCTCGTTAGGCTCAACGAGTCTAACATATCATGTTCGTTCATTTATCTATGCCTAGTATAACGTTTACTTTTTTTTCTTGTTGCATTCGTTGTCTAGCTTAAATCACGCTTATCAATTGGATTTTCTCCTTATTCTCGTGCGGTTTTCCACTAAGGACTAAAAACTTAAACACTGTGAGTGAATCCTTACAAATTTCCCCTTTTTATTCATGTTTTGGGGTGTATCATGTGCCGTTTCATATATTTCGTTTATTCAAACACTTGTGCTATTACCATTATATGATCTAACGTGTGATATAAATGTTATTTGTTGTATTGTGTGTTTACATTTTTGTCAGTTGCGTGCAATCATTCACATTAGGCCCATCAGTTCCTCGTTGGTGACGAGTTAAGCATCAGGTGCCTCATTAGATCGGCTCCGTTTGATTGAGCCTTGATCTCATTGTTCATCATTTGTCATGCTTGTGTGTACATTGATTGATAATATGTGGTTTGTGGTTAGATTTACATATGCGTTTACTCATATTTGGTGTATAAACATTTTTATTTAAATAACCAATATAACTAATTTGTTCAAATGTTTAAATAAGATTCACTCGCCAACCTTTGTTGACCCAAAAACCATTTTTACACATGATACAGGTGAACAGGTACGAAGAGAAGATTGGACATAGGATGGGCCTTAGTTAACAAGAAACGCATTAGTGAAATATACTTGTTATAAACATCATCTTGTGTTTGTAATTGTTTATGTGAATTATTTGTATTGTGAGACACTTGATATGAATTAATGAATATTTAAAATAAGTAATAGCAAGTCATAAGCTCTCGAGTTAACCCAATCATGCCCCGATCACCTATTCCGCTGCGGGTCGGGGTGTGACATTTCAATCCCACCTTCTTTCTTTTGCCTTTTCCGGCCGATCCAACGTCTTCCGTAACACGTGTTTTATTTTTAACATGGGCTCGCACATTCTCTTGGTTTTCCATCTCATCCTGTGTCATGCCAAGGCTGAATGAAGGTATATCATCCAGCCTTTGCGTGTCATACGCGCCTGAAATGATGTCCTCAATCATCTCAGCTGACTTCATAAAAAGTTGAGTTGTGGGAGAAGCAATGTGTGGTTGTGTAGAAGTATCCCTATGCATCTTTGTGCCACTTGGACTCTTTGCTTTTCCTTTCCGGTCAGCCACACCTGCAACTTCATTATATTAAAGACATTATTAACGTTCAAAATAAACTTCACATATTGTATTTAAAAAATATACAAGTTTTCATTTACCAGTTTCTTTCATCACTGTACTCGCAAAACCATCTTTTTCTTCTGAGGTATCAACAGCTTACTTGTTAAAAAAAAATTTATACCTCACTAGAATCGGTATAACAGACGCATGCGCTGGGTTAGCGCGACGTATGCTCCTTTATTCCAGCGTCCAACTTGATCTTATAGCTCTCAATTTCATCAAACATCGACAAAATCATTGCACTACTCTCCTTCGGGTTCAAACAAAAAAACATAAATAAATAAAATAACCTAAAAAAAAGAATGACGGATTAATTATATATTTAAGACTATGTGCGCAACAAAATTGTAATGATAGAATAACATCAACGGTTAACATTTAATATACCTCTGCCGACGACCAATCTTGCGGACCCTTTTTTCTCCCATCATGATCCTTCTGTTTGTCACCCACCCTTTCTCCAGACACTTCCTCATCATCTTCAACATCATACAACTCCCTCAACTCTCCAAGCCCAAATCCGCCATTTCTTATCTCTTGATCCTTCCTTTGGTTCATTAAATCGTGCGTCCAAAATTTAAGTGGCGCTTCACGTCGTTCATGTTGGAATCCGGGACATTCGGTTGCATCCAAATACAATAGCTAATACAATAAAAAAACTTAAGTAATTATATGTGTAAAAACAAAAAAAAAACCATTACACAAATCTTTTGTTAATCATAAAACAATACATATGTGCATTCACCCTATGGAACACATGTGTATACAATGATTGAATATGTAAAACGGTTTGTTAAACATACCACAAGATAGGTCAGCGGCCTCCTGAAATACACATTTGCATCACATCTTACCCAATCATCTTTGCATTTTTTTTACCCATCAACCACGAACTGACACCAATCGTGTTCTTTGAAACTCTTTTTGTGATTAAACAAATCTAACATGCTGTACATCACGCTTCCATTTTTTGTGCACCCGATCATCGTCGATATAAAAAGCAGCACAAAATCTAAAATGAATATATCTCTATCTTCATATGAATCTGCCCTAATCTCATCAAGAATATTTTTAAAACTAACCGGTATCTTCTCAAACCTAGACAACCATTTTCCCTTCAATGGATGACCATTTTCATCTATATTCTTTTTTGATACCTTTATATCTCTGGCAGGTACCCCTATTATTTTCCGAACTGAATCTTTATCAACCATGATGTGCCTCTCTCCCAAACTAATCCTCATATCCGCCGTGTCTAAAAAATCCACCACAAAATGACCTAGGTGAGCCGAAACTTCACTAACCTGCAACCCCAACAACTTTCCAAAACCTATATCCTTGACAATCTACCTCTGCCATGGTTTCATACCTCTAATAGCTTCATACAGTTTATTTGGTAAAGTCCTTACCCTATTCGATGTCAGACCACTTTGAAGTTTCGCCTTTTTCATCCGCTGTAAACTTCCTTTTTTTTTGTGATACCCATTTTGCGGTAGTTGAAAAGTTCATCTGCAAATATTATGAACCAAAACTTAATACAGTAAACTAAAAAAAACTACTGGAGATTAGATACAACAGAAAATCTTAAATGACAATCTACAACAAATTTTGTCTCAAAAATACCTAAATCTTCTTCATCATCATCCCTAACGGAACTATCCTCATCACCCTTCAAACCCTTGGTTTCCATCGTCTCAATCCATATGAATAATAAAGCACAAAAAAATAAAATACACAACTTCACGGTACAATGTGTATAATTGAGAAACCAAACCTTACCTTCATCTTCAACGTTTTCTTGATCGCTAGCTATTTTACGACGTGCTCTTCCACATTTAAGTGACTTACCTTCTTTTCTTACATCATCTCCTAATAAAAAATTTCAACTAATACGACGTTAAAACATCGCAAGCGTATTGAGTAATACATATGCACCAAAAAAATGAGACATGTCTACTGGAAATCGTAACATAGTATAGGACATACCAACTACTATTTTTTGCTAGAAAACATACCTATTACTTCTTTATCATCAGACTCTTCCGTCTTCTTAACCCTTTTGCGCTTTGCAATATTTAACTGACTACCTTTAACATCTACATCAAACCAAATTAATTAATTGTTGTAATAAAACTGGTCCCGTACAATTTATTTATAATTTAATTCATTCAAATTTTTCATATGATAAATTAGAATAAAGAAACCAATCAAACCTTCTTCGTCGTTCGGGAAAAGGACTTGAATCGTTTGTACTATTTCCTTCTTATTTTTTTTGGTTGCTTTACTTTTTTTCCTACCCTTCAATTCCAGATGCTTTCCACTATGATCAATCATTGATCACTATTATCCTGACTTTTTCCCCCTCATTTGTTTCTTGTTTACCACTGTCGCTTTTCAATTTTTGAAAATCTTCTTCTCCTGCACTCACAAGAAATTAAATACAATATAAAAAACACTAACACATGTAAGACAATGAACGACTATAAACATCACTGTACGCATTTTGCCGACTTTATGGTTCACTTTCATCCGGTCCGCTTTAGGACTTCTGCTTCCTACCAAAATAACATAAAAGCAAAAAAAATATTATTTTTAAAGAATTACATGAAAAAAACCAATCATAACTAAATTATACTCCGTTGTCAACTAAATGTTCCTTACAGTTACTTCTACGTTTCTTTTTTTAAAACACACTATTCATCAACAACATATCAAAATTTTATTTAACTTTCGCGTCTTTATCGGAAATCGCTTTATCGTCAGAAAATTGAATAGGGTCATCAATTGTGTTACTAAACCTACTCGCCCTCATACGAGCTATTCTTTCACTTTTATTACCTTCATGATTCAACGGGTAATATTCGTTAAATTTCTCTACAAACTCATCAATATATAAGTACATATAGAATTAGTAGGTTAAAAACTTAGCTTCTTCATTTGGTATCAGATCTTTTGTATCATCTGCAAAACCAACAACACACATTAACAAATACAACAAACAGCATATTAATCTAATTTTTTTAGTATTACTGTACTACAACAAAAAAAACCGTAAACAATATTCTGGAGGAATGCTGGTAGCGTTTACTATATTCATATTAAAAATATATCATGTAAATATCTAACACATTGAAACTTAACATACACATTTAACTGACACAATAAAATTTCATATACACGTTAAAACATATGTGTTCTATACCTATACCGGGTACCAACAACCATCGCCATGTCTAACAACAACATACTAATCCTTTTTTTCAAATAACAAAATTATACATCCCAAGGTAGGCAAGATACACTCAAAACACTAAGAAATATAGCATATAAACATTATAAACCTTCAAACATACCCTGCAAACAAAAAAGAATTTCAAAATACACATGTTTACTGCCTAATCCGATCATGGATGCCAAGCCTTTATTGTGCAAAATAACACCCAAACATTAATCTTCCAACTCCAAGACACTATTAAGCAACAACATACTAATCATACTTTACAACTAACAGAGTTAAACATCACCAAGTTCGTCAAGATACACTACAAACACTCACAAGTATAATCTAAATATCCTAAAGCTTCAAACAAGATGATACAAACCAATTTGTAAACAACAAACACATGTGTACTTACTACTTGTTTTGGATTCTTCAACATCATTGTGTCGAATAACACCCAAAAATTCCTTTCCCAAAATCCAACTCCCTGTTTTACAACATAATAATCCTCTTTCGCAAATACCAGACTTATACATCTTCAAAGTCGGCAATGTACACTAAACACTCAAATTGGCCCTAAAACAAAAAAAAATAACATACACATGCGTACTGGAGAGTTGGTTCATGAATGCACTAGTAAACATACACCTACCATCAGTTCCATATACAAAAAAAATGTTTTTGGGGATTCTGCATTCCTTTACATTCAATAAGGAAAACACGGCATAAAACCAACAAACCATTAACATCCACTGAGCAAAATCATCTACCTTTCGAGTATTTGAAGAACCCTAACAATGGAATGCTACTCATGATATTTCAAGACGGAAGCCTAAATTACATCAAACCGTACAAAATCATCGACTAAACAAGTTCAACGACTACAATTACCTCATCTTGGCGTACGATTTTAACACACAAATTAGAGCATACCTTTGTCCTTAATGATCTGTTTGGTTTCGTTCTTCAAATACTGCCGCCCTTGAATGCGGGATGGATACGCGGTGAATGATGGTTTTAGGGGAACGGATTGTGTTCCCAAACAGATTAGTGCGAATTTTGGGAGGGGATCGTGGCAATCAATTCAAAACAATATTTTTTGAAACCGTTGGGTTTCCTAATTAAAAAAGAATTGCTTTTTTTTAATTACTAATTTACCCTTTTTCTTTAAATTTTAAGTTAAAAACATATAATGTTATTTACAATCATGCCACCATTTAATATTCCAAGATGATTAAAATCAACGGTCTAGATCAGTTCGCACAGTTCACTCTAATATAGTTGTTCACTCTGGATCCCTACCCTATATATATATAGGCCACAATAGTCTAATTTCATAATAAATATATAAAAAATATAAAACAACAACTAATTTCAAAGTGTATTAAAAAACCATCATACATAAAAATCCACAAATAACAAAATAAAGATTACTAGAACATCATATGTGTGGGTTGTGTTTTGGATGATAAGATTCTGATAATCGAATGACAAGCATTATTGTGTTTTATGTTTATTAGCATGTTGGATTTTATATTCATAGTTCTACGATTGTGTGTTTCAAGTTTTTATAGACTATTATGGTTTGAATATAGTGCTTTAGTAGTCTTCACTCTGTTATTTGTGGGTGTTAGGTGTGTTTTATGGCTAAAATTATAGTGTTTTAGTAGTCTTCACTATTTGTATGTGGGTTACGGTAAAATGAAAACTTCTATGAGTTGTGAGAACTTAGAGAACTCGTCTTTACAAAAGGTATTTTTCAAAAAATATTTTTACCAAAAATGGTAAAAAATCAACTTTTCCAATAAAAAAAAAAAAAAAGTTGATGTACACCACCATTAAAAAACTCTTACGGTTGTTGTAAATGTTGATTCATGCTGACGCCAGCAGCTTTTTACATCAGTTGAAAAGGGTTGAAAACGCCACTTCGAAATTTCTTTTTTTACAGTTGTGTTTGTAACATATTAATCTACGTATGTGCAAAAAATAGGAGCAAAATTCAAATGAGAAGTCAGAGTTCACTAAGTATTTGTGCTTATCTATGTAACATGACACACTAATAGGCCGCGTGAGAGTAATATGGTGTTGTGAAACAACCTTTATAGCAAACTTAATATTATATATAGAGAGGAAAGAAGGGATGGAGGTGGAAGAAGTCACATTATTGATATAAACTTCAAATACAGAGGCTTATATTTGTAGGGTCTTTACATCAATGCAAAAGTAATGAAGACATGGAAGTTATATTTAAAGAGTCACCATCATATTGTGATGCATTCATGACAATTTGTGTGCTTCTAGTTATTATTATTTTTTTATGAATTTTGTAGAATAGTCCTGTGTTAGAATGGAACTAAACATGTTTTGTACCAAAGAAATATATTCAAAGACCTTTTGTATTTCAAAGAAAATCACTAACACGAGTTAGAAAACCACTAAGTACTTAAAGAAATGTAGTTTATGAAAAACTTTCAAATTAAATTATAAAAACTTGAACTCAATTTGAATTGATTGTGTTGTGAATTTTTACGAGTTCACACGCAAACTCCATAGAGACATACGTCATGCACTTAGTATTTACAAATTTTGAGAAAAATAATAAACAACACGACTATAGATTTTTAACAGATGTTGCAAGAAAGATTTGTATAAAATAACTTCGAGTTGTTGACCATGACTATAAAGATGAACCAGGAAACATTGGCATCAAAGACTCAAACCACATCGTTAAAGAATATAATGAGTGTATCAATGTGAAAGACGAGACCACTAGATATTTCATACTGTATCCATATGCAGATGATATGTTAAAAGTCATCATGGGAAACTAGACAATTCACGAGTGTATATTATAAGGTTTGACGAAAAAGAAAAGTATTAGATGACCATAAGATTTCCTTGTTGTAATGAACGAGATGTACACACATATATTGATAATGTATACTGTTCCAAGAAAAATACACAATCACTTGAGATGTCATGTATAGTGTACTAGTGATTGGATGCAAGTTTATTTCTGCCACATAATTGACTCATGTCAACACCAAGCAAAAGCCCTTACGAGTGAATGTTGTTGTAACACTTGCTCCTGTCTTCTCTCTCGAAATGTCACGTGTGAATATGTTTTTTCTTGATTATGTTTTAACATTGTGTGTTTATGTTTAGGATATATGTAAACTATGCAAGTGTTTTACTATTTTATGAAGGTAGTGGTTATAGGTGGTGGGTAGTGGTTGTATGCGGTGGATGAAGCCATGAAGAAGACTTAAAAGAAGCATTAAATAAACAACCACATTCTACTGTTTAGTTGATGTTATGCTTCTTAGATTTCATGAACAACAAAGTCCTTGGTGTACAATGGTAAGTGTTCCCGCCTGTCACCCGGGTTCGATCCACGGCAACGTGAATTTTATTTTTTAATTCATACCACGTGCATTTGTGGAGCTCCAAGATCAATATAGGACCTGTCACCAGACAACCCTATTTTGTTTTAACATATCACTTCTAATTTCTTCCACTATGAGGACTATCTCATCCTCAAGCTCTGAACACGATGATACCAAGGTTACACAAACTTAACCCGTTTATCCCCAACTTATTTTTTTAATGGTAATACCTTCATACTACGGTTTTACAGCATTTATACGAAGGCATTTATGACTAGTTTTCTGGCACATCTCTACCTGATTGCTTCAGATTACGACGTAAAACACCATGTTCAAATATATAAATACAAACATACAACACCTTTTCCAAAAATATAAATATAAACGGGCAACCAGCGAGCCAGAATGGTTGATCCAAAACAAATTTGCTTACCTAAATTCAAACCAGCAAATCCATGTTCTCACGTCCAACTACAAATTATCAAATGAAGTACAAAACCACTAATCAGTCCACAGTTGCAAATAATTCAACTGAAGCTGATAATTAACAAGGTAAATCCACATGAAATTCATACGGGTCTGTCATTTACTACACACATCTGTTCATGAATCAAGAAGAACCAAGTTGTACTCGGTACAGTTTCTCTTGCTAGACCTTGTGGGGGCCACTTTTACAGGTGTAGAGCGTTCAGATTGCGAAAACTGAATCAAGATTTGCATTAAAAAGGTAACTATCCCCAACCCGATTGCAGTGAATGTGAGACCCTTCCATGAGGATAAAAGATTAGACCATTGCAGGAACTTGAACGTCCCGATGTAAAACCCTATCTTATTTTATTGAATTTCTATAAAAATTTTGCAATTTAAAAATGTAAATGCGAATGCACGTGCATACATATTTTCGAGTTTATTAAAAACTTCATAAACATTTAACATTATGACGTGTCGTCATTGATTAGTTTCGTAACAACGAAACCAATTGCGGAAGCTTTGAGCTTTGGTAGTGTTCGGTTCTTCATTGAGCTTGATCGTCATCCAAGGTGCTTGCGATTACCCTAAACTGGAAATTTTCAATTTATTAGTATTATAGCAAATAACCGAAAGGCACAACATAACCGACTTGGCAAAATAATCAAATAAGAAAAAGCAACTTCTAAGGCGGCGTCGGCGACAGCAGTATGCCGCGTCGGCAACGGCCATTTATGGCGTCGACGACGCCATCTGCTGCAGCAGATTTGCTGCTGTGTCGTTTTGTTTGTCCGTTCGGCCCATTTCAAGTCCCGTACATTTATACACGACCCGGAACTTACGGAGACGTATCCGTATAACACTATTTTCTGCTTTCATTCAACGGTTGTCTGCCGTAAGCTACGGCTGGCCACCGTAGCTTAAGGTGGTCTACCGCAAGTATTTCCGTCTTGTCGTTTTTATATACGAAAACCTCCGTAACTTATTCAATTTTCATCCGTTTCCCATGAAACTTGTTTCTAAATGCTTGTAAAAGTTTTCTTACTTATTTAGCCCGAAATCCTTAACCCGAATTCTTATTTCTTATGAATTATGCATCCATTTCTGGTTTATGCTCATATTTATTTTGACCCATTAAAAGATTTAAACACTTAAGCTTAAATCTCATTTCCTCTTACGTTACTTCTCATTTCCACTCTAAGATCTCTATTTATTTTCCACCACAACTATATTTTTGGTGGATTGGATATAGAAAATGATATATTTTCAAATTCTACCATTCGGTTTGACTATTTACGAAAAAGACCCTATTAAGCCAAAACGGCTTATGCCATTTACTATTACATCACCGAAAGGGTGTACTTTCTTATAAAACTCATGTTTTAAACTACCCTCAAGGGTCGTTTGGTCGATTGATCATTCAAGGGGCGTTTTGGTCAACTTTAGTCCTTTTTACGACGAAGGACCTTTAGACGCATATTTTGACCAAGCGAGCACTTTTAAACCACGTTCTATTAAAATTTCACTATATTCCTAAGAACATAATGTTTTGAATTTAAATTATTAGATATGCCTCTCTTTAGGTAATCCAGTGTTCATCCAAGTCTCGTTTGACTCTCATCGGGCCTTAAGTCCTCATTGAGAGTTTGACCCCTTACACGTACCTGGATCGGGTCATAGCATTGACCGTTTTAATACCTTGAAATATTAAGTTAAATTTAATTAAAAGCAATGGAATCCTATGTTGTTCTCATTGTGAGCACAAAACTCGACAAGCGACCATTAATCATTATTGTCAAATGGCGACAACATCACCATTTGACCCATTTGGCCTAAATGACCATTTTATCTTTTGTGAGATGGTATTTATTTACCATCTCATCCATGTAACCCTTTTCGGTTTACACCATATAATCATATTAATTAAAGATTCTTTCTTAATTCATTTGTCCCATCATAGTTTACGCCATAGGGTGTCTGTTTCTTAAACTGTTTTCTACACGTTTACTCGTAACCAAATTACCATTTTACCCTTTTTACCCATTATGGTTTACACCATAAGGTATTTCTTTCAAAACTCCTTGTTTATTCGTCATGACATGACCAACTTGCCGTTTTTACCCTTTATTACCATAAAAATGGTTTCTTACCATTTTCACTTGTTCCGACCCGTATTATTCTGCGTCAGAATTTACTATTTCAAATACTAATTTACCTTTTTCATAACCAATACAATAAGTGTCCTAATAGGAGGGTGTAAGCTTCACTTACATTGAAATCCGATTATGCCTTTCCCGCGTACTTGTTCCATTTGACCCGCTTCTTCTGAAGCCTCCACCTAGCTTGTCAAGCGTCAAACTATCATTTATCATTCGCAAGATGGTTAGATTAGTCATGATTTATCAAGACTATCCCACCTTGCGGACTTTACATCAGATTTACCATTTGATCTTATTATAGGTCAGTTTGACTTTTAAAAGTCAACTGCCTATTAACATACACATATGCACAATTAAGTTTAACAATTCATTTAAGCAATTCGTCAAATACCGGTAGTCATTATTCTTAGGCTACCATTTTAAGTACCTTTCTCAATCAAGTTCATAAAATCGTTAACATCGGATTAACATAGTCTCAACCATTATATGCTAATCTATCAATATCATTCAAGAACTTGGGATTGTTTCATCATTATAAAGCAATCCCATTGCACCATAAATATGGGATTCACCTAAACATTAAGCTTATCTGATTACTTAAAACATCCATAAACACATGATGATTTCAAACCTTATTTAACATGAATATAACATCTATTTCGTCATATCATACAAAAACCCATTCCATGGCGAGTATGAACATATACTCGAACTCATAGATTATTCAGGTATTCTTGCTATTACAATCATGTATGGTGATTCTAAGCACATGTATATCATCTACTTAATCATATTATCAAAACCCACTTCATTATCTACTTGTTAATCACTTACAAGTAATCTTATCTCACTCATCTCATAATTTCATGATATCCAACAAAATTAAGCATACATAAACACTCAAATTCATCTTTGGATTATAATCCAACTATCTAATTGCAATATTCTACTTGTCTCAAGTTATGACTTTCACCAATCTAAGTTTTGAGACATACCTTATGATCCCCTCGTTTAGGTGATCGTTTATATGTGTCCATGCATTGATTTGAGGTTAGAATTGACCTTCAATTTGTTGATTCTTGGATGAACAAGGGTTTGGCTCCCCTTGTTCTTCTCTTGGCCATTACAGGCACATACACACACACACTTATGTGTGTGTTGTGTTTTATTTTTATTTTATATATATCCAAGTTTTATCCTTTTACCCTTTTGGTCCCTCATATTTGAGGTTTTAAATAATAATATTTATCACTAACAACACAAATAATCAACTAGGTTAATTATTCCTAGTTATTTATTCAAGCATGTAATATATATATATACACACACATTTATATGGTTCAATATTTTTACAGTGTTACACCCGAGTACAAGCAAACATCCCCAAAATACGTAAAAAACTACAAGGACTATAATGATAAAAGATTAACCATGCAAACACATTGAACGGGTCTATAGTCACCCAAAATGCATTTTTAGTAAATTAAAACTTACTACAAGGACTATAAATGTCACACCCTGACCCGCAGCGGAAATGGTAGTCGGGCATGATTGGGTTTTCATCAAAGCTCATGACATTTACTATAAAGTTTCATATTTATTATTTCTTTTTAAAGAAGAAATTACAATAAACATACAAGCACAACATGTTCAAATACATTTTTCATGACTTCTTTATTTTTCTTCTAAGGCAATTTCCTATGTGTTCCTTGCTTCAACATGTCCACCTGTATCATGTGTAAAAATAGGGTTTTGGGTCAACAAAAGTTGGCGAGTGAATCTTATGAAAACATTTGAACGAATTTGTTATATTGGTTATAAAAAGGTGCATAACCACATATGAGTATACGTATATGTAAATTTAATCACAATACACATAATAACAATTAATGCACACGCACACACCAAATGATGAACAATGAGATCAAGGCTCAATCAACGGAGCCGATCTAATGAGGCACGCGATGTTCAACTCGTCTCCAACGAGGAACTGATGGGCCTAATGAATGATTTGCACGCAACTTGACAAAATGTAAACACACATCACAACAAACAACATAATCACAATACACATAATATCAATTAATGCACAAGTACACACCAAAAAAATGAACAATGAGATCAAGGCTCAATCAAACGGAGCCGATCTAATGAGGCACGCGATGTTCAACTCGTCTCCAACGAGGAACTGATGGGCCTAATGAATGATTTGCACGCAACTTGACAAAATGTAAACACACATCACAACAAACAACATTTACATCACACGTTTAGATCATATAATGGTAATAGCACAAGTGTGAATAAACGAAATAAATAAAGCGACACATGATACACCCCAAAACATGAATAAAAAGGGAATTTGTAAGAATTCACTCACAGTGGGTGCGTTCCTTGATGATGATGAATGCGCACGAATTTATGATTCAACCGACGAGGGGAAACTAACCTAATAATCACGTAATAATTCGATAAATATATATCTTCTATTTGAAATTAATATTTCTAATTAATGCCTTTTTTAATTTTTAGATCTATTTTTGTGGTATTTATTACAATTTTTAAACTTAAAAAGTCATATTTTTGAAGTATTTTTAAATGATTTTTAAATAAAATAGTAAAGAAAATAATTAATTAAAAAAATATCCTTTTACAGGGTTGACCGGTCGGACCGCGTTGACTTTGGTATTATTGGCTTCGTGTGAGGATCGAACTCGTGACCTCCCGTATGCGTGCACGCATCTCTACCAACTGAGCTACGTATCTAACCCGAAATAAACCGCATTTTAATTACATATATATACTAATTAGAACATATCAGAAATTATTTAATTTAAAAAGGATTTAAAATCCCTTGAACCGGCGTGCATGACATGTTTCGAAACCCGGAACCTCTATGATTTTTTTTTTGCACCTAGCCCAACCAGTTGGGCTGGGTGTCTAACCCGTTGTATTCTGAATTTATATTATATTTATATATACTCGGTTAAATCAAGTTTTTATTTATTAAAAAGATTTGATATATGAATGAATCGTTGTACGCAATGAGACTCGAACTAGGGTACTCTCGCTTGAAATGCACACAGTCCACCACTGGACTGTGTGTCTAACCTGGTTAATTCTTTTGTTTTAATTATATTTATCTGATATCTCAACTTCATCTTTTTCATGATAGTAATCCAGAAGACAAAACCCGATTATCAACCCAAACTCGAGTTTTGATTATCATTCCTATACTAAGCAATCGAAATCGAAAAGAGAACAGAATGGGTATACCGATCTGAGAATGTTATGAAGGTTCCGGTTGGATTCCGGTGTGAGCAGGAACTCCGGCGAGAATCTGTTTGCACAGCAACTTGAGCGTAGAGATTTTTGATGAAGGTTTGAGTGGATGAATGAGTTTAGAATGATTTGAAACCAGTATTTATAGGAAAACCCATCTTGATTTCATTCAAATTTCAAGTTTTGATCGTTGATTGGAAAAAGGTTTCACATTGATTCAGATTTTTAATTATTCAGTTATAACTGATGTCGAAATCAATTTTACGCGTTTCAATCATTAGGGAGGTAGCAACATTTCTTTGATTTGCGGAGATTTAGCTTGCCGGCAGTTTCGAGTTCTGTGGTTGCTGATTTACAGGTTTTGACTTTCGGTTTTATCATAAACATTATTTGTTTAAATATTGAACACAAGAATGTGTGTGGTGGAGTGGTGTGAAGTGTGTGTTGATCCATTGGGGACCCCTTTTTTTAATATTTTTTAAATATCGACTCCCGGTTACCCTTTTTTTAATATTTTTGAATCTAAATTACTTTATTTATTATTATTGTTATCATTATTATATGATTATTCATTAACTAATTAACAAATTAAATAATTTAACTAAATAAATATGCAACGATCTTTGATTAACTACTTGATTTTTAAACGCAACGGGTTTTAAAATCCGTTTTTACATTAATGTTACAATAAATGCATATAACACATTTATCAAATTAGATATCATCCGCTTAAATTTCTTGATAATTTTCCATAAAAAGAACTAAATGCATATAGCCTGCTCAATCACTTTATTTAGAAAACCAAAGTTATCAAAAAAATTAAGAGTAAAATGCGATTTTTGTCTATGAGGTTTGGCTACTCTTGCGACTTTCTTCCAAAGGTTTGTTTTCCGCATCTGGATCCAAAAAGTTTGAAATCTTGCCGATTTCATCCAACTCGTTAACTTCATCTACTTTTTAATGTTAAGTCGGGGTATTTTCGTCTTTTTAGACATTTTGTGATGATTAAAGGGTTTGGGTTGGGAGAAAGTCAGCAGAGATGGATCTTTATTTCTTATAATGTTTTCTATGTTAATTAAAAAAATGTCTAAAGAAGACGAAAATGCCCCTCATTTAATGAAGAAAAATGGATGGAGTTAACGAGTTGGATATAAATGGCAAAATTTGAAACCTTTTGGTACAAATGCAGAAAAACAAACATTTGGACGAAAGTCGCAAAAGCAGCCAAACTTCAGGGATGGAAATGGCATTTTACTAAAAAATTTTAAACAATTGACGCATAAAACCTACTAAATGCACAAAACACATAAATAATTCTAAAAGAAACAGAAAAGAAATATCTTTAATGTCAACATGGTCCGTTTTGACTCGTTACCCAAGCCGCCCACTTTGCCATAACTATAACGGTGTTCTTACCACAAGAGGCTTCAATGGTTGTCCGATGTCATGGAGTTCCGAATCAGGAAAGGCGTTTAACTCTTTATGTTTGTCTAATAAATCATCCTATAGATCACAAAATAATTAAGTAAGTAAATAAATAATCAATCAATTAATCATACCCAGTAAATTCCACAAATAGCAAAGCTACTTGTAGGGTCTGGGGAGGGTGGGATGTAGGCAAACCTTGTCTACATCTCTAGGAATAGAGAGGCCGCTTCCAGAGAGACCCTCGGCACTAGAAACAAATGAAAAAAAGCCTAAAGATATAAACATAAACAACCAAAATAACAGACATAACTAGTAACATAATATATACTATATGGTAAAGATGGCGCTTAACTTTGAGATGAATTCAATAATATATACTATGTAGAGATGATGATACATATAAAGAAACTACCTTGGCAACAAAAAGATCTTTACACCATTGTGCAACACCTTCATCTGTTTCTGGCAGGTCCTTCATTAAATGACGCTTAACTTTGACATGAATCTGCACAACGGAAACGGGTCAAATGAGTCAAAAGTTTCCGAAATGGAGAAAGTGTTTCGGGCCTGAACTAAAGGCTTACCACAGACGACTGCCCTTTAAAGAGCCTTCAACCACGAATCAATAGCTTTCTGATCCACAATCCCAGTTTGCCTCCTTACAATGTTAGTTCATTCACCACCAAATCCAGTTTAATAATGAATTTGAGTAAAATAAAAAATAATCAAACATATTTTCAGAAAATTACCTCATATAATCTAATGTTTCAGGATCTTCAATGTTGCAAAATTCTCATTGCATAAGAGTTCCAAATCCAACATAATTTCACTCAAAAAAAAAATTAAGAACATAAATCACACACATGCAATCAAGCAAGTAGACAATAAAAAATCGACTGAAGATAAATATCCAACAATTATAAAAGCCCTACATGATCTGAGAAATAAGATTTCTTTAATCCTCCTCCGACGACCTTCGTCAACGTAGTGTCGAAAAACGGCTCAACTACTCCGACATTGGTCATCATTGTCAATCGATTTCTCAGAAGATCGCTCGCTGGTAATGAATGTGTAAGGCACAATATTAACACAAACCTGCAAAATCGATGTGTGAAGATGCGATTGAACCCAAAATTGATGTTTAACCCAAAAATCAAACCATTGACCCCATAAATCAATAATATAACAGACACTTTGGGACATCGGAAAAGCGCCAGGGAAGAAACGATGTCACATGCAGCGATTCCTCTAAATCGATATAACGAAAGTACTCCAAGATATTTCATCTTTAGCGAAAGAGTGCAATGAATATAAAAGTAGCATTCAGTGACATGGGTTAAATTAGAGCCCATAAACTACATCAACTATTGCAGCCAACTGAGACAAACAGCTTTCTAACTCTTTAGCATCAGTTTCATTTTAAGTATACCGATTGTGTGGGAGCCAACAGCCAAAAAAATCCAAAAGGCAACCAATGAAACAAAAAATACGGAAAAACAAGAAGCATACAAGAACTTTGGATTATTATCATAAATCTCAATATTAATTCTGAAGATAGCTGAGTGATCTAAAGGCCTTTGAAGCAATTATTACTTCCGGTGATACATGTGGGGCCTGTAAGAGAGTTTTAAGCATCTCCATCTCTGACTCTGTCCGATGACCCTCAGGGCGTATGCAGCTTATGATCACCTTCTTCAGCTTAGGTGACCTAGCCAATATAAACTTTATGAAATCCATTTCAGGCTTCGAGTTGTTGAAACGTTCAATCTCCAATCATTCAGATGCTCCAACCAAACATCTGAATATTCTTCCCATACAAAGGACTATTTCTCATGACAAATAATCCCCCAATGAATCTACATGGAGGTTCATCTTTTTTTGTGTCAGGGTGTTTTGGCATGCGATAATCAAAACAAACAGGATATGAAATATGATCATATTATTTACCTCCAGCTTAAGTTTCTCCAAGTTCCGTGAACATTTGATAAAAACAAGAAGAAAAGCCAACCCACAACGCTCAACAAGGGTCATATCTTTGAAACAAAGGTATCTGAGGTGAATTAGTGAGGTTGGAAGCTCTTGTGGAACCGAGTCTAGTACAACCCACTTGAACCATAGACCAAACAAAGATTAACAACCAAACATCAAAACTTTTCTTTCAATTATATGAAATGCGGATAAATATTACCTTGGAGATATGAGGCGAAGTAGTTAGATGTTCAATCACAGGTAAACACTCCAATAGCTCATTAATGTTGCATGTATCATCTGATTCACTTACAAGTTGCAACACATTACAATATTAAGATTAGTTTCGAAAGGCCATGACATGAGATTATGAGAACGTAAATTTAAGTGGGAACTTACCAGAATCAAGTTCTTAAGTGATGGACAATTTAGTAAAAGATGTAGAAGAGTTTTTGTACGGGTCGGTACATCCCTCAAGCACAAGCTTTCAAGGCTACCAAATCCATTGAAAATTGGTGGATGGTTAAGATCAGCACCAGAGATATCAAGGTCCCTTAAGTCACAAAACGAGAAGATAGATATGGGTACTTCACGGTCATTATCCCATCCATAAAGTGTTAGTTTCTTGACCGTATACTTCCTCGACAAATGATATACTATTTGATCAAGTTCTGGATAGGCTTCTTCATATTCAGGCAATTGAAGGGAGAGCTCGTATATTGGACCCTGGTGCAGCATCAAAATTTGATGCTATCATATACCTCAAGCTCAAATCTCTCCAAGTTTAAGGAACATTTCATCAAAACATGAAATATTCTGTAGTCCTCATCAAGGCACAATCCTTTCGAACATGAAGTCTTTGAGGTGGATTGGTGAGGTTGGAAGTTCTTGTGGATCCGAGTCTAGAACTAGCCACTTGAAACATAGGCCAAAACATATATGAACAGATAAATTTCAAAACTATTCTTTTAATTATATATAATGTGGATAAATATTACCTGAAAGCCATGAATCGAAATAGTCAGATGTTCAATCAGTGGTAAACACTTGAATAGCTCATTAGTAGAGCATTCTTCATCTAATCCACCTATATCCTGCAAGACGTCACAATATTCAGATAAGTTTAGAAAGTCCATGACATGAGAAGGTATATTCAAGCAGGTACTTACCAAGCTCTTAAGTGATGGTCAATTAGATAAAAGATGTAGAAGACTTTTTGTAGAGATCTGTACATCATTCAAGTATAAGCTTTCAAGGCTACCAAAGCCATGGAATGTTGGTGGATAGTCAAGAAGATCAAACTCACAAAGATAGAGATCGGTTAAGTGATGCAACGAGAAGACAGATATGGGTAATTTATACCGAATGTCCTCTGAACGAACTCCACTAAGTGTTAGTTTCTTGAGAGTATGGTTTCGGGACAAAAGAAGTATTACTTGATCAAATTCAAAACAGTTGTAAAGTTCCCAGTAGTGGTCCATATCAAGGGTGAGCTTGTGTATTGGACCCTGGCGCAGCAACAGAATTTGGTGTAAATTGTTCATGTCCATGTTTTTCCTTGTACTTGCTATGTTGGATACAGACATTTGCTTCTCCTCTTTGTTTTTATTCAACAACGTAAACTCGAGTTTAGGAATACTGATCCACTTGTACCTCCATTCCCTTGAAAGAATGCTTGTCCTTGCTGCCTCTTTAGTTGATAAATGGCATAGGATGGTTTCTAATATGGCAATTGTTCAGCTTTGTACATCCTTCTAGTTTTCATCTTCAGTTCTTTTGGTTTGGATTGATACTAAACAATGCTGTAAAAACTAGTTACCACCAAAATTAAAAAGGAAAATGAATTGGAGATAAAGTGATAATGAGGGAAAATAGAAAATGTAACCCTAATAAAGCTACGATTAATAGAAAGACATTTGAAAAATAGGAATTTGGCCTGAACTCACATAATTGAACAAACCACACGGACGAAAATGACAGTTAACTCAATTTTAGACATCTACATATATTTAATTGGTTTAATACGTGTAGAGCATGGACAACTTCAAGGATCTTGTCATTCAGTTTGTGTGTGTGTATATATATAAACTAGGATATATACCCACACGTTTCGGCGCTTGATTACCATGAACGATTGATGTAGCGTGTGAAACGATAATGAAGAATTCATCACTTTGATTCGAAGTTGAAAAATGATATATGCCAAAATTGATGAATGACCATCCGAATTAGATGTGAAGAACATAAATAAGAACAAAAATTCAAAACGGGCCATAAAAAGGTCATAGGCTAAACACAAGCCCAAAAACAAAATGCGTAAAACATAAAAAGGACTGTGTTTTGTAATTATCTAAAGCTACTGTGACGCGTTTAGATATACAAAAACATGGTCTTAAGCTTTACAAAAGATGTATGGCGATTGGCGACTTTCATCTCCTATTTTTCATCTTTGATGCACCATGTATGGAGCGGCGCTTGTAGTTTAACCCATTCTATGTATGGCGATTGGCGACTTTCATCTCCTATTTTTCATCTTTGATGCACCATGTATGCAGCGGCGCTTGTAGTTTAACCCATTCTATTGTCTGGCCTTCTTGCTGGATGATTTTTTCTCGTGGAAGTACAAGGTACTTTTATGTGTGAAATTTACTTTCAGACAGGAAATTATCACACTACTGCCAGGAGGTGGATGAGAGCTTTCATAAGTTCCATATTTATCATGACTACTACCTTATCACTAATACTAAAAAGTCACCAAAGTTAAACCCAACAAACATAAACCGAAAGGGAAAAGGAGATAGAAGTGTACTGAGCGGATAAACAAAATATCTAAATCATCAAAATAAAAAAATAATCAAACGAGTTAACACAATAATAAGAAAATGATCACAATACTGGATAAGTAGCTGATACGGTAGAAACGTAGCCATACAAACATTAGATTATCATCGCAATTCTCAACATTACGTTAAAAGAGTGATATAGTGGTCTTGAAGCAATTTTCACTTCCAAGTGTAAATTTTTACCCCTGGGGACGCGCGTGGGGCCCGTAAGAGCGTTTTTAACATCTTAGCGTCTCGCTTCCGATCAACCATAGTGAGTATGCTAAACTTCTTCAGCTCGGGTGACCTAGCCAACATAAACTTTACAAACTCTATCTCAAGCGAGTTGCTGCAAAAACAAAGATCCAATGTATTCAGATGCGCCAACCAAACATCTGAATATTTATCCTTTACAACGGAGAATTCCAGAAGATACTCCATCTACATCAAGGTTCGCATTTTTTGTGTCAGTGAGAATCAAACAAACAAAATACAAGATATAATTATATCATTCACCTCTAGGTACGCATGCTCCAAGTTCGGGGAACATTTGATCAAATCAAGAAGAATAGCTGATCCGTAGTCCCCAGAAAGACAATATTGATTCGAACATAAGTATTTGAGGTGGATTAAGGTTGAAAGCTCTTGCGGAACCGAGTCTTGAACTAGCCACTTGAACCATAGGCCAAAACAAATATTAATAGCCAAAAGTTCAAAAACTTTTCTTTCAATAATATATGATGGTGACTAGATATTACCTCAGAGACATCACCCGAAATAGTCAGATGTTCAATCAAAGGTAAACACTTGAGTAGCTCGTTAATAGTGCAATTATCATCGTGTTCATAATCATCTATATGCTGCAACATGTTACAATATTCAGAATATAGAAAGTCCATGATATGAGAAGGTATATTTAAGTGGGTACTTACGAGATTCAAGGTCTTAAGTGATGGACAATTGGATAAGAGAAGTAGAAGAGTTTTTGTAGAGATCTTTACATAACTCAGGACTAGCTTTTGAAGGCTAGGAAAACCATTGAATATTGATGGATGGTCAATATCAAAAGTACAAAGATGGAGGTTCATTAAGTGATGCAACGCGAAAACAGATTTGGGTAATTTATACCAAATGTCCTCTGATTCATAAAGTCCGAAAAGTGTTAGCCTCTTGACAGTATGGTTCATCAACAAATGAAGTATTATCTGATCACATTCAAAAGCGTCGTAATGTTGCCAGTAATGGTCCAAATAAAGGGTGAGCTCGTGTATTGGACCCTGGTGCAGCAACAAAACCCGGTATACATCATACATGTCCATGTGAGATGTTAGCTCGGAAGTTGTATTACGCAATTCAAACCGAAGTTTAGGAATATGGGTCCACTTGTACCTCCATTCCTTGAGAGAATACTTGTCCTTGGTCGGTAAAAGACATAGGATGGTTTCTAATACGGGGTCAGGAAGCCTATTTATAGACGTTCCTTCAGCTTTGTACATACTTCTAGTTTTCATCTTCACTTGGACTGATACTAAGTAATGCCGCAGAAACTAGATACAGTGAAAGTAAATTTAACCCAAATACAACATTTAGCAAACTAAGATATCATTTTTTTTATTTATTTTACCCTTTTTCTAAATAATTATAATTTTAAAGAAACACATTTAAAATTAGAAATTGGAAGATATGTTAATCAGAACAGCTTATCGGATGAACCCAGTATCAGATTATGATTAACTTATAATAATAGGTTTAATAATACCACACAGTTATCAAAAGAAACATATTTGAAAATAGAAATTAGAGGTGATGTTACCAGAACAGTTCAATGGTCGCTCGGACTATCGTGTTTCAACTTTACATACTTGTAACTTCATCAAACCCTTTTTCGGCAACGATGTCAATTTACATACTAAGAAAAGTCATGTATCACGTATTGAATTTAACTTTATTTTTTTACTAGATATTTCAATCCAAACAAAACTTATATTCATAATTACTTTAAAAACATTGTGTTAATTAGACTATCATGTTTTATTCCAGCCAAATTCGTACGTTTTTAAAAGGACCGGTGTAACCATTTGCATCAAGTTTGACCTAAAACTTGTTTTTACCGGTTCATTTTCCACACTTAATTCATGTCTTACCATCAACATTGTACTAATGTCCTTTGATTGACAGTGCACGTTTCATATGATTTTCTATTAAAGTTTACACCTTTTACCAACATACATTCAAACTTCTTATATCCATATTGTCACATCCTGACCCGTGGATGAATTATCATTATCGGTCGATGCGAGATAATTGTCCAAAACTTATGCAAACTATTAAATTTTAAATATATAATCATGTCATAAATTAAAATGTCACAAACATATAAAAATCCATACATCAATCCAAAAAATAGCTCATAACATAATTCCCGTTTATTCGACCAAGGCATTTCCTACGTGTCTTCATCCTTGTTTTGTCAATCTAATTTCCTGTATCATGTGTAAAATAGTTTTTGGTCAACATACGTTGATGAGTAAATCTAAGTTCAAATAAAATAATTGTTTTTAATTATTTTAAAAGATTAACATGCAAATAATTGTGCTAATAAGACATTCCAACCAATAATCACAACAAATACCTAACCACAACCATTACCGCAACAATAAATAAAATAAAATAAACAAAACTGAGTCTCGAACCCAAAAAGGGCGTGACTAATATGACGGTGCCTTCATCCCATAGTCATGGGGAAATGGTCAGTCTAAGAATAAATGAGACGATACCCGTATACCATGTCATGAAGAAAGGGTCAACTTAGAATAAGTGAGACGATCCCCATATTTCATGAATTATGAGGGAAGGTCAACCGGGCGTAAGTCAGCCTATGAGTAAGTGAGGCACTTACGAATTGAGTAACCATTGCACATGAATTAATTAAACAACTAAACCAAGTAACACATAATACGTAACTACACAATGATTTCATGCTTTGATAATTGAGAAAAATGAGTAAAAGATCGTGACACATTAAGACACCTCAAAAAGGTTAATTGTAGAATGGGGGAAATGGTAGACCTACTCACTGTTTGTGTTTTGCGATCCTTGATGATAAACCTCATGAATATAAGAAACTCCAAAAGACAAGATTACCCTAAAAATATAAAATGCAAACATACTAAACAACCCGCAATAAAAAAAACTATAAAATTAACCCTAACATTTGGGGACTTTTGTATAACCTATATGTATAATATTACTGACGAGCATGAAATGATCAATTAAAACTAACTAATTCGAACCTGGATTTAACTCAGGTAATGATAAAAGGACTACCTAGATTGGAATCTCATGTGTTGTCAGTTATCTTTCTACCTGACACAAACTATTATGGAACCGGGATCATAAGGTACTAAACCTATCGAGAAACCAAACAGAATTCTCGACCCTTCTCTAGAAGAACCTATGGAACTCTAGTAGGCTGTTAAATTACCGGTTTATTTGGACTCCCTCACGGTTATCCAACTATTCTAATAAAGTACCCTTATTCGACAATCTACCTCATGACGTGAAAATCAAAGGTCACTTGGAAATATGATTCGACTCGATAAGCAAGAACTGGAAAGGCAACTAAGTTGGACTCCTCACAAAGCACCTATATCTAGCAATTTACCAACCTAGACATACCAACAATCTCACACCTCACGGTTATTAAGATTAGTAGAACACCTAGACCTACTCGTTTCACGGATATCACTTCTATAGCATATTGGCCAATTAACCACAAAATAATCAAGAACACACAATTAATGATCTAACATGATCCTATTATATGAATGATATTCAACGATGAACATGTGAAGCAATAAACATGAATTAAACAAGTTTAGACACGCATACACATCGAATCATATCAAACAAGTCTTTACTTTAATAAAAAAATATCCATAAACAAGTTCATAATCCGGATAAAAATTGCAACTTTAACACATGTTCATTATTAACCTAGGTAGTTCATAAAGTTTAAGCCTAATATCTTTAAGAAATCAAAAACAAGATTCATCACAAAGTAGCAAAACATAATCAAAGCAATAAACAAGAGAACTAGTAAACCCGGATGCTTAAGACGCGAGCCAACACGATCCCAAGTCTTCACAACTTCAACCGATGTTTTGTCTTGCTTGATTATGCTCCAAAAGTTCTCTAATTTCCATCCAAAAAGCTCTCAATAGGGATTGATTAGGGTTAATTATGGGCTTAAATAGGGTCAAAATATGGACTTTTACATGTTGACCAGGCCTCCACGCCGCGTCGTGCGAGCTCCTTAGGCTATCTGTACGCGCGACCAGCCTGCGAACTGATAAAATTGTTCTCATCATAACTTTCTTGTTTCAACTCCGTTTTACTCACCGTTTTCGCCTACGGATTCGTAATTCAATTCTATATCATCTCATCTTCTTAAATATCGAATTTCATCCCATGAGAATCCTTCACTAAGCCCAAACCTTCTCATGTGTGCTCGTTTCTTTAACGTTTCAACTTGTTTTTTACTTCTGGGACCTTGCAAAGCACAATAGACACAATAATATACAAAACCAACGGTAAAACGAGGACTTGAATTATTATACAAACTATATATGCAAACAGTTGTAATTTACAATACATCAAATATCCCAACTTACTCTTTCTTCGTCTCTGAAAAACTATACAATGGAATCAGAACTAGGATCACCGGTTTCAAAAAGTTTAAGTTTATTAATTAAATTACTCAAAACGTTTAACCACGATTACTGGTATATTTGTCCATCTAAACCCAAACACCGACTCATCAGGCCCTTTCATGTAATTATTAAATTCAAGTTATTTCACCTAAAAGGTCTCATACTTAGGAATCCATAGATACACCTACTTCCACATCAAGCTTAAGAAACTAAAGGAACACTTAATTAACTATTTCCAAACCGTCTTACGAGAAAACCAAGAGAGCTTAGAATCATTTATTTTTTTCTCTTTTTTTTTTCTTTTATTGAGCACTAGACGTTTTATACCTAACTTAGAGGTTGTCCTAAACAGAGTCAACATCCCCAGTAACGACAGCATAAGCTTCGGCATTTTCCTATGTTTTCCTAACTTAACCTAAATGGGTTCTCGATCAAGGTCACCATCCCCAATGGAGATTCCATAGGCTTCGTTACTTTCTATCTAGCTCATTTATTCTATTTTTTCCCACGATTAAAAATTCTAGCAGTTTTAACTTATATCGGTGTTCCTTATACTATTATTGGTGATTTCGGTTTTCCTATTTATCCTAGATGAATACCCACAAGACTTGATTATTTATCATTTAAGATATTCTTAAACAATCTAGAGAACCTTCTAAGTCGGTTGGGCCTACCAGAACATCCCGGAAAATAAGTTTATCTCATATATATTGAAAACCAACCAATCCAAGTTTTTCAATCATCTTCCTTTATTTGCGAAAAAGTTTCCAAAAATTTTCTATTTTTTCAACTTTTTTGGATTTTTGAGTTTATTTTTTTTTTTTTGTATTTTTCAAAATTTTATGACTCAAAAGACTCACTAAACATACTAAATGAACAGTTTCCATCCCCACACTTAAACTCTACGTTACCGTCAATGTAGGATGGAAACCGACTCAAAAGACAAAAAATAAATAAGAATAAAAAGACAACGCAAAATTGGAAAGGACTTAGCTGGTTATGTAACGCGTAAGCTCCAAAAACACTAGCCCAATCCAGCTCAATCGTATAGCATTTCATTCGCGGTCGGCTTTGACAAATGATTGATATGTTCGGTAAACGCGTTAACCTTTGATGAACAGCTCCGAAATCACCTGAATGGAGATTGAGTACCGGCGGTACAATTCAAACCTACACAAACAAAACAAGCGGAAACCCAAGCAGTACTGACTCGAAACAAAAGACTGACTCATGGTACAAAAATAAAGACTCAAATACAGGAAAATACGTACCACAGACGAACCAAACGCAAGAAACTGAGCAAACCATATAATGAAACAAATCTACCAAGAATTTAACCTCGTTGCTTCGCGCGGCGAGGTCCTGAATGTTGGTCGCGCGACGCGGCGCGCTACGTTTTCTCCGATTGACTTCTATTGACCGCGTCGCGTGATCTGGTTGCCATATGCCCCTTGCCCGATGCGAGGAGCCCTTTTTTCATATAAAGTTTCTTGATTTTTATGCTCCAATGCCTTAGAAATTTTCCTAAAATCTTCCACACTCGTCGAAGCCATTTTTTTTCGACTAGAAAACACTTCGGAACACCGTTTCTTCGCATTTTAACTTCATCACGGATACGATTACTGCAAATAGACTCAAAACACAAACCAAAAACCTACCAAAACTACGAAAAAGACTCAAAACTACACCATGACTCAAACTCTACAAATGGGATTTACCCCTAAAGGTTTCTTGAGCCGGCATCCATGAGTAACGGTTTCTTCAAACGGCATCCCTTTGGCAACATTCAAGCATTCTCCTCTTCTCTTTCATTGCAAGTTCCAACATTCGAACTGTAAGACCCTCATGATCATCCTCATTGTATTTCCTCTCTATTATACACAATTCTTATTCAGTTGATTATGTTGTTGTAATGACAACTATGGGGTTGCAGGGTTATTTATCGGACAAATTGTCGTTATCGAAGTTGGATGACATAGCTTGCTTCATAGAATTGTGTTTGGTGACTCTTTTATTAAATATTATTAAAAAAAATGATAAATATAGTTACAGAGCCCTGCCTTATTTTAATTTTCATAAACTCCATGCAAAAGATTTAACAAATCCATATCCATATGGAACTCCTGCAGCAGCACATCAGATAACTTAGAACAATCATGTCATATGTTGTGTAAGTGTGTTGTACCAAGCAAACCAAAGATTTTACTATTATTAATATTAATAATAATAAGATCATTATCATCATTGTTTAATATCTTTTACAAATCACTAAGACTTATTCTGATGCAAGAGCTGTGATAGTACCCAATGGCCACTTCTTTTAATAAATCACATCATTAGTTAGATCATTCCAAAATGGTAGAAAGTTGTAAAAATATTAATATAATTTAATGAATATTTACAACATAGTGCCCACAATATAATCATAGACCTATAAATATACAAGAAAAGGTTATATCTTTAGGAGATTATGAGTAAAATGATGTATAATCATACCTGTTGGAGTGTCAAATGCAGGTAATAAATAATCTACGAGGCAGATCATCAGCAAGGTGAAGAAGTTCATCATATTAGGAATACACATACCTTGTCATTGTTTAATTCAAAAGTATTTTGGAATAGTTAAGGAAAGGCAGGCTTATACCGAGTAATGAGTAAGCAGAACGGTGAGAGCAAATACCGTTAGGATAATCGCTTGCAATGAGATGAGTAGAAAGCAAACCTATAAGGATCCAAATTGCCGTTTCAAACAAGGATACTGTTCTTAGAATGTGTGTGGTAAGGAAAAAGTCGGTTAAATATGAGTAGACATTCTTTGTCAATACAAAGTACGTTATCTGAAAAACGCAACTTAAGTAACCAAACAAATAATAATAATAGTAGATAGTAGTAGAAAAAAATGACTTTCCGTTTTGATAAACGAAAATACAGTAAGCTTTTTTCAGTGATAAGTGTAATAACATTTCTAATAGTTAGCTATGAAACACTTGATTTTGTAAGGTGAGCCAGCATAAAAGGTTACACATTATGTCTATATCCAAGAGTCATAATACTAAATACTAAACTATTAATATAATGTGGTTAAATAAAACTGTTGGGAGCAGATGGAAAATGAGACAAACCAAAGAGATGTGTAATTGCATTGAAGATAGCAAGAGCAATGCACGCTTCATCTCCTCTTCCAGTCATACCTTCTCCAAGCAATAGCTTGGAAATTGTTCTTTCATCAACTACAGCTAACATCAAAATTCAAGAATTAATTAAAATACAAAAATTCTTTGGTAGATTTCAGCATAAATTCTACTTTCCCACCTTAAATTTATCAACCAATAAACAAAACTTATAAGCAATTGGTCCAATTTCCCTTCTTTTCAGTGAAAATGGCTCAATTCTAAGTGAAGACATTTGAATTCAATTTTGGTGTTCTTATGTCAATCAGGCACATATGCAACATTAGAAGACAAATACATATGAGGTTACTCAGAATCAAATCCCCAATAACATGCTTTCTTTTAATACCTTAAAGCTTTAACATAAAAATTATGCTGTTTGAGAAAATGTTAATTGTCCTATATAATAAACTAGTAGAAAATACATGCCAATACTTATGAAATCACGATACTCTCACTAATTCCAACTGATACTACATATCTGCAATAATAATTAGTTTTCCCTTTGGCATTATAAAATACGCGTACACACCTTGTGTCGTGTCAGTCTTAGCACCATCCTTAAAACTCTTATTATTAAGTAAACTGTGGTTTTTACCCTTTTGATAATTGCATATATGTAAAATATGGTTTCTTTCTAGAACAATTTTGGATTATATAAATATTTGGTTTATTTAAATTTTATTTCATGTATGTTTTCATGATTTTAGTGTTATCTGAAGATTTTTTATTTCGTTTTTAGGTTTACAAAATAATGTTAGATTGTACAATAAACTGAAAATTATATTACAAATTATATGTTGCGAAACAATGGCATAAGAGTAATACGGTGTTGTGTTGTAAAACAACCTTATAGAAGACAAATAGGGAATTGATGTGTGGAAATTGGGGAAGAAGAAGAATAGAGAGAATTAGCTCAATCAAATCGTAATCGTTATTACCACCAGTCGGTTATTTAACAGACTCCAACAACAATCCCTCACAAACAACTACTGACTTACAATTAGGACCTTATACTCATACAAATTTACAATCTAATCCTTGTTGACCTATTGACTTGTAACAATACTTTCCCCTTTTTAAAAGAATTTTGACCTCAAAATTACAACTCAAAATCAGGGAAACAAGCCTGCATTTCTGAGAGATCTTCCCAAGTGGGATCACTGATGGTAAACCTTTTCACTTAATCAAAACTTCCATTTGAGCTCTATTACGTCTTTTAACCATTCTCCTTTCAATCACCGTAGTTGGCTCATACAAAAATCTCGGTTGTTTAGGAGGTGGAAGCACTACAGAACGATATCCTTTAGCTAATTTGAGTAGAGACACATGAAATGTGTGATGCATTTGAGCATCTTCAGGTAAGTCTAATCTATATGCTACTTTTCCCACACGTTCCACTATAAGGAATGGTCCATAGAACCTAGGTTTGAGCTTGTTAGGTTTGTAATTCCCTAAGTGTATTCTAGCAAAAAGGCCTCAACCTTAGGAACACCCAATTCCTTACATTAAATTCTCGCTCAGTATGATGTTTGTCGGCCAATTGCTTCATCCGATTTTGAGCTCTATGCAGAGAGTGTTTTAATTCCTTCATAGCATTGTCTCTTTCAATACACATTCTATCCACTACTTCATTAGAACAATCATTAGGTATGTATGGAATGAATAATGGGGGAGAATAACCATATAATGCTTGAAATGGAGTAGTGTTGATTGTTGAATGAAAATTCGTATTGTACCACCATTTAGCAAGAGAGACCCATTTGAGCGAAGACATATTAGTAGCTAGAATCATACTTCGCAGATAAGCTTCAATGCATCTATTCACTACCTCAGTCTATCCATCAGACTCAGGATGATATGTTGTGACATTGAAAGTTAAATGCCCTGCATCTTAGTAAAAGCTTTCCAGAAATTGCTTAAAAATAAAGGATCCCTGTCAGATACAATAGTCTGAGGCCACCATGAAGCTTAAAGATATGATCAAGGAATAATTGGGCAACTGTTTCTGTAGTATAGGGATGGCCTAATGGAATAAAGTGACCATATTTAGTGAGACGATCAATGAAAATAAAATAGTGTCCTTACCTTGGACTTTAGGGAAGCCACCAACAAAATCCATAGAAATGTCAGAAAAAAATGTATTTAGGGACTGGTAAAGGTTGCAGCAATCCAGGATAAGCCATAGTCTCTAACTTAGTCCTTTGGCAAATGTCACAAGCTCGTATGTATTGTCTCACATGTTTATTCGGCCCTTTCCACTTGAAAACACTATTGATCCGCTGACAAGTAGCATGAACACCCGAGTGACCCCCCATAGCAGAACCATGACACATTTTTATAATGTTAAATCGTAATTCCTCATATTTCCCCACCAACACTTTACCATTCTTAATGTTAGATTGTACAATAAACTGAAAATAATATTACAAATTATATGTTGTGAAACAATGGCGTAAGAGTAATATGGTTTTGTGTTGTAAAACAACCTTATAGAAGACAAATAGGGAATGAAGGTGGAAGAACTCATATTATATATATAAACATCAAATACAAATACTTCTATTTATAGGGTCTTTATATCAAATAAAAGTATGAAGACATGAAAGTTATATGTAAAGAGTCACCATCATATTATGATGCATTCATGACAATTTGTGTGATTCTAGTATTTTTTTTTACGAATTTTGTAGACTAGTCCCGGGTCAGAATGGAACTAAACATGCTTTGTTTCGCAGAAATATAATTCAAAGACCTTTTTTTCGTATTTCAAAGAAAAGCACTAATTACTTAAGAGAAGTAGTTTATGAAAAACTTTCTGATCAAACTATGAAAACATGAGCTCAATTCGAGTTGATTGTGTGGTGAATTTTTACGAGTTTATATGTTATGCAGTTTGTATCTACAAATACTGGAAATAATAATAAACAAGATGACTATTATTATATAGAGAGTTTACAAATATGAGTTTCACAATGTTTTTTTCAGATAATACAACCTTAAAGTTGTTGACCATGATTAATGGCGGAGCTTGAACGAAAATTTAGTGGAGCCTGACTCTCAAAATCCATATCGATATGGGTCGGACTTTTAAATATCCAATATTTTACACTAAAAAAATCGATAAATTTTTGGTAAGATTAAGTCTTGACCATGACTATAAAGATGAATCAGGAAACATTGGCATCAAAGATTTAACCACATCGTTAAAGAATATAACGAGTGTCTCTTGATGTGAAAGACAAGACCCCAAGATATAACATATTAAATATAGATGTATATTATATGTTAAAAGTCATTTTAGGATTCGCAAGTGTAAATTATAAGGTTTGAAAAAAAAAATCTTCCATGCCTACAATCTTATTTTCACACCCCTATAACTATACGGTCTGTATAGAGACTACACGGGTCATATAGGAGAATCTTGCACACAAAAAAATGCCAGAGAATGTTTTTTTGTCACCGTGTATACGAGCCATATAACATTATATGACCCGCATACAATGTTATACGACCCGTATAATGTTATGCGGCCCGTATAGAATGTTATACGACCTAATATTTTCTCCATCTATACAAGCCATACAACATTATACGAGCCGTATAGCACTATATGACCCAATATTTGTCATGTCAGATTATTCTATACGGCCGTATAACCTCATACTGCCCGTATAAATGATGTGAAAATATTTTGGAGTACATTGATGACTACATTGATCTTACAAGAAAGAGTAAGGTAGATTTCCTGTTATAACGATGAGATGTACAATGTGGACATCACTTGAGATGTCACGCTGATTGATTTATAAAGGAGTACACACGTATTGATAATGCAAAACTGTAATAGTGATTGGATGCAAGTTTATTCATCAAAATTTTGTGATGAAATTTCTACCACATAATTTACTCAAGTAAACGCCAAGCAAAAGTTCTTTGAGTGAATGTTGTTGCAACCCCCACCCCTTTTTTCTTTTATTAATATGTTTCAATTATTGTGTGTTTATGTTTAGGATTGTAAACTATGCAAGTATTTTACTGATTTATGAAGGTAGTGGTGGTGGGTGGTGGTGGATGAAGTCATGAAGAAGAATTAAAAGAGATATTAATTAAACAACCACATTCTACTGTTTAGGGTTATCATAATGGTTATTAGACTTGTTATTTTTATTAGATTTAATAAACAACAAAGTCGTTGTAGTATAGTGGTAAGTATTCCCGCCTGTCACGCGGGTGACCCGGGTTCGATCCCCGGCAACGGCGATTTTTTTAATTCATACCACACGTATTTGTGGAGCTTTAAGGTTAATTTAGAACCTGTTACCAAACAACCCATATTTTATTTAACATATCACTACTACTTTCGTCCATTATTAGACAATATCTCCTTCTCAAGTATGAGTATTTAAATGTGTCGTGTCTATAAGTTAAAGCATCAAACCGGCTACAAGTATTATATCATGTCAGACAATCCCAAAACAACACGATCTTTCGCAGGTTGCTACAAACATAACCCGTTTATCCCTACTTATTTAAAAAAAAATGCTAATATCATCATATTACGGTTTTAACGCAAATATACATATTATCTACGCAATTTTATACTATACACTCAATGTTCATTTCTCTTTTATATTTTCAGTTTTTATTTGGCATAAGATACCTTGTCACTTCAGATTACGACGATAAAACACATTTTTTCAAATATACAGATACAAACATAAGATGCCTTTCTCAAAAATACAAATATAAACGGGCAACCTGCGAGCCATGATGGTTGATCCAAAACAAAATTGCTTACCTGAATGTGTTGGCGGATTCCTTCGACATTAAACCAATCTGTGACTGTTTAGACTAAACTCAAACCAACAAAATCCATGTTCTCACGTCTCAACTACAGATTATCAAATGAAGCAGAAACGTACAAAACCACTAACCAGTCAACAGTTACAAATAATTCAACTGAAGCTAATAATTAACAAGGTAAATCCACGACATTCAAACTAGTCTGTCATTTACTACACACATCTGTTCATGAATCAAGAAACCAAGTTGTACTCAGTGCAGTTTCTCTTGTACACTACCATAGCTAGACCTTGTGGGGGCCACTTTTGCAGGTGTAGAACGTTCAGATTGCGAAAACTGAATCAAGATTTGCATTAAAAAGGTAACTATCCCCAACCCGATTGCAGTGAATGTGAGACCCTTCCATGAGGATAAAAGATTAGACCATTGCAGGAACTTGAAAATCCCGAGTACAAGCAGACATGCCCAAGATACCACCACCTATTGCACGCACCAAATATGTAAATAAAGTGACAAACTTAAGCATAAATGAAAAAATAAACATGAAAGGGTCAAACACGTTGAACAGGTGTAAGGTCACCCAAAATGCATTTTTAGTACATTAAAAGCTACTACAAGGACTATAAATGCGCATAAAACATTTATCAAATTTGATATCATTCGCTTAAATTTCTTGATAACTTTCCATCAAAAAGAACCAAATGCATACAGCATGCTCAATCACTTTATTAAGAAAACCGAAGTTATCAAAAATTAAGAGTAAAATGCCATTTTTGTCCTAGAGGTTTGGCTACTTTTGCAACTTTCGTCCAAAGTTTGTTTTTCCGCATCTGGATCCAAAAGGTTTGAAATCTTGCCGATTTCATCCAACTCGTTAACTTCATCCGTTGTTTAATGTTAAGTCAAGGGTATTTTCATCTTTTTAGACATTTTTGTGAGGATTAAAGGGTTTGGGTTGGAGATAGTCAACAGAGGTGAATCTTTATTTCTTATAGTGTTTTTTATTTTAATTAAAAATGTCTAAAAAGACGGAAATGCCCCTCATTTAATGAAGAAAAATGGATGGAGTTACCAAGTTGGATGAAAATGGCAAGATTGAAACCTTTTGGATACGGATGCGGGAAAACAAACCTTTGAACGAAAGTCGCAAAAGCGGCCAAACTTCAGGGATGGAAATGGCATTTTACTCAAAAAGTATTAAACAATTGACTAACACATAAATTATTCTAAAAAAACAGAAAAGAAATACGTTTAGTGTCAACACGGCCCATTTTGCATGTAGAATAAATTACTTGTTTTGACCCGTTACCCAACCCGCCCACTTTTTGCCATAACAATAACAATGTTCTTACCACAAGAGACTTCAATGGTCGGTGACGTACTTGTTTTGACCCGTTACCCAACCCGCCCACTTTGCCATAACAATAACGATGTTCTTACCACAAGAGACTTCAATGGTCGGCCGATGTCATGGAGCTCTGAATCAGGAAAGGCATTTAATTCTTTATGTTTGTCTAATATATCATCCTGTAGATCACAAAATAAATATATATATAAATAATCAATCGAGCCTCAATAAATGGCGCTTAACTTTGACATGAATGCAATAAATTATACTATGTAGTGAAGATGATACATATAAAGAAACTACCTTGGCAACAAAAATATCTTTACACCATTGTGCAACACCTTCATCTGATTCTGGCAGGTCCTTCATTAAATGACGCTTAACTTTGACGTGAATCTAAACAACAAAAACGAGTCAAACGGGTCGAAAGTGAAAGTTCCCGAAGTGCTTTTTTGATATATAGAACCGCCTAAAACCGCTTTATTTACTAAAACTGGATTGCTATAGTAATAACATAGATTTTGTAATCATATTTAACTCAATAATAGATTTAGAATTGATGAAAAGTGTTTCAGGCCAACGCGACGTGAACTAAAGGCGTACCACAGACGACTGCCCTTTAAAGAGGCGCAACATTGTTGGCGGAGTTGAATCTTTGGGAATCGCAACCGTCATATCATAAATTGCAGGAGCAAATGATCTCATTTCACTCACGAAGTAACAAATCCCTGATAAAAAGAAAATTAATGCATAATGAGTAAATAAAACAATGTAAAAAATTAATCAAATGCAGGAACTAGTGAACTACTTGGTTTCATGTGCGATCGGTGCTTGATAATATTGAACAAAGCAATGTTATAAAATAAATGTTGGATAACAATGCGACATCATGATTTAAGCATCTTTTTACCTTTGTTCTTGGAATTAAGACATTTCTGGGAACAGGTAACCCCATTGAAGATGCATATTCTTGAGCTGCTAAAAGTTTTGCTTTAGTAAAGCGAGTCCCTTCAACAAAAAGGGCCAACCAAAAGGGTTGAGGGTAATCTTTTAGGCGTCGGAGGCCTGACTGCAATACACATTGTAAAAGCGTGTAAACACACACACATGAAATAACCTAAACTGCGTAAATAAGAGTGATACCTTCAAGGTACTTTCATCTTTAGCCCAACTTCTCTCAAGAAAAAGATACTCAGAAAACCACATTGACCAACCAATGACCTGCATGTATATAATAACATTGATTAAATGTGTTATACATTACTATTACATGTATTGATATACTTACGGGAAGAAACTTCGATGATTTCTTCATGACAGCCAATGTGCTACCAAGACAACCTGATCTCTGTTTCAGAAAAATTAAAAGAATATCAACGAGAAGCACATAGATTATTCACAAATGGATAATAATTAATTACATATGTATCCTGCAAAGTTCAAAATTTCATATGTATGATTACCTGAGCAAACACCCATCCAATGAGCCAATCAATGTCACTTTTATGATTAGCTATCACAAGAGCATGTTCTTTACCTGAGAAAAAAAATGTAGGGTACGCCAAAATTATTTCTACAAAAAGAATATTTATTCACAAAACAAACCTAAACTTGAACATCACAAACCAGTATCCAACTTACCCATCATCTTCAGGGTCTCAGCATCTGTGTACAGGTTAACCTGCAGGCAATATGACCTCAGAAATCTTAGCAGGATTTACACGTAAAATATTTTATATGTATTATTTCCACAAACTTAATTTTGAACAGGTAATTGATTAAACCAAAGGTGAAAAGGACTGGAAGAAAATATAAGAAATAACGGGTATAACAGTTCTATTAGCGTGTATTGGTTTTATATTTATAGTTAGTTACTAATTAAAGTAAGTGGAAAATGATTCTTTACTTCCTAATATAACAAGCATAAAACAAAAGCAACAGCTTCAATGCTTAATAACATATTCAGGATGATGAGAAGTAGACTAAATGCACATAAAAATAATGATTCGACATAATCATGTGGCAAAATAATGTAATAGCTACAAAATGTAAGCATGCTGTTTATGGGAATATGGTCAAAAGAATATATTAAACCAAACTTAGTTTTTGAGAAACAGATTATACGTATGTTACAAGCCAACAAATGGCACAATTTGCAGGTAGCCAACTAGAGATTAGTAATGAATATATATCATATAAAAGCTAATGACGTAACCGTAACATTCCGGTTGGTAAAAAAAATTGCTTATTTAAACAGTGTATCTGCTTATTATGTTACTTAAAAGGAGATAGCTTACGAGTTTAGATAAGGAAAAGCGTTTACGTTTATCAGCTTATTTCAGAGTGAAACAATTGTCTTCAATAAGCAATTAGAGATTGTATATTTCAAACCAGTTATGTTCATAACTAGAAGCAGATAATCAATTTAATGAAATCAGCTTCTCTAACCCTAGGATTAAACTAGTAATTTCAAATCCAGCATCATACACATGCATCCTCACTCACAAAATCCATGTTCCAATCCAGTAATTAACCATCCCCAAACTTCAAACACCAAACATCATTTAATCATTTAACACAAACACACTAAAATCTCAAATCAACAAACCCTAACTCAACAAACAATATCAAAACTAATTTAACTTAAACAAAATCAACATCACCTTAACTCCAGCCCACCAATCAACAATCCACACAAGCTCCAGCCACAACAGCTCAGCTACCTGCCTGTTAATCCGCCTAAACAAACTCTTCGAGAACGGCCGTATAGTCACAAATATGATCGCCTATAAAAATTCATAAAAATAACAAACTCAGATTTAACGATTTAACTACTTTACCAGTTGGAGTGAGTGAATCTGAGGAACAAATCGATGATATGTTGTTAATCTAGCATATAAGTTGTAACCGAACATTTGTGTGATGGTAAGGGTTAAGAAATTGTGCAAATCTGTAGTGAGATTTGAGTGATTTGAGAGTGTGTGTGTGAGGAGTTAGGGTTGAAATGAACCTGAATGAGATTGACGATGAGGCCAGAGACGAAGAAGAGGACGCCAATAGGGACGATAACAGCTGCTGCTGCGATAGCCATGGCAGAAACTGTGTGTGATTTTGAGAGAGAGAGAGAGAGAGAGAGAGAGAGATGTAGAGAGAGAGGGGGGTAATCTAATGAGTAAACGTTTATGAGAAATTGTGTTTTGGATGAGTTGTATCAAATTATCATTAATAAAATTACACACAGAAAATAACAAATAAAAAAAAGTCCTGTTTAATAAAGAGTATGTAAACGAACTCAACGTTCAGTGAATAGTTCATTAACTGTTTGACGGAAAGTTCGTTTTTGTTCGTTCGTTTGGTTAATGAACGGACATGAACAAGATATTATGTTCAGGTAACTAAATGAACGAAGGTCTCATTCGTTCGACTGTGTTCGTGAACGTTCGATAATATGTTCGCTTACATGTGTTCGTATATTAATGTTAATTTGTTAAAAGTATATAACGTTTTTTAATATTTCACTTTACGTCTTAAGTTTTATTTTCCTCCCTTTTTATTTTTCCTTGAAATATTAGTTAATAATTATATTATAAAAATAGTAAAATGTAAACCGTTATCTAAACATATGAAGAAGTTGGAGACGAAAGACATTTTTTGGGATACGTCATATGTCTAAGTAATTTTACATAGTTATGTTTTAAGTTAAGCTAAATTTAATATATCATATAGTGCTTGTAGTAGACTTCTTATGTCATGAATTTTTTATTTATCATTTAATAATTGTATTTGATTACTTGTGTCGGAATTTTTATGGTTAATGGTGTTTTTTTATTTCAAGTTTGTGTTCGCGAACAACTAGAATTCCCTAACAAACAAACACGAACATAAACTTTCTATTCAACATGTGTACGCGAACAGTTCATGAACATCTGCATTTCTTTAACAAACGAACATGAATATGGACTCGTTCGCTTTGTTTACAGCCTTATATAGAAATAAAATTAGAAAAAGAAATGTTCTAATAGGATAAAACTGGAAAAAGTTTAATTTCAAATATAATAATAAAATTAGAAAAAGTTTAATTTTGTGTAAGGTGATATTGTGCTTTCCATAAATAACTAACACGTTATAAGTTTTACTGCTTGGTGATAATATAACGACTCTATTTTAACATAATTTCATAGTCAGGTAAATGAAAAGGTAACTCTTCTCCGTAGAGTCGTAGAGACTTTTGTCAACTGATAAGTTGAGTACCTCTACGCTAATGACACACGAAGATAAAATAAGGGACCTGTATACCTTATTTTCTTGACTGAAAATCATCATCTATTAGGTCAAACTACTAGTTACAGTGGTTTTGACTTGATGAATATTGCTTATATCAATATGCAAATAAAGTAGGGTTTTATTGTAGCATTTAGCTTTCAAAAATATGTATCACATTTATTTTTAGAATTTTTTCTATAGTGCTTTTGACTTGATGAATATGAATTAAAAACTGTTTATATCAATATGCAAAATAAAGTAGGGTTATATTGTAGCATTTAGCTTTCAAAAATATGTATCACATTTATTTTATAATTTTGTCTTGAATGTCTATATTAAAGTTACTTTGATGCCATTCACATGAGTAAATTGCTCAAAACATCCTTTATGTTTACTCAAACTTGCAGGTTCCAGCCTTAATGTTTAAAAGTTGCTAAAAACAGCATTTAAGTTTATTTTTGTTGCGGGTTCAATCCTTTACAGCTAACCACGTTATTTTCTTCAGTTAAGTTCCCTCACATGCATAACATGTGAGGGTATATTCGTCATTTTGGTTGATCATGTGAGGGAACTTAACTGAAAAAAATAACGTGGTTAGCTGTAAAGGATTGAACCCGCAACAAAAATAAACTTAAAGGCTGTTTTTAGTAACTTTTAAACATTAAGGCTGGAACCTGCAAGTTTGAGGAAACATAAAGGATGTTTTGTGCAATTTACTCCATTCACATAAAACACCAACTAAATCGCAGTATGAATACATCTTTAGTCACGTTAGAAAGAAGCATGCCAGATAAAGATTCTAAATTGTACAAGGAATGTGGTTTGGTCGAATAGCGTATCGACCAATTCTACAAACACGAAGAATATACATTCAAAGTTTCATACATGAAACACTCGCAACATTTGTTTAAAATTTGTAAAGCTTCATTACAATTGGATCGATTCCTTTACAAGATAATATATATTTATTATTTAAAATTTTACTACAGTCATACCTTTTTTGTGTCATATAACGTAACACGATACATTTTATCGTACATCATAATCATATCATAGTGTGATCATATAATTTACGTATAAACATATAAAACGAATTAACAAATTAAGCTTGAACCTTACGAACTAATGGGTTAAAATGTTAAACCATAATCATATCATATTGTAATTTGTAATCATAAGATGCATAAATATATAAAATGAATTAACAACTTAAGCATGAACCTTAACGGGTAATGTTAAACCCATAATCATATCATATATTCATATTGTAATTTGTAATCATATAATATGCATAAACATATAAAATGAATTAACAAATTAAGCATGAACCTTATGGACTAATGGGTTAAAAATGTTAAATACAAAAGTTATCAAATAATCCATTTATGGAAAATTATTAATATTTTTTTCTTAAATTTAATAATATGATAAAACCGGTTGAAATCCAAATCTTGTTGCTTCTACAATAAAAACTATGCTAATATTGGAGAATTTGTTCTTTCGTGATGGACTAAAAGTAGGGTTTATTGTTAGATGCCGGCTTTTAATAAATAAAATATTTATATTAAAATTATAATTATAATTGTTTATTGGATAAATTTGTATAATGAATTACAATTAAAAAAAAACTTTATGATACGAAGTTTAAATATTTTTTTTCTTATAATATATATTTCAAGTTTATGTAACACTTATTAATGTGATAAACAATTTAGTAGTGATCGTATTTGAGTTATAAATATCACAACTATTATTGATTTATCGTCGATACGTCCTACGTCAAAATAGTTCACTTTTTTTATTAAGTAAGATTCTATTGAAGTCGGATATATAAATTTCTTTTTTATAAATAAATAAAAACAAAAGAACTCATATATCCACATATTTTATGTCTCTCTCATTTGAGATACGAGTCTTTTAACCACTTAAGAAAATGCCTTAAATACACCTAAAATGTTGCTAGATCAACAACATATTAGTAAATTCTAAACAATCAAAGTTAATAAATTATAATCATACCACTTAAAAAATACCTTAAATACACCTAAAATATTGCTAGATCAACAACATAATAGTAAATTCTAAACGATCAAAGTTAATAAATCATAATCATATCATAATAATATATATAAAAAGTAAGGTTTTTAAAGTCACATAACAACTAAATTCCCTTTTTTGACTTATAGTCAAATAACTCTTGCCGTTAATCTACTTTGATTCTTTGAACCAACATACCTTGCCGTTCTATGATTCACTTGTTTGTTTCAAATGGTTCATTTATAGGAATCTTCATGAGCTAAGCTGACTCGAGCCGAGCTAAGCTAGGTTAAGCTCGGGCTTGGCTCGATTATAAACCGAGCTGGCTCGGCTCGGCTCAGATTCGAAACCGAGCTGAAAATTAAAGCTCGGGCTCGGCTTGGTTTGGCTCGATTTTAAAAATAAAAATTAGTACATAGCTCTAAAAATTAAGTAGTCTAAAATGTTATTCAATATTTCAAAACAACATATTTAAAATAAGTTCAACCTAGTGCATCACAAGACAAAATCAAGTTAAGCAACAAAAAATAAGTCTTAATCTTCGACGAAATACAATATTAGTTCATTAGCATGGTAATCAACCTTCAAATAAGTCATAGATATCAAATAACAAACCTAAATACATGTAAATAGTAATTAGTTTTATGTAATATATTATAATGTATATGCTGTATACATGTAAATGATCCAAGCTAAGCCGAACCGAGCTAACAAGCGAGCCAAACCGAGCCAATCGGGCTCGTTACGAGCCGGGCCGAGCCGAGCTGGACTCACTTTCTAACCGAGCAGCTCGGCTCACTTTCAAACCGAGCTATATTGAACGAGCTTTTTCCAAACTAAATCCGAGTGAGCTTCCAGCTACGAGCTTTTTGAACCGCCCTAGTCATTTATAGGGCAAAAAAAACTTGGTGTAGATTTCACTTTAACTCTAGATTTGTACAATAAATCTTAGCGCCCTTTTTTTCTTAATGCATTGTTTTCTCCGTTGAAAAACAATTTATTTATTTGAAAGAGTTAAATACTATTTTAGCACTTATGATTTATTCAAAATATCTATTTCAGTCCAAAAGAATTTTTTAAATTTTTTTAATTAAATAGTTCAATTTTCATATCAATTTAAATTCACTTCAGTAACTTCATCCAAATATTATGTTTATTTATAATGAAATAACCAAAATACCCTTATTTCCCTTTTAAACTAATATATTATATTTTTCTATACTACTAAATGAAAATCTTTTTAGACATGTGTTACTTTTTGATATTTTCACACTTTTAAATAATAATTTAATAATTTTATTATAAAAATTATATATATATATATATATATACACACACTCTTGTTAAATAATAATATTAATAGTTTTGTTTATACACATTGTTGTATAATATATAAAAATATTTTATTTTTGGTTTGTATAAAGAAAATATTTTTTATATGCTGTTTTTATAGTGTATTTTAAAAAAGAATATTAATGTATGAAATTTTTATTGTGTTTAAAAACGTGGAGATAGTTGATTTAAAATTAACCAATAACTAAGAAAAAAATATTTTTTATTTTTTATTATACCACTCTGAATAAAAAAGAAGAAGTCGACAAGATAAGTGGTCAATAATATGTGTGTGTATATATATTATTTCATACATTAATTTTTTTTTAAAGTACACCATAGAAACGACCATATTAAAAATATTTTTTCTTTATACATGTTATTAGTGTGCAAAAAGATTTCAATAATTAGTAAAGGAAAAAAAATTAACATTAATTTAAAAAAAAGCTAAGGGATTTTTATTATTTCACAAGAAATTAACAAAAATTTTGGATGGAGTTAGCGGACTTGATGTAAATTGATAAGAAAACTAAACTATTGGATTGAAAAAGTCAAAAAAATCTTTTGGACTAAAATATATATATATATATATATATATATATATTGAACAAACCAGAAAGACTAAAATAGTATTTAACTATATTTCAAATAACACCTGCCGGTCTCAATAAACACTTAGTATAAAATCAAATTTATTAAAAAAATATATTTGAAATGTATAAACATATGTATCTTTTGTTTTAAAAATACAAGTATAGCATCGGCTTGCTAAATTAAAAAAAAAACTACTTTTATTTATAAGTAGCAATAAAACGTTTTATAAGATAATGGCAATATTAATTCAGCCATTCATTTAGCTCATAAAATTGGTCTATCTTTAACAAAGGGAAGAGAGAGTATTGAATTTCCTATTGTGTTGCTATTGTTTTCATCATCCTCACTTAAAAACATATTGTTCATTTATGTCGGATCCATTAACTTGTAAACAAATTGCTCATATGTATCGTTCTCGCTATAAACGGATAAAAATTTATCGATGTAATTTGGCGGGTTGAATTATACATAGTGAAAGTTGTGATGTGATTAATTGTACTTGTTTCATCAACATGGTAATTGATTCTTGAAAAGGTAAAGATTTTCTCTAATCATTGTTAGTTTTTTTTTTTTTTTTTTTGTAAATAGTTAGGTTTTTTTTTCTCTTAAATCTTTTGTTGTCATAACTCATCAATACTACACATTTTCATCTTTTGTTGTTTTTATAACTCATCAATAGTACACATTTTCATTGATATGTTCATCCTTTTTTTAAATAAACATATATTATTCTAGGTTATTATAATATTGATTTGAATAAACGAAATTATATAAAACTCGTGTAAATAAAATATATATTAAAGTTATTAGTGAAAGAAATAAATATATTCCTTTTGAGGAGGTAATATTCATCACGTTTAATATCGCATACATTCGTATACCCTCTAAATATTATTATTTTTATTCAACTGATATTCTAGATGTTTGATCCCTACTAATAAATATAATATCACACTACCTTGGAAGTTAACGTATCATTTTTTGTTCATAAAACAAGTATGCCTAGAAATTTATATTGATTCGTAATGTTAGATAGCCGGGGACAAATATTATTATGTTAAAATATATATTATATAAAATAAAATCATAAATGATAATTTTAGATATAATCATAAAATATATATTACAAATGCCAAAACTTGTCCGCATTAAGAAAAATAGAGTTTACTCAACAATATAGATAGGTAAATACACGAGAAACTCTAAAAAGTGGAATAAAGTAAGTATATGGAATAAATAAACAAAAAATGGCCATATACACGGATACAATGAGATTTAGAAACTTCGACGACATATACAATTTTACCAATTGCTATAGTCATGATACATAAAGGGTTATTTATCTCCAAGCATCACTTCTCTTTCTACCACATTTTATTAGTACTATAAAAAAATGCTTATTATAATTATAGTGATTGACTACTTAAAATCAAACATATTTAATAAAATAAACTATTTGAATGACACTTGTTATATATTAGACGATATCTTATTGATAATTATTATTTTAGTTTAATCTCTTCTAATTAATTATAGATAACCCTTCTACTTAATATTATTTATTTTAATATCTTATGGATAATTATTATTTAGTTTAATCTCTTGTAATTATCATAGATAACTCTCTTACTAAATGTTATTTTGTTTAATCTCTTCTACTTAACTATAGATAATTATTATTTAGTTTAAATTTGATGTATACTTCTCAATTATAAAATTATTTATTTGAATTAATTATTACTTTTATATTTATCTATTTACTTCAAATTCAAACTAGTTATCTAATTTAATATCAATTGTATGAATGTTTTGTTTGGTTTGGTATCAAATAGATTTTACGAAACTTAAAATGAAATTTATTAATATTATTTCTCATTTATATATTTACAGAGTTTTAAATAAAGGGTTAAATTTATTGAGACTTCGCTAACAAATTTTGCTACAACCGAATAATCTCTCTCTCTATATATATATACCATATAATAAAACGTTAATGTGTGACACATTTCGTTCATTGTAGGCATTTATTATAATTTTCTTGCCTCACTTTCAAACTTATCTTATATTAATTAAATAAATAAATTAATGAATAATGAGCTAATATTAAATTTTATCCTATTTTAAATTTCGAATACCATTCTTCTATTTTTCTAATAAAATATTATCTTAAAATTTAAATTGTTTAATTTAAGATATTTTTAAATAACAAATTATTATTACAAAAACCAAACTTTGTATTAATATATTAAATATTTTTATTTTCATTACTAAAAATTAACATTATAAATCAATTTTCCGGAATTCATGCCAACATTTAATCACTCAATTGGTTGCTGATTTGTTTATTGAATAACGTATATTTTTTTCAAGAACCATCTCCATAATCACTCCATCCATCGCGTATCGAGTATTATTCATTACTATATTCAAAGATATGACTTTTTATTATTTGGTATATAAAATTATATTTATTAAACTCATGTAATATACATGGTCTTTTAAAGATATACATTTTTTATTATTTACTATACAAAATTACATTTATTCGACACATGTAATACATGAGGTTTTTTAAGATATAACTTTTAATTATTTGATATATAAAATTAATTTATTATTCGTACAATACACGAGTTTTTTAAGGATGTATTTTTTATTATTATTTAACATAGAGAATTACATTTATTCAACTCGTGTAATATACATATTTTTAAAGATGTATTTTTTATTATTTGGTATATAAAATTACATTCATTCAATTCTTGTAATAAATGAGTTTTTTTAAGATGTGTTATTTTATTATTTGGTAAATAATAGTATATTTATTCAACCCGTGTAATACACGTGGTTTTAAAGATATAACTTTTTTATTATTTGGTATATAAATTACATTTATTCAATGTTCTTATAGATATAGCTGTTTATTATATCTATTCAATCCGTGCAATAAAGGACGTTGTTAAAGATATATTGTTTTATTATTTAGTATATAAAATTCATTTATTTAACCCGTGTAATACAGGGGGTTATAACATGTTAGCTATACATTAAACATGACCCATGTCGTATATTGCGCTTTCCAAATAAATTTAAAAAATAAACTAGACACATAAAATGTATTCATATAATTTATTATTAAAGAATATAAAACGTCTGTGTGATAATATACATTAAGACCGTCACCAATGTAAGGTGATAAATGTATTTACAAACGTTCCTAGTAAGTTGCCACATCAGATTTCCATAAATACGCTAAAAATACACATTTTCTCTCCAATCCTACAAACATATTTACCAATATCTATATTTCCACATCATCGCCACTTTTACATTTATTTTTAATAATTAAGTTATTTCTATCAATATATATCTTTTTATTTTCGCATTATTTTTATCGAAAGTTACAGAAAACAAAACATTAAACTTCTAAACACGAACATTAACGTATCTTAAACTTTTGTATTATTATTTTTATGAAAGTAGCATTAATAAACTCATGTCTTAATATAAAAACATTACATTTTTTTTATCAAATTACTATATTTGAAATGAAAAAAAATGATATACAATGTAACATATGTGTAAATCGGGTTCCGAAAACCCGCCTCTTTTATCAATCAAAGATTATTTATTTACGTATTTAGTTATCTATTGATAATGATTAAGCTTAATGTTTAAAAATAAAAATTATAAAGAAAATTTAAAGATATAATCCATTGATTAAGAAAAACAAATCAACTAATAATTATTTCTTTTAAAAAAAATTAAACAGGAAATAAAAACAAACTAAAGACAAGCGGTTTTCTTAAAAAAAATATATGGGTAAACCGGGAATCGAACCCGGGTTCACTCGGTCACACACACACACTGCAACACCGCTGGTCTACACGCACGTATTGTGAGAATATTAAGAACTTAAAACTCTTGTTTCAAATGTATGTTGAAACCTGCAACAATTGGCAGCGAATCAAGGACGCGCCTTTCCTTCTTTTGAAACCTCCGACAGCTAAGCGGGATGTATTTTTGGCAAACTCAATTAACTCGGCTGTCATCTTCTGGCTAATCTTCCAATCATCGAATAACCTTACCAAAATCAAACAAAGTCGGAACCTCCGCCACCCCCCTATAAATACTAGGCGAACTCTCACAATCAACTCGCTCATTCTGCTCGCATTGCTCCGCTGCTCACCACTCCCCCCCCCCTGTTCCACCGGAAAACCGCCGCAGTCACTGGAATCTCCCTTCGCTGGAATACAGCAGGTCGCTAGAAACAAGTCACCGCCGGTCAGTAGATTCAGTAGACCCTCATTCTTTTATTTCGAATTCTACGTAATTAACTTAATGAATGAATGAATCAGATTTAAAAAAAACGGCGAGAGCTGGTTAGGTTAAAAATTCAAATTGAAGAAGACAAAGCAAAACATGTGTTTTATATATTTAAATTACAAGATTCAACCAGGTTAAACACACAGTCCAGTGGTGGACTGTGTGCAAATATACCCGCCTGTCACATGTTCGAATCTGTGCACATCTACCGGCCCGATCACTTTCAAACCTTTTAAAATTGATCACTTATGCAACAACCCAGTTAGTGTATATGTGTATTTAAATCACAAGATTTGTCGGGTTAGACGCCCAGCCCAGTTGGTCGGGCTGGGTGCACAACGTACTTAAAGTCACGGGATCGGATCCCATTCCACACACCGACCGAATCAGTTTATTCCTTCTTAAGGATTTAATTAAAATCTGTTAAACCTAAAAAGTGTATAAGTATAATTAAAATTCATATTCTTTCGGGTTAGACACGTAGCTCAGTTGGAAGAGCTGCGTGCACACAAACCGAGAGGTCGCGGGTTCGAACCTCACCACGCGCATGCCAGCACTCCCATCGAACCGGTCTGACAGGCTTGTCAGACTAACAAGATTTTTGTATTATTTTATTTTTTTATTTTATATTAATATTTTAATTCTAAGGTTTTTATTAAAAAAAATCAAATAAAAGGTTTAAAAACATACATTTTCAAGGGTTTAGAATATCAACACAATCCAAAAAATAACCTAAAAACCTAAACAAAAGATTTTAACCTAAATATTAATTTAATTTATTTACCGAGTTATCGCGTTGTTATTTCTAGGTTAGTACTTTCTCGTTGATTAAATTCCCAACTCGTGCGCTCTTCTTACCATTCAAGAATACGCAACCAAGGTGAGTGAATCTCTATAAATTCCCCGTTTTAATCACGTTTTGGGGTGTATCATGTGTCGTACCATTCCTTTATTTAATTCAAACACTTGTGCTTATATCATTTTGTGATCAAATGTGAATTGCTTGTTGTGTGGTTTATATGTGGATTTAATTTATCATTTCAGTGCACTCATTTCATTAGGCCCATCAACTCCTCGTGGGATACGGGTTGAGCATCAGGTGCCTCATTAGACCGGCTCCGTTTGATTGAGCCTTGATCTCAAATACATCATCATCCATGTCATATATTTTATACAATGTGGTTTGTGATTGTTTACATATATGTATTTGCTCACATGTGATTTATGCACGAATTTTCTTTAATAAATAAAACAAGCAATTATTTAAAATGTTTTATCAAGGTTCACTCGCCAACTTTTGTTGACCCAAAATCTCTCCTGTTTTACACATGATACAGGTGATCCAGTTGAGGAAAGAAACACTTAGGATGGCCTAGAAGAATAAACAAGTTATTGCGATGGAATAAACATTTAGATTTGTTCTTTTTGTATTTGTATGAATTTTGTTTATTGGATATTTGAATTTGTAATTTGAATTTAATAAATATGAAACTTCTTAGTAAATATCATGAGCTTTGGTGATAACCCAATCATGCCTCGACTTTTATTCCGATGCGGGTCGGGGTGTGACAGATTGGTATCAGAGCTTGTGGCTATAGGGATATAGGATAGGTTATTAGACCCTTAGAGCCTATACTATAGTTGATTAAATTTTAATTGTTTATGTGTTACATGCAAAATTCATGATGTTTATGTGTTTCATGTTTATTTTCACACCCAATATTATGCAAGTACACTCACAAGTACATGTTAATATGCAATGCTCATCATAGTTCATATCCTCATAACATGTCATATCTATGAAAGCACACACCTCACGATTTCCATGATTTTTGCAATGATTTCGTATTTTTCAAATCACATCAAAGTGAGTTTTCACGACGGGCATGTAGTAACTGGAAGGGTACGAGTACCGGTAGTCGGAACGTCCTGTCTAGGCTTGGCATTCGTATAAATCCAAAATAAAGGACCAGTTTGCCTACCTGGGGACTAACGATGAGAGTACGAAGGACCTATTAGGCCAAAGCATGCCGTACCAAACGTCGTGTGAGCCAACCCCACTTTGAGCTGTCATTGTGTCTACACCTGGACACCCTCTTACCATACATCTCGCAATCATGTTTTACGATTTTCATTCGGGTGGTGCGAGTGTTAACCACCGACACCAATGTGAATCCTACCAAGCCCAATAGTCACGGGGGCCCACATGACTACACAGGCAACGGTATGGGGGACATTTGGAGGCCCAAACATGAGCAGACCCAAGACATCCTATGGATGTAGTTAAATTATTTTCAGTTATGTTGTTTTCATTCTTTTTACGACACATGACACCTAGAAAATTCTTGAACTCACAATCTTCCTACATATGTTCCTGTAGATGTCGGCTAGGCAATTACGTGGAGGTAGAAAGTCAGGAAAGTCAAACGAACGCTTGGCCACGCAAATTGCCAAACAAATGGCCGCAGTGCTTCCTGACATCGTGCTACAAGTTCAACAAGCCCTCAACGCTAATCCCATCAACCCTCCCAACCAAGAAGACCAAAGCGTCGCCAACCCTCCTCCCAAGACCCCCAAATGCACCTACAAACACTTCAAATCCTGCGATCCCCCAAAATATGAAAAGGGACTGAAGGTGTCACCGCTCTCCTTCACTAGTTTGAGGAGATGGAAAACACACTTTCTCAATTGCGACTGTCCCGAGGACCGTAAGGTGCGTTACACGACTGGAAGGTTGTTTGGGGTAGCCCTTACCTGGTGGAACACGGAAAAGGGTAAGCGAGGTGTTGAAGATGCCATGGCCTTAACCTGGGAAGAGTTAAGGGAAATCATGACGAGACGCTTCTGTCCAAAAAGCGAAATCAAAAAGCTAGAAGACGAGTTTCACGCATTGAAACAAAAGGAAGGAGAACACACTTCATACAATAAGAGATTTCTCGAGTTGAACCAGATGATCCCCAATCTGTTCACCCCCTTTTCACCGCTTAGTCGAACACTACATTCGAGGCCTCCCCTCGAAAATCCAAGATTCGGTTTTAAGCACTTCGCCTGCAACACTTGAAGCCACAATGGAGTTAGCTACGGAACTCACTGAAAATCGCATTCGAAACGGCAAATTCAAGGATGAGAAGAAGAAAATACCTATTGAGACCCCAACTCCAAACCACCCAGTTTCATCCTTAAGTTTGCTGGTAAGAGGAAGCGAAATGACAAGAATTTTGTTGTCACCCAAACCAACCCTCCCATCACTGCTGCACCAATCACCCAAGTTGCCCCTCCAGCCGCACCATTCAAAAGGCCATACACTGGCCCACACCCAAAGTGTAACCGTTGTCAATACCATCACCCTCCTGAAAACCCCTGCCAACATTGCACAAGTTGTGGCCGTGCGGGTCACACCATCCAAACCTGCTGTACCCTTCAGCGATTGAACCGCAGTCAACCCCCAACCCAAACCCAAAATCAAATGGTGGGCCAAGCCCAAAAACCCTTACTTCTACCGCCTGCTCAACTCGTAACCCAACCTTACTACCAACCCAACTACCCCATGATGCAACCCATGCGAGCCTGTTTCAAGTGTGGGGACCCAAACCACTTCAGGAACACTTGCCCACGCCTAGTGAACATCATCCATGCCCAAGCTCAAGCGAACCCGGTAAACCAAGCTAACCAAGCTCCTCCACCTGCTAGAGGAAGAGCTTTCAATTTCAATGCCAACCAAGCCAGGGCTGACAACAATGTGGTCAACGGTACGTTTCTCATTAATGGTAGTTATGCATCCATATTATTCGATACTGGTGCGGATAAGAGATTTGTGTCCTTAGAATTCGAATCTATACTCGACCAACCTCGTGTTAATCTCATTGAATCTCTGACGGTGGAAGTTACTGATGGAAAACCCACTTCATTAAATTCTATTATACGCGATTGTACTCTCACTCTAAATGATCACGATTTCCCAATTGATCTCATTCCTATGAAATTGGGAAGTTTCGATGTTATCATCGGCATGGACTGGCTCAGCCAACATCACGCTAAGGTGGTGTGCCACGAAAAATTCATTCGTATTCCTCTCGCCGACGGTCAGACACTACGTATCTTTGGGGAAACCCCTTCGAAAGGACTCAAATTGATGTCCTGCCTTCAAGCCCGAAGTTATCTTCGCAAGAACTACGTCGCATTCTAGCTCACGTCGTCAAGAAGGGAGGCAAGGAGAGGAAGCTCGAAGATATTCCAGTTGTGAAAGAATTCCCACAAGTTTTTCCCGACGACGTTTCAGGACTCCCTTCGGTGAGAGAAGTCGAATTTCACATCGATCTTGTGCCTGGCGCCACACCGGTCACAAAATCTCCTTATAGGTTAGCCCCATCCGAGATGCAAGAGTTGGCCAGTCAACTACAAGAGTTGACTGACAAAGGATTCATACGTCCTAGCTCATCGCCTTGGGTGCACCTGTTCTTTTTTGAAGAAGAAAGATGGAACGTTTCGCATGTGCATTGATTATAGAGAACTCAACAAGTTGACGGTTAAGAATCGCTATCCACTGCCTCGCATTGATGACCTCCTAGACCAACTTCAAGGCGCCACCTGCTTTTCCAAAATCGACCTTCGTTCTGGTTATCATCAGCTTAGAGTGCGCGAAGAAGATATCCCAAAAACCGCCTTCCGAACTCGTTATGGTCATTACGAGTTCATGGTAATGCCCTTCGGTTTAACCAACGCCCCCGCTGTCTTCATGGATTTAATGAATAGGGTATGCAAACCCTACCTCGACCGTTTCGTCATAGTCTTCGTCGACGACATCCTCATCTACTCCAAGTCAAAATCCGATCATGAGCGACACCTTCGGCTCATTCTTACACTCTTAAGAACTGAAAGGCTTTACGCTAAGTTCTCAAAATGTGAATTCTGGTTAGGAGAAGTACAATTCCTTGGTCATGTTGTCAATAAAAAAGGGATTCATGTCGATCCTTCGAAAATCAAGGTAGTACAGGAATGGCAAGCGCCACGTACCCCTACCGAAGTTAGGTCATTTCTCGGCTTGGCTGGTTACTACCGACGCTTCATTGCCAATTTTTCCCGTATCGCCGTTCCGCTCACGGCCTTGACTCACAAAGGAAAACCCTTCATTTGGGGACCTAAGCAAGAGGAAGCCTTCTAAACTTTAAAGCAAAGGCTTTGTGACGCACCTATCCTTACACTCCCTGAGGGTTGCGATGACTTTGTGGTTTATTGCGACGCATCAGGGCAAGGTCTAGGCTGTGTATTGATGCAAAGAGGAAAGGTGATAGCCTATGCCTCTAGGCAATTCAAAGTTCATGAGAAAAATTACACCACCCACGACCTGGAACTTGGAGCCGTCGTGTTCACTCTCAAGATATGGAGACATTACCTCTACGGTGCCACGTATGAAATATACACTGACCACAAGAGTCTCCAACATATCTTCAACCAGAAAGAGTTGAATATGAGGCAACGAAAATGGGTCGAACTTCTCAACGATTACGACTGTGAAATTCGGTACAATCCTGGCAAGGCAAACGTGGTGGCCGATGCGCTTAGTCGAAAAGGATATGCGAACTCTATTCGTCTTCTATGTTCGCAAATCATAACCGACATCAAAGATCGAATTCGGGCAGCTCAACATATTTCTGTAACAGAAAATGACGTACGCGATGAGCTGTCATGTGGAGCTGAACTAAAAATTGAAACCAAATCCATCGGTATTCTATATTATTTAAACCGTATATGGATTCCTGATCGCGACAACCTTCAAGATTTCCTCATGAATGAGGCACACAAAACACAATACTCTGTACACCCAGGAGCCGATAAGATGTATCAAGACCTACGGTACACCTACTGGTGGCCTGGCATGAAAAAGGATATCGCTGTTTTAGTTTCCAAGTGCCTTACCTGTTCCAAAGTAAAAGCTGAACATCAAAGACCTTCAGGACTTCTAGTCCAACCCGAAATACATGTATGGAAGTTGGAAAACATGACCATGGACTTCATTACCGGGTTACCTCGCACCTCCAGTGGGTATGACACCATATGGGTAATAATCGATCGTCTTACAAAATCATCTCATTTCATTCCGATTCGCGAGGACTTCAAGAACGAGAAGTTAGCTCGTATCTACATCAGCGAGATCGTAAGCCGTCATGGTGTACCATTAAGCATCATTTCAGACCGCGATGGTCGTTTCACTTCACGAACATGGCGAGCCGTACAAACCGCTTTGGGTACACGATTAGACCTCAGTACCGCCTTTCACCCTCAAACTGATGGTCAATCTGATCGCACCATCCAAACCCTTGAAGACATGCTTCGAGCATGTGTCATAGACTTCAAAGGGAACTGGGACGCTCATCTACCGTTAGTCGAGTTTTCGTACAACAATATCTATCATTCAAGTATCGGCATGGCTCCTTTCGAAGCTTTATACGGTCGTAAATGCCGATCTACAGTATGTTGGCACGAAATTGGTGAAGCGCAAATCACCGGACCTGAACTGATTCAAGAAACGACCGACAAGATCCTTCAAATTCGAAACAATCTTCTAGCGGCTCAAAGTCGTCAAAAAAGTTATGCTGACAAACGACGAAAGCCTTTGGAATTTGACGTTGGTGATTCAAGTACTTTTGAAAGTATCACCGTGGAAGGGAGTGGTTCGTTTTGGCCAGAAGGGCAAGCTAGCACCACGCTACGTAGGACCTTTCAAGATACTCGAAAGAGTAGGTCTTGTAGCATACAAGCTTGATCTACCAGAAGAGCTCAGCAGAATTCATCCCACGTTCCACGTATCAAACTTGAAAAAGTGCCTCGCCGACGAAAACCTCCATATTCCTCTAGAAGACATTCAAGTCGATGAATCGATGCACTCCGTTGAAAGACCAGTGGAAATAATGGATTTCGGTGAGAAGCGTTTAAGGCGAAGTCGTATTCCAATCGTCAGGGTGCGTTGGGAGTCAAAACGAGGACCCGAGTTTACTTGGGAACGTGAAGACTCAATGCGCGAGAAATACCCGCACCTCTTTCCAGTTGCGACCACTACTAAATTTCGGGATGAAATTTCCAAAAGTAGGGGATACTGTAACATATGTGTAAATCGGGTTCCGAAAACCCGCCTCTTTAATCAATCAAAGATTATTTATTTACGTGTTTAGTTATCTATTGATAATGCTTAAGCTTAATGTTTAAAAATAAAAATTATAAAGAAAATTTAAAGATATAATCCATTGATTAAGAAAAACAAATCAACTAATAATTATTTCTTTAAAAAAAAATTAAACAGGAAATAAAAACAAACTAAAGACAAGGGGTTTTCTTAAAAAAAATATATGGGTAAACCGGGAATCGAACCCGGGTTCACTCGGTCACACACACACTGCAACACCGCTGGTCTACACGCACGTATTGTGAGAATATTAAGAACTTAAAACTCTTGTTTCAAATGTATGTTGAAACCTGCAACAATTGGCAGCGAATCAAGGACGCGCCTTTCCTTCTTTTGAAACCTCCGACAGCTAAGCGGGATGTATTTTTTGCAAACTCAATTAGCTCGGCTGTCATCCTTCTGGCTAATCTTCCAATCATCGAATAACCTTACCAAAATCAAACAAAGTCGGAACCTCCGCCACCCCCCTATAAATACTAGGCGAACTCTCACAATCAACTCGCTCATTCTGCTCGCATTGCTCCGCTGCTCACCACTCCCCCCTATTCCACCGGAAAACCGCCGCAGTCACTGGAATCCTCCCTTCGCCGGAATACAGTAGGTCGCCAGAAACAAGTCACCGCCGGCTCAGTAGATTCGGTAGACCCTCATTCTTTTATTTCGAATTCTATGTTATTAACTTAATGAATGAATTAATCAGATTTAAAAAAACGGCGAAAGCAGGTTGGGTTAAAAATTCAAATTGAAGAAGACAAAGCAAAACACGTGTTTTATATATTTAAATTACAAGATTCAACCAGGTTAGACACACAGTCCAGTGGTGGACTGTGTGCAAATATACCCGCCTGTCACATGTTCGAATCTGTGTACATCTACCGGCCCGATCACTTTCAAACCTTTTTAAAATTGATCACTTATCAACAACCCAGTTAGTGTATATGTGTATTTAAATCACAAGATTTGTCGGGTTAGACACCCAGCCCAGTTGGTCGGGCTGGGTGCACAACGTACTCAAAGTCACGGGATCGGATCCCATTCCACACACCGACCGGATCAGTTTATTCCTTTTTAAGGATTTAATTAAAATCTGTTAAACCTAAAAAGTGTATAAGTATAATTAAAATTCATATTCTTTCGGGTTAGACACGTAGCTCAGTTGGAAGAGCTGCGTGCACACAACCGAGAGGTCGCGGGTTCGAACCTCACCACGCGCATGCCAGCACTCCCATCGAACCGGTCTGACAGGCTTGTCAGACTGACAAGATTTTTGTATTATTTTATTTTTTTATTTTATATTAATATTTTAATTCTAAGGTTTTATTAAAAAAACAAATAAAAGGTTTAAAAATATACATTTTCAAGGGTTTAGAATATCAACACAATCCAAAAAATAACCTAAAAAACTAAACAAAAGATTTTAACCTAAATATTAATTTAATTTATTTACCGAGTTATCGCGTTGTTATTTCTAGGTTAGTACTTTCTCGTTGATTAAATTCCCAACTCGTGCGCTCTTCTTACCATTCAAGAATACGCAACCAAGGTGAGTGAATCTCTATAAATTCCCCGTTTTAATCACGTTTTGGGGTGTATCATGTGTCGTACCATTCCTTTATTTAATTCAAACACTTGTGCTTATATCATTTTGTGATCAAATGTGAATTGCTTGTTGTGTGGTTTATATGTGGATTTAATTTATCATTTCAGTGCACTCATTTCATTAGGCCTATCAGCTCCTCGTGGGATACGGGTTGAGCATCAGGTGCCTCATTAGATCGGCTCCATTTGATTGAGCCTTGATCTCAAATACATCATCATTCATGTCATATATTTCATACAATGTGGTTTGTGATTGTTTACATGTATGTATTTGCTCACATGTGATTTATGCACGAATTTTCTTTAATAAATAAAACAAGCAATTATTTAAAATGTTTTATCAAGGTTCACTCGCCAACTTTTGTTGACCCAAAATCTCTCCTGTTTTACACATGATACAGGTGATCCAGTTGAGGAAAGAAACACTTAGGATGGCCTAGAGAATAAACAAGCTATTGCGATGGAATAAACATTTAGATTTGTTCTTTTTGTATTTGTATGAATTTTGTTTATTGGATATTTGAATTTGTAATTTGAATTTAATAAATATGAAACTTCTTAGTAAATATCATGAGCTTTGGTGATAACCCAATCATGCTCCGACTTTTATTCCGCTGCGGGTCGGGGTGTGACATACAAGTCACTAAAGCTTATAGTGTATAATTTATTTATGTATATCAAAATAAGTTAAAAATAAGAAAAAAAAAATATAAAACAAACATAGGGGCCCACCACCCCCACCAAATGCACCATTTTTCAATAAGAACATTTCACTCAAATGCAAACCCCTCCAATACATTTCTCCTTAAATGCTAAATCCACATAAACAAAATGCAAACTAAATGCCTTGCATTAGCCATGGTCTAAAAACTACTATGTTTATCAGGGGCGGATTTAATGAATGTTCAGGGGTGGTAAGGCACCCTCAGAATTTGTCAACTAACTTGATATACTTTGGAAATCAAACAAAAAATAATCAGGCACTCTTCGTTTTATTAAGAGCCACCTTACCTGAGACTAGGGATGAGCGTGGTATCGGTTCGGTACTGGTATTGGGATATGGGGAAAATGGATACCGATACCGCAATAAAAAAATACGAAAAATAGGTACCGGTGAAAATTCTTTTCGTATCGGTTCGATTTTCCCCTTTGGTTATTTCATGTCAATCTTTTATCTTCACTCGTCAACCATTCTACAGGTCAACTCATCATGACTTGCGCGTTGATTACGACTCAATTGACGTTGACTCGACAACTCTTGAACAATTATGGGCCATTCGCCATTTGATACTTGATCAGTATTCTCGGTGACATTTGTGGCTTCGATGAGAGTCGCCAATCACCATTCTTGGTCAGATACGGTCTTCGATCGTCGTTGCACTAGCGACACTGAAATGTCACCGATATGTGCACCGATGACACTCAAATTCACTAGGATAACCGGAATACTAAACAAAGATCAAATATCAGGCGACACGCTGAGTGTTAGGGGTGAGCAATAAATTGAATTAACCGAACGTAATCGAAATAATTGAAAAAAACCAACCGAAATAACCAAAAACTGAAATAACCGAAGGGTCATTTATTTATATTTTTGATAACCGCATGTTGCGGTTCAGTTATGGTTATTCTTAGTTTCATAACCGCAAATAACTGAACGATAATGTTTTTAAACATGGTCGAAGCCATAGGACTATAAGTTTGTAAGTTAGTGATGGCCCAATCCATATGTTTTTTTGGTAAAGTGTTTAAGTCCTTTAACTATGACCCAAACTCATTGAATTTAAACTCTAGCCACTTTGTGTTTGTATGTATGCTTCCACATAACACGTGTTACTTTTGTTTTGGAATTCAGTATGCATGTGGAAGTGATATATAATTGATAATTCTACAAGCTTTAACTGTGTATATTTATTTTTTGCGCATGAATGTTGCATAGCCAACACATTTAAAGCCTAACTTTAGAAACAATAAAAACAGACCTATAACCGAACTAAAACCCCATTAACCGCAAATAAACGATTAACCGAAACAACATTAACCGAAACCGAATGATTATGATTTTTTGATAACCAAAGTGTGCGGTGGTTTCGGTTATAGGCAATAACCGAACCAAACCGCACCATGCTCACCCCTAATGAGTGTCGCCAGTGATTGTTGACTAATCACCTAGGTCTTGATCTGGAATCTGCAATCTTGAGACCTTCCTGATGATACTGAGTGTGTCGCTAGTGATTGTCACCTGATCAGCTAAGTCTTAATCTGTAGACTTCCAATCTTGACACTTGCAGCTCTTGCGCTTTCATGTTGTGGTATGCAATGGTCTCAAAAGTTTCAACAGTTTACAATAGGGATTAGGGTGATACCAATAACGTTACTGAAAATCACCGGTATTTAAGGGTAAAATTGGTATTTTATCGGTACTGTACCTAACCGGTATCGAACCGAAAGTACTGGTACCGAAAACGCTAAGAAATGGCCGAAAATAATTTGGTACATGAAATTCGATACTGGTTCGATATTAATACCAAGTACCAAATACACATCCATAGTTTACAAGTCCCAAGGCATATCTTTAAATATTTAGATTCTTGGATTTTCCATTTTTACAATTATACTATTTGATTTTAAGTTATGTTTTGAATCTACAAAAATTTATTATGTTTGTGTTTTATATATCTTTGATTAATTGTTGTTTTTAATATTTACGCTTTTTTAATTAATATTGTTTTTATTTAACAACTTTATTTTTTAAGTACATGTTTTGTATATTAAGGAGTCTATACGTTTTCACATTATAAAAGTGTTCGGTTTTCTAATTAGTCTAACCAGTCAGAGCTATTCAGCCAGTAAACTGATAGAATACTCGCTTTGATAATCAGTCTTTTTTGTAAAAAAAAACAAAATCACCACCCATTATGCGAACTTAACACGTTAACAAACTGAATTCTTTCATATTGGTTCATGGTTTTAGTTGTTAGTTTTATTGCGATTGGGAAGCATCTCAATTTTCAATTATTGCAAGTGAAAGTATTTGTATGACTGTAACTATGAAATTTGAAGGAAATTATTTATAATCTACCCTAAGTCCATGAAGTTAAAATATAATTCATTCTATTTACATATTATATAAAACACAACCAATCTAGTTGAATTGACATTTTTTATTTAGCATATATACCCAAACAAATTATCAGTATTTGGTCCATTTTGATTGATTAATTTAAATCACTTTGACCTATCCATTTTTTGGCACTCGCTGACAGAAAATCTTGGATCCACTATTTACGTTTATGTCTTTATTCTAATTATAGTGATATATTTACTTGTATTATAACTATGACAAACAGAATAATCGATATTTATTTGTTGAAAGGTATGTAACAAAACAAAGTAATGCTAAAATCATCTTTACATGCTATTTATTAAAAAGTACACAACACAACAGACTTTGATTGTGTTTGACATTAACATGATTTTGGTGTTGATATGTACTATACATAAGTGATTTTGGGTGGTTGGTTGGTGGGTGGATAAGATTGCCTTTTGCAATGGATGATCCTAAAATAAGGTGAGATTGATGGCCTAGATTGAACTACCTTCATGTTTTTTAACTCACCTAAATTAAGGTTGATAAAATCATGATGTCAATGTTTAAGAGAATATCACAAATATTTAAATATTTTTATTAGATTTAATAACTAATTATTAGTAGTGATTAAAATGTAACCAAATTTTTTTAAAAGCCACCATAAACACATTGCTATGTCAACTTTATCTCACTTCATTTTCAAACAACAATCATTATCATCGATTCATCGTAAACATGTGAATTTGGTCTACATTTACATAGATTCGTTTCAACAATTTTTATACCCTAAACGAACTATAATGACGGCCCCTATTGAACTGGTATAAAGAAAATCTACAATTGAGATCGAGATTGAGATTTAAGACATGGAATATAAGCGATGATTTTTCTTAACATTTGGACTAATTTTGCCCAATTTGCAATCAATTTCACATTGGTTACTTAAAAGACGCCACAAGTAACGAGGGTTGGTGTGTTGCGGCGCTGCTTTTGGATTCTTGAATGAAGTATGTGAGGACATGTGGACTCCTGAAGTAAAATCCTAAATCTTAGGCCTGGAAATGTCGTTTAAATGGGCCAAAAACAAAGAAAAAAAATTAGAGACCCTTGGTTTTTGATGGTCCTAAGCCTTAGTCTATGCTAATAAGCCTAGCACACCGACCTTCATTTATATTAGCATAGATATTTATAAAAATAATAAAAATAATAATATAGTGAATCAATAGGCAAATATATAACATAAAACGTGTTTCGACGACAATAAATGTAGCTATGAGGAATTTATTTTTTCTTTCTTAATAATTATAATGTGATCCAAACTCATCTACCTTTAGGCTTTATATTTAATTTCCAAATAAATGTATTTGTACTCACGCCGCCCAGGTACGTGTAACAAAAATAATAATTGGGCCATAACTTTTTTATATATTTTGTAATGTTAGTTATCGTGATTACTATAAATTTTCACATTATTTTTATATATTTTGTAACCAAAACTTTACATCGTGTTTCAAAAATCGATCAACTTTACACTCTGAGGTTTCCAAAATCCACCAATATTCACCTCCCTGTAATCTTACTTAATGGTATTTTCGTAATATTACCTATATTTATATTTTATATGAGTAAACGGCAGTTTTACGCGTTGTGATTGACCCCACTACAGTTTTACACCCCGTCCGTAATTTCATCATCTTCTTAACCTCTGTAATCTTGCCCAATGGCATTCTTTCTCTCTATGTCCAAAACACAAATAAAAAAGGATAGAAGTCTGAAGACTAAACATGATGTTAATCTTTTGCAGTAATCAAACACTCAAGCTTAGATAAAATGAAACAAAATACAAAAATGGGTCACTCTCCATCCTCACTTTGCTTGTAAATTGGTGTCTCGTTAGTATAAATTAAACAATTTTCAAACAGCATTTTATCGAGCACCTTTTGTGCATAAATTGAACACAAAGAAACAATATGAAGCATGATTTAAATCAGCCTTGTAATCAAAAGATTAATCAAGAAATCATGATGTACTGGATAAATCATAGTAAGTCACAAATTAGGTGAACAGAATAATTCTCCAATTGTATTGAAAACCATGGTGAGCGACTGGAGAGAAAAACAAAATAGGAGCAAGGAAGACGAGGAAGATTGGACAACGATGCAAGGCAGTAAGGGGATGCAAGAAGATGAAGAGAAAGCAACGACGTTTTACTTGACAAACCTATCAGAAGGGACGGCGAGCACATAGATTTGGATCGAATGCAAAAGATGTGGGAGTGTGGTGGATGCCTACATGCCGAAAAAAGGGGATTGCAGGGGGAAGCTGTTTGCGTTTGCAAGATTCAGCAAAATAAGGGACGTCGATAAACTTCTCAAGGCACTGAACAACTTGTGGATAAGGGGATGGAGGATGCACACAAACATACCGAAGTTTAAGGAGGTACCGAAGAAGAAAAGTATGGGTGGCATGCAACAAGATAAACATAATGTAACGACCTAGGCAAACAAAAGACCACAACCGTATTACCCGAACTACCCACAACCGTACTACCCGTCCGGTTATGGTGGTGTACATAGGTCCTATAGCGATGTATGTCACACTCTGACCCGCAGCGGAAATGGTAGTCGGGGCATGATTGGTTTTCATCAAAGCTCATGACATTTACTATTATAAAAGTTTCATATTTATTATATCAAATTAAAAGAAAATATTCCAATCAACACACAAACCATACAATCACATGAAATGATTTATTCTTCTTCTAAGGCCCAATCCTATGTCTTCTTTGCTTCAACCTGATCACCTGTATCATTGTAAAAATAGAGTTTTGGGTCAACAAAAGTTGGCGATGAATCCCGTTTAAATATATAAATAAATGATATGTTGATTAATTTAACAAAAATGTGTATAACCAAATATGAGCAAACGTATATGTAAATAATTCATAAACCACATAAGCATCTAGCAATGTACACATGAGTATGATAACTGATGAATTGTGAGATCAAGGCTCAATCAAACGGACCCGATCTAATGAGGCACGCGATGCTCTACCCGTCTATACAGGGAACTGATGGGCCTGTTATGAATGCATGACTGAAATGAGAAAATAAATAATGAGCTGTGAGATCAAGGCTCAATCAAACGTAGCCGATTTGATTAGGCAACGCGATGCTCTACTCGCATCCAACGAGGAACTGATGGGCCTAATGTGACAGCTTGACTGAAATGACAAAGTATAACCACAAATAGCAATAAACAAAATATCACATATCACGTCAGTTCACATAATGGTAATAGCACAAGTGTTTGAATAAAAATTATAAATAAACGACACATAATACACCCCAAAACCTGAATAAAAATGGGAGATTTGTAAGAATTCACTCATAGTGGGTGTGTTTCTTGAGTTGATAACGAGCGCGCACGATTATAGATTCCAACGACGAGAAAACTAGCCTAAATATCACGTAATAATTCGATAAATATATTTCTTTTGTTCGAAATTAATATTTTTATTTTAAGAATTTTATTAGATTTTTAAGAGTATTTCTTACAAATTTAAAGCTTAAAAAGTCTTATTTTTATAGGTATTTTTAGGAATTTTGGAGCAAAAATAAAGAAAATAGGTAATAAAAATATACCCCATTTTAGGGTTGAACCGGCCGAGTTTGTGATTATTCGCAGCGTGTGAGGATTGAACTCGTGACCTCCCGTATACGTGCACGCAACTCGACCAACTGAGCTACGTGTCTAACCCGGAATATATCCATTTTTAATTATAATATATACATACTAAGTTACACCATAATCTGTGATATTAAAAAGGTTTGGTAATTCCAGAATGCGTGTAACCGACCGGACTCGAACCCGGACCTGAGCTTCGTGTTGACACAACCCCAACAATTGGGTTGTGTGTCTAACCCGGAGGATATAAGATTTTTATTACTCTTATATACTTACTAGCCACTTCATATATAAGTTTAATTAAAAAGGTTTGAATATGGGAGCGGATCGGAACATGTATGAACTCGAACCCGGGACCTTGATCTCGAACGCACACAGTCCATCCATTGGACTGTGTGTCTAACCCGGTGTATATACCGCTTTTAAATTGATTTAAACAAATTCTCACTTCATCTTCTACATTTCAAAATTACATAAACTGAAACACCAACTGGATTTGATAAATTTGTACTATTATTAGATACTTGCTATATATATGTATATATAGGATTTATATAAAACAAAAATAAAAAGGATAGAGTAAAGAATTATACCGAAACAAGACACTTCAAATTTCTGGCGGAATTCCGGCGAGATTCAACTTCCGACGCGGTGTTTTTGAGGAATAGAAGGTTGGAAAGAGTTTTAGGATGAATATGCATTCTAACTGAACTCATGACCCTCTATTTATAGTCGAATTTGGTCATAAGATTTGATTTTCTTTCGGTTTCGGTCAAATCCCATTATGGGTGATGATTGTAACTCATAACTGAAAACATTTAACTCTTGATTGAGTCAGACTCTTGATTACGAACGGTTGCAACAGTTAGTTGAAAGAAAAAAAAACGGCATTTAAATTTATTGCCTAAATGATTTCACCCGCTGGGCGGGATTCCGAACCAGTTTCAAAGGATGTGTGTGTATATATATATATATATATATATATATATAAAGGGTTATTTGATTCATACAGATGTTGGGTGTGCTGTAGTGGTGTGTATGGTGTTTGATTTGGGTGGAGATCAGGGTTCGATCCCGCGGTCCACCCTTTATTTATTTTTTTGACTCAGTACATATTATTTTTATATATTTTATTTATTATTATTTTTTATTTTTATTAATATTTATTTTACTAATCTAATAATATAACTAATTTCTTAAATAAATACGTAACGAAAAATCATAACATAAACTTGAATTACAAAAACGGAGCGGTTTAGAAAACCCGTTTTTCGTCAGATGTTACAATGTATTGGAAGGAAAAAAGGGACCAGGACAGGTGAAGAAGACGATTGACCTTCAACCAAATTTAACAAAAGAATGTGACACGTGGAGAGAGAGGTCTATAGTTGTTGAAGCAAAGGACGTAAAATCGTTGTGTGGAATAAAAAAAGAAACTGGTAGAAAATTACCCTCAGATGATGGAAGTCAGATATATTGGAGGTTTAAAGGTGCTAGTGACATTCCTGTCTGAGTTAGTGGCAAAAGACTTTGCAGCAAAATATAATAACAACTGGAAGGAGTGGTGCAGTGAAGCAAGAGTTTGGAAAGGACAGAAGATACATTGCAATAGAATTGCATGGTTGAAAGTACAATGTATGCCGATCGACTTATGGGACAAAACAATTATGAACATGGTTGCTAGAAAGTTTGGAAGGGTGGTATGCGAATCGACGACATCCATTAAGGATGGGAACCTCACAACCACACACGTGGGGTTTTTGGTAGAACTTGGAGCAAGGATTAATGAACAAGTTGATATCGTGAAAGGAGGGAGAACAGAGTCCTGCTGGGTGGTAGAAGATATTGTATTGGACTCCACGATTAATTGAAGATGCATCGGTTATGATAGGAGAACCTTCAAAAAGAGAGACTAAACAAAAACAAGTACCCGAGAAGAAGGTGATTGACGACACTTTATAAATGAAGCAATAGATGTTTCGCCGAAAAAACAAATGTGGCCGGGAATCGGTTTCCGGAGAAAGAAAACCAACGGACGGAAGAAACCCTAAAGACACCAGACTCAACTTCCGAGGTTGAGGGGTACTCTGTGGCCGCCAACACATGCATCTCGGAAAACGTCAATCATCATGTTGATACGTTATCTAAGATGGGGCCTAGGGAGTCAGAAAAAGAACAATCGCAATCCTCTGGAATATGTACAGACCAAGTGGGACCTAAGGCTTTTGATGACTGGGCCAACTACTTCTCATCCCAAAGTATGGAGGAGATTGGGCCTGGGACTTCTGGATCGTGTAGAAAGAAAATTAACAAGGCTTCTGTCAAGAAAAACGAGCTTAACAAGTTTAGGAAAAAGATTGACAATAGGTTGGATTTAAAAGATGGTGGTGTCACACCCCGATTTCCAACCAAAATCCATACACCGGTGGGCCCGGGTGGGGAGTATTGTCACGTCAGTTGATAACATCATAGTCAATTAAACACGGCACAGCGGAAGTCTTGGAATAAAATTACTATTATAAACCGAATCAAAATAAAATAATATACATGCTTGTAATAGAAGATCCATAGGCAGATCATTAAAATGTACAAGAAAGAATATAAAACAGACTTTAGGGCAGATCTAAGGATTTGCAAGATCTTCTTATTCACTACCGAGCAGCTTCCGGCCTATTTCGTATTGTACCTGCAGTTAGCCTTTGGACGATACGTTAGCTTTCGATGGTAAATACAACCAACTGACTAATTTTGAAAACCTTTTAAAATGATTTTAAGTGCACAGGGCACAAAATCTTTTATAACTTGGGAAAGTTACTTTGTAACCTTGTTAACAGATTCACATGTTTGTCCATACATACAGGGCCTAGTACAGAGACCGAGACATGATTAAATACACACCACTTAGAACTCACAGAGGAGTTATCCCCAACGTCTTGGGTAATTTGCATTTGAGCGTCTGTCAGGTGTATGCCTACACCCCGCCATAAGGTCATGGCCATTAACTAATCTAATGAGCTGAGGATATCCAGGACACGGTAATTTAACCCCCGATATTTAAGTTATAAAACAAAACTGATTAAAACAGAATATACGGATTTACTAGCCACAATCCGGCATTTGATTGATCCCATTTCTGACCAAGCGGTAATAGTTTACCGTATCCCAAGCCCGTATAGGGAAAATAAGTTGAGAGTATTTACCTGAGCTAGTCTTCTTTTTATTTCAATAACTCAGCCGTATACAAAAGTACTAATGTGCAGATAACATTTACCGGCAAGGCTCTAGTCTGGATTATGGCATAAGCTAACCAATTAAATACTATCGGTCTTTATTTAAGTCATAGACTTAGACCTAGTAGTGTACATGATCAAGACGTATAACGCTTGATTAAACGATGTTCGGATAGAATGTAGTTTAAACCCGACAAGTTACTTTGACTTGCATCATATGGGTAAACAATTAACATTCTGGATTTTGAGATTAAAATGATAAGGTTAAACCCATTTTGGTTAAATTCCGTAAACTAGTTACGTATATTCAACCGTATGCTTATAAGCGATAATGGGTAACCGGATATTTCATGGACAAGTTCTATATGCCATTATGTTTTAATAAGTTAAGATATCAGTAGGATATCAACTTATATGCCTGTAAGGTTTTAATACGAAATTATGCCTTATAAGGGCATTTGGTAATTTCATACAATATAAAAGGAACTTGAATATAATTTAAGTTTATAATAATGAGTATTCTGAAAAAAATAATTTATTTATGATATAATATCAGTAGGATATCAATTATATGTGTATTTTATCTTTTATGACCAAACTATGCACCGAAGGGGCATTTTGGTCATCTTACACATTGTTTATAAATTATTTGGGATTCTGAGTTTATAGCATGTACCTACTGTAAATATGTTTAAAATAAGTTTCAAAATTAGTATGTAACAAGTCTTGGTCAATTAATATGGTTTAAAACCATACTATGCGCCGAAACGACGCTTATGTCGTAAAATGACGTTTTTAAGCGATGTTGACGAAAACTGATGTTAAGGTCAGATTAAAATGTTTAAAATATGTTATTTAATATACCATATCAGTAGGTAAATGATTTACCTTGAAAAGATTTGATTAAAACCATTTTATAAGCCACAAGGGCTAAAATCATCGTTTATCGACATAGTTTAAGGACCTGCTTGAAAACTCAGTTTATAACTTGGTTTAACATCCCAAATAATCCTACTTATAATATTACATCAGTAGAAAACTCATTTTCAAGTTCATTACCATTTAAAACCTTGTTTTGTGCAAAAAAGGCATTTTGGTCAAAGACGACATAATTATGGAACTTGCGCATAAACTTAGTTTCTGATTATGATCATGTAATATAACCTCAGAGGGTTATGCTGCATTATATTACGATCATAATGCAACTTTAGATCAGTAGGTAACTAATCTAAATGGGTCAGAATCGAAAGTCAAAGTAGAAGTCAAACTTCTGACTTTCGGTTGCGAACCGACCCTAGAACTGAAATTTACGAGCCGAACATGTTCTTACATGTTTTATAGTTATTAACAACTTGTTTAAGTGTTAAAATAGGTTTCATAAACATATATAAGTTCATTTTATGATTTTTTCGAAAAATGGCCTGTTTGACTTTTTAATATCATAACTTTGACCCGTCAATTGGTCTAGCAAACGTGATCTTCAGGAGGTGCCCTTTATGGGGATTAACACCTACCTTATTACGATCACTTAGCCATGTTCATTATGAACAATGGATGGACCATAATGGTCTTAATCGAAAGTCAAATCGTTTGCCATAAAACGATTGACTTTTGGCTATAAAAGCCTAAAAACGAAAATGCACAAGGAAGGAACACTTACCAGTGATTCCTAGGGTGCAAAAGAACTAAATTGGATGCTCCTTTCAGCTAGGAACTTCCAGAGGAGGGAGAAGAGTGAATAAATGAGAAAGGTGCAAGTTGGAATGGTGAACTTGATCACCTATTTATAGTTAGAGAACTCAAAGAAGGTGAAGCCAGGTGTTTAGGGGTGTGAGAGGAAGCTTACAAGTGTCCTAAAACGTGGCATAGCAGTTTGGGAAGCCATGGTTTCGATTTAGTGGTTTTTGGCATTTTTGTTTGGAAGCCAAGAAACTTTCTGCAGCCGAGCCTCTCTCGCGCCCCGTGAGAGACCCAGGCTAGGTCTCTCGCAGCTCGCGACCGCCCTTGGCCAGTTTCAAAAATGACACTTTAACCCCCTAACTTTATAAAGCTTCTAAAAACCTTTTTAAACACTTTTATGGCACTTTTAGCCCTCCGTAGCCAATACTTGGCATACCCGGGATTATGCCCGGACATTGTCGAGCTCTCGATTCGTTAAAGGTCACTCAGAGGTATAAATTAACATGTAGACACTTTTAATCCCTCCATTATCCAACTTTCTCATATTAACAAAATTGAACCCTCTCGTCCAACAATTGGCACGTATGAGAGTTAGGACTTCATAAAGGATCACTCAGAGGCTTATTATAAGCATGTTAATTCCGATGTCACTCAGAGGCTGGACATGTTGACATATCAGTCACTCAGAGGCTAATGATTTAAGCATGTTGACATATCAGTCACTTAGAGGCTGTTATTTATGCATGTTGACATCGGACCGTCACTCAAGGCTTAGATTTGAGCATGTTGACGCCTTTAGTCCTTATTGGTCTTTAATAGACTATATTTAAAAATACAACACGTGTCACTATACTATTGGATACGATTTTACAGGGTGTTACATCCTCACCCCCTTAAAAGAAATCTCGACCTCGAGATTTTATTAAAAAAGATGGGGGTACTTTTGTCGCATTGTGGACTCAACTTCCCATGTATACTCCGGACCTCTAAAAGCGTCCCACTTAACCTTTACTATAGGTATCATTTTCCTTCGGAGCTTCTTAACTGTCGATCCTTTGATCGAAATTGGTTTCTCAACGAACCTTGGGGTTTCATCTATTTGCACATCTTTGTGCGACATTATTAGCGACTCATCTGCTAGACATTTCTTAAGGTTAGATATGTGGAATACATCATGGATTCCACTAAGCTCCTCTGGCAATCTGAGCTTATAAGCTACAGGGCCGACACATTCGACTATCTCGAATGGTCCAATATATCTTGGGTTCAACTTGCCCTTTTTTCCAAAACGCATCACACCTTTCCAGGGTGATACCTTTAGCATGACCTTGTTCCCTACTTGCAACTTAAGAGGTTTACGCCTCTTGTCAGCATAACTTTTCTCTATCCCTGGCAGCTTTGAGACGATCACGGATTTGCACAATCTTTTCCGTGGTCTCGAGGACAATCTCTGGTCCTGATAGTTGGGCTTCCCCAACTTCTGCCCAGCACACAGGCGTTTGACACTTTCTCCCATACAAGGCCTCAAAAGGAGCAGCCTTGATGCTAGTATGATAGTTGTTTTTGTAGGAGAATTCTATTAGGGGTAAGTGGTCATCCCAACTTCCACCTAAATCAATCACACATGCCCTAAGCATGTCTTCCAGTGTCTGGATAGTACGCTCAATTTGACCATCAGTCTGCGGATGGTAGGCCGTACTAAAATTTAATCATGTGCCTAAGGATTGTTGGAAACTTTTCCAAAAGTGAGATGTGTATCTAGTATCTCTGTCAGATACAATAGATATTGGCACACCATGTAGGGACACAATCTTGTCCACATACAACTTACCCAATCTGTCTGAATTAAATGTTTCCTTTATTGGCAAGAAATGTGCTGACTTTATCAGCCCATCCACTATGACCCAAATAGTGTCATTACCATTTTTGGTCTTTGGTAACTTGGTAATCAAATCCATAGTTACCATTTCCCATTTTCATGTGGGAATTTCCAATTGTTGTAGAAGTCCTGACGGCTTTGGTGTTCGGCTTTAACTTGCGAACACGTCAGACACTTGGCTAATAAGTGGCTATGTATTTCTTCAAACCCATCCACCAATAATTCTTCTTCAGATCTTGATACATTTTGTCACCACCTGGGTGAACTGAGTATCTTGTGTTGTGCGCCTCTTGCAGGATTAGATCTCTAAGTCCTCCAAGGATTGGAACCCAAATTCTATCATTAAATCTAAGGATTCCATCCTTTCCAGGCGCTAACTGATCAACAGTTCCGCTCAATCCTTCCTTAGGAGCATTAGCTTCTGATAGAGCTTGCTTCTGCGCATCTAATAGCTTCCCACTTAAGCTATTTCTGAGCTCAATGCTCTTGGTGTTAATCCTTATAGATTTAACCCGCTCCTTACGACTTAAGGCATCGGCAACTATATTTGCCTTGCCAAGATGGTAGCGAATCTCGCAATCATAATCATTAAGCGTTTCCATCCATCGTCGTTGTCGCATGTTCAACTCCTTCTGATTGAACAGATGCTGGAGACTTTTATGGTCTGTGTATATAATACACTTTGTGCCATACAAGTAATGTCTCCATAGTTTTAGTGCAAATACAACGACACCCAATTCCAAATCGTGGGTGGTGTAATTCTTTTCGTGCACCTTTAGTTGTCGTGATGCATAGGCAATTACTTTGCCTTTTTGCATTAGCACACAACCCATGCCAGTGTGTGATGCATCACAGTAGACCATAAAATCTTCAACACCCTCTGTAAGGATAACACAGGAGCATTGCTCAACTTGTGTTTAAGAACCTCAAAAGATTCTTGTTGCTTTGGACCCCAATTATACTTAACATTTTTCGGTTAGGGTAGTTAAAGGAGTGGAAATTCTTGAAAAGTTCTCAATGAACCTCCTGTAGTAACCGGCCAATCCTAGAAAACTACAAATCTCCGATGGGGTCTTGGGTACTTCCCAATTCATTATGGCCTCAATTTTGGCGGGATCCACTTGGATACCGCGCTCATTTACCATATGTCCAAGAAATTGGACCTCTCTAAGCCAAAACTCACACTTAGAGAATTTAGCATAAAGCTTTTCTTGCCTTAGCAGTTCTAAGATGCACCGAAGATGTTTCGTGTGATCAGTTTGATTACGAGAGTAGATAAGTATGTCATCTATAAAGACAATGACAAACTTATCCAAATATGGCTTGCAGACTCTGTTCATGAGTTCCATGAATGCTGTTGGTGCATTTGTGAGCCTAAAAGGCATCACCAAAAATTCAAAGTGACGTAACGGGTCCTGAAGGCTGTTTTGGGAACATCCTCATTCCTAACCTTCAATTGATGATATCTGGATCTAAATCGATCTTGGAGAAGTAACTAGCCCCTTGAAGTTGGTCGAATAAATCATCGATCCTGGTAGAGGATATCTATTCTTGATTGTTAACTTGTTCAGCTCTCGGTAGTCGATGCACATTCGCATCGAACCGTCTTTCTTCTTTACAAACAGAATAGGAGCTCCCCAAGGCGAGGAACTAGGCTGAATAAAGCCTTTCTCCAAGAGTTTGTCTAGTTGCGTCCTCAATTCCTTCATTTCTGTAGGTGCTAGCCTATATGGAGCTCTAGCTACGGGTGCTGCCCCTGGTATGATATCAATCCTGAATTCTACTTGCCTATCTGGTGGTAGACTGGTAATTCTTCTGGGAATACATCGGGATACTCTGAGATGACTAGGAGGTCTTCCATATTTGGTTTAGGATCATTTATAGTGACTTGTGCCATGTAGATTACACAACCTTTTCTCAAACACTTGGATGCCTTAACTAATGACACCTTGTCTGGCAGTCCATAGTGTGAGTCTCCGGGGATAGTGATCATTTCATCTGATGGGGTTTTAATTTCAGTGAGTTTCTTATCACAGGCGATGTGGGCTTGGTTATGAGATAACCAATCCATGCCTAAGACAACATCGAACCCCGCATTTCATTGGCAGAAGAGAGATAGAGATGGAATGATTTTTAATGGATATTGAGCATCAATCAAGAATGGAAGATGCTATTTCTAAACTTCCATCAGCAAGTTCTATCTCATAAGTTTTATCTAGAGTTCTTAAGGGCAGGTTTAATAGTTTACTAAACTTATGATCAACAAAAGATTTATCCGCACCCGAATAAAAAGGAACTCTACCATAAATATTGTTAATGAAGAATGTACCTATTATGACATTGTCGTCATTAACAACCTCTCTTGCAGTTATCTGAAAGGCTCGAGCATTCCCCTTCTTGGCCTCTCCAGGCTTTGCATTATTATTCTTAAGAACTTTAGGGCAATTAGTCTTAATATGCCCTTTTTCATTGCAGACGTGCAGACGGCATCCTTAAGATCCTTACATTCTAGGGTCTTATGCCCCTTTCTTTCACAGATGCCACAGGGTTTGGCCTGTGAACCAAAATTACATGTCCCCAGTGTCTGCGGTTGCAAGTTTTGCATGTTGGCATCACACCGTCTTGCCTTGGTTCCTTTTGAATCCAAATCTCCCTTTATTTTTCTTATTAAACCTATGGGAGTTGTCATCTTCCCTCTTCCTTTTTCTGCCAGTTTTAGACTTAACTGACTTTTGTCTCACTAGATCAAGGGTGAGGGAGAGAGATAGGTCAACAACAGACCTATAGGTAGTAGGCTGAGCAGCCTTTACCATGCCCTTTATCTCGGGCGCTAACCCATTAATAAAACGCGCAATGCGTTTGGGCTCCGGGGTAATCAAATAGGAAACTAACCTAGATAGGGAATTGAAATCGGAAACATATTTCCGACAATCTAGGTTTTTCATAGAAAGAGACAAGAAGTCGGTCTCTAATTTCTCCACCTCATGGGGTGGGCAGTAGGTTTCCTTAACAAGGTCCACAAATTTGGACCATCCCAAATTATACAGGTGTACTTTACCTGTAGACTGAATCATGGCTTTCCACCAGATTAGGGCATCGCCCTTAAAGGACTGTGATACATACTTGACCACATCCTTATCTGCACAGTTGCTGATATCTACAATTGTTTCCATCTCGTCTAGCCACTTTAGGGCTTCCACATCTCCTTTCTCCCCGTTAAAGTCTCGGGTCTTGCAGGAGACAAAATACTTATAGGTACATCCTCTTTGACCGTACAGGACCTTTCAGTAGAATCTATTTTCCTTGGTTCACTCTTCGCATTCGAAGAGTGAACGGAGCTCTCCTTTTGAGCTGAAGATGGTGGAACAGATAAAGGTCTAGAGCGAGTGGCACTTGACTCCCTAAGTCTTTCGATGCCTTTCCCATGGCCTTTTCTACAGCCGCATCAATGCGAGCTTGGAAGTCGTCATTATTAATGGCTCTAGTTTTCAGCATTATTAGATTCCACATTCCGGTGGCTACTTTGTGCCTCATTTGAGTTAGCCATCTTTAAGCCTTGGGTTCTATACACCAATAAAGCTTCACTTAGCCATGGTATGTCAACCATATTGGTCTTAAAAATTTGGATATAACAATCTATTGCCTATTCTAGTGTGAATAACATCACAACTTTTAGGCTTAGCATAACTATATTTGGCCTAGGTCTTAATAGGACCATCAAAGGCAAATTACAATTTGGACAGTCCATATATTATTGGATAGTGGATCGCATTGTCACAACTGTCATTTTCATAGTTTAACAAATTTTATTTAGCTTTTTAGCTTGTCACGAAGGACATAAAACATGGCACATAGGCCTATCACTAATGGACATAAAATATGCAATAGGCGTCACTAATGGACTAAATATGGCCATAGTGTCACTAATGGACATAAAATATGGCCCGTAGGTACTACATCTCTAATGGATGTTTGAATCATGTCCCCAAGGGCAATACATCACTAATGGATGTTTAATCATAGCCCCAAGGGCAATACACCACTAATGGATGTTAAATCATAGCCCCAAGGGCAATACATCACTAATGGATGTTTAATCATAGCCCCAAGGGCAATACATCACTAACGGATGTTTAATCATAGCCCCAAGAGCAATACATCACTAATGGATGTTTAATCATAGCCCCAAGGGCAATACATCACTAATGGATGTTTAATATACATCACTACGGATGTTTAATCATCGCACTGATGATATTAGCCGGGATCAATTTTGATCACATAGGCTATATAAGGTTAGGACATAATCCTTTACCTTGATGGCTAGTGTGATTCCTCACGTCACAGTACCAAGAGTATTAACATTTATGATGGTTAACATAAGAGTACCTTAATGGTTGATTAATAGTCTCGGTCGTACTAACCTTAACGACTTGGAGGCTTGAACTTAAGTCCACCACCTCTGGATAGAAGGATAACTTTCTTTAACTATCCTGATAGAAGACCCCTTTGTACTTAACTATCATTTATAATTTGGCCAAATCTGTGGTCTGTGCCACTGGCAAATCAAAATCGTTATGATCTTTTTGGAATTATATCGCGGAGCATAAATTTCAAGTAAAATCGAGACGATCATTTGAAGAGGATGAATACATATATATATATAATTCCAAAAGTACTCCGTTAACTTCCAATTTAGAAATTAAAATACTAGAAATATTGAAATAAACTTGTCCATGCAAGGACTTTAAAGAAATAAAAACGTCCACTGCAGGGACTAAAGAAATAACAATGTCCTCGCAGGACTACATATAATTAAAATAGACTTCACTCGTCCTTCTTTCCTTTAACCAATTGGAGAGTTTCTTGAAGAACTTGTTTGTCTTCTTCTCCGTTTTCTCCGCCTGCTGCTGCATTTCTTTCATTCGTTCCAGGGCCTCATTAATAGCCTCAAGTGGCGGCGGAGGTTATGGTTGTGGTTGTTGCATAACCGGATACTGGTACCCATAAGTTGGATATCCAATAGGTGGATAAGCAGGTGGGAAAGGAGATGAGTAAAGTGCATTGTGAATAACTGCTTGCATATAGGGGTCTTGCAACCATGCTTGATAGTCTACCGATGTAGACGGGTTAAAAGGATCATATCCAGATGTGTATGGATATGTGGGGATTGGGTTAGTATAACTCGATAGTGGTGGTTGAAAGCAGGTATTGGTGTTGGTTCCGCTATAGGTGAAACATTAGAGGGTCCACCCATTTATGGGTCCTTTTGAATTGTGGGGTAGGAATTGGGCAAAGGTGGTTGCGATCCCCACCTTTGTCCTGCACGTACCGACATACGTGCTCCACGCTTCCTTCTTGATGGTTCGGGTGGTGGTTGCGGTTGGTCCACCGGTTCCATGGGACATCTTCTTGTATTGGGGGTGGTTGAGAGTGATGAGAATGGAGGTGGGCGAAGGTGAATTGATTCCAATATTGTCCCACTCATTAGGACCTTGGTAGGGCGATCCGGCGTAAGAGTTTGAATCACTTGAAATTTCAATGGGATGCGTATTTGATCCCGACGGCGGCATCTCCGGGTCGGAGTCCTCATCCATAGGGTTTGGCTGGTCCAACTAATTTTGATCGGCTAGAGGCGTGTTAAAGTAGTGGTTAGGGTTAAATTCTTCATGGTAAGTGTGAATGGGAATGGTGAGAAAGGTGAGTATTGTCACACCCCAACCGATGGCGGAAACATCGGTATGAGACGAAAACGAGATTGCTAGAAGCTTCATAACACTATTTGTGTCGAGTGTTTAATAATTACATTTTACATCGCTTTAAATCAGATAATACGAAATTTAATCATGTCACAAAAAAAGAATACAATTTCATTTCATTAATAACAGTTAATACATGGTTTCGAAACAAATACAACATGTTGAAATAAAATACGATACAAAAATATTTAGAATTTTTAATGCGTTTCTAGGCAATCCTACTAGATTCCTTGCATCATCAGCAATCCTGCAACATGTATTAAAATCATGGATCAATACAAAAGTATTGGCGAGCATACAAGTTTGAAAATAATTATAAGTATAAAACTTTGTTTTAATCACGACAAGTGTATGTTCAAATCAAATTGCACATATATGTAGACGACTTTCGCATAACAATAGCATATAACTGAATTCTTTATCTAGAATACATGGCATCTTATGCATAATAATAACATGTGAATACAAGTTGAGACAAATAAGCGTAAACAGCTCAAGCATAACAAATAGCATGAAATAGACGAATTTGAACTAACACGTATAACTCACTTAAGCGTAACTGGTAATACGTTTGGTAATTTGAACATACGTAATATCGTATAATATAAATTTGTTAATTTGTACATGTTGCACCCCAAAATGCGTTAAAGTGTAAAAAGGGGTCGAGTATGCTCACATTTTGCGAAGCTTCTTCTGACAAATCAGTAAAGTTATGAAGGTTGAATGGTAGATACCGAGGGTACCTCGCATAGGAAGACGAATGTTACAGTAGTGTTGTTAAAAAAATAAATATGCCTTATATTTATTTTTTTATATATATAAAAATATATTCGTATTCGATACGTTTGATTTCATAATTTTACATGATTTTGGTTTCGGATTCTGACGAAAATCGGACAGAGTTTCCTCTGTTTATTGGACGATCCCAACAATGTGATTTGTCGATAAAATTTGTCAAAAAGCAACAATGCACAACGCAACATCAGTATATAAGTATATATATGAGTTATGTTCGGTCCCGCAATTAAAACGTTTCACAAACATGAGGGCATCATCGTTAATAATCGTATCATTTTACTTCAAGCTCAAAAGTTTTTAACGGATAATTTATAACTTACAAATTCTAATCAAAACCCACATTTCGTCTTATCAATTCCGACATTTATATACCTATATAAAATAATACCTCGCTTAGTACTCGGTTCGGTTATACATTTTAAACCATATATATACATATTTTCATAATAACATAACCGATAATCGCGACATTTATTTACCGAGTCTTACGTTTAACTTGCTGACCCAAACCCGGCATATGACTGAACTGAGTTACTGGTTTGGTAGTGTTGATAGACTTTGACCCGACACGAGACCCGACACAAGGACACTGACCAAACCGAGTTCAGACTGAAACTGAATTGAATTAATTCAACCTGTACCTGAACCAGGACGATCCGCTGAAATGGGACTGAAACGAAAATGAGCTGAACCGGGTCATCTGAGTGTGAGCCGAGTCAACCGGAAACCTGAACTGAGCCCAAAACAATCTGAAACAAGAGTAGACGGGCTGATTTGTGATGAACCTGCCGGAGACCCGCGTCGCTACCTGTCGCAGCTTCTGCTTCTGCCGTCTGCGGCTTCCATCTCCGTCACCGGCCTCGCCGGCTTTCGCGTTATAACACCCGGTCAACCACCACAGGATCGACGCTTGTGGTGGTGTTGTTGCAGTGGTCATGGGCCACCACCGAATGGTGGTGGTCGGCTGGCTGGTTATCAACGAGATAGAGGGAGGGAAGGAATGTGGAGAGTGGTTGTGGTGAGGTCGTTCGCCGGAGGTGAGGGGGGTTGTGCGTCGCCGGAATTCGTCTCACCGGAGATGTGAGTGAGAGAGAGAGCAAGGTGTGTGCGTGAGTGTTGTGTGTGTGTGCGGGTGCGGCTGATGAGAGGGTGAGGTGTGTGTGTGTGGTGTTTAGTTTTAATTAGGTTTAGGGTTAGGTTTAGGTTGTGTCTTGGGCCCAAAGCCCACGAGTCCGGTTCTTGTGTTTGAGACGGCCTGTTTACGTTTTTAGGATCCGATTTCGCACCCGAACTTTGTTAAATGTCATAATATTTCTTTTATTATTATCGTTATTATTATTTATTGTTATTATTATAAAAAATATAACAATAATAATAATAATAAATAAATAGATAAACATTAATAAAAATGATAATAAATAGATGAATATATAAATATAGTGAAACGATACGTATTTCCTAAAGGTACGGATTTGTGGAAATAGGAGGCGTTACAAGTATGGTGTGAATGATAGGAGTGGTGAGAGTGGTAAGAATTATGGGAATGTGAGGGCTAGTGTCTATGAGAGACAGAGCGTCTCGCTGGTTGCTAAAGAGATGAATCTCCTGATTCTTGGTAAGCATCTGAGTTGTGAGGTTGAGGAGGAATGCCCCCGATGGTCCTCCCCTCATTGGACCTTTTCCTCTCCCACTTTGTCCTTGTACACGTGGCGGTATATTCCTGTAAAAAATTACTCAAAAAACAATACTAATAACTTAATAATGAAATGAGTAATCCTAGGTTAATGCCTAGACTCGGAAGTCTAAGGAATGTGCTCGTGTAAGTTTGAGATTTAACACAAGAAGAATAGTGTTTAATTATCTCAAACGTTGGCTTTGATACCAACCTGTCACACCCCGGATTTCCAACCCAAATCCATACACCGGTGGGCCCGGGTGGGGAGTATTGTGACGTCAGTTGATAACATCATAGTTAATTAAACACGGCACAACGGAAGTCTTGGAATAAAATTACTATTACAAACCGAATGTTTAAAATAAAATAATATACATGCTTTTAATAGAAGATCCATAGGCAGATCATTAAAATGTACAAGAAAGAATATAAAACAAACTTTAGGGCAGATCTAAGGATTTGCAAGATCTTCTTATTCACTACCGAGCAGCTTCCGGCCTATTTCGTATTGTACCTGCAGTTAGCCTTTGGACGATATGTTAGCTTTCGCTGGTAAATACACCCAACTGACTCATTTTGAAAACATTTTAAAATGATTTTAAGTGCACAGGGCACAAAATTTTTTATAACTTGGGAAAGTTACTTTGTAACCTTGTTAACAGATTCACATGTTTATCCATACATACAGGGCCCAGTACAGAGACGAGACATGATTAAATACACACCACTTAGAACTCATAGAGGAGTTATCCCCAACGTCTTGGGTAATTTGCATTTGAGCGTCTGTCAGGTGTATGCCTACACCTCGCGCTAAGGTCATGTCCATTAACTAATCTAATGAGCCGAGCATATCCAGGACACGGTAATTTAACCCCCGATGTTTAAGTTATCAAACAAAACTGACTAAAACAGAATATGCGGATTTACTAGCCACAATCCGGCATTCGATTGATCCCATTTCTGACCAAGCGGTAATAGTTTACCGTATCCCAAGCCCGTATAGGGAAAATAAGTCAAGAGTATTTACTTGAGCTAGTCTTCTTTTATTTCAATAACTCAGCCGTATACAAAAGTACTAATGTGTAGATAGCATTTACCGGCAAGGCTCTAGTCTGGATTATGGCATAAGCTAACCAATTAAATACTATCGGTCTTTATTTAAGTCATAGACTTAGACCGAGTAGCGTACATGATCAAGACGTATAACGCTTGATTAAACGATGTTCGGATAGAATGTAGTTTAAACCCAACAAGTTACTTTGACTTGCATAATATGGGTAAACAATTAACATTCTGGATTTTGAGATTAAAATGATAAGGTTAAACCCATTTTGGTTAAATTCCGTAAACTAGTTACGTATATTCAACCGTATGCTTATAAGCGATAATGGGTAACCGGATATTTCATGGACAAGTTCTATATGCCATTATGTTTTAATAAGTTAAGATATCAGTAGGATATCAACTTATATGCCTGTTAAGGTTTTAATACGAAATTATGCCTTATAAGGGCATTTGGTAAGTTCATACCATATAAAAGGAACTTGAATATAATTTAAGTTTATAATAATGAGTATTCTGAAAAATAATTTATTTATGATATAATATCAGTAGGATATCAATTATATGTGTATTTTATCTTTTATGACCAAACTATGCACCGAAGGGGCATTTTGGTCATCTTACACATTGTTTATAAATTATTTGGGATTCTGAGTTTAAACATGTACCTACTGTAAATATGTTTAAAATAAGTTTCAAAATCAGTATGTAACAAGTCTTGGTCAATTAATATGGTTTAAAACCATACTATGCGCCGAAACGGTGCTTATGTCGTAAAATGACGTTTTTAAGCGATGTTGACGAAAACTGATGTTAAGGTCAGATTAAAATGTTTAAAATATATTATTTAATATACCATATCAGTAGGTAAATGATTTACCTTGAAAAGATTTGATTAAAACCATTTTATAAGCCACAAGGGCTAAAATCATCGTTTATCGACATAGTTTAAGAACTGCTTGAAAACTCAGTTTATAACTTGGTTTAACATCCCAAATAATCCTACTTATAATATTACATCAGTAGGAAACTCATTTTCAAGTTCATTACCATTTAAAACCTTGTTTTGTGCAAAAAAGGCATTTTGGTCAAAGACGACATAATTATGGAACTTGCGCATAAACTTAGATTCTGATTATGATCATGTAATATAACCTCAGAGGGTTATGCTGCATTATATTACAATCATAATGCAACTTTAGATCAGTAGGTAACTAATCTAAATGGGGTAAGAATCGAAAGTCAAAGCAGAAGTCAAACTTCATGACTTTCGGTTGCGAACCGACCCTAGAACTGAAATTTACGAGCCTAACATGTTCTTACATGTTCTAATAGTTATTAACAACTTGTTTAAGTGTTAAAATAGGTTTCATAACATATATAAGTTCATTTTATGATTTTTCCGAAAAATGGCATGTTTGACTTTTTAATTTCATAACTTTGACCCGTCAATTGGTCTAGCAAACGTGATCTTCAGGAGGTGCCCTTTATGGGGATTAACACCTACCTTATTACGATCACTTAGCCATGTTCATTATGAACAATGGATGGACCATAATGGTCTTAAGCGAAAGTCAAATCGTTTTCCATAAAACGATTGACTTTTGGCTATAAAAGCCTAAAAACGAAAATGCACAAGGAAGGAACACTTACCAGTGATTCCTAGGGTGCAAAAGAACTAAATTGGATGCTCCTTTCAGCTAGGAACTTCCAGAGGAGGGAGAAGAGTGAATAAATGAGAAAGGTACAAGTTGGAATGGTGAACTTGATCACCTATTTATAGTTAGAGAACTCAAAGGAGGTGAAGCCAGGTGTTTAGGGGTGTAAGAGGAAGCTTACAAGTGTCCCAAAACGTGGCATAGCAGTTTGGGAAGCCATGGTTTTTCGATTCAGTGGTTTTTGGCATTTTTGTTTGGAAGCCAAGAAAACTTTCTGTAGCAGAGCCTCTCTCGGGTCTCTCGCGGCCCGCGACCGCCCTTGGCCAGTTTCAAAAATTGACACTTTAACCCCATTAACTTTATAAAGCTTCTAAAAATCTTTTTAAACACCTTTTTGGCACTTTTAGCCCTCCGTAGCCAATACTTGGCATACCGGGATTTTGCCCGGACATTGTCGAGCTCTCGATTCGTTAAAAGGTCACTCGGAGGTATAAATTAACACGTTGACACTTTTAATCCCTCCATTATCCAACTTTCTGATATTAACAAAATTGAACCCTCTCGTCCAACAATTGGCACGTATGAGAGTTAGGACTTCGTAAAGGATCACTCAGAGGCTTATTATAAGCATGTTGATTCCAATGTCACTCAGAGCTGGGCATGTTGACATATCAGTCACTCAGAGGCTAATGATGAAGCATGTTGACATATCAGTCACTCAGAGGCTGTTATTTATGCATGTTGACATCAGACCGTCACTCAGAGGCTCAGATTTGGGCATGTTGACGCCTTAGTCCTTATTGGTCTTTATAGACTATATTTAAAATACACAGTGTCACTCTACTATTGGACACGATTTTACAAGGTGTATAGGTGGGTCAAATCCTTTTAACCTAGATGAAATAATTTTGAAGGAGAGTGAAATACACACTGTGATGAAAAGAAACAGAGGCAACTTGAAAAAAACTTGTCACAGATGAAAACAAGAAAACAAGACTGGTTGGAGTATATAATTCAAAGAATGAAATTCGAGGGGCAAGCGAAGAACCAGGTTCGAGCAGGAAATACCATGTAGAAGAAAAGAGCCTTGATTTTGGGGTACCTCAACAAGACAACGACTTGATCGAGGCAACCAAAACTGTGAGTGTAGGTAAGAAAATCGGAATTTGAGGATGGGGCGGTATCAAGAGAATGTGGAAGCGCTAATTTAGGGTGAAAGGGGGAAGACTATAATCAGTGAAAACTTTGTCTTGCAACGTAAGAGGAGCAGGAGGCTTGGATAAAAAGGTTAAAAGGTGAACATAAAATTTCTTTTATTTGCTTGCAAGAATCTCAAATTTCGGATGTCTCAGCTAACCATATTGAGAAGTTCTAGGGGGTACGGAATGTTGGTGTAATAATGTGAATGCAAATGGAAGGTCGGGTGGATTAATTTCTATTTAGGATAAGGCTGTATTCTTAGTTAAGGAAGTTACAAAACATGAATCTTTCATGATAGTGTCTGGTAAAGTTGAGGGATGTCCTAAGAAGATAAATGTTATTAATTTGTATGCTCTAAGGGATGTAAGTAAGCGTAGAGGAGTTTGGAAGAGTTGGGACATATTAAGAGACAATTGGATGGCATGTGTATTATACTTGGGGTTTTAACGAGGTTCGGGTGGAAGAAGATAGGAAGGAGTCCAAATTTGACGCGGTTGGGGCCATCATTTTCAACAATTTTGTAACGAATGCGGGGTTGTTAGAATACCACATGACGGGTGCAAAATTTACGTATATGCCTGAAGACGGATCAAGTCTTAGTAAGATCGACAAAATTTTGGTTTGTGAAGAATTTATGGAAGCATGGCCGTGCGCGAAACTAAGGCATTGCCGAGACACCTTTCAGATCATAACCCCCTATTGCTAAAATGTATGGAGGCAGATTTCGTCTGATACCATTTAGATTTTTCAATAGTTGGCTTGACAATATAGAATTGAAAGATCTAGTAAAAGATTACATAACGGGTGAAGACAATTTCAGGAATGTAGCGGGTGTATTAAAAGCCTTGAAAATGAAGATAAAGGAATGGAGGATCAACACAAAGACGAAACATGATCAAGAACTTGACATGCTTTCCAGATTAGTAGACGGGATTGAAAAAGAAGCGGAATACCGTATGTAGACTAGCAATGAGAAGATTGAAAAACAAAGACTTTGGAGATGAAAACACATCCTTCTTCCATAAATGGGTATGTATTCAAAAGCCCAAAACATGTTGACTTCAATAAATATTGATGGCCGAACAGTGGAGGAACCATAGGAGATTAAAGAAGTGATAAAGGTAGAGTTTGGTAAAAAGTTTACTGAACCAACAAAGAAGAGACCAAAACTCGATGGGGTGGGCTTTCCTAGACTCTAGGAATCTCAAGCGGAGGAGTTGACTTGGGCGTTTACTAATGAAGAAATAAAAAAAGCAGTTTGGGCTGTGAGCAGGGACAAAGCTGGGTCCGGACGGGTTCACCTTCAAGTTCGTAAAAAGATTTTGGGTTGAATTGGAACCACTCTTCATGAAGATGATGCAACAATTTCACTCCCTGCCGAGCATCACAAGCAGATGCAATTCGTCCTTCATTGCCCTTATTCCGAAGGTACGTGACCGCACCGGTATAAATGACTTTCGACCCATTTCCCTTATAAATGTTCTTTACAAAGTGGTAGCAAAAACACTTGCATCAAGAATAACATTGGTTATGAATATGGTAACATCTCCGGTTCAGTCCGGATTTGTGGAAGGGAGATCAATTCTCGATGGCCCCTTGATTGTAAATGAAGTCATTTCATGGGCAAAGGTGTACAAAAAGAGGTCTTTATTTTCAAAATAGATTTCGAGAAGACGTACGACTCTATAAATTGGAAATTCCTTTTGTCCAATTTAAAACACATGGGATTTCCAATTTTATGGAGAAAGTGATTGGGAGCGTGCCTAAAATCAAGTAGAAAATTGGTTTTGGTTAATGGGTCACCAACAACGGAGTTCCAATTGTCATGGGGCTTGGGTCAAGGTGACCCGTTATCACCATTTCTTTTTGTACTAGCGTTGGAAGTTTTAGACGTGGTGATGAAAAGGGCAATAAAGAGAGGCTTGTTTAAGGGGGTAAAATTGCTGAATAGGGGGCCATCAATCTCGCATCTTTGTTATGCGGATGATGTGTTATTCTTGGGCGAATGGGATGAGGAAAACCTTGTGAGCCTAAACAGGATCCTAAGGTGCTTCTACTTATGTTCCGGGCTTAAGGTTAATTTGTCAAAAAGTAGTCTCTTTGGGATTAGGGTGAATGAGCTTGTAGTGGAAAGCATGGCGCACAAGCTAGGATGTAAAATGGGGTCTTTGCCTTTCATGTTTTTAGGTATGCCAATTGTTGCAAATATGAAGCGAGTTAAAAATTGGAAACCAATAATCGACAAGTTCAATAAAAAAACTATCGGGTTGGAAGGCGAAACGCTTGTCATTTGTCGACGGATTGTATTAGCAAAAGCGGTCTTGGTGGCTTTACCAAATCACTATCTTTCAAAGCACCAAAGAAAGTGATTAATATGCTTGAAGCAATTCGGAGGAATTTTGTGTGGGGTAGCAAAGGGGGAAGAAACAAAATAAAATGGATATCATGGTCACGTATATGTGGGTCAAAGAAAAAGGTGGCTTAGGAGTTGGGGACATCCGTAGTATGAACTTAGCACTCCTAACAAAGTGGTGGTGGAAGATAAAAGAAAATCCGAAAGCTTTATGGACGAAGGTGATTGTCGCGATACACGAAGGTAAAAGATCGGTACAAAGCTTTCCAGTAAAAAATAAATGTCCCGGAGTATGGAAAGATATCATGGGAATTGTCAAGGATTTTGCTGATACGGATTTGTTGCCAAACCGTAACATAATTGGAAAAGTTGGATCGGGAGATAGGATAAAGTTTTGGGTTGATGTATGGTTAGGTGACACCCCACTTAAAGAGAGGTACCCATATTATTATATATATATATATATATATATATATATATATATATATATATAAATTGTCAAAAAATAAACGCGCATGGGTGTCACAATGCTTGTCTAAAGAGGATAATGCGGTACGATGGTCTTGTCTCTGGATTAGAAGATGTTCCAGCAACACAGAGGAAGAACAATACAGCAAATTGATGGAAGATCTGCAGGGATACTCAGTGAGTAATGGACCAGATTCATGGGCCGGGAAACTAGATGAAGATGGCAGATTTTGGGTGGCAAATATGAGGGAACAGATAACGTCATCCAACAGTAATCTGGGAGGGGATGTACGGGGATACTGGAACAATTGGTTCCATATAAAGTGGTGTGCTTTGTGTGGAAGTCATGCTTAAATTGGATTCCGTCGAAAGAAGCGTTGAGACAAAGAGGGCTTCATCTGGATGTGGAGACATGTGACAGGTGTGGGTTAGAAAGTGAATCGAGTGAGCATGTTTTAGCAGAATGCTTATGGGCAAAAGCAATATGGAAGCAGGTATTTCTTTGTCTAAAATTACCCACTCAATGTACAGATTTGAGTTGCGCCCATATTTTAAAACGAATAGAAGATGAGACGAGATCAAAGTTTTGGAAGAAAGTGGTGAATGCAATAATTCTAACTACGTTTTGGCACATTTGGAAAGCACGGAATGAGAAGACTTTAAACAATAAATTTATACCAACTAGTAGAACGGTGGAAGAAATAAAGATGAACTCGTATCTTTGGTTAACAGCTAGATCGAGTTTGAACAATATAGTTTGGAATAGATGGTGTGATTTTAACGTAAGAGATGTAATTTTATAATTGTTCCTTTTGCCTTGGGTTTTACAGCTATTTGCTGGCCCGTTGCTATTAATAGTTTCGTCGTTAAAAAAAATAAATGGCTCTTAAATAGTTGAATTTAAGAAATCAATAACTCTACATTTACTCTAATAGTTGAATATAAGAAATTTGGGTGTAAACTTGTCAATGGTGGTAAATCACAGAATGTAAAAGTGCAGTTTACTCTAATTAATTTTTATTATCAAGGGCAAAAACAACTTTTCACACACAGATAGGTGAACATTGATGAATTTTAGAAACGTAAGAGTGTAAAATTAATCGATTTTAAAAATAGAGTGTAAAATTAACACCGAGCGTTAACCATAAAGTATAAAACTGCAATTTGCTTTATCAAAAAAAAAAAAAAATTAAATCCGTTAGAAACATAGAACTCACCTGTCATAAAACTGCCCCTAGGCATCCCTAGGTTAAAGAGCCCACAAACTATACACAAGTGCATTTAATCTAAAAATTTCTTAAGAACAGCCACGTATAGTAAAATATTAGGTTACGGAGTCCATGTATTACACGGATTAAATAAAGTAAATATATAACGTAAGTAAAATATGATAAATATCATAAAAAATTGTTTAATACCACCCATAATAAAAAAATGTTAATTTATTTGAAATTTGAAGAAAAATAAAATAAATTAACACAATTTAAAATGCTAATATGTGATAAATAGTTATTGCTATTTATATTAATATATACATACGTTAAAACCTACAATTTAGACAACTTAAATTATGAATAATTTGAAAGAAAAGCTACAAATGATAAATGTATGTCAAAATCTTAATATTAGCTAGATCACATATTTCATTAATAAATTACCCCATGTTTTGTTTTTCTGTGCAAGGAATAGTAAAATTTATTTTTAAGTTAACACAATATTTTGATACTAAGGTTTAATGATTTTATTCCATTGGTTTTTTCTTTAAGTTGTTATACGAGTGATGGTATCGTAACGAATCAAGTTGATACCGATCAAAGCTGAATTCCTACTGTATTGTGCAAGGGATTAAATTATACATTTTTATTGTTAAAACCTAAAAACACTAAACTCATCCCATTAATTAATCCCAACGATCAAAAGTAAACTCAAGGAGGTATGTAAATATGTTTTACAATAATGAGAAATAACTTATTATATATATATATTATATATATATATATATGTATATGATTGATTGTAAATTAAATTACAACAATAAGTTAAATAGAATTTAGTAACTATATAAAATTTATTTAAATTCAAAAGCGTATATTCGTTAATTCTTCAACCTTCTATAACTATATTAAGCAATAATTTACAATATATATATATATATATATATGAAAGTGTAGTGTACAACTGGCATGGGCCTTGTAGTGACAGGGTTTTATTGTTATTGTAATATGTATAATCTATGTACACATTTGCTATATATGTATCCACATGCTTTTTCCATTAAGTTTCGCTTTTTGGGAATCAAGTTTCGCTTTTTCGGATGAATTATGAAATAAAAAAGAGAAAAAATAGGAGCCACGAAACATAACATGCATGCATGCATGCATTTAATCATGTTATATGAATTAACAAGCCTGGCATTACCAAGAAAGGCATAGAAAAACACCAACTCCTTCCTGAAGCCGTAAAAAACACAAGCCTTAATGTCTAACACTGTGAGATTAAAGAAATATGTAGCCTACGGGTGAGTACGGCGTAACGAGAAGAGAGAGAGAGAGTGAAATCCTTCTCCACAGGGAAAAAAAGTGAGAGAGAAAAAAAGGGCCAAGGGCCTCCCATGGCCGATCAGGCTTAGAGGAGAAAAGCCTCTCACCCTTTGTTTGAGGTAATTGAGAAAGTCTTGTGAACATGACTGATGCGTAAAGACACCGCATGGATTAAAGCTCAAAAAAAGCCATAAATCTTAATGTGCCTGTGCACACACCTCATCAATTTGCCAACTCTCATAAATATACAACAATTTGGGGGCATTTGCAACATAACTTTTTTAAGTAACCTATAACATAACTGAGATTAGAGAGAATTATAAGTTATTATTTATTTAGTTAACAAAACAATCAATCATGTTTAGGTGGAGCTGGCGATTGGCAACAACGCTGATACAAAGGGGTGGCATTAGCGCCGTGGCGTTGTGACGACATCACAATGACTGCGGGTTTGCTGATGGCAACAAGAAGTGCGATGACAGCATAGGGGCAACTATGTAGGAATGGGAATGACAATGGCGGTGGCGGTTGTAGTGGTGAGATTGACAAACTCTTTACTCTTTTGATTTGATTCAATCACAATTTGGAACAAAATGTTGAAATGTTTTACTTGAATAAATTTGAGGTCATTCATCCCAATGTCAATTTCATTCAGTTCCTATCAAACATGTTAATATCTGAACTCACATTCCATTAACAACGAATTCTACAAATGTTAATATTGAAATTCATGTTCCAATTCCACTGGATTCCAACAAACCTAAACCCCATAATTTTCTCACAACTGAAAAGTTTGAACACCTTATAACACTACCTACCGGTTGAACTACCATTCGAACCTAAATGGAGGTCAAAAGAGAAAGAAGCAAACACAGGCGGTCATACTCATTACATGTTGGGTTTGTGGAAGTCAAGGAATGAGAAGCCTTCTCCAATATTCAGCCCTCATCAGGCAAATTATAGAAAATGTCAAGTCCCTTGGTGAGTTATTGATAACAGAGCAGGCTAGGCGAATTTACATTGGTTTTAGTAAGATTCCAGTGTAATCTGTAACAGTCCTTTAGGGTTGTTCTGTCTTTTATTTTGTTCTGGGGTCTGCTCTCATGTTCAATAGCACCTTGCTATTGTTCTTTTTTGGGATTAAAATTGCATGCCTTTCACTAAAAAAAAAGTAAAAAAAAAACTTAGGCTAATAATTTCCATCGATCTAAATGAGTTTCTCAGCTAACTTATCTATTTGTGTCTAAGATATTGACAGAAAAATATAACCCACTAATCATATGCTCCACAATGCACAACCCATTTCACTATGTTCATTAGTCTTGATATCATGAAAAGAAGACACTTCTTTAGTTAAAAGCGCTGATTTGATTTTCAAGTTTTCTACAACATCCAAACAGATATTCACATTTATTTAGCTACAATATAGGCACTCTGGTTTAGCATGGAACGGGTAAATATTCAACATCAAGGCTAGTTCGATAAAGGCGGTTTTGGAGAAAATCAAGTCAAGTTCATATTTATGGATTAAGACTGATTCAGAACTGGCGAAATGTCATTCGTGATAATGAAATTCTTGGTGCAACTTCAATTTCATCACGTTTCATTATCCGTATATCTCAGACTTGGGTGGTTGTTTTTGGCTTTCTAGCGCCTTGCTAGTTTTGTTTATTAATTTCATTTCACCACTCAAAGAAAAAATAAAATCTAAACAGATTTGATCATGGGGAATCATCTCGATCACTGCTTACAGACGGTATTGTTTCAAAAATAGGCTTTATTTCGATATAAACCCTATATGTATCATCTAAATCGACCCCTAACAATCGATCATCGGAAACTAACTGGAAAAAGAATCCATAAGCTATGTGTATGTCAATCTCATCAAAATTCAATCAATAGCCTAACAAACACGATATGCATAATCAGAAACTAACAATAATACATAAACTCTTCATCTAAAATCTTATAAGCTTAAACCATAATCGTAAAAAATGCTTGCACAGACGAAATCACACTGAATTAGCCAAATAACTCCGATCACTTATTTGTACAAGCAATTGGATCAGATTTCACCGAATGGTACCAAATGACGGAGTATGTTTTCATTAGGTTACCTGTATCATCTAAACTGAAGACTAACTATCGATCATCAGAAACTAACAGGAAAACTAAAAATGAATCCATAAACAATGTGTATGTTAATGTCATCTAAATTCAATCAATGACTAACAAATACGATTAAATCGTAGAAAACTTTTAATTATCCACAGACACGTTATATAAAATCTCATATAAACTCAATCATAATCGTACATCGCTTGCGCAGACGAAATCACACTGGATTAGCTCAGCTACTTCGATCACTTATTAGTTTGTTCATTTACAAATTCGTACAAGCAGTTCATGTAATGGTACAAAAACAATAAATATCAGAGATCACTTAAATCAGCTTCGATCGAATGGTACAGAAGAACGGAGTGTGTTTTCGTTCGGTTACCTGTATCATCAAAATTGAACCTTAGATAATCAGAAGCTAAGTGGAATCCATAAACTATTCATCTGAATTCAATCAATAACCTAGCAAATATGATATGATCAAAAAAACTTACCATTAATCCACAAACTATTTATGTAAAATCTCATATAAACTTAAATCATAATCGTATGAAATCACACTGAATTAGCGAAACTACTCCGATCACTTAGTTCTAACTACTTATCATCAGAAACTAACAGGAAAAGGAATCCATAAGCTATGTGCATGTTAATGTATAGCCTAATAAATATTATATCAATCATCAGAAATTAACAATAATCCACAAACTACTTTTGTAAGATCTCATATAAACTCAAATCATATTCGTACAACACTTGCTCAGACCGAAATCATACTAACTTCAAGTAATAACCCAACAAACACAGCATCAATTACAGAAACTTACAATTATCCACAAGCTCTTCATCTAAAATCTCATATACACTCAAATCATATTTGTACAACGCTTGCGCAGACGAAATCTCACTAATTCAAAAAATAACCTAACAAACACAATATAAACTCTTCATCTAAAATCTCACATAAACTCAAATCATAATCGTACAATGCTTGTGCATACGAAATCACACTGAATCAGCACACCACTCCGATCACTTATTAGCTTCATTTACAAATTCATACAAGCAATTCACGAAACAGTACAAAAACAATAAACATCAGAGATCACTTAGATCAGCTTCAATCGATTGATACAGAACAATTGAGTGTGTTTTCATTAGTTTACCTGTATCATCTAAATTGAACCCTAACTATCGATCAGAAACTAATAAGAAATGGCATCCATGAACTATGCGTATGTTAATCTCATTTAAACTCAATCAATAACCTAACAAATGCAGCATCAATCATCACAAACTTACATATTATCCACAAACTCTTTATGTATAATCTCCATATAAAATCAAAATCATAACGCTTGTGCAGACGAAATCACACTAAATTCAATCAGTAATCTAACAACACAACATCGATCATCAGGATACTAACAATAATCCATAAACTCTTTATGTAAAATCTCAATCACAATCGTACGTACAACGGTTGCGCAGATGAAATCACACTGAATCAGCACAACAACTCCGATAACTAATTACTTCATTCATTTACAAATTCGTGCAGACAATTCAATTCACAAAACGTTACAACAACAACAAATAACAGTAATCACTTAATTCAGCTTCGATCGAGTGATACAAAACAACATAATGCAAATTCGTTAGGTTAATTACCTACCTGGCGCGAAACTGAGATCGAAGAATCGGAGTGAAGATCCGAGAGAATGCTAACCGCAACCTAGGGCAGATGTGGAGAACATAGACGGTGATGTGACGGAGGAGTTGCTGGAACGATCCGGCGAAAAGGCTGAGGCTCCTCACCGGCGGTATGTACAGCGTTAGCGGCACCGCCGAGAAGGCGACGGCGAAGAATAATTCCAGCATTTATTTTATTATTATTATTATTATTATTATTATTATTATTATATATATTATTATTATTATTATTTCTTGTGATTAGATTTTTGAGCGTTGGGGAGATGGATAGAGAATGAAAAAGGAAAAAGTGGTTTAATGTTTTGAATATATGGTGGGTAGGTTTGTTTCTTCAATGCCAGGTCGCTGTTGATTGCTTGGATCGTTGCAACGTGGATGGGTGTGATCATTCCTCCTATAGGATTGTTTGTAACTAACTCCTTAAGTTTTTATATTATTATTATATATATTACTTTATATTATTATTATTATTATTATTATTATTATTATTATTATTTATCTCACGTGATGTGAGACATCGAGATTAAGGATGAGTATTTGGTATTGAAATATCCGGTACTAGTACCGGTAATTACGAGTAAAACACGAGTAAATATCGTTACTGGTAACAATTTTCTCGCTTTCCAATATCAGTACTTTCCGTACCGTAATGGTATATTCGGTACCAAACGGGTACCATACTTATCCCTAATTGAGATGATGTTAGGGTGATTCTTCGTAGAACTGATAAACCTTATTCCCGAAAGGGAAAGAGAGAGGGATTGATTAAGATGGGTTCGATTTGCAGGCCATGATAGGTGGTAGTGGCACTAGTTTGCGGGATTGAAGAGGGTGGTGCAATGATGTAGCTGGCGATTATGGCATGAGGTTAAAAAAGGTGGTGTATTGATGTAGCTGGCGGTTATAGTATGACCGACAACCTTGGTATCTCTTTGGATAGAAAATAATTGGAAAGAGTAATTAGTGGGTCCATCATTATTATACTAATAATTTCTGAAACATTGATATTTTGATTTAGTAATGATATATTGGTCATTTAATACACGCATAACATAAATAGATAAGTGAACTGAATTGTAGTTCAGTATTAAAAGGTTAAGCCTCTATTAAGATGACTCAGATTCATCTTGTGCAATATGTAATCTATAAGCAGTGTAGGTGAGAATGTGGAATGCGTATTAGTCGTTCAAATTAATAAATAAATAATAACTTCATTGGTAGCTTATGACTAAAACTCACCCTTTTACACTCGTTTTCCTTTTTCTATATATTTACTTTTCACAAGTCTTTATCCTTTCTCTACTAAGGATATAAGGCAATGGATAATCGTTAGAAATATAGATTGTGACATAAAATTCAAATATTTTATCATTATAAGAAGGGAATTTCTTATTATTTAGCTATTAATTCTACGGTATGAGAAGGATATGAAAAGGATATGAGCGTCATGTGGTATTCAAGTTAGCGTTGGGTACCCTAACATATTAGTAGGTGAGACTGAAGAGGTGAACCAAAACCATTAAGCCATTATATGTAATACACTTTCACACATCAAATTCACTACATGATTTTATGGGGTGGCCATTATCAAGGAGATGAACCTCCTTAATGTTCAAGACACTTTTAGTAGGGTCACGCACTCGACACGGGTGTGTAAAATTAAATATATTATTTATAATATTTAATCATGTAGCCATTATAATCATTTATATTATATTAGATCAAAAGATATTAATCCTATTATATAATTAGTTGGTAATTGTTGATGAACATATTACCCTTATTAACTAATTAGGGTTTCCTTTTGGGTGTATATAAAAAGATGATTAGAGAGGTTTAGGGTTAGACACTTACAACAACATCACTAAAGCCGCCAACCTCTCTCTCCATAACCTAAACCGAATTCATCCCTAGTTCGGTTCTTACCATCATAATCTTACACCCTAAGGAGGAACCAGATCATACTGACAAATATGTCGAACCCCATGGCTGCGTCTATGACTGGATTCTCTGCTGGCCTGTCTGTCGTCACAGGTATTTCTTTATGTTTTCCATTACGTTTTAACAGAACTGATCAACATGTGGTATCAGAGCATATGTTGATAAATCAGTTCTGTTTTTGAATCCATTATTATGGGAGTATAAAATCTGGAAAACAGAATTTTGAAAAACCTAATAATAATCCGAAATCACCTGTGAATTAAGTAATTCGGATCTGATGTTATAATGACTAATTACTGTTCCGAAATCATCACAATGAACTCAAAAACCCAGATTTCGGATTCAATATTTAAGTTTATGTTTTTAGGGTTCATCATTTGTTCTTAAGAAATTCGGAAAAAAACCTTATATTTTGAAGTTAAATGCAGATTATTAAGTGTTTTTCCAGTTTTGATCTATTTTTCATTTAATAAATTTTCGAAATCTGTTATAAATTAAACGGATATTATTTTCGAAATATTTTGATATATTTAGATCAACATAAAACAGGAAAACTGATCCCATAATTCCTTAATTTTCGAATTTCAAACTTATCACAACTAACTGCCATCATTGAGATTTTGAAATCTTGCAGGATAAGTTTCGGAGTCATTAGATGTCTAATCCGAAATGCTCATTTCGGACTCATCAGAGTCTAATCCGAAATGCCATTTTGGACTCATCAGAGTCTATAATCCGAAATGACCAATTCGGACTCATCAGAGTCTTATCCGAAATGACCAATTCGGACTAACATAGTCTTATCCGAAATGACTAACTCGGACTAACATGAGTCTTATCCGAAATGACTAACTCGGACTAACTTGAGTCTCATCCGAGATGCCCATTTCGGACTAACTTGGGCTCATCCGAGATGCCATTTCGGACTAACTTGGGGCTCATCCGATATTCCATTTCGGACTAATCCGAAACTCATTAGAAATGCCCATTCGGACTAATCAGAAACTCATCCGAGATGCCCATCTCGGAAATCCGAAACTCATCCGAAATCCAAGATTTTATCCGAAATCTCATTACTATATTAGGCTATTTTTGTGAACTAAATTTCAGCTCGGGGCTCCGCCCCGAACCCCGTGCGAGGACACGCTGTTCCCTTGCACCCCTCAGCGATCCGCGCTAACAGGGGGTTTGCTGTTAAATAAATGGTTTTGTAAATACTTAGTTAATTATAATAAGATAACTTTTACAAAACCAAATAACTTAACTTGAATGAGCTTCGGATGTATCACTTCTGCCCAAAGGTGATTTGATGCATCTATTTATTGTTCAAGTATTACAAAAGCTATGTTAAATATGCATTATATACGTGAATGTCTTATTTCTGGCCAAAGTTGATCTAATTCATTCATGTCTAGCATACTTGACAAGTGCATAATTAAAGTGGTTGTCTCATTTCTGGCCAAAGCTGATTTGTCACAATTACTTTGCACACATACTTAGGTGATTACACTTCTGGCCAAAGCTGATTTGTCTTCATTTAAGTAGAACTTTTAACTAAGTCTATTATTTTGATGTTAGTAATAGACAATATCACAACTTTATAATTAAAATGGTCATTACTTATGCCTGCCTTAGAATAACTTGCCCTTAGATCACATTAAGACTTCTTTTCTTAGTATCATAACTTGCTCATATTATTTCCACTATCAGCGCCCAATTGCGGGATTCCACCATTGACTGGTGATAACTTTGCTGCATGGAAAGACTCTCTCATGCTAACTCTTGCTTTGCTGGACTTTGACTACACCCTAAGAGAGAATAAGCCTGAAGACCTTACTCCTCAGAGTACCGCTGCTGAGCAGATGAAAATGGACTAGGTGTAACCGCATGTCTCTCATGTCCATGAAGCAGTCGATAAGCAATGCAATTCGAGGAGCCATTCCTGATTCTGAAGATGCTAAAACCGACTTGGATTCTGTGGAGGAGTAGTTCAAGGGAACGTCTAAAGCACACACTAGTACTCTTATCCTCAAACTGGTGACTACTAAGTATGACGGGAGGAGCGGCATCCGCAACACATCATGATGATGAACGACATGGCCCATAAGCTCAAGGGATTAGACATGGCGATTAGTGATGGTTTTCATGTTCATTTCATCATGAATTCGCTTCCTTCGTCCTATGAAGCATTCAAGATCAATTACAACACTCAGAAAGAGAAATGGTTGATGAGTGAGCTGATCGCTATGTGCGTGCAGGAGGAGGAGCGTATGAAGATGGATCGAACTACTGATGTTGTACACTTTACTACCTCCAGCTCTAAGAAGAGGAAGAACACTTATCCAAGGAGGGATGTTTCTAAAGTCCAAAAGCCCAATCCTAGTACAAGTGCGCCTTCCAGCTCTAAGAACTCCTTAGGCAAACCCTACTGCAAGTTCTGAAAAAGACAAGACATAAGCAAAAGGAATGCCCTGACTTTAAGGAGTGGCTGGCTAAGAAAGGTAACGACTTTTTCATGATACTTGAGTCCTATAATTTAAATGTTCCTGCTAATTCTTGGTGGTTTGATTCTGGTGCTATGACTCATGTCACTAACTCTACTCAGGGATTCCTTACAATCCGGAGGCTGGGAAAAAACCAAAGAAGACTTAAAGTGGGGATGATAGAGAATTAGAAGTGAAGGCCATTGGAACTTTACAATTGTTTATTAAAACTGGTTTATGCATTAAACTTTCTGATACCTTATATGTTCCTGAGGTAAGTCGGAACCTTGTATCAGGACCAAAGTTAGACATAGACGGTTTTGATATTACTCATGGTCATCGCAAACTCTCTATTCTCTATGATTCTGTGGTTTATGGTACCGGCATTCTAGATGGTGGTCTCTATAGATTAGAACTAGATGATGACTTTTCCAAATCTTTGTTGTCATATAATATTAATGAATCACTCACAAAGATGAAACAAAATCGAGACTTAGAGATTTCATCCATGTTGTTGCATCAACGTTTAGGCCACATCTCAAGAGAACGATTAAATCGACTCGTAAAGGATGAAGTCTTACCTCCTCTCGATTTTACTGATTTTGGAACATGTGTCAAATGTCTTAAAGGTAAAATGACATTAGCGAATAGAAAGGTGCCACTAGGAGCTCTAATTTATTAGAACTCATTCATACTGACATCAGTGGTCCTTACCTAATCGCTGGCATAACAGGACATACTTGATTTATCACTTTCATTGATGATTATTCTCGTTACATGTACTTGTACCTAATTAAGGAAAAATCTGAATCTCTTACAACTTTTAAAGATTATAAAATTGAAGTTGAAAAACAACTAGATCGTAAAATTAAAGTTGTGAGATCAGATAGAGGCGGTGAATATTATGGAAGACATACTGATGTGGGTCAAGCTCCTGGTCCATTTTATGAGTTTTGTAAGGGCTAGGGGATTATAAACCAATACACCATGCCAGGTACACCTCAGCAGAATGGTGTCGCTGAACGAAGAAATCATACCCTTATGAACATGGTGCACAGTATGTTAGCCAACAATAATTTACCATTATTCCTCTGGACTGCAGCGTTAAAAGAAGCTGTTCATATACTCAATAGAGTTCCTTCTAAGTCTGTCCCTAAAACTCCTTACGAACTTTGGACAGGAAGGAAACCGAGTCTTAAATATATGAAAGTATGGGGCTGCATTGCTGAAGCGAAACTTTACAATCCTTTCCTAAAGAAAATTGACCCTAAAACAGATACCTGCTTCTTTATCGGGTATCCTAATCACTCTAAGGGTTATCGTTTCTATTGTCCTTCCCATGTCACCCCTATTGTTGAAACAAAGCGTGTCGCGTTCCTAGAGGATTTTAAGGTCAGTGGGAGCAGTACCAACCCTTACGAAGAATTGCAGAAGTACAAGACGCGGGGGAGAGAGATTCGTCGCTTACCATTACTCCCTTTACTCCTCTTGTACCCAATGAAACAACTGCACCTGAAGCTACTGCACCAACTCAAAATTTACCTCCAAATCAAGAACCCATTATACCTCATAACGAAGGCACATCAAACCCTCAGAACCAAGACACCGCTGAACCCGATAATCAACTCAGGAGGTCATCCAGGCATAGAAGGCCTACTAATTGGGATGATTATGTTACCTACCTGACTGAAATGGATGCCGGAAAGCTCAATGATCCTATCTCTTATAATGAAGCCACTAGCAGTGATCAGTCTTCTGAATGGAATAAAGCAATGAATGATGAGCTTGAATCCATGAAGAAAAATGACGTTTGGGATTTGGTATACCTAACGGTCAAACCCGTAGGATGTAAATGGGTATTCAAAACAAAACTAGATCCGAATGGGAACGTTGAACACTATAAAGCGATATTGGTTGCAAAGGGCTACACTCAGAAAGAGGGAATTGATTATCAAGAGACGTTTTCACCTGTCTTCGTAAAGATTCATTAAGGATCGTTATGGCCGTAGTAGCTTATTTTGATTTAGAGCTGCATCAGATGGACGTTAAAACCGCTTTCCTTAACGGAGACTTAGACGAAGATGTTTACATGAAACAACCTGAAGGCTTTAAACCTGAAGGTCAGGAGCATCTAGTCTGTAAGTTGAAGAAATCCATTTACGGGTTAAAACAAGCATCACGTCAATGGTACCTTAAGTTTGATGAAGTCATGAAGAGGCAAGGTTTTATAAAGAATCAAGTGGATCAATGCATCTACCTCAAGATGAGTGGGAGCAACTTTACGATACTTGTCCTTTACGTAGATGATATTCTATTGGCAAGTAATAGTTTAGACATGTTGCATGAGTCGAAGCGGTTACTTTCGCATAACTTCGACATGAAGGATCTCAGAGATGCTTCTTACGTTATTGGCATCGAAATTCACCGAGACAGACACAAAGGGATCTTAGGATTGTCCCAAAAGGCTTACATAGATCGTGTCCTTACTCGTTATAACATGCAACAGTGCAAGCCCTCAGTCGCTCCAGTAGTTAAGGGAGATGTTTTCGGTTCATTCCAATGTCCGACAATAGAGGATGAAAAGGAGCAGATGAGCCAGATACCTTACGCGTCAGTAGTCGGGAGCCTAATGTATGCTAAAGTCTGTACTCGCCCATATATCGCTTATATTGCTGGAATACTAGGCCGTTATCAGTCTCATCCTGGCCTAGATCACTGGAAAGCAGCTAAGAAAGTACTTAGATATCTATAAGGGACGAAAGACTATAAACTGACTTATAGAAGAAGTGATCATTTAGAAGTGGTAGGATATTCTGATTCCGACTTTGCCAAGTGCAAAGATGACAAGAAATCCACTTCGGGCTATATCTTTTTGTTAGCAGGCGAACCTATCTCATGGAAGAGTCATAAACAACAGTTAACTTCAACTTCCACAATGATGGCAGAATACATTGCTGTTTATAACGCAACCTGTCATGGAATGTTGCTTAGAAATCTGATCACTGGACTCAAAATCGTTAATTCCATTTCTAGACCATTGAAGCTTTAATGTGATAACTCAGCTGCTGTTAGTTTCTAGAACAGTAACAGTTCGACTAGAGCTGGTTTATATCTCGATACAAAATACTTGTTCGTACGTGAATGAGTCGAGGAAAATAATCTTTGTATTGAGTATATTAGTACTAAAAATATGCTTGCGGATCCGTTGACTAAAGGTCTCCCACCTAAAGTTTTCGAAGAACATGTTTCGAATATGGGATTATTTAATAGCATATTGTACTTACTTATGTTTTAATTAATGAAATTTCCTCAGTTTGATTTTGTATGTCTCTAACATATGTTCTACTGGTACGATGACATATAGACAAATATAAATACAACTCAAATGCTAAAGGGCTTATTTACATATTTTGATCATAACTGTTAGGTTTTAAATTGAGGCTGTAGTATGACTAATGGGGGTCCTGAGTCGAATGATGATTCAACGGCTGTACTTCTCTGCTACGGTTTCTTGGTTTAAAGCTAAAATGAGTTTAACTCCTGATCAGGCTTATTCTAATACTCGTGATAAATGATTACTCGGCTAAGTGGGAGAATGTAAGATTAGATATATTATTTATAATATTTAATCATGTAGCCATTATAATCATTTATATTATATTAGATCAAAATATATTAATCCTATTATATAATTAGTTGATAATTGTTGATGGAGCATATTACCCTTACTAACTAATTAGGGTTTCCTTCTGGGTGTATATAAGGAGATGATTAGAGAGGTTTAGGGTTAGACACTTACAACAACATCACTAAAGCCTCCCACCTCTCTCTCATAACCTAAACCGAATTCATCCCTAGTTCGGTTCTTACCATCATAATCTTACACCCTAAGGAGGAATCAGATCATACTGACAAATATGTCAAACCCCATGGCTGCGTCTCTGACTGGATTCTCTGCTGGCCTGTCTGCCGTCACAGGTATTTCTTTATGTTTTCCATTACGTTTTAACAGAACTGTCGACAGGGTGCACCATGGCGAGACCGTACTGACTATAAACACCCTTCCTAAGACGATAATCAATCAACATCCGGTCCTGCGATGGTCGCATGTCCGAGCCTGAGCCTTGCGAAACCGCAAGGATGGTATCTTGTGAATCCTGGATCGAACACGAGTGGACAATATAGAATTTGGCTTCGGGAAGATCACATTAGGGAGCTGCAACACATCGGAATGTCTCAAGTCTTGCTGAGATCGCGGAGACAAACAAACTTGAAACTGGTGATGATGGCCGCACGTGCGTTCGAGGATCCACTAGGGAGGTGAAAGTTTTTGGTGCGGTTAAAATTTGGGCCGAATAATCAATGTCACAGTAACCGAGAGAAGAGGGTGAGAGTTGTGCTAGTAGAATTGGATTAGCTAAAATGATGAATGAGCAACGATTTCTGGTTATTTAGATCTTGACGTAGATAGAGCAAGAAATCTTGAGGTATATGGAATTCTACAACAGTTCCCATTTTCAAGTCCCAATATGATGATTGGTTATTAATTTGAGCTGGTTACGAATAGAAAGACCAGCGTCGGTTTCAAATTTAAAAGGTTTGGAGACTAGAGAGAACGAGACTTAATGTTATCGATTGGGTTAACTAACTTACGGTTGCCTGATAAATTTCTACACTTAGTATTTATAATTTCTTTGTTGAAATTTAATAACATAGAACCACGGAGCTCAGAATATATATCATGTTTGTTTATTGTAAAGTTAACAATGAATTATATATATATATATATATATATATATATTGAAAGTGTATTGTAAAATTTTTTTTGGCGTACGCTACGTACGTTGATGAAATTATAACATGCGTGATTAGTTTTTTTACCCCATGCATGATTTTCTAATTATGTACATGCGTGATTATGGTTTTCAACATGCGTGATTAGGGTTTTTGAGTTTTATAACTTGCGTAATTTCATCGCGTACACATCGTACGTTGAGGAATATTGTACGTTAACCAACCCCTATATATATATATATATATATAGAGTTTCAATAGTGTGAGAAGCACTAGGCAGATTGAGAAAATTGAGAAGCAACCTAAATCACACATTTATCCTAAGTTTTTTTCGTAATATACAATGTGTATAGTTTGAAATTGAATATATACATATGTGTATTAGAATTATACACATATGTATACATTCCATTTGAAACTATACACATGTGTATATTACGAAAAACTTAGGAAAAATGTGTGGTTGAGAGTGCTTATCAATTAGGGTGAACTTCTTTTAGTATCCCTACCCTATATTATATACAATATATACATACATATAATATATATATATATATAATATATATATATATTATATATATATATATAGTGTGAGGTTTATTGGGGAACACTAAAAACATGAGGAACTAGGAAAACTCTTAAAAGTTTAACTTAACATATTAAAAATCAAATTTTTAAAAAATTTGTTGACGTTTTTTCTTATAAATACTTGTAGAAGCATTTTTAATATAAAAAAATCAAAAACTAAAAATATAAAAAAACAGTTAAAAAGGCTTAATTTTTTTACAAAAATGATTTTTTCATTGGAGTAGTTTCTACCCATTTTATAAGGAAAGCGTTGAATTTTTTTTAAAAGTTGTTTTTAACATTTAAGTTAATTTTATAACATATATATTTTTAACTGTTTTTTTTAAATTATATTTTTTAGTTTTTGATTTTTTTATTAAAAATATTTCTACATGTACTTATAAGGAAAAGAGTCGGAAAAAATTTAGAAAAAAATGATTTTTAACATGTTAAGTTGAATTTTTAAGAGTGTTCCCCGGTTCCCCAATGAACCCTCCATATATATATATATATATATATATATATATTGGTGAACACTATTGAACTAATCCTAATCTTTGATTATCAATACACAAGTGTAAATAAATTGCTAGGATTCGAGGATAAAAATACACTAGTGTATTTTACAATTGATTATGTAAATCAGTGGTTCTGATTTGTTCACTCAGTTCATAAATACACTTTGGTGAACAAATCCGGACGATTGATTTACATAAATCGTAAAATACACTAGTGTATTTTATGAACTAATAAGCTAGTGTGTGTGTGTGTGTGGTGTTATATATATGTGTGTGTGAGAGGGATAGAAAGAAAACCACTTTGAACTAAGAAAAATTAAGAAAATCTTATGTAATAAACGCTATTTTTCTAAAAAAATAAGGGAATTTAAGTTACATGTTATCAAACGTTTTAATGCAAAAAAAAGCGACGAGTGGGTTTTTTATAAAAAAATTTGAAAATACGGTTTTTAGCACACACACAATATATATATATATATAAGCGTTTTTTTTCTCAAAACGTTCGATAACATGTAACTTACATTTCCTATTTTTTTTAGATAAAAAAGTTGTTACATAACGTTTTCTTAACCAAAGTGGATTTTCTCATCTATAATTCCATATATATATATATAATATAATATATATAGAGAGAGAGAGAGAAAGAGAGAGAAGAGAAACGAGATCAGGAGAAAACGCTTAAAAGTGTGAAAACGGTGAGAATATTTTCAGCCATAAGATCTTTGTGATTTGTGGCTAAAATGATGCGGTGGTATTTTTGTAAATAATGAAAACCTTAGAACTAGCAGGAGGGGTAAAATTGGAAGATCCAAATAAGGGTGCACATGCTAATTACATGTCATTTTCCCCATCATATTTAAATGCCAATAACTTTAACTACATGTTTATTTTTCTAAAAAAATTACATCAAAAAAGTCATTGTTTCTTTCCAACGAGTATACTATTGATATATTTTTGAAAAAAAAATGAATTGTGTTTTTATAGCATTTTGAACTTTGTTTCTTTATTGTGTTTTTAACTGAGTTTGTGTGGTGTTTTTCCGAAGTGGGTGTTTTTATGGCGTTTTCAACTGGGTTTTTTTTTCTGAACTATGTGTTTATGGTGTTTCAACTGGGTATTTTCATGGCGTTTTTTGAACTGGGTGTTTTATGGCGTTTTTATATGAACACCCAGTTCATGTCATTTTTTTAATTTCAAAAGTATAGCAATATAACTCTTGAAAAGATAATAAAACACTCGATTTATGGTGTTTAAATTTTTTTAAATAATCACGTATAAAAAGTTATGGGAGTTTAAAAAGGATAGTGGAATATGAATGTGACTTGCATCTGGATGTTTTTTTTGCATGTGAGTGGAATGTGCATAGACTTTTTGACAATATTACCCTTAGTGTAAGTTAGCTCTCTCTCTCTCTTAATTAAAATCAGTAAATTTTCTCATCTATTAATTCTCTTCTCTCTCTCACACACACATTTTTAATTACTTCTCCGTTATTTTAAACTCGTGTAGAATCAGTTGATAATAACGTATATGAAACTCCTAATGGAACTAGGTACTGGACACCAACTGTCCCTCCCGGATTCAAACCGTATATGAAACTCCTAACGGAACTAGGTCGTGGACTACAAAATACACAGATGTATCAAAAGTCTGTACACATCTGTATAAACTAACAACTGTGTATCTTGTACAAACTGATAGTAAGCGAGACTGTACATGTGTGTATAAAGTAACAACGGTGTATCTTGTATAAATTGATAGTTAGCGAGACTGTACACATGTGTATAAACTAACATATGTGTATCTTGTATAAACTGATACTATCGAGACTGTACACATGTGTATACACTAACAACTGTGTATCTTGTATATACAGAAACTAGCAAGATTTTAGGAATTTTGATTATATTGTTTAATAAATGCAATTTAAAAAGACGCAAATACCCTTATGTCAATTAATTTATAGGGAAGTTACAACATTATAATTACAATCTTGCCATTGTTTAAAAATTTATAGATGATATAATCCAATGGCTCAGATTAGTTTACGTAGTTCACTTTCAACCTAGTGTTTACTCTAGAACTCTACCATATATATACACTTAAGCATTTACTATTTGTAAATAAGATTTATATAAACGTTTATAATATTCGATACCACATACCAATATTCATTATCTATACAAATAAATTAGAGTTTATAAAATTCCATATATTACAATTAATAAATATATATATATATATATATATATATATATTATATATAAAGTAAAAAGGTTGAATAGAATGTATATTTGTATGATAATTGGGTGATTAGAGTTGGACATGAAAATGAGTCGCGTTATATGTATGGATAGTTGACAAATGTCACATAAACCATTTCAGAGCTCAATCAGTTATAATTTAAAAATGGTACATAGAAGATTGGTCAAAATAGCCCAAAATATTATCATAGAAGACTCTAGAAAACAACGTAAATATCATGATATTTAATTTGTAAAAGAGTGTTATAGACACAAAATACTGTAGATAGAAAACCTAATAGTATAAATAGGGATGTTGGGGTTGCATTTGAGACATCCCCAAACACTTGTAAATACTTAACTCTTTGTAAACTTTCTTTGGTAATACAAAGACTTTTACTTATATATTTATGTTTTAAGCATTACAAGCAGCTTATTTGTGATCCAACGTTCCCTTTAAAGACTTTTACAACTAAAACAACGACTCGCTACAACAAATGGAACCACTAGACAACGAGCTCGACGAGTTAAAAGACAATGTCAAACTTGCTATGACGATCAAGCAAGGTGATTAAAAGAGATACTTATGAAGGAGCTTGGGCAACTACAAAGTAATTGAAGAGTAAATGTGCTGAAAAATTCAAAGAGTTGCAAATAAAAGTAAATATTTGCAAACAAGCACTGGCAAACAGAGCGACAACATTATCTCTTCAAAGTATGAAGTCCTAAAACCATAACCGTTTGGTGGAAACGAGAGGCACGTGCCATTGATGACTTTATTTGGGAGATCAGACAATACTTAGAAGACGTAGACATCTTCGATGATGCCAAGAAAATCAAGACAGTGACCTCATATTTAAAGGAGACCGTAGCTTATGGTGGCGGAGAAAGCACATGGAGATAAAAAAAAGGTATGTGTGCCATCAAAACTTAGGCTGATTTTGTAAAATAAATTAAAAAGCAATTCTATCCAAAAAATGCCAACACGATGCTAGGATTCGGCTACGCAACCTTAGGCAAAAGGGTAACATCAAAGATTATATCAATGATTTCACTACCCGTGTGTTGAAATTCCGGACTTGTCGCCAAGGACTCTCTCATATACTTTGTCGATGGCCTACAACAATGAGCCAAAACAGAACTTAAACGATGAAACATTCAAGACTTGTAATCGTCTATCACCGTTGCTAAAAATGTGAACGACCGTAATGAGATTCGTTCGACAAAGTAGGAAACAAAGACGAATGAAGTGTGTGTGTGTGTATGTATGTATGTATGTACGTATATATATATATATATATAAGAGAGAGAGAGAGATAGAGAATGAATTCGTTGTTGAGAGGGTTATAGTCCGGGAGATTCGTGAAAAGTTTTAGAATCAACGAGAAAGAATAGGAGATTGAATGCATGTTGCTTATAAGTTGTAGGCTCCAGAAACCGTTGTGAATTCTGCTAATGTCAAAGAAACCGTATGGAGGCCTTCTTCATCGTGTGAGGAATTGCCCCGCACTACCTGCATGTAGTGGTGGCGGCGACGACGAGCTCATCATGGCCACCAACCAGTGCGTGTATATGTACCGTGATTTCTCACCTAGAAGAGTTGCAGAATTTCGTTCCCCTTCATCCATGTAACTGTTCTGTGTGACATTCGGTAACTATCCTTGGCTGTGACCCGACCTGTTTTATCATTTATTTATGTATTTGTCATTCAATCTTATTTCCATTATGAATGTATTCTTAACTGATAAATCAATAGAGAATCTAATGTACTAAAAAGTATTTTAATTAGAAACGACCTAATTTAACCTATTCTAGACTCAAAGTAATACTCTAGCCTTTCTAAAACTCGACTAAACTACTAATCGACAAGTGAACCAATCGACTCTAGAAAAGCTAAGGTAAAGTCTGGATATCGAAAAGTGCCCTAATGGAACATTTGAGATTTCCCCCAGCTTATCCTTACGTTTAAGAAGTTCTTTCAAATATTTGGCGTATTTTGGCATGTGTTGGAGGGCCTCAATGAATGGGAGGTTATTCTTGAGTTGTGTGAACATGTCAAGGAAGTTCCCGTATTGCTTAGCATACTTTTGTTGCTTAAGGCAGGCGGGGTAGGGAATACGTGAATGATTTGGTTTAATAGACAAAGTAATGGCAAGGCAACTAAAACAGACTTTTCTCAAAACCTAATACAAACAATTCACCAATATAGACCTATTAACAACCTAGCACTTCTCAGCAACTAAGTTTAGTAGAATACTTACACCTAATTAACTCTTGAATACCGTTCTTAAGGTTTATTGGCCAATTCACCAAAAGATTACCCAAACCCGCTAGGACCCGATAATCAACACAAATTCATTATATGAAAGACATTCAACAAAATCTATGTGAAACAGATAAACAATCATTAATCAAGTATAAATGCGCATACACACCAAATCAAGGTACCAAAGTCTTTTACTTTACTAGAAAATCCAAATTCAACATCAATGTCCGACAAAAATCAAATCTTTAACAAGGTTTCATCCTAACCTAGGCAGTTAAGGGCAATTAGCCAAGAATCATAGTAATAGAATTCATTGACAAGATATGGAAAACAAAGAAAACAATGATGAAATGGGAAGACAAAACCCGTAGATCTTCAGTCCCGATGCTTCCAACTCCTACCGAATGAATCCGGGGCGTCCCAAGCTTCAAAACCCTGCACAAAAAGCTTCCAAGTTCGAATTTGATCTCCCAAATTCGTCTAGGGTTAAGGTTGGACGAATAATAAATATTTTTTACCTTTCTCTCATCAAAAATCCACCCAGCACATGATTCTCACTTTTAAAACTGCCTCTCGGCCCCGCGAGAGAAACAGGTGCTTCTGTCGCGGCATGCGGACGTGTAAAAATTCACCAAACTCAAATCGCCTCTTGCACCCCGCGAGAGGATCTTATATGCCTATCGCGACCCGCCAGAGGGTGTTATTTCTAGATTTACGTGTCGTTTCGTCCCTCGAACCTCCAATTACGTTCCGGTACTCGGTCTTTTCATACTTTATCTTGTTTTCTACACTTTTCAGCTGTTTCCATCAGGCAAGACCTGCAAAACATAACCAGATGAAAAGTATATACATTCTAACTAAAAACGAAACTAAAACTAATGAAAATCGTACAGACTATACATGATAAATAGATGTATTATTCATTACATCAAATATCCCCACACTTATTCTTTTTTCATCCCTAAAAGAATTACGCAAACGGAATCATAGACGGATAAATATTTGGTTCAAAAGCTAGATTACTTATCAAGATTGAAGCTTGTGTTAATCGCGATTGCAAATATACGTGTCCACTTAAACCTAAACCCGGTTCCAAGCCATTATCATGCAATTTAAGTTTAAGTTCGGTCAATCTACGTAGGATCTCACACTAAAAACCACAGTTTGACCTAATCCCCCTCAAGCTCATAGAACAAAAGGAACGCATCATTTGACCCAATTCCTAACCGTTTTATACTAAAATCAAGAGAATTTAACATCTAACTTTTCCACATTTTTTTTCTTTGAGCACTATACTTTGCATACCTAACCCAGAGGCTGTCTCAACCAGAGTCACCATCCCCGAGAGCAACGACGTGAAGTCGGTAATTTTGCAATTTCTTAACTTAGCATAGAGGAATTCTCGATCAGAGTCACCATGCCCAAGGGAGAATCCATAGGCCTCGTCTTTTTTTATTATTTCAATCTAGCTCATTTATTATATTTTTTTCATGATAAAAAATTCTAACAATTTTAGCTTATAACGACATTCCTTATACTATTATTGGGGGTTTTGGCTTCCCCACTTTTCCTAGATGAGCACCCACTAGTAAACCGACAATTAAGGTATATTAATATCAAAGGAACCTAGAAACCGAATCGGGCCTACTCACACATCCCAAGTTAGACACAAGCTCAACTATATTAAACTCATATATCATTATTTAAACCCGATCAAACCCGACTTTTCTATCATTTTCCTTCTTTAATTGCAAACTTCAAAAACAAGAGACATTTTCCGATTTTTCAAATTTTTTTAGTTTTCAATTTTCTATTTTTTTTCATTTTCAAAATTTTAAAGAATCAACTAACTAAACTAACAACTACGACTCAAGTGTCCCATCCCCACCCTTAAAATTTGCAGTGTCCCTATTGCAAGGATGCAAACACGACTCAATACTAAAAATAAATACTAAATAAAATATACAAATATACAAGTGAAACGACTTAGCTGATATGCAAGACTGTCAGTGTCCCTGTCAATTCCACATATGCCCTCCAATCTGAACACGCTCAACAAACAATTCCTAACTCTCACACGTGAACGGAAGCGACAATAATCACACCATACCTATCAATAAACACAAAAATACCCAAATGCATAACATGAAGATAGATAAAAGTGTCTAGAACAACCAACCACAAACAAACATCCATCAACCAACCCGACCCAACCAACCAATTCAAAGTAGTCAAAACAAGTACAGACCATAAGAGATGAAAACAACATAAAAAGAAAAAAGAAAAGATATAGTTCCTAACACTACTGCTGCATCCCCACACTATTCGTCTTTTTCCTCCTCGGATGCCTTATATACCTGGTACGGGTGAACTCCCTCCATACCACTCGGTCCAGGCTGAGCTGCCTATTGAAAATAGGACGGAACACCCATTTGTAAATTCTCCATCATGTACCTCATGCCATCCTCAGTCGTCTCTACCCTGCTCATACATCCTCCTACTCTCATCCATAACCTGCCTAACACCACCAATCTGCTCCTACATATACCCATGCAAACAACCAAAACCAGTATCAATCTTATCATATAACGAATCCAAAGTAAGTGGGTCCGATCGAGGTTGTGCCAAAGGATACTGTCTACTTGGTAACTCAGTACGAGTCACCGGCCTTTGAGAATAGGTAGGAATAGCAGACTACATAGATGTTGCAGCGTCAGTACCAGGTGGTGGCTGCACTTGTGGACCCGCCCTCATAGGCTCCCAAGTAACCGGTTTGGTAAATGTCAAAGTACCCGCGACTTGTAAATCCTTCACACTCATAAAACATGGAGATAACACCTCTCTCAGCTGATCTCTCATACCTATCAAAAACCCCAAGGCTCTCAGCTATCCATTTAATACTGCCCACAGTAGATACGGGCTCCTGGTCCACCTCTTCACAATCTCTTCATCGACCACACCAAAACACTCGCCAAATTTGTGGGCCTTTGCTCAACCATGCACATCAAACAAAACAAACTAATTTGATTCACCTTGTTGTCACCCTGTCCTCGAGCCACTAAAGTAGTCGCTAAAATCTTGTGCTAAAATCTGTAACCCCGATCAATGATGTCGGAGGCTACCAAGTTAGCCGAATACGGGGCGGTGGAAATAGTACCCCAGAACCTCACTAACTCATCCTTTTTCAAACTATGTGGATGAATCTTCACAAACACTCCCCTCAAGCTAGTAACAAACTCTGGTGACTGTACCTCCTCTTGAGTGTAGAACTGAGTCGTAACAACAAACTAAGGCATGGTTATCTCGTATACCTGCCTACCCAAAGAAAAAGAAACCACATCTTTCTGCCGTAGTTCCCCTGCTTATACTCAAAGGTGGCATGAAACTCCAAAGTGAGCTCTTTGTACTGGCGAGCATTACAATCTAGCGCAATCCTAAACTTATCACCCAACAAATACTCGATCCTATCCCGCTGACCCAGCTGGTCCAACATATCCTAATCAATCCACCTAAATGATAGCAAATCTACACGAAATCAAATCATACAGCCTACCATACTCATCCGTATCAAGAGCGAACTTCTACAATCCTTTAGCCTCGTGCTCCTCCCGTGAGGAACAACCGGATCTGCTCGGTACTTGATTTTCCTATTTCAAAATCCGGTGTAGGTTGGTTCTTGGCTGAGTCTCCATGCGGACGTGCAACAGGTCCTCTCTTCTTCTTTCCCGGTCTGCTCGATGATGCTTCACCTAACATTCTGCAAAACCATTCAATTCAACAAGACAAAGAAAAGCAGACCATTGAACACAGACTATTTTTGGTATTTTTGATTGATTTATTTATTTTATTAATAATAAAAGGGAAACAAGCGTATAGCATTTCATTCGTGGTCATTTCCGGAAAAGGACAATTTACAAAATACGTTTAGGTGATTGTTAGCAATAATACCAATTTTAAACCAAATCTCGCCCGAATGGAGATTGAGTACGGGCGAGTGGTCTTTGATTAATATAACGCATCACATACTAACACAACCCAAAAACAACCTAAGACGTGAACAAGACACTAAAGACACGACCAACTAATAAACTAAGACTCAAACTAGACTGACTCATAACTAGACTCAATTAATACCCAAGTGCCTAAACAAACCAACAATGATCCCAAATCAATCAAAGTTGGAAACTTTAATGTGTCAAAAGTGAATACGGGTTAAAAATTCAGTTCAAAATCTCATTTTTATACCAAAAATCACCAACCCGAATCCTCACACTCAAATTCTAACCATTCCCAAACCTAGCCAACCGCGAAACACAACCATGTCAACCCAAACTGACCCTACCGTAACCTGTATTCAGCCTCACTACCCAAACCATCCCAACCGCAGCCGCAAACATAAGCAAAATGAACCTAACACAAGTCCTAAATGAGACCCGACACCTAAACATGCAACCAAACTACTAGTACAGACTAAAGTACAAAATATTGCATGAAATACATATTGTGAAGTCGATCGACACAATAAGAACTAAGAAATTCTGTGACAAGCTTCAAACCCTTGAAATCTCGTGTTTGGTGGTAAAAGATATAAAAGTGATGGTGGAAACCGGGTGTAGTATGATGTGGTGAAGCTATGGAGGAAGTAGAGGGTGAAAGACGGTGAATGGCGATGCTATTTAGTGGTTATGGAGGGTAGCCGTCGAATGTAAAGGGAGAAATTAGGTCACAAATGGAGAAAATTGGGTAAAAAAGCTAAAGTCACGTTGTAACACCCCGTAAAACCGTGTCCAATAATATAGTGACACGTGTTGTATTTTAAATATAGTTTATTAAAGACCAATAAGGACTAAAGGCATCAACATGCTCAAACTGAACCTCTGAGTGACGTCCGATGTCAACATGCATAAATAACAGCCTCTGAGTGACTGATATGTCAACATACTTAAATCATTAGCCTCGAGTGACTGATATGTCAACATGCTTGAAACTTGGCCTCTGAGTGATTGATATGTCAACATGCCCAGCCTCTGAGTGACATCGGAATCAACATGCTTATAATAACCATCTGAGTGATCCTTTACGAAGTCCTAACTCTCATACGTGACATTTGTTGGACGAGAGGGTTCAGTTTTATAAATATATGAAAGTTGGATAATGGAGGGATTAAAAGTGTCAACATGTTAATTCTTACCTCTGAGTGACTTTTTAACGAACCGAGAGCTCGACAATGTCCCGGGCATAATCCCGGGTATGCCAAGAATTGGCTACGGAGGGCTAAAAGTGCCAAAAAGGTGTTTTAGAAGGCTTTTAGAAGCTTTGTAAAGTTAAAGGGTTAAAGTGTCAAATTTTGAAACTGGCCATAGGTCTGTCGCGGGCCGCGAGAGACCTGGCCTAAGTCTCTCGCGGGGCGCGAGAGAGGCTCTGCTGTAGAAAGTTTTTCTTAGCCTCCAAACAAAACTCCAAAAACCATGAATTCGAAACCATGGCTTCCCAAGCTGCTATGCCACGTTTTAGGACACTTGTAAGCTTCCTCTTACACCCCTAAACACCTGGCTTCGCCTCCTTTGAGTTCTCCAACAATAAATAGGTGCTTAAGTTCACCATTCCAACTTGCACCTTTCTCATACATCCACTCTTCTCCTTCCTCTGAAAGTTCCTAACTGAAAGGAGCATCCAACATAATTCTTTTGCACCCTAGGAATCACTAGTAAGTGTTCCTTTTTGTGCATTTTCGTTTATAGGCTTTTATAGCCAAAAGTCAAGCGTTTTACAGAAAACGCTTTGACTTTCGGTTAAGACCATTATGGTCCAGCCATTGTTCGAAATGAACATAGCTAAGTGATCGTAATAAGGTAGGTGTTAATCCCTATAAAGGGCACCTCCTGAAGATCACGTTTGCTAGACCAATTGACGGGTTAAAGTTAAGTTATTAAAAAGTCAAACAGGCCATTTTTTGGAAAAATCATAAATTGATCTTATATATGTTATGAAACCTGTTTTGACACTTAAACAAGTTGGTAATAATTAATAGAATATACAAGGACATGTTCGGCTCGTCAATTTCAGTTCTAGGGTCGGTTCGCAACCTAAAGTCGCGAAGTTTGACTTCTACTTTGACTTTCGATTCTGACCCGATTTAGATTAGTTGCCTACTGATCTAAAGTTGCATTATGATCGTAATATAATGTAGCATAACCATCTGAGGTTATATTACATGATCATAATCACAATCCAAGTTTATGTGCAAGTTCCATAATTATGCCATTTTTGACCAAAATGCCCTTTTTGCATAAAACAAAGTTTTAAATGATACTGAACTTGAAAATGAGTTTTCTACTGATGTAATATTATAAGTAGGATTATTTGAGATGTTAAACCAAGTTATAAACTGAGTTTTCAAACAGGTCCTTAAACTATGTCGATAAATGACGATTTTAGCCCTTGTGGCTTATAAAATGATTTTAATCGATCTTTTCAAGGTAAATCATTTACATACTGATATGTTATATTAAATAACATATTTAAAATATTTTTAATCTAACCTTAACATCAGTTTTCATAAACATCGCATAAAGACGTCATATTACGACATAAGCACCGTTTCGGTGCATAGTATGGTTTTTAAACCATATTAATCGACCAAGACTTGTTACCTACTGATTTTAAAACTTATTTTAAACATATTTACCGTAGGTACATGTTATAAACTCAGAATCTTAAATAATTTATAAACTATGTGTAAAATGACCAAAATGCCCCTTCGGTGCATAGTTTGGTCATAAAAGATAAATTACACAAATATTTGGTATCCTACTAATATTATATCACAAATAAACTATTTTTTCCAAGATACTCATGATTATAAACTTAAATTATATTCAAGTTCCTTTTATGGTATGAAATTACCAAAATGCCTTTATGAGGCGTAGTTTCAATTTAAAACCATAACGGGCATAAAAGTTGATATCCTACCGATATTACAACTTATTTAAAATATAATGGCATATAGAACTTGTCCATGACTTATCCGGTTACCGATATCGCTGATATGCGTACGGTTAAGTATATGTAACTAGTTTACGGAAATTAACCGAAACGGGTTTAACCTTGTCATTTAAGTCTAAAATCAAGAATGTTTATAGTTTACCCATATTACACAAGTCAAGGTACTTGTTGGGATTAAACTACATTCTATTCAATCATCGTTTAATCTAGCGTCATACGTTTTGATCAACTACGCTAGTCGGTCTAAGCCAATAACTTAAATAAGCTCGTTAGCATTTAATTGGTTAGTTTATGCCATAATCCAGACTAGAGACTTGCTGGTAAATGCTATCTGCACTTAGTACTTTTGTATACGGCTGAGTTATTGAAAGTAAAAGAAGATTAGCTCAGGTAAATACTCTCGACTTATTTCCCCTATACGGGCTTGGGTTACGGTAAATTATTACCGCTTGGTCGGAAATGGGATCAATCGAATGCCGGGTGTGGCTAGTAAATCCGCATATTCTGTTTTAATCAGCTTTGTTTCATAACTTAAACATTGGGGGTTAACTACCGTGTCCTAGATATCCTCGGCTCATTACAATAGAAATGGCCACGACCTTAGCGCGGGGGTAGGCATACACCCGATAGACGCTCAATTATGCATTCCCACAAGGTTGGGAGGAATTGACTCCTTCGTGAGTCCAAAGTGGTGTGTACGTTAATTGTGTCCCGGTCTCCGTACCGGGCCCCATATGTATGGACAAACATGTGAATCTGTTAACAAGGTTGGACGGTCAATTAGCCCAAGTTATAAAAAGAATTTGTGCCGATACGCACTTAAAACATTTTTGAAATGTTTTCAAAATGAGTCAGTTGGGTGTATTTACCAGCGAAAGCTTACGTATTTTCAAAAGACTAAACTGCAGGTAAAATACGAAAATAGGCTGGAAGTGCTCGGTAGTGATAGAGGATCTTGTAAATCCTAGATCTGCCCAAAGTCTGTTTTATATTCTTTCAATGTAGAATTTATGATCCGCCTATGGATCTTCTATTACGAGCCTGTATATTATTTTGTATTTTCGTACATTCGGTTTGTAATAGTAATTTTACTCCAAGACTTCCGCTGTGCCGTGTTTAATTGACTATGATGATTATCAACTGACGTCACGATACTCCCCACTCGGGCCCACCGGTGTATGGATTTGGGTTGGAAATCATGGGTGTGACACTCGTCTCCGCAGTCTCTTGCGGGCCGCGACAGGCTTGGGCTCCTGTCTCCCCCCAGACCGTGTAAAAACTGACAAGGGTCAAAAATCCTCCGACGGGCCGCGACATGTATGGGTGGGGTCTCTCGCGGGTGGCGAGAGCCCTTTTCATTCAGAAAGTTTCTTTGTTTTTATGGGTTTATGTCTTAGAAAATTTTTAAGTTTTTACCAAACCTTCCCAAATCCTTTGCAAACCGTTTTTAGATATGAAAACTTACCTGGAACTCTGATTTTTCGTCAATTACGGCTCCGTGATCGTGATGAATTCCTACAAAATACGCAACGACACAAAAACCCAAACTACGAAAAACAACCATTAGCGACCTGAAAAACACGAAATGAAAAACAATACTAACTATACAAACTCTACACTTGAGTTTTCACTCAAGACTATAACACCCTGTAAAATCGTGTCCAATAATATTGTGACACGTATTATATTTTTAATATAGTCTGTTAAAGACCAATAAGGACTAAAGGCGTCAACATGCTCAAACTGAGCCTCTGAGTGACGATCCAATGTCAACATGCATAAATAACAGCCTCTAAGTGACTGATATGTCAACATGCTTAAATCATTAGCCTCTGAGTGACTAATACGTCAACATGCTTGAAATTTGGCCTCTGAGTGACTGATATGTCAACATGCCCAGCCTCTGAGTGACATCGAAATCAACATGCTTATTCTAAGCCTCTGAGTGATCCTTTTGTAGTCCTAACTCTCTTATGTCCTGTTTGTTAGACGAGAGTGATTAAATCCAATAATATTTGAAAGTTGGATATTGGAGGAATTAAAAGTGTCAACATGTTAATTCTTACCTTTGAGTGACCTTTTAACAAACCGAGAGCTTGACAATGTCCGGGCATAACCCCGGGTATGCCAAGTATTGGCTACGGAGGGCTAAAAGTGCCAAAAAGGTGTTTAAAAAGGGTTTTAGAAACTTTAATAAGTTAAGGGGCTAAAAGTGTCAAACTTTGAAACTGGCCAAGGGGCGGTCGCGGGCCGCGAGAGACTAGGCCTGGGTCTCTCGCGGGGTGCGAGAACAGGTCTGCTGCAGAAACTTTGGCTTGGTCCCCAAACAAAGCTCCAATACCATTGAATCGAAACAATGGCTTCTCCAAACTGTTATGCCACGTTTTGGGACACTTGTAAGCTTCTTCTTACACCACTAACACCTGACTTCACCTCCTTTGAGTTCTCCAACTATAACTAGGTGTTCAAGTGCTTCATTCCAACTTGCACCTTTCTTATTCATACTCTCCTCCCTCCTCTGGAAGTTCCTAGCTAAAAGGAGCATCCAACATAGTTCTTTTGCACCTTAGGAATCATTGGTAAGTGTTCCTTCTTTGTGCATTTTCGTTTATAGGCTTTTATAGCCAAAAGTCAAGCGTTTTACGGAAACGCTTTGACTTTCGGTTAAGACCATTATGGCCCAGCCATTGTTTGAATTGAACATGGCTAAGTGATCGTAATAAGGTAGGTGTTAGTCCCTATAAAGGGCACCTCCTGAAGATCACGTTTGCTAGACCAATTGATGGGTCAAAGTTAAGTTATTAAAAAGTCAGACTGGCCATTTTTTGGAAAAATTATAAATTGATCTTATATATGTTATGAAACCTGTTTTGACATTTAAACAAGTTAGTACTAATTATTAGAACATGTATGAACATGTTCGGCTAGTCAATTTCAATTCTAGAGTCGGTTCGCAACCGAAAGTTGCGAAGTTTGACTTCTGCTTTAACTTTCGATTCGGACCCCATTTAGATTAGTTAGATACTGATCTAAAAGCATTATGATCGTAATATAATGTAGCATAACCCTATGAGGTTATATTACATGATCATAATCAGAATCCAAGTTTATTCGCAAGTTCCATAATTATGCCATTTTGACTAAAATGCCATTTTTATATAAAACAAGGTTTTGAATAATAATGAACTTGAAAATGAGTTTTCTACAGATGTAATATTATAAGTAGGATTATTTGGGATGTTAAACCAAGTTATAAACCTAGTTTTCAAACAGATCCTTAAACTATGTCGATAAATGACGATTTTAGCCCTTGTGGCTTATAAAATAGTTTTAATCAAATCTTTTCAAGGTAAATCAATTACCTACTGATATGTTATATTAAGTAACATATCTAAAACCTTTTAATCAGACTTAAACATTAGTTTCGTTAAACATTACATAAATCGTCATTTTACGACATAAGCGCCGCTTCCGCGCATAGTATGGTTTTGAACCATATTATTGACCAAGACTTGTTACCTACTGATTTTAAAACTTATTTTAAACATATTTACAGTGGTACATATTATAAACTCATAATCCCAAATAATTTATAAACTATGTGTAAAATAACCAAAATGCCCCTTCGGTGCATAGTTTGGTCATAAAAGGTAAAATACACATATAATTAATATCCTACTGATATTATATCATAAATAAAATATTTTTCCAGAATACTCATGATTATAAACTTAAAATATGTTCAAGTTTTTATTTACGTTATATAATTACCGAAATGCCCTTATAAGGCATAGTTTCGTTTTAAAACCATAACGGGCATATAAGTTGATCTCCAACTGATATCTTAACCTATTTAAAAATATAATGGCATATAGAACTTGTCCGTGACTTATCCGGTTACCCGATATCGATATTATACGCACGATTAAGTATATGTAACTATTTTACGAAAATTAACCGAAACGGGTTTAACCTTGTCATTTAAGTTTCAAAATCCAGAATGTTTATAGTTTACCCATATTATACAAGTCAAGGTACTTGTCGGGATTAAACTACATTCTATCCGATCATCGTTTAATCAAGTGTTATACATAATGATCATGTACACTATTCGGTTCATAAGACTGTTAGTATTTAGTTGGCTAGCTTATGCCATAATCCAGACTAGAGCCTTGCCGGTAAATGTTATCTGCACGTTGGTACTTTTGTATACGGCTGAGTTATTAAAAATTAAAAGAAGAAGACTAGCTCAGGTAAATACTCTCGACTTATTTTTCCCTATATGGGCTTGGGATATGGTAAATTATTACCACTTGGTCCGAAATGGGGTCAATCAAATGCCCGTTTGTGGCTAGTAAACCTGTATATTCCGTTTTAATCAGTTTTATTTGATAACTTAAACATCGGGGGTTAAATTACCATGTCCTGTATATCCTCGGCTCAATACATTAGTTATTGGCCACGACCTTAGCGGGGTGTAGGCATACACCTGACAGACGCTCATATGCAATATTCCCAAGACGTTGGGGATGACTCCTTTGTGAGCTCATGAGTGGTGCGTATTTAATCATGTCTAGGTTTCTGTACTGGGCCCTGTATATATGGACAAACATGTGAATCTGATACAAGGTTGCAAGGTCAACTTTCCCAAGTTAATAATAGATTTTGTGCCGTTTTGCACTTAAAAATCATTTTTAAAGTTTTCAAAATGAGTAAGTTGGGTGTATTTACCAGCGTAAGCTGACGTATCGTCCAAAGACTAAACTGCAGGTACAATACGAAATAGGCCGAAGCTGCTCGGTAGTGAATAAGAGGACCTTGCCAATCCTTAGATCTGCCCAAAAGTCTGTTTTATATTCTTTCCATGTACAATTTATGATCCGCCTGTGGATCTTCTATTACGAGCCTGTATATTATTTAGTATTTTCGAACATTCAGTTTGTAATAGTAATTTTACTCCAAGACTTCCGATGTGTCGTGTTTAATTGACTATGATGATTATCAACTGACGTCACGATACTCCCCACCGGGGCCCACCGGTGTATGGATTTCAGTTGGAAATCCGGGGTGTGACAGGTTGGTATCAGAGCCAACGTTTGAGAGAATTAAACACTTGCCTTTTGTGTTTAATCTTAAACGTACACGAGCACATTCCTTAGACTTCCGAGCCTAGGCATTGACCTTGGATTACTCATTTCATTATTAAGTTATTAGTATTGTTTTTGAATTGATTTTTAACTAGAAAATGCCACCACGTATACGAGGAAGAGGCTAAGGACCAATGAGGGGAGGACCTTCAGGACATATCCCTCCACATCCACATCACCTGAACCCTTATGAAGATTCGGGGGATTCATGGCCACTACCACAACATTCACCTTCCCATACCCAAAATTCTTATCACTCATACCATTCACATCATTCACACCACTCTCACTATTCCCATCATTCACACCACTCTCACTATTAAGCATGGTCGCAAGACCCTATATGCAAGTTGTTATGCACAATGCACTTTACCCGTCTCCTTTCCCACCTACTTATCCACCGACTGGATATCCAACTTATGGGTACCCGTATCCGGTTATGCCACAACCAAAACCACAACCACAACCTCCGCCACCACTTGAGGCCATTAATGAGGCCTTAGAAAGAATAAAAGAAATGCAGCAGCTGGCGGAGAAAACGGAGAAGAAAACAAACAAGTTCTTCGAGAAACTCTCCAAGTTGGTCAAGGGAAAGAAGGATGAGTGAGGTCCCTTTTAATAATATGTAGTCCCTGCGAGGACATTGTTATTTCTTTAGTCCATGCGTGGACATTTTATTTCTTTTTAGTCCTTGCATGAACAATCAGTTTCTTTTATTTATTTCAAGTATTGTACTTTCTAATTATCATTTAATGAAATATTTTGGAATTATATTATATATATAATATATATAATATATATATATAATAACACGTACTCGTCCTCTTTAAGCGAGCGTCTCGATTTTACTCGAAATTTATGCTCTGCGATATAATTCCAAAAAGATCTTAATGGTTTTGATTTGCCGAGTGGCACAGACCACATATTTGGCCAAATATATAAATGATAGTTAAGAACGGAAAGGTCTTCTATCATGATAGTTAAGGGAAGTTATCCTTCTATCCAAGGTGGTGGACTAGGTTCAAGCCTCCAAGTCATTAAGGTCGATGCGACCGGGACTATTAATCAACCATTAAGATCCTCTTATGATAATATTCAAGTAATGTTCATACTCTTGGTAGTGTGACTTGAGGAATCACACTAGCCTTCAAGGCAACGGACCATGACCTAACCTTATATAGCCCTTGTAATCTGTTTGATCCCGGCTAAATATCACCAGTGCGGTGATGAATAAGACATCCATTAGAGATGTATTTTTATATAGCCCTTGTGATCTGTTTGATCCTGGCTAAATATCACCATTGCGGTGATGAATAAGACATCCATTAGAGATGTATTCTATAAAGCCCATGTGATCTATTTGATCCCGGCTAATATCATCAGCGCGATGAATAAATAAAACATCCATTAGTGATGCATTACCCTTTCGGGTTATGATCTATTCTATAAAGCCCATGTGATCTATTTAATCCCGGCTAAATATCACTAGTGCAGTGATGAATAAAACATCCATTAGTGATGTATTACCCTTTCGGGTTATAAATTATTTTATATAGCCCATGTGATCTTTTTGATCCCGGCTAATGACACAGTGTGGTGATAAATAAAACATCCATTAGTGATGTATTGCCCTCATGGCTAAAATTTATTTTTTATAGCCTATGTAATCAGTTTGATCCCGGCTAATATCGCCAGTGTGGTGATAAATAAAACATCCATTAGTGATGTAGTGCCTATGTGCCCTATTTTACATCCATTTGAGATACATGCTTATGTTCCATATTTTATGTCCATTAGTGACAGGCCTATGTGCCATAACTTTATGTCCTTTAGTGACAGGCCTAGGTGCCATAACCTTATGTCCGTTAGTGACAGGCCTATGTGCCATAACCTTATGTCCGTTAGTGACAGGCCTATGTGACATATTTTATGTCCTTTGTGACAAGCCTATGTGCTATAAAATTGTCAAATATGACAATGACAGTTGTGACATTGCGATCCCTTGTCTAGTAATAAATGGACTATGTCTAGATTGTAATTTGCCTATGATGGTCCTATAAAGACCTAGGCCAAATATAGTTATATTAAGCCTAAGAGTTGTGATGTTATTCACACTAGTATAGGCAATGGATTTTTTTATCAAATGTTTAAAAGCCGATATGGTTATTATACCATGGCTAAGAGAAATTTATTTGGTATATAGAACCAAAGCTTTGAAGAATGGCTAATTCTAATGAGGCATAAAGTAGCCATCGGAACGTCAACTCTAAGGACGCCGAAAATGTAGCCATAGATAATAATGACTTCCAAGCACGCATTGATGCGGCTGTAGAAAAGGCCATGGGTAAGGCCATAGAGAAGTTAAGAGAGTCGAGTGCTACTCGCTCTAAACCATTATCAATTACCCCATCTTCAGCTCATAAAGAGACTCTATTCACTCTTCAAATGCGAAGAGTGAACCACGGAAAGTAGACTTTACGGATAGGTCCCGTTATGCTAAAGACGGGTGTACCTACAAATACTTCGTCTCCTGTAAACCCTGAGACTTTAATGGGGAAAAAGGAGCTGTGGAAGCCCTAAAGTGGCCGGATGAGATGGAGACCATCATAGACATCAACGGCTGTGCTGAAAAGGATGTGGTTAAGTATGTATCACAATCCTTCAAGGGCGATGCCCTAACTTGGTGGAAAGCCATGATTCAATCCACAGGTAAAGTATACCTGTATAATCTGGTATGGTCCAAGTTTATGGACCTTGTTAAGGAAACCTACTACCCACCCCATGAAGTGGAGAAAATAGAGACAGACTTCTTGTCTCTATCAATGAAAAACCTAGGTTGTCGGAAGTATGTTTCCGATTTCAATTCCCTATCTAGGTTAGTATCCTACCTAATCACCCCTGAATCCAAACGCATTGCGCGTTTTATCAATGGATTAGCGCCCGAGATTAAGGGTATGGTAAAGGCTGCTCAGCCTAATACCTATAGGTCTGCTGTAGACCTATCTCTCTCTCTCTCTCACCCTTGATTTAGTAAGGCAAAAGTCGGTTAAGCCTGAAACTGACGGAAAAAGAAAGAGAGAAGATGACAACTCCCATAAGTTTAATAAGAGAAATAAAGGGAGATTCGGGTTCAAAGGGAACCAAGGCAAGTCGGCTGTGATGCCATTTTGCAAGACTTGCATCCGCAGACATTGGGACAGTGTAATTCTGATTCACAAGCTAGACCTTGTGGTATTTGTAAAAGAAGAGGGCATAAGACCCTAGATTGTAAAGATCTTAAGGATGCTGTATGTTATATCTGCAATGAAAAAGGGCACATTGCAACTAACTGCCCTAAGAATTCAAAGAATAATAATCTGAAGCCTGGAGAGGCCAAGAACGGGAATGCACACGCTTTTCGATTGACTGCTAAGGAAGCTGTTAATGACAATAACGTCATAACAGGTACTTTCCCCATTAATGATATTTATGCTAGAGTCCTTTTTGATTCGGGCGCAGATAGATCTTTTGTTGATCATAAGTTTAGTAAACTGTTAAATTTACCCATAAGAACTCTAGATAAAACCTATGAGATAGAACTTGCTGATGGAACGATAGAATCCACATCTTCCATTCTAGATGGATGCTCTATATCCATTAAGAATCATTCCATCCCTATCTCTCTTTTGCCAATGAAATTGGCGGGGTTCGATGTTGTCTTAGGCATGGATTGGTTATCTCATAACCAAGCCCACATTACCTGCGATAAGAAGCTCATCGAAATTAAGACCCCATCTGGTGAAGTGATCGCCATTCCTGGAGACTCACACTATGGATTGCCAGACAAGTTGTCGTTATTTAAGGCATCCAAGTGTTTGAGAAAAGGCTGTGTCATCTACATGGCACAAGTAACCATCAATGAACCTAAGCCAATCACGGAAGACCTACCAGTTATTTCGGAATATTCCGATGTTTTCCCGAAGGAATTATCAAGCCTACCTCCAGATAGGCAAGTGGAGTTTAGAATACATATCATACCATGATCAGCACCCGTAGCTAGAGCTCCGTATAAGCAAGCACCAACAGAGATGAAGGAATTAAGGACGCAGCTAGACGAAATCTTAGAGAAGGGCTTTATTCAGTCTAGTTCCTCGCCTTGGGGAGCTCCTATACTCTTTGTAAAGAAGAAAGACGGTTCGATGCGAATGTGCATCGATTACCGAGAGCTGAACAAGTTAACGATCAAGAATAGATATCCTTTGCCCAGGATCGATGATTTATTTGACCAACTTCAAGGGGCTAGTTATTTCTCCAAGATTGATTTGAGATCAGGATATCATCAACTGAAGGTTAGGAATGAAGATGTTCCTACGACAGCCTTCAGGACCCGCTATGGTCATTTTGAATTCTTAGTGATGCCTTTTGGGCTCACAAATGCACCAGCAGTGTTCATGGATCTCATGAATAGAGTCTGCAAACCGTATTTGGATAAGTTTGTCATTGTCTTTATAGACGACATACTTATCTATTCTCGTAATCAAGCTGATCACGAGAAACATCTTCGGTGCATCCTAGAATTATTAAGACAAGAGAAATTTTATGCAAAGTTCTCTAAATGTGAATTTTGGCTTAGAGAAGTCCAATTTCTTGGACATATGGTAAGTGAGCGTCGTATCCGAGTGGTCCCGCCAAAATAGAAGCCATAATGAATTGGGAAGTTCCCAAGACTCCATCTGAAATTCGTAGTTTCTTAGGACTGGCTGGTTATTATAGAAGTTTTATTGAAAACTTCTCAAGAATAGCCACTCCTCTAACTACCTTGACCCGTAAGAATGTTAAGTATAATGGGGTCCAAAGCAACAAGAATCTTTTGAGGTTCTTAAACACAAGTTAAGCAACGCTCCTGTGTTATCTCTACCTGAGGGTATTGAGAATTTTGTTGTTTATTGTGATGCATCACACACCGGTATGGGCTGTGTGCTAATGCAAAATGGCAAGGTAATTGGTTATGCATCACGATAGCTAAAAGTGCATGAGAGAAATTACACCACCCACGATTTAGAATTGGGAGCCATGGTATTTGCACTAAAGCTATGGAGACATTACTTGTATGGTACGAAGTGTATTATATACACTGACAATAAGAGTCTCCAACACCTGTTCAATCAGAAAGAATTGAACACGCGATAACGCCGTTGGATGGAAACTCTTAATAATTATGATTGCGAGATCCGCTACCATCCCGGCAAGATAAATGTAGTTGCTGACGCTTTAAGTCGTAAAGAAAGAGTTAAACCTATTAGGATTAACGCAAGAGCATTGAGCTCAGAAATAGCTTGAGTGAAAAGCTATTAGATGCGCAAAAACAAGCCCTGTTGGAGGCTAATATTCCTAATGAGGGATTAGGCGGAACTGTTGATCAATTAACGCCTGGAAATGATGGAATCCTAAGATTTAATGATAGAATTTGGGTTCCAATCTTTGGAGGACTTAGAAATCTAATCCTCCAAGAAGCGCATAACTCAAGATATTATGTTCACCCGGGTGGTGACAAAATGTATCAGTTAAAGAAGAATTATTGGTGGATGGGTTTGAAGAAACCCATAGCCACTTATGTAGCTAAGTGTCTGACGTATTCGCAAGTTAAGGCCGAACATCAGAACCGTCAGGACTTTTACAACAACTTGAGATTCCCACTTGGAAATGGGAAATGGTAACAATGGACTTGGTTACCAAGTTACGTAAGACCAAATGGGTAATGACACTATTTGGGTCATTGTGGATAGGCTGACTAAGACAACACATTTCTTGCCAATTAAAGAAACCTATAATTCTGACAAGTTGGCTAAGTTGTACGTGGACAAGATTGTGTCCCTACATGGTGTGCCAGTATCTATAATATCCGATAGAGATACTAGATACACATCTCACTTTTGGAAAAGTTTCCAACAATCGTTAGGCACACGATTAAACTTTAGTACAGCTTACCATCCACAAACTGATGGTCAAAGTGAGCATACTATCCAGACACTGGAAAACATGCTTAGAGCATGTGTGATTGATTTAGGTGGAAGTTGGGATGACCACTTACCCCTAATAGAATTCTCCTACAATAACAGTTATCATGCTAGCATTAAGGCTGCTCCTTTCGAGGCCTTATATGGGAGAAAGTGTCGAACGCCCGTATGCTGGGCAGAAGTTGGGGAAGCCCAACTATCAGGACCTGAGATTGTCCTGGAGACCACGGAAAAGATTATGCAAATCCGTGATCGTCTTAAAGCTGCCAGAGATAGGCAGAAGAGCTATGCTGACAAGAGGCGTAAACCTCTTCAGTTCCAAGTAGGGGACAAAGTTATGTGAAAGTATCACCCTGGAAAGGTGTGATGCGTTTTGGAAAGAAGGGCAAGTTGAGCCCAAGATATATAGGACCCTTCGAAATAATCGAGTGTGTCGGCACTGTAGCTTATAAGCTCAAGTTGCCAGAGGAGCTTAGTGGAATTCATGATGTATTCCACATATTAAATCTTAAGAAATGTCTAGCTGATGAGTCGCTAGCAATGTCGCACGATGATGTGCTAGATAAAAACCTGAGGTTCATTGAGAAACCAATTTCGATCGAGGATCGACAGTTAAGAAGCTCCGAAGAAAAATGATACCTATAGTAAAGGTTAAGTGGGATGCCTTTAGAGGTCCCGAGTATACATGGGAGGTTGAGTCCACTATGCGACAAAAGTACCCCCATCTTTTTGAATAAAATCTCGAGGTCGAGATTTCTTTTAAGGGGGTGAGGATGTAACACCCTGTAAAATCGTGTTCATAATATAGTGACACGTATTGTATTTTTAATATAGTCTGTTAAAGACCAATGAGGAAAGGCGTCAACATGCTCAAGCTGAGTCTCTGAGTGATGATTCGATGTCAACATGCATAAATAACAGCCTCTAAGTGACTGATATGTTACATGCTTAAATCATTAGCCTCTGAGTGACTGATATGTCAACATGCTTGAAATTTGGCCTCTGAGTGACTGATATGTCAACATGCCCAGCCTGAGTGACATCGTAATCAACATGCTTATTCTAAGCCTCTGAGTGATCCTTTACGTAGTCCTAATCCTTATATGTCTAGTTTGTTGGACGAGAGTGATTAAATCCAATAATATTTGAAAGTTGGATATTGGAGGGATTAAAAGTGTCAACGTGTTAATTCTTACCGCTGAGTGACCTTTTAACGAACCGATAGCTCGACAATGTCCGGGCATAACCCCGGGTATGCCAAGTATTGGCTACAGAGGGCTAAAAGTGCCAAAAAGGTGTTTAAAAAGGGTTTTAGAAACTTCAATAAGTTAAGGGGTTAAAAGTGTCAAACTTTGAAACTGGCCAAGGGGCGGTCGCTGGTCGCGAGAGACAAGGCCAGGGTCTCTCGCGGGGCGCGAGAACAGGTCTGCTACAAAAGTTTGGCTTGGTCCCCAAACAATGCTCCAAAACCATTGAATCGAAACCATGGCTTCTCCAAACTGCTATGCCATGTTTTGGGACACTTGTAAGCTTCTTCTTACACCCCTAAACACCTGGCTTCACCTCCTTTGAGTTCTCCAACTATAGATAGGTGTTCAAGTGCTTCATTCCAACTTGCACCTTTCTTATTCATACGCTTCTCCCTCCTCTGGAAGTTCCAAGCTAAAAGGAGCATTCAACACAGTTCTTTTGCACCTTAGGAATCACTGGTAAGTGTTCCTTCTTTGTGCATTTTCGTTTATAGACTTTTATAGCCAAAAGTCAAGCGTTTTACGGAAAACGCTTTAACTTTCGGTTAAGACCATTATGGTCCAGCCATTGTTCAAAATGAACATGGCTAAGTGACCGTAATAAGGTAGGTGTTAGTCCCTATAAAGGGCACCTCCTGAAATCACGTTTGCTAGACCAATGATGGGTCAAAGTTAAGTTATTAAAAAGTCAGACATGCTATTTTTCGGAAAAATCATAAATTGATCTTATATATGTTATGAAACCTATTTTGACATTTAAACAAGTTGGTAATAATTATTAGAACATGTAATGAACATGTTCGGCTAGTCAATTTCAGTTCTAGAGTCGGTTCGCAACCGAAAGTCGCGAAGTTTGACTTCTGCTTTAACTTTCGATTCTGACCCGATTTAGATAGTTAGATACTGATCTAAAGTTGCATTATGATCGTAATATAATGTAGCATAACCCTCTGAGGTTATATTACATGATCATAATCAGAATCCAAGTTTATGAGCAAGTTCCGTAATTATACCATTTTGACTAAAATGCCTTTTTACATAAAACAAGGTTTTAAATAATAATGAACTTGAAAATGAGTTTTCTACTGATGTAATATTATAAGTAAGATTATTTGGGATGTTAAAGCAAGTTATAAACTAGTTTTCAAACAGATCTTTAAACTATGTCGATAAATGACGATTTTAGCCCTTGTGGCTTATAAAATAGTTTTAATCAAATCTTTTCAAGGTAAATCAATTGCCTACTGATATGTTATATTAAATAACATATCTAAAACCTTTTAATCAGACCTAAACGTCAGTTTCGTTAAACATTACATAAATCGTCATTTTACGACTTAAGCGCCGTTTCGACGCATAGTATTGTTTTAAACCATATTATTGACCAAGACTTGTTACCTACTGATTTTAAAACTTATTTTAAACATATTTACAGTAGGTACATATTATAAACTCAGAATCCCAAAATTTAATTTATAAGCTATGTGTAAAATGACCAAAATGCCCCTTTGGTGCATAGTTTGGTCATAAAAGGTAAAATACACATATAATTAATATCATACTGATATTATATCATAAATAAAATATTTTCAGAATACTCACGATTATAAACTTAAAATACGTTCAAGTTCTTTTTATACGGTAATAATTACCGAAATGCCCTTATAAGGCATAGTTTCGTTTTAAAACCATTGCGGGCATATAAGTTGATATCCTACTGATATCTTAACTTATTTAAAATATAATGGCATATAGAACTTGTCCGTGACTTATCCGGTTACCCGATATCGAAATTATACACACGGTTAAGTATATGTAACTATTTTACGAAAATTAACCGAAACGGGTTTAACCTTGTCATTTAAGTTTCAAAATCCAGAATGTTTATAGTTTACCCATATTATACAAGTCAAGGTACTTGTCAGGATTAAACTACATTCTATCCGATCATCGTTTAATCAAGTGTTACACATAATGATCATGTACACTATTCAGTTCATAAGACCGTTAGTATTTAATTGGCTAGCTTATGCCATAATCCAGACTAGAGCCTTGCCGGTAAATGCTATCTGCACGTTGGTGCTTTTGTATACGCTGAGTTATTAAAAATTAAAAGAAGAAGACTAGCTCAGGTAAATACTCTCGACTTATTTTCCCTATATGGGCTTGGGATACGGTAAATTATTACCGCTTGGTCCGAATGGGGTTAATCGAATGCCCGTTTGTGGCTAGTAAACCCACATATTCTGTTTTAATCAGTTTTGTTTGATAACTTAAACATCGGGGGTTAAATTACCGTGTCTGTGTATCCTCGGCTTAATACATTAGTTATTGGCCACGACCTTAGCGCGGGGTGTAGGCATACACCTGACAGACGCTCATATGCAATATTCCCAAGACGTTGGGGATGACTCCTTCGTAAGCTCCTGAGTTTAAGTTATCATGTCTCGGTTTCTGTACTGGGCCCTGTATGTATGGACAAACATGCGAATCTGATACAAGGTTGCAAGGTCAACTTTCCCAAGTTAATAAAAGATTTTGTGCCATTTTGCACTTAAAAATCATTTTTAAATTTTTCAAAATGAGTAAGTTGGGAGTATTTACCAGCGTAAGCTGACGTATCGTCCAAAGAAATTGCAGGTACAATACGAAATAGGCCGGAAGCTGCTCGGTAGTGAATAAGAGGATCTTGCCAATCCATAGATCTGCCCTAAAGTCTGTTTTATATTCTTTCCATGTACAATTTATGATCCACCTGTGGATCTTCTATTACGAGCCTGTATATTATTTTGTATTTTCGAACATTCGGTTTATAATAGTAAATTTACTCCAAGACTTCCGTTGTGCTGTGTTTAATTGACTATGATGATTATCAACTGACGTCACGATACTCCCCACCGGGGCCCACCGGTGTATGGATTTCGGGTTGGAAATCCGGGGTGTGACAAAGACTCTATACGGTGGTGTGAGGGGGAACTTCGAGAGGAGTTTCCTCCGTCTCAGTGGGGTCAATAGCCCCTCATAGGTAATGTTTCAACCTATGGCCGTTCCCTTTCCAAGTACCTCCGTCGGCTTCATTTTGTAACTCTACCGTACCGTACGGAAACACTTCCTTCAGCTTTCCGGCAAAATATTTCAACATTGAATTTTTTATAAAAGCACTTTGTCGCCGACCTTAAACCCCTTCGAACCTTCAACTTCCTATCGTGTAACGCTTTCATCTTCTCCTTAATACTCCAAGAACGTGCATATGCCGCATCTTTAAGTTCTTCCAACTCGTGAATCTGGAAATAGAGTTTTCTAGCCGCTTCAATTCGATCTAAATTTACGGTTTTAAGAGCCCAAAGCGCTCGGTGCTCCAATTCCATGGGAAGATGGCAAGCTTTGCCATATATGATCATGAACAGAGTGGTCTCTAAAGGTGTTTTGTAAGAGGTTCAAACGCCCACAACGCATCGTCAAGCTTTTCCGACCAATCATTCCTACTTTTACCTACCGTTTTCTCTAAGATTCTCTTCATCCCTCGATTCGCGTTTTCAACTTAACCGCTAGTTTATGGGTGGTACGTGGTAGAAAAACGATGAGTGACCCCATAGCGTGCTAATGCCTTCTCCATCACGGCATTGCAAAAGTGGGTGCCACGGTCACTTATGATGGCTCGAGGTGTACTAAAACGCGTGAATAACTTTTTAAGGAATCTCACTACCACTCGGGCATCATTAGTAGATAAAGCTTGAGCTTCAACCCACTTAGGAGACATAATCTATTGCCACAAGGATGTACCTATTCCCACTAGAGATGAGGAAAGGTCCTAGAAAGTCGAGCCCCACACATCAAAGATTTCAAGAATTTGGATTAGCTTTTGGGGAATCTCGTCCTTGGATGAGATATTGCCGGTACGTCGGGATGCATCGCATCTACAAACAAACTCTAGAGCATCCTTAACTACCGAAGGCCGATAAAAACCACAATCAAAGACTTTTTGGGTGGTAACGTGTGAACCGTGATGACCTCCCGTCAATCCCTCGTGAACATGCCTAAGGATCTCTAACCCCTCTTCTCTCGGCACACACCTTCTAAGTATCCTATCTCCTCCTATCCTAAAGAGACATGGGTCGTCCCATATGTACCTCCTAACATCCCGAAAGAACTTCTTCTGTTGGGTGGTCATACCCTTCAACACCACCCCATTTGCTAGGTAATTTGTCAAATCCGTGAACCATGGCATACCCTCCTTCTCCGCAGCAACAAACTCAACCAACTCGTGAGGGAATCTATCACCTATTTCCTCCTCACGAATCTCTTCTCTACCTGGATCCTCAAATCGTGAGAGATGATCAACCGCTACATTCTTCGCTCCTTTCTTATCCTTGATTTCTATGTCGAACTCGAAAGTAGGAGAATCCATCGTATGAGACGAGGCTTAGCGTCTTTTTTTGGAAGAGAAAACGCAAAACGACATGATCGGTGAAAACAATGGTCTTTGATAGCACGAGGTATGAATGGAACTTATCAAATGTGAACACGATAGCTAGACGTTCCTTCTTGGTGGTGGTGTAGTTCTCTTGGGCATTGTTGAGGGTTTTGCTCACATAATAGATCGGGTGAAAATGATTTTCGTGTCTTTGTCACCAAACCGCACCGACTGCGTAATCACTCGCGTCACACATGAGCTCAAAGGGTAAGCTCTAATAGGGCGATACAAGAATGGGGGCACTCACAAGTTTCTCCTTTGAGAACTCAAAAGCTTTAAGACACTCCTCATCAAATACGAAAGGAATGTCCTTCTCCAGGAGTCGGGTTAAGGGCCATGTGATTTTGTAAAAATCCCTAATAAAGCATCGGTAGAAATCCGCATGATCGAGAAAGCTACGGATGGATTTCACACTCGTCGGTGGTGTAGGTCCTAGATCCGACGGTTCTAGACGGAAGTTTGGGTAGGGATAGTACTAATCCGGTAGAATGTTATTAAAGAAAGGAGTAGAAGAAGAGTAAGTGGAAACATTCATTCATACCGAAAGAGTATACATCTTGTTAAGCTGGCGAAATTCTGGAGAATGCCGCAAAAGTTTCCCCTCTGGGAACTCCAAAACTTACAAATCAATGAACACACAACACATATATATATAGACATGACCAACTCATATGAAGTGATCATGTGGCTTCATACGAAGTGACATAAATGCTCCTCTCACGTTCTCACTTCGGTCGTCTGTTCGTATCGGATCTATACAATATTCAACATATGCTTTATCTAGCCTATTCGCACGGTGACGGACATAAAGTGCATCAACAGGTGGAGGAAGCCTACTAATGGTGTCTATTTTAGCCCTATCCACCTCTATGTCGGCTCGAGAAATCTCATGACCTAGAACAATCCCTCCCGTCACCATGAAGTGACACTTCTCCCAATTAAGCATCAACTTCATCTCCACACACCTCTTCAACATCCCCTCGAGATTACTCAGACACTGATCGAATGAATTGCCATAAATCAAAAAGTCATCCATGAAAACCTCCATGGAACTCTCTATCATATCTTGGAAAATGGCTACCATACACCGCTGAAAAGTCACCGGAGCATTACATAATCCAAACGGCACGCGTCGGTATTCGTACGTGCTATATGGACATGTAAATGTCGTATTCTCTTAATCCCCCAATGCGATGGGGATCTGGAAGTAACCGGAAAACCCGTCAAGAGAACAATAGAATTGTTGACCCCCGAGACGCTCTAGCATTTGGTCGATGAAAGGAAGCGGGAAATGGTCTTTCTGAGTGGTGTCATATAATTTTTAGTAATCAATGCATACTCGCCAACCGATGACCGTACGTGATGGGATGAGTTCGTTTTTCTCATTCATAACAACTGTCATCCCCCCTTCTTCAGGACAACTTGAGTAGGACTCACCTAAGAGGAATTAGAGATTGGGTATATCAACCCGGTCTCCAACAACTTCAACACCTCCTCAATCACTTCTTGCATATTTAGGTTGAGGCGTCTTTAGGGTTGCACCACCGGCTTGTAGACAACCTCCATGAGAATCCGTGGATGCAAAAAGGGGGGCTTATACCCTTTATGTCCGACAACCTCCATGCAATGGCCTCCTTATATGTTCTTAACACATCAACCAACCTCACTTTCTCCTCCTCCGTCAATTTCAAAGAAATGATGATGGGCAAACTCGAACTTTCTCATAGAAAAGCATACTTGAAGTGTGAAGGAAGGACCTTAAGCTCTAAAGGGGTCGAGTATCTACGGGTCAACTCTCACTCTCCTCATGAATTTCACAAAGCTCTAACGTTTCGGGAACCTAAAGTGGGTCCTCCTCTAAGTTTTCTTCCTCAACCTCCATGTCAACTACCCCCTCATTCACTAAGTCTGCTACACTAATGTACTCAAGGCAATGATCCACGCACGAGATGAATGAGTTTAGAAAATAAACGGAATGACACGGACCACTATCATTATCTCTACCACTAGGATGTACATCGACCTAGCAATCTCAAACGTGAAGTTCTCGTCACCAACAGGGAGTGTGATCTTACCACCATAGACGTCGATGATCGCCTTTGCGTATGTAGTAATGAACGACCTAAAATGATGGGCACACTCTCATCAGCCTTCATATCTAGAATAACGAAGTCAACGGGGAAAACAAACTTATCGACCTTTACTAGCAAATTTTCTATGACTCCACGAAGATACTTGACCGAACGATCGGCCAAAGACAATGACATGCGAGTGGAGTGAGCTCTCCTAAGCCTAACTTCTCATAAAGAGAGAATCACATTAAGTTGATGTTGGCACCTAGATCGGCTAATGCGTTAGCGGGAGTGATGGAACCACCAAAGAGACATGGAATGGTGAAGATGCCCGGGTCGGTTAGTTTTATAGGTAATCCATTCAAGACCATCACGAAGCAACCCCTAGTCAATGGAACATTTGAGATTTCCCCCAGCTCATCCTTGCGTTTAAGAAGGTCTTTGAAATACTTGGCGTATTTTGGCATGTGCTGGAGGGCCTCAATGAATGGGAGGTTATTCTTGAGCTGTGTGAACATGTCAAGGAAGTTCCCGTATTCCTTAGCATACTTTTGTTGCTTAAGGCGGGCGGGGTAGGGAATACGTGAATGATTTGGTTTAATAGACAAAGTAATGGCAAGGCAACTAAAACCGGCTTTTCTCAAAACCTAATCCTAGTAATTCACCAATCAAGACCTATTAACAACCTAGCACTTCTCAGCAACTAAGGTTAGTAGAATACTTACACCTAATTAACTCTTGAATACCGTGTCTAAGGTTTATTGGCCGATTTACCAAAAGATTGCCCAAACCCGTTAGGACCCGATAATCAACACAAATTCATTATATGAAAGACATTCAACAGATCTATGTGAAACATATAAACAATCATTAATCGAGTATAAATACGCATACACGCCAAATCTAGGTAACAAAGTCTTTTACTTTACTAGAAAATCCAAATTCAACATCCATATCCGATAAAAATCAAATCTTTAACAAGGTTTCATCCTAACCTATGCAGTTAAGGGCAATTAGCCAAGAATCATAGTAATAGAAATCAAAACAATCATCTTTAAAACAAAATTCATTCACAAGATATGGAAAACAAAGAAAACAATGATGAAACGGGAAGATAAAACCCATAGATCTTCACTCTCGATGCTTCCAACTCCTACTGAAGATTCCGGGGCGTCCCAAACTTCAAAACTGTGCACAAAAAGCTTCTAAGTTCGACTTTAATCTCCCAAATTCGTCTAGGGTTAAGGTTGGACGAATAATAAATATTTATACCTTTCTCTCATCAAAAATCCGCCCAACACATGATTCTCACTGATTAAAACTGCCTCTCGCACCCTGCGAGAGAAATAGGTGCTTTTGTCACGGCCCGCGACCGTGTAAAAATTCACCAAAACTCAAACCGCCTCTCGCACCCGCTAGAGGATCTTATATGCCTATCGTGGCCCTTCAAAGGGTGTTATTTCTAGATTTGCGTGTCGTTTCGTCCCTCGAACCTCCAATTACGTTCTGGTACTCGATCTTTCCATATTTTACCTCGTTTTCTACACTTTTCAGCTATTTCCATTAGCCAAGACCTGCAAAACATAACCGGATCAAAAGTATATACAATCTAACTAAAAACAAAACTAAAACTAATAAAAATCATACAAACTATACATAATAAATAGATGTATTATTCAATACATTAGTATCTCATTCCTTTTTGTAAATCTCATTGTATTTAGGAATTTAATTGATTATCCAAATATGTGCATGTTAATTTAGACACTTACATAACCACATATCCAATTTTTTTAACCAACCCTACAAATATATTATTATTATTATTTAAAATATATTTACATCTTTAAAGTCTTAACGGATATCTATTCACATAACAAACTCAAAAACTTAAATTTTACAACACCTTTACAATTATCACTATTTTATTACAATTCATGTTTGTAGTCTTCAACTAGTATTTGCATGCCTGTGATGCGGGACACTAAGCCAAATATTTTCACATAATATGTACGTATGTGTTTTGGTTATTTGTACATACTATTCATAACACGATCTCAAAAAAAATTATATCGAGTCAATTAATTAAAACAAAACACATCTATACTTTTGCTAAAAAAAACTAAAACAATGGAAAGACTATAATTTTAAACTGGGGGTAAAATTTTATTTTGTGAGGACAAATGAGTATGTGCCAGGCAACCGCCTGACACGAATAAAAATTATACCGACTCAACCGATTAAAATAAAACACTATAATAGTTTCATCCAAAAAAACGACCGCATGACAGTAATTTTACACTGGGGGCAAAATCGAAATTTGACAGAAGAAAAATAAAAACGATGTCAAAACTCTAAATTTGAACTGAGAGTAAAATCGTAATATGACTGAGAGGAAAAAAAACCCAATAACAATACTATAATTTAAACGAGTTAAAATCATAATGTAACTGAATCAATGGGCATTATTCCTTGAGTTACCTATGTCAAACAATAGATGGAAGATAATATTACCCGCCATAATCTATGTAGATACTAAAAAAATGAAAATGCTAGAATTAATATAATTAAACAACTTTTTGATAACAGTTACATGTCAAGTTTCAATATCTTATTAAAATTATTGTACTCACAAAATTTCATAAGTAACTTAATAATTCAGTCTCCAGGTACATTTTTACTTAAATAATTAGCATTATCTTTTAATAATCGTGATAGTAGTATTATATTTTCAAGAAAAATCAGAATTTTTCAATTTTCAATCCTAATGAATCTAGACTCATTCACAACCCAATTTTATTAGTGAAAGCAAAACTCCCAAATTCAAACTCACATTCATGGCCCATTAAGACTTCATCAAAGCCAAAATCAATTGGACGATTAATCATGAATTTGAGTTATAATCTTGTTCCTTTTGGCCAATTTGAAATCTCTAGAACACAATCACACTTTCAATCACTCCAATTTTTTTTTGCTAATCTCAAGATTCAATAACTAAGGCTCCAATCTTCTTCTAACCGATTCGAACTCATTTCTAAGTCATTTGAGGTCATTCTAGATTCCATTCTACTTCATTTTTCATATCCTACAAAAGTCCTCTATCAATTTCTGTTGATAAATGACAATCATAGCACGATCTAAAATTTATGAATTTTAGGGTTTGTAGACATTTTGGGGGTTTATATATTTTTATGAATTAATTTAATTAAACTAAATATTGTTAATCTTAGACATATGTTTTGATGAAACTATACTAGTTATATTGTTAATGTTGTTTATATAATTTCCTAGAGTTTAATTCATTATAATTGAGAGATATATCATTATATGTTGTTATTATATTTATGTTATGGAATTCATAATAATCTTAATATGTTTTTATTAATTTTTTAGTCTCACATGTTATGATATGTTGGAGTGGTTCTTCGTAGATCTGATAAACTTTTATTCGTTTTTGAAGGGGAGAGAGAGATTGATTAAGATGTGTTCGATTTGCAGGCCATGATGGGTGGTCGTGGCACTAGTTTGCGGGATTGAAGAGGGTGGTGTAGTGATGTAGTTGGCGATTATGGTGCGGGATTGAAAAGGGTGGTGCAGTGATATAGCTGGCGATTATGGTGTGACCGACGATCTCTTTGGATAGAAAAGATTGGGGAGGACTAATTAGTGGGTCCATCTTTATCTATATCTATACTAACTTATTAAGAGAACTAGGATTTTTACCCTTTTGTTAATTTTACATTATGTACACATTTTGAAGCAAAATACAAAAGAGCCAAGCTAATTTAGAGGGGGATAAACTTACGCATTTTCCAAAAATTTAAGACATTTTAGGAGCATTTTAGAGATTTAGGCACCTTTGTAACCCTTCATCAATCCTAAATTTAATGTCTATCATACACAATCCCTCCAAAGAAATCTTGAAGCAATCAACAGTTACACATTAATCAATTCATTGTGTCAAGGAGAGTTCTAGCTACATTAAAGTCATTTGCATTGAACTTCTCAAGAATTTTGTCCACATAGTGGGATTGACTTAAAACAAGTCCACTTTGGGTTCGTGTGATTTTAACTCCCAGTATCACATCCGCAAAACCCATGTCTTTCATGTCAAATCTTGCTTTTAGCATGTTCTTTGTGGACTTTATGATTTTGTCATCACTTCAGCAATGAGCATATCATTTACATATAGACACAAAATGACATATCCATCTGATGTGTCCTTCACATATACACACTTGTCACATTCATTGATTTTTAACCCAGCATCAAGTATGACACGAGTAAACTTTTGGTGCCACTGTTTTGGAGCTTGTTTCAATCCATACAAGGATTTTACAAGTTTACACACTTTCTTTTCTTGCCCAATGGCTGTGAAGCCTTCAGGTTGTTCATGTAAATTTCTCACTAGATTTCCATTCAAGAAGTTGTTCACATTCATTTGGTGAACTTCCAAATTTCTAATGACGGCAACGACAAGCACCAACCTGATGGATGTTATTCGCATAACTGGCGAATATGTATCAAAGTAATCTAAACCTTCTTATTGTTTATATCCTTTGATCACCAACCTTGTACTTATCGATGGTTCCATCTGGATTCATCTTCTTCTTGAAGATCCATCGATATCCTAGTGGTTTACATCCTTAAAGGAAGATCCACTAGTTCCTAGTATGATTTTATAAGATAGAGTCTATCTCGCTTTTGATGGCCTCCTCCACTAAGGTCCTTCTAAGGAATTCACCGTTTTGTTGATACGTTTGAGGTTTTTCTTCTACCATATAGGTAAGAAAGTCAGGCCCAAAGGATTTTCAGTCCTTTGCCGTTTACTCTTTCTGATTTCAACTTCCTTAGTCTTAGATTGTTCTCAAGGTTCATTATTTGCAACCTCATCCTCTGTAACAATTTCCTCAACTGGTCTAGTAAAACACAGTCACCTTTACCTAAGCATGGGGACACATGTTCAAATCATGATGCATCCTTAGATTCTATTATGGTGCCGTTGCATATTCCAGGGTTCTTAGAATCATGCACAAGAAAACGATATGGACCATAAGGACGAGTGATCCTATAAATACACAATCCACTATTTTGGGTCCTATCACCCCCACAATTTCAAGTATTTATATGGTGGTTTTTTCCCGTCCATAACTCATATGGCGTTACATTCTTTTTCTTATTGGGTATCATGTTCACACATAATTTGCCGATAAGATTGCTTCCCCCACATGTTTTGGTTTATCCCAGAACTTATCATTATGGCGTTCATCATTTCTTTCAAAGTGCGATTTTTGCGTTCCGCTATGCCATTTAATTGAGGGGAGTAAGGAGCCGTGAGTTCATGTATGATTCCATTTTTTGCACACACATCAATAAAAGGTGAAACATATTCACATCCTCGGTCGCTCCTTACGATTTTGATTTTCCGATTTAGTTTAATTCTTAACTTCGGCTTTGAACAAGTTAAACTTATCAATAGCCTCGTCCTTACTCTTAAGTAAGTACACTTAGCAATACCTTGTACTATCATCAATGAACGTGATGAAGTACTTGTTCCCACCACAAGTAGAAATTGCTTTTAAATCACACACATCAGTGTGGATCATCTCGAGGGGTTCGGTGATTCGTTCAACCTTTTTGAATGACGATCTCATTTGTTTTGCTTCTACGCAAGTTCACATTTATTAATTGAGTCGATATCGAATGTTGGTATGCAATTAAGTTTAATTAAACGACGAATGGAATTATAATTAACATGAGCTAGTCTACCATGCCAATGATTAGAATACTCAATCAAGTAAGCAGAATAGTAGAGGTTTCTTTCATTCCATTCACAACGATTACATTTAGTTTAAACATATCATTGAGGGTATAGCCCTTACTAACATACACACCATTTTTGGTCAACACGACCTTGTCCAACTCAATCACCATTTTGAAACCAAACTTGTTCAATTGCCACTCCGACACAAGGTTCTTACAAAAATCTGGAACATACAACACGTTGGACAAAGTGAGTTCCTTTCCAGAAGTCATCTTCAAAATCACATTCCCCTCGCCTTTAATTTCTGCCGTGGCGGAATTTCCCATAAAAACCTTTTCTCCATTAGTCACCTCCTTGAAGGTGTTAAAAAGGCTGTTGTCAGAACACACATGACGGGTAGCCCCCGTGTCAACCCACCAATCCTTGTGATTTTCCCAACCAAGTTAATTTTCGTGACCAAAATCGAGAGGTCCGTGATCATAGAAACGAGATTCTCAACCTCATGAACCATGTTCACTTGTCAAGCATTTTCCTTCTTTGGAAGCTTGCATTCGTTGGCCTTATGACCTTGCTTTTGACAATTGTAGTAAGTTCCTTGGAACTTCTTTTTCCCAACTCCCATTTCGGACCAAGGTTGGAGTGTTTCCCATGACTCTTCTTTCCACCCTTTCCATTGTTCTTATCGTTTCCCTTTGAAGATTGGCCATGTTCAACAACATTGGCCTTTACTGTTTCAGGGCCATCAACCCTTTTTATAGCCATTTTGTTATCTTCTTCAATATGAAGACGAACAATAAGATCTTCAATGATCATTTCCTTTCGCTTATGCTTGAGATCTTGAAATCAACCCAGCTTGGTGGTAACTTTTCAATCATAGCAGCAACTTGGAATGTCTCGCTGAGCACCATTCCTTCCACATGAATCTCATGAAGAATAACTTGCAACTCTTGGACTTGGCTAATGACAGTCGTAGAGTCTATCATTTTAAAGTCCAAGAACTTAGCCACCACGAACTTCTTGGTGCCCGCATCTTCTGTTTTGTATTTGCGATCCAAAGACTCCCATAATTCGTTGGCAGACTTGGCTTTGCAATACACATTGTACAGTGAATCCACCATACCATTCAAAACATAATTTCGGCACAAGAAATCCGAATGATTCCAAGCATGAACCGCGCTCACTGATTGAGCATCCATATCCCCTTCCTCAACATGGGGAACGTTTCAGTCAAGAACCTTGCTAGGTTCAACGTGGTCAGATAAAAGAACATCATTTGCTACCACTGTTTGAAATTGTAACACCTCGTAAAATTCGTGTTCGGTAATAAACTGATACGTGTATATACCCTTAAAAAAATAGATAAATAATAATAAATAAAAATACAAAATATAAATACCTCAAATAAGTTAGCCACTAAACTCCTTAGACATATCCAAAAAAAAATTAAAACCTGACAGTAGCTTACGGTCCGGACTTTCTGGTTAGAGTTTTTAACTAACCGTAAGCTACGTCTGGCGACCGTAGCCTACGGTGAAGCCTTAGAACTTCAGTTTTGCACCGTATAAACTTTCAACTAATAACCCTAAGGCCCCTAGACTTTATTATAACCTTTTCCTTGCTAACTAAGTCATTTTTCGACCCGAACGACTCCCGTTTGAGGTGATATCTTTTGATTCACCATTCTTGAGTATCACACATCTTCACCAAACATCTAAACTTACTAGCTTGGGTAATTTAACCCATGAAACAATAAGTATTCGTATCTTCACGTTTAAGCTAGTAAACACTTATAAGTCGTAAGAACACCTAGTGTGACACCCATTAATGTTCGGTTACTCTTATTCTTCTTAATACATCTTGTATTGAATGAAAAGACCAAGTTGTATCATTATGTCATTGGATATAAGTCAAGGGACAATTCATGACAATCCAAAAACTATTCTTGAGGGTCTAAAAGTGTCAAAACTCCAAAATTCTGTCAAGATGACAACTCTCCTGCAAAATGCCACACTCTTGCAGCTCTTGACACCTTTCTAGACACTTGTGATGATCCTAGAACACCTCTAACACCTGCTTCATCTTCACACACCCTCTTGACTATAAATAGCAACTCAAGCTCACTCATTTCTTTGCTCATTCACTTCTTCTCCTCTCTGTTACACTCTTGGAAGTTCCTGACCATTTGGGAGCTTCCCTTTGAGTTCTAAGTTTCTCTTGGATCACTTGTAAGTGATCCATCTCTGCTCTTTTCTTTTTATAGGCTTTTAATAGCAAAAGTCAAGCATTTTCGACAAATGCCTTGACTTTCGGTTAACACCATTATGGTCCAGCCATTGTTCGAAATGAACATGGTAAGTGATCGTAATTAGGAGGGTATTAACCCCTTAAAGGGGCACCTCCTAAAGATCACGTTTACTAGGCCAATTGACGGGTCAAAGTTTATGTTTTAAAAAAGTCAAACGGGTCAGATTTCATAAATATATAATCTGAGTTTATATATGTTATAAACATGTTTTTGAACTTAAAACAAGTTGGTAATAATTATTAGAACATGTGGGAACATGTTCGATCCGTCAATTTCAGTCCTAGAGTCGGTTCGCAACCGAAAGTCGCGAAGTTTGACTTCTGCTTTGACTTTCGATTCTGACCCGACTTAGATTAGTTAACTTCTGAATTAAGTTCACATTATGATCGTAATGCAATGTAGCATAACCCTATGAGGTTATATTACATGATCATAATCATAATTGAGTTTATGCACAAGTTCGTAAAATGTCAAAATTTGACTAAAATGCCCTTTTTACATAAAACATGGTTTTAATCAACAATGGACTAGCAAATGAATTACCTACTGATATGTTAATGTAATTAACATATTATGATGTTAATATTCTGATCATAAATGATTTTAGTATAATATCGTAAACTATACTTTTAAATGACCAAAATGCCCTTTCGGTGCATAGTTTGGTCTTAAACCATAAACCACACTTATGTGTGCTATCTTACTGATAAAAATCACAAATTAATTATTTTCAAGAATGTTTATGATCATATCATCAGAATACATGCAAGTTCCTTTATACGACATATAATTACCAAAACGCCCTTATGAGGCATAATTTCATTTCAAAACCTTTTCGGGCATGTAAGTTGGGTATCCTACTACTATTACAACTTATTTAAAGTATAATGACATTTAGAACTTGTTCATGCCTCATCGGTTACCCGATAACGCTTATATGCATACTAGTTTACAAAAATTAACCGAAACGGGATTAACCTTATCATTTTAATCTCAAATTCCAGAATGTTAATTGTTTATCCATATGATACAAGTCTTAAGTACTTGTTGGGTTTAAACTACATTCTATCCGGTCATCACTTAATCTAGGTATCGTACCGTTTTTGATCCATTACGCTAGTCGGTCTAAGTCTATGACTTAAATTAAGACCGTTAGCATTTTAATTGGTTAGCTTATGCCATAATCTAGACTAGGCCTCCCGGGAAATGCTATCTACACTTATTTGTTTTGAATACGGCTGAGAATATTAAATCTTACATTATTAATCAAGATTAGCTCAGGTAAATATTCTTGACTTATTTTCCCTATACGGGCTTGGGTTGCGTAAATTATTACCGCTTGGTCGAAAATGAGATCAATCAATGCCGATTAGTGGCTAGTAAATCTGCATATTCTGTTTTAATCAGTTTTGTTTGATAACTTAAACATCAGGGGTTAACTACCGTGTCCTGATATCCTCGGCTCATTACATTAGATAATGGCCACGACCTTAGCGCGGGGTGTAGGTATACACCTGACAGACGCTAATGCAACTACCCACACTTGTTGGGGATAACTCCTTCGTGAGTTCATAAGTGGTGTGTACGTTAATCATGCCTTGGTTTTTGTACTGGCCCTGTATGTATGGACAAACATGTGAATCTGTTAACAAGGTTGCAAGGTCAACTTTCCCAAGTTATAAAAGATTTGTGCCTTATGCACTTAATCTAATTTTTAAAATGTTTTCAAAATGAGTCATTCGGTGTTTTACCAGCGAAAGCTGACGTTTTTCAAAAGACTAAGTTGCAGGTACAATACGAAATAGGCTGGAAGCTGCTCGGTAGTGATATAAGAGGATCTTGCAAATCCTTAGATCTGCCCAAAGTTTGTTATACATTTTTATAATTTTACATCCGCCTGTGGATCTTTCTTTACAAGCCGTTTGTATATTATTTTTCGTACTTTGAACTTTTTGGTTTGTAATAGTAATTTAACTCCAAGACTTCCGCTGTGCTGTGCTTAATTGACTATGATGATATCAACTTACGTCACGATATTCCCCACCCGGGCCCACTGGTGTTTGGTTGAAATTACGGGGTGTGACAGGTTGGTATCAGAGCCAATGTTTGAGAGAATTAAACACTAGCATTCTTGTGTTTAATCTCAAACTTACACAAGCACATTCCTTAGACTTCCGAGTCTAGGCTTTGACCTAGGATTACTCATCTCATTATTAAGTTATTAGTATTGTTTTAAATTTGGTTTTTAACAGGAAAATGCCGCCAAAAGTAAGAGGACAAAGTGGAAGAGGAAAAGGTCCAATGAGGGGAGGACCATCGGGGCGCATCCCTTTACAACCTCACAACTCAGATTCCTACCAAGAATCAGGAGATTCGTCTCCTTGGCAACCAGCGAGACACTCTGTCTCTCATAAACACTCGCCCCCACATTCCCAAAATTCTACCACTCTCACCACTCTTATCATTCACACCATTCTCACCATTCCCATCATTCCCATTCACACTCTTACCATGAAGAATTTAACCCTAATCACTATTTCAACACACCTCCAGCTGATCAGAATCTGTTAGACCAACCGAACCCAATGGACGAAGACTCCGACCCGGAGATGCCGCCATCAGGATCAAACGCGCATCCTATTGAAATCTTGAGCGATTCCAACTCCTATGTCGGATCGCCATATCAAGGTCCTAATGAGTGGGACCAATATTGGAGTCAATTTGCCTTTACTAATACCCCTTCCTATCACTCGCAACCACCTCCCATACAGGAAGATGTCCACATGGAACCTTTGGGCCATCCTCAATCACCACCTGAACCACCAAGGAGAAAAAGAGGAGCACGTATGTTGGTACGTGCGGGCCAACGGTCAGGATCGCTGCCACCTTTGCCCAAACCTTATCCAACCATTCAAGAGGATCCACAAATGGGTGGACCCTCCAATGCTTCACCTGTGGTGGAACCAACATCAACACATGCAGTTCAACGACCACCATCGGGTTATAGTAACCCAATCCCCACATATCCAGACACGTCTGGATATGATCCTTTTAACCCGTCTACACCAGTAGACCATCAAGCACTTTTGCATGACCCTTATATGCAAGCGGTCATGCATAACGCGCTTTACCCGTCTCCTTTCCCACCTGCTTATCCACCTACAAGATATCCAACTTATGGGTACCAGTATCCTATGATGCCACAACCGCAACCATAACCACAACCACCGCCACAACTCGAGGCCATTAACGAGGCCTTGGAACAAATGAAAGAAATGCAACAACAAGCGGAGAAGACTGAGAAGAAGACAAATAAGTTCTTCAAGAAGCTCTCCAAGTTGGTTAAGGGAAAGAAGGACGAGTGAAGTCTTTTCTTTTATTATATTTAGTCCCTACGTGGACATTGTTTTTTCTTTAGTCCCTACGTGGACAAGTTATTTCTTTTAGTCCTTGCGTGGACAATTAGTTTTATTTATGTATTTCAAGTATTGTACTTTCTATTATCATTTAATGAAATATTTTGGAATGATATATAGATATATATATATACACACACACTCATCCTCTTCAAGCGAGGGTCTCGATTTTACTCAAACTTTATGCTCTACGATATAATTCCAAAAAGATCTTAATGGTTTTGATTAGCCAAGTGGCACAGACCACACATTTGGCCAATGTATAAATGATAGTTAAGTATGAAGGGGTCTTCTAGCATGATAGTTAAGGGAAGTTATCCTTCTATCCAGAGGTGGTGGACTAAGTTCAAGCCTCCAACTCATTAAGGTCAATGCGACCGGGACTATTAATCGACCATTAAGGTACTCTTATGTTAACATTCAAGTTCATACTCTTGGTAGTGTGACTTGAGGAACCACACTAGCCTTCAAGGTAATGGACTATGCCCTAACCTTATATAGCCTATGTGATCAAATTTGATCTCGACTAATATCACCAGTGTGGTGATAAATAAAACATCCGTTAGTGATGTATTGCCCTTGGGGCTATGATTTAAAACATCCATTAGTGATGTATTGCCCTTGGGACCATGATTAAACATCCATTAGTGATGTTTTGTCCTTGGGGCTATGATTCAAACATCCATTACTGATGTAGACCAATGTGCCATATTTTATGTCCATTAGTGACAGGCCAATGTGCCATATTTTATTGTCCATTAGTGACAGGCCATGTATGGACAAACATGTGAATCTGTTAACAATTAACAATTTTTACTTTAGAATTAACGGAAGGTTATGGATTCGGAATTAAAATAACATGAAATTAGTATTATGAAAGTAATCATCTTGTACTCATAACACTTGTTCTTGACACTATAGAACCTCAAGGGTTTGGTATGTTTTTATGGATTCAAAGATCCATTAGAATCGTAGAAAGTGTATGGTCTTTAGTGATGTTTTGTCCTTGGGACCATGATTAAACATCCATTAGTGATGTTTTGTCCTTGGGGCTATGATTCAAACATCCATTACTGATGTAGACCAATGTGCCATATTTTATGTCCGTTAGTGACAGGCCAATGTGCCATATTTTATTGTCCATTAGTGACAGGCCATGTATGGACAAACATGTGAATCTGTTAACAATTAACAATTTTTACTTTAGAATTAACGGAAGGTTATGGATTCGGAATTAAAATAACATGAAATTAGCATTATGAAAGTAATCATCTTGTACTCATAACACTTGTTCTTGACACTATAGAACCTCAAGGGTTTGGTATGTTTTTATGGATTCAAAGATACATTAGAATCGTAGAAAGTGTATGGTCTTTAGTGATGTTTTGTCCTTGGGACCATGATTAAACATCCATTAGTGATGTTTTGTCCTTGGGGCTATGATTCAAACATCCATTACTGATGTAGACCAATGTGCCATATTTTATGTCCATTAGTGACAGGCCAATGTGCCATATTTTATTGTCCATTAGTGACAGGCCATGTATGGACAAACATGTGAATCTGTTAACAATTAACAATTTTTACTTTAGAATTAACGGAAGGTTATGGATTCGGAATTAAAATAACATGAAATTAGTATTATGAAAGTAATCATCTTGTACTCATAACACTTGTTCTTGACACTATAGAACCTCAAGGGTTTGGTATGTTTTTATGGATTCAAAGATCCATTAGAATCGTAACAAGTGTATGGTCTTTAGATGATGTAACCTACTATTTTGACAATTGACCACTTGTTCATCATCAAGAGTTCGGTTACTTTGATAATATATAAGCATTATATAGTGTACATTAAGTCATATAGGTCAAGAATGAGGTAGGAGGTTGAACCATCCATTTAGGAACCTCTTTGTAGTTTACATAAGTCAAGTAGGAGGTGGGAGGATTTACCATCCACTTAAGACCTCTTTGGATTCACCACTACACATGTGTCTTAGACACAAGGAGGGTCATGAACTTACAAGTAAGGAATGAAATGAGACAACTAAGCTATGAAAATCATCAAGTAGTGTGTGGATTCAATGATGGATAGCCCAAGCTAGTCCAAAAATCACACATTCATCAAGCTTAACTTGAACACTACTTGTGGGTGTAAACCCTAGTCGAAAACAGAAAGTTTGTGAGGTTTTATCTTCTAGTTTGACATGTCTTAACCTTGTTTTTTAAGCCTAACCAACCACATATAGTGTTGTAAGCATTAGGACATAGGTTTGAGATGAGTTGAACTCAAGTTAAACAAGTTTTATAAAAGTTTGAAGAATATAAATCAAAACAGTCCACTTTGGAGCCTTTTTCATGACATTCCAGGGCCTGATTTTTCATGGAAAACCATTGGAGATGTGCACAAGGTCAGACCAAGCAAGTGGGAAAAAGAATGGAGTGTTTTCGTTGAGAAACGAGTGAGTTACACTCACTTTAGTGAAGAAGAGTAATTCTGCCCGAATTTGCAACTTTTAGCTTGATTATGGAGGATTAGAGAGTGTTTTGATGATTAGAAAAGTGTAAAAAGGCTTGATGAATGATGGCTTTTTATAGGGAAGGATTAGGGTTGGGTTTGGTGAAGTATTAAATGTTAAAACATGTTTAAAACTCAAAACAAACACAAAAAACCCGCCTAAATTTGCTGCTGGAGGGGCTGGTCGCGCTGCTGCTGGTCGCTGGGAAGGAGAGCTTAAATGCTTTAAGTTCCCGGGTTTAAGCAGATATGGTGCTTTGGTGGAGTGGCTAATGTGTTGTTTATTAAACCGGGTGACCCGGGTTCGAGTTCCGCGGTCACCGGTTTTGTGTATTTATTTTTTATTATTATTAAAAACCCATACCACTTATAGATATGTACACAAATGGTCCCTGTAAGTTCTAAAATTAGTAAAATACCAACTAAACCCATTAACTTTATTATGTTTATAACATACCACCATTAAACTACCTAATCTACTAGATTATTATATATATATATATATATATAAAAGAATTAACTTTTAATTTAATTTTTTTAAAGGTTTATTTAGTTTAATTAATTAACGAACTAGTAATCATATACGTAACAAGTTGGATGAAATTAGTTTAATGAGTATCAAGTTTCATTGCGTAATAACAAATTGAGAATTTTGGATAATATGATGCTCCAACATGATTAAAATAGTTTCGTTCTCATTAAGATCAATAGTCTCAATTACAAATAAAAAAAACGAAATTCGATTACGAATAGAGTACAAGGGACGCTTTCTAATTATGGAAATACGAAAAACCGGGCGTTACAGTCTCCCCTACTTTAGGAGATTTCGTCCTCGAAATCTTTAACAGGAAGATTGATAGAAAAGTTGGTAACTGCCTCCGAGGTAAGGAAATCACCCCTAGCTCATTGGTGAAGTTGAAAAGTGAGCGAAGTTAATCGTCAAGGTAAGGAAATCACTCCTAGCTTGATGATGAGCTTCCATGTTTAGGAATATGAGTACTAGCATAAAAATTTTGAACGATTCACATGACATACCAGATTAACGTATCACTGGCATGTGAATAAGCAGGTCAACCCATCGTGTACCGCAATTGAATGACTTAACATGACCCCAAGACTCGTGGGCGGTGCGCTACTCCTATAGCACTACACATAGTGCTATACATGTTAAGGTGTGGCTTCTTACGAAGTTAATGACGAGTTTATCACATAAGAATCACCCAGTGACACGAACCCAGTACATAATGTTTCAAATATTTCACATAGCATAACATGAATTTCACATAGTGCCACATGTAAAATGAAAGTGTCGTAAATTTAGTTCGTTCACGAGAGATTATGATTATTAATTGTTTTAGATTGCAAAGATAGTGTGTAACATGTTTCCAAGCTTGAAATGAAAGTAACGCTCAAATATAAAATACATTATAATTGAGATAGCATAAAAGAAGTTTTATCATAAAACATGGATTGTCACGTAACGCAAGACTATTCCAAAGTGAATCGAAGTCCTTTTCAAACTAAGGGAACGTGCTTTGGCCTAATAGACAAATACTCTCATCGAGAAACGACTAACGATATTTGCCCTTCCAGTTACTACACGTCCTTAATCGATTGGGAAATCGAAACTTTGGCGAGATCGAAAATCGAGGAGTGGGACTAGTTAACAAGATGCGAGTTTCACCTCTAACTTGATAACATCGTACCCTAACGTGGTTAGTACTTATCAAAAGATAAAGGTCCACTAGAGTAGGAAATGGAAGTTTTCCATCAAGATGTGGATGTCACTCCTAGCTTAATGTCGTAACTTCGTGCAAAATTGAATACACGGAATGAGGGACTTCACCAAAAATTGTGGGCCATTGGGCCTATCTTGGTGCAAATCGCCTTGTTGGTAAAATATGAGTGTTTTCAAAGCTTCAAGTGTATTTGTGTTGGCCTTAGGAAAGGCATATAAGTTTAATTGACCAAGAAGGAGAAAAAGAAGCAAATAAGGTAGAATCAATGAAGTTTTAAACAACAAATAAGAATCAAGTTCCTAAAACTATAGACTAGGGCAAAGCATTCCTACTTTTCCTAATTCCCTATAGTTATGGTTCTGATACCAATTTGTCACACCCCAACCTATAGCGGAAACATCGGGATGAGACGAACAAATTGCTCAAAACGTCATAACGCTATGTAACAATATAGATTAAATTCAAATTTCATTCAAGACTAAATTGTCATACAAAAATTCCAAATAATAGTCAACAATTGTTTCAAAACGACAAAACATCAAAATAGATAAATTAATCTAGGTGTGTATCTAAGTCCACCTAAATCTTGTTTCATCTTGTAACATCACCTCGTCAATCAACCTGCAACATGTATTAAAATATATCAACAAAACGTTGGCGAGCATACAAGTTTTGTTACATAGCATAATATAGAATAAATTTGTTTAAAGTCTCGTATCCAACATGAACCATAATATGCAAGTTTACTAGCATGCCGAAATGGCGTACTATATGTTCAAACCCAAGAATCCAACGCGTTAAAATAGCCTACCCCAATAGAGTAGCGGGAGGTTAACATGTTTAACTTAACAATACCCCAAGTTTCATGGGGGGTGCGTTAATCCTATAGCGCTATAATTGTTAAGGTAGGCTAGCAAAGTTAATGAAGCATATATCGACACAAATAGTTTACATAACATACAAGTCTAACAAGCATCAAGTAGTTTCATGTTAAGCATGGATAGAGATTAAAATAGTTTATGTGTCGTGTGATTTTGTATAATGTACATGTTGCACCCAAAGTGTAAAAAGGAAAAGGGATCGAGTATGCTAACGGTTTTGCAAGCTTTCCCACTTGAAATCCCGCGAACGTTGTTGGTTGATGGATTAGTTTTGAGCACCTTGTCCTTCTACACGAAGAAACATAGGCATGTGAGTATTGGGAATTAACGGAAGGTTATGGATTCGGAATTAAAATAACGTGAAATTAGTATTATGAAAGTAATCATCTTGTACTCATAACACTTGTTCTTGACACTATAGAACCTCAAGGCTTTGGTATGTTTTTATAGATTCAAAGATCCATTAGTATCGTAACAAGTGTATGGTCTTTAGATGATGTAACCTACTATTTTGACAATTGACCACTTGTTCATCATCAAGAGTTCGGTTACTTTAATAATATATAAGCATTATATAGTGTACATTAAGTCATATAGGTCAAGCATGAGGTAGGAGGTTGAACCATCCATTTAGGAACCTCTTTGTAGTTTACATATGTCAAATAGGAGGTGGGAGGATTTACCATCCACTTAAGACCTCTTTGGATTCACCACTACACATGTGTCTTAGACACAAGGAGGGTCATGAACTTACAAGTAAGGAATGAAATGAGACAACTAAGCTATGAAAATCATCAAGTAGTGTGTGGATTCAATGATGGATAGCCCAAGCTAGTCCAAAAATCACACATTCATCAAGCTTAACTTGAACACTACTTGTGGGTGTAAACCCTAGTCGAAAACAGAAAGTTTGTGAGGTTTTATCTTCTAGTTTGACATGTCTTAACCTTGTTTTTTAAGCCTAACCAACCACATATAGTGTTGTAAGCATTAGGACATAGGTTTGAGATGAGTTGAACTCAAGTTAAACAAGTTTTATAAAAGTTTGAAGAATATAAATCAAAACAGTCCACTTTGGAGCCTTTTTCATGACATTCCAGGGCCTGATTTTTCATGGAAAACCATTGGAGATGTGCACAAGGTCAGACCAAGCAAGTGGGAAAAAGAATGGAGTGTTTTCGTTGAGAAACTAGTGAGTTACACTCACTTTAGTGAAGAAGAGTAATTCTGCCCGAATTTGCAACTTTTAGCTTGATTATGGAGGATTAGAGAGTGTTTTGATGATTAGAAAAGTGTAAAAAGGCTTGATGAATGATGGCTTTTTATAGGGAAGGATTAGGGTTGGGTTTGGTGAAGTATTAAATGTTAAAACATGTTTAAAACTCAAAACAAACACAAAAAACCCGCCTAAATTTGCTGCTGGAGGGGCTGGTCGCGCTGCTGCTGGTCGCTGGGAAGGAGAGCTTAAATGCTTTAAGTTCCCGGGTTTAAGCAGATATGGTGCTTTGGTGGAGTGGCTAATGTGTTGTTTATTAAACCGGGTGACCCGGGTTCGAGTCCCGCGGTCACCGGTTCTGTGTATTTATTTTTTATTATTATTAAAAACCCATACGACTTATAGATATGTACACAAATGGTCCCTGTAAGTTCTAAAATTAGTAAAATACCAATTAAACCCTTAACTTTATTATGTTTATAACATACCACCATTAAACTACCTAATCTACTAGATTATTATATATATTAAAAGAATTAACTTTTTAATTTAATTTTTTTAAAGGTTTATTTAATTTAATTAATTAACGAACTAGTAATCATATACGTAACAAGTTGAATGAAATTAGTTTAATGAGTATCAAGTTTCATTGCGTAATAACAAATTGAGAATTTTGGATAATATGATGCTCCAACATGATGAAAATAGTTTCGTTCTCATTATGATCAATAGTCTCAATTACAAATAAAAAAAACGAAAGTCGATTACGAAGAGAGTACAAGGGACGCTTTCTAATTATGGAAATATGAAAAACCGGGCGTTACAGATATTAACTTACGTCACGATATTCCCCACCCGGGCCCACCGGTGTTTGGTTGAAATTACGGGGTGTGACAGAAATTCACACCGCTGAATTTCTCTGATTTCTTAGCATGCGATGTGAGTGCATTAGGCAGTGGTGTAACCAAATCGGTTGGACAGTTACAGCAGAAGTCATGACTGTAGAAACAGCAGTAGTCATGATTTAAGGAACAACATTAGTCATGGGCTTGGATTCCATTCTGAAAAGAAATAGGACAGGAACAATTAGTAAAATAAATCTTTTTAAGTTTGTTAGTAAACGGCTACTGATATTGACAGATAATCTGAAACATAAACAAATACAGCAAAAGAGACAGTAATATTGAATCGGGCTTGTGTTTGACACAATTCTCTTAAACATATTTGTGGTCTATTCCCAGGGTACGCCGGTTCTAAGCAGCAACAGCGCACTGCCGAACTTGAACACTTGCCTGAAAAGAAACAGGAGATGTTGTAGAAAGAAGGACAATTGTTTGGTGTGTCTAAACTAATCAGCTTTACTTGATTTTATAGTGACAGAACCATAACCGAATTCTGGCCATTATTGCAACGAATTAAAGCCAAATAATCTGTTGAAAACTAAATAATGATGATCAATACTGAATAATCATTTCGGTTTTAAAACTCATTCGTGTCAGCAGGACGTGCGGGCACACACAAGTTCAACTAAATTTCGGTTCCAATTTTTGCACCCCCTGCGCCCGCGGGTAGGACTTGTGGTAAAACATGTCATAAAGCTACAATTGTTATGTAAAGGTTTTACCTTATAAACAATCATTCTCTTTGTTCCCACACCAATGTGAGACTTTCATTCACACACACCCAAACTTCCAACACGTTTATCATCTTGTATTTATGTGTATAGGTTGTTTGTGATGTTATATTTGTCTTGTTTACTTTGTACTTTTTCACCACTCATGTGTATGTTGGTAGTTTCATATATACACACACACCTCATGGTCTATTTAGTTATTTGTTGGGTGTTTTGGAGCTGAGGGTCTCGCCGGAAGCAGCCTCTTTATCCCTAGGGGGTAGAAATAAAGTGTGCCTACATCCCACCTCTCTAGACCCAATCAAAGTTGTAAACGAACCAAACAAACACGAACAAGGCCTTGTTTGTGTTGGTTCATTAAGGAGTGATTTTGTTCATGAACTGTTCACGAACGCGTACCCAACAGATTTATTGTTCGTGTTCGTTCATTAAGGAAATGAACGTGTTCATGAATTGTTCACGGACACTTACAAAACGCAAATGAACACAAACAACGTTTACAAAATCAAATGAATACACACGGACGTATATTCATTTTAGAATAAAATCTTCATTTTCCATCAGAAAGATTATGAAGAATCCACCAAAAAGTAATTATCGGAAACATAAGTAACACAGACTTAAGAAGTTTTTCATGCTTTAACACAAACTGAAATTGAAATGGTCAAATGAGTGATGTTGGGGTAGTCATATAGTATAACTAGGATTTCTAACTTTTTTAAAGCTAAAAACAATAAAATAAAACAAAATACAACATATAAAAAACCATAAATGAACGAACACATATGAACATGAACGAACAAGCACAAATGAACATAAATGAACGAACATAAATGAACACACTACCGAACGTTCACAAACATAAACGAATGCAACCTGTGTTCATGTTCGTGCCTTTAACTTAACGAACGAAATTTCTTGTTCATGTTAGTTCATTTATTAAATAAACGAACATAAAAGAACTTGCCGCCCAACGGTTCACGAACTGTTCGCTAAACGTTCGGTTCGTTTACAGCCCTATTAATATCTTCAGTATTTGTAGGGTTTTACTGTGCATGGTGATTGTTGTTCTTTAAGCTTAGCAAGCTTCATTTCTCTTTCAAGACCCCAAAACCAATGCTTAAATTGGGACCGGTCTTCAGAAAACAAGCATTCACATCACCTCTATTATCTTTAACCCTATAATTTAACTAAAACCGATAGTTTTTCAAATTTATCTTTCATTTAGAAAAAAAGCCTCCACATCTCACTCATACCTATCTCTATACTTTTCTTAATATATATATATATATATATATATATATATATATATATTTACAATTTTAACTACTATCTATTTTGTCTTAATTATATTTTTCTTCCAAAATTGATACTAATATTTTTTATAGAAGTTTAACTACTAATTATTATTTACGGGTTAATCGGGTTGGGTTATCTTGAATACTAATTATATCCTCATAAACCAACAAAGTGAATTACTAGTGGTAATATCTTATGCAAAATTATTTGTGCTCTTGAGTGAAAAACCTCATTATCTGCATTGGACATGAAAAGATTGGAAAAGAAAATTACCAATATCATTGTGAGTGGAAAAAAGGATCTACATATAATATTTTACATTGGCATATGTTTAATTCAATTACAATAATCATATAATTTTCTGACTAAAGCAATGTAGATCTATTAAATGTATACTTTAGAGGGCTTTGGATCTGTTGTCCTTTATCTGACTTTTTATTTTACCCATATGATCCGTAAGCATTGCCCAAATCGGCTCATACATAACTAGGTGCATTGATATTGCCAAGTTTAGATCTAGGGGTGCAAACGAGTTGAGCAACTCACGAGCTGTTTAAGATCGGCTCGAGAAAAAGCTCAAAACAAGCTAAGTCTACCGAGCCAGAGCCGAGCTTGAGCCTAAAAAACTAGTTTATTTATCGAGCAAGAGCCTGGCATGTGAAGTTCGTCAGGCTCATCGAGCCTTAGTGTAATATTAGTTTATATTAACATTTAATAACATTCCCCTTATTTAAAGTTGTCTAATAAACAAGCCGAGCCGAGCGTATGTAAACTTGTTTACAAGCTGAGCCCAAACCGAAAAATAAGCTTGTTTAGTAAACAAGCTCAGGCTTCACTTATCAAACTCGCGAGCTGAGTCTATTATTTATATTATTTTTATTTAATATATTAATTAAGAGATAATAAACAAGCCGAGCTCCAGATCTCATAAGTTAGTCGAGCTCGGACTTGGCTCTTTCGCACCCCTATTTAGATGTCTAACCTCATTCCATACAGGAGGTACTGCCATTTTGTTTAGAGCTTTGTCAAGACCAATTAACGATTCAAGTGTTAGGATCTACTACAGCTGAATATAGGGGTGAGCAAAGAAACCGAAAAACTGACCCATAACCAAATTAACCAAACCCAACGATTTACCAATTGTTTGGTTTTAGTTTTAGGATTTCGGAGAGCATACTTCACAAAACCAATTTAATCGAACTGAACCGCAATACACTATGCATATAACCAGTCTAATTAGCAGCCCCAAACACAGATGGAGTGAGTTTTTGGAAGGTTTTTTTTATATTGTTATAATTCATAATCAACCTATAAACACCATTATTTCCAACTGAATCAGTACAATTTAGTCCACCTGCAATCAGTATAATGTGATTGAATTGGTGGCGCCAGCAAAATTAGATATATACCTGAATCTAAACGGGTCGAATGAAGAGACAAATCACTTGCTGCAAATTATAACATACATTCATTAGGAACAAGGTAAAGATCAGAACACATAAGTATGAGGTTAGACAAGCCTACAAAATATGCGCAGTAATACTTCCATGTAACACCAAAAATATAGACAGTTATATATCCATGTAGCACCCGAAAAAAATGCACCAGTGTTCGGTTCAAAGCTGATTATCTCAAGCATTGTTGCGTTTCATTATGATTTCCTTTTGAAGTTCTTCAAAATATAGTCGTTGGATTTCTGGCATACTGCTCACATCCATCATCATAATCCGGTGATCTGATTCCTTCTTTGCAAGCTCTGTTTTCTCAGCTTTACTCCTCAACTTTTCTGCCAGCAATCTCAACCTTCGATCTTCAATTTTTCTGTCATACTCCATTTTTCGGTCTTAAGGCGATAAAACTCTTTCTTTTGAGCCAGTGACTCCTCTAAAAATGTGTACTTCATCTTTCTGAGTTGGTTTATTTCCTCGGCTTGCTTACCTTCGGCCTTCTATTTTCTTGTAGCAGTTTTCCTACCCATTGGTCGATCCAATTCGACAACTTCATCTTTGATCACATTCCGCATTGGGGATTCAGAAAAATAAAACTTGTCTTCTTAAACAAGCTCACAAATCCTTCCACTTTCACCATATAAGCAACAAGAACGCCATTATCCGTATCAAAATCAGACAGAATCTCCACAATCTCAAATTTATATTTCAAATGGTTTTCCGGGTCGGAGCTCCATTTAGTAATATCCCAGTCCTTAAAAAGAGCCTAAATTTCACCCTTTTTAGGATAAATGACAAAAGAAAACTTTCATACCTTTCTCAAATGTTATCTGATGAGAGAACATGAGACGGTTTTTGATTTTCTCTGAATCTCCAAGCTTAAACTTACAGCACGCAACGGGTAAATCTGCTTCTGTCCAACTTATTTCTAGAGGGTCCTTGGGATCAGCTTCTAACCAAGCGATCCGTAGTTTGAATCCAGATGAATAAACTTTTCTGATCTGAGCATAGAATCTTGGCATGCCGTCAATTGTATCATAAACAGCCCAGATTTGTCAACTGCAAAACAATGCGCTTCCTTATCTTTATCAAAGTTGCTAAATTCTAAATCTGGAACTTCAAAATACACAGGTTCTGAGTGATCTTCAGAGTCTGCATCATCAGGAAGATCCTTTTGTTCCTTTTGTTTATCTTTGACATCACTAGATGATTTGCTCAGTATATATCTTTTTTCTGGGCTGAAATTCGCAATCGCCTCTTCACTATTAGAATCATGCGACCTATTGCGAGATTGTTTAGAACATTCAGACTTTTTACCATTGGAATCAGTTCCTTTATTTGCAGCCCCTTTTTCTCCACCCTTCGTTTTTATATCACCATTTTCTACATTCCTATCCCTACAACTCCCAGCATCTTTAGCATCCCCAGTTTTTGTACATTGAGGGGGCTTATATGCAGGATGAGAAAAAGACGGTTCAGCCCTTTGTGGATCAACTTTAGCATTTTCCTGCTTTCCAACTTCTTCCTGTTGAGAAAAGGTGGGCGTCTGTGGGTTCACATCTTGCATACCCGCGTGAGGTGCTTGGGTTGACTTGCAGGCATATATATCAATAGCAATGAAGTATTTTGAGCAATTTGGACACTTGATTATTTTGTTTACCACATATTTGTAAGACTTGTGCCTTACCTTACACAAAGGGCAAAACGTCCAGTATGTTGGTCGGACATTCGAATCTCTACAATTGTAATCATATAAACTCCTTTTTGTGTTATCAGAAAGTATCATTTTCGCTTCTGAAATGAGTTTTAAAACCGAGTCCGCACCCGGAAAATGGCTTTTGTCAGGGTGCAAAACACGTACAAGTTTTCTGTATTGTTTTTTGATCGTTGCCACATCAGCTAAGCTTTCAACTTGAAGTATTCCATATAGGTCCTCTGCACCATTGTTTACCTTCCTTTTAGCTGCACAATGGACATCACAAACAGCTAGCATTTGGGGCATGTTTTCTAGTTCAGGAAAGACTTTTCGCGCCTTGAGAGCAAACTTCCTACCACCTTCAAATTCATTGTTCATCATCTTAGTTTCCGCAATAGTCTTGGCCCTGACCGCCTCATCTTTGTTAAACTCCATTTTGCCACGACGATCATAATGCAATGTTTCAGAATTTATAACTTCAATCCACATCACAGAAGGAGATGGCAGCATGGTTACTCCCTACAAATTAGAACACTGACAATGCTGAAAGATGAATTCATGCATATATAAGAACTAAATATACAACATAGCAGAGATTCATGTTGATCAGAAAGTAAAGATTTATGAAACATTTTCCATATAGGAATATTGGATTTTAATAATCCCAACTATTCGTCGTTGGCCGCCAACAGTCCCAACTTAAAAAATAACCACCGACGGTCCCAACTTTTAACACATTGGCCTCCAATGGACCTGACTAACAGAACCCTAATGCCGTTAGTCGCCGGAAAAAACGTTTTTGGCCGGAAAACTCATTTTTGGACGAAAAACTTAACGTTTCCGTCCCAAACCTCTTTGTAACCTTGTTATGGACCTTTAGGAACCTTTTTCTAGTAAAAGCCCCAATTATTGAAGTCGCCGGAAAACTTCTTTTGGCCGGAAAACTAACCTTTTTAGCCGGAAAACTTAACATCTTCGTCCCAAACCTCTTGTAACCTTAGATCGGACCTTTAAAAACTTTTTCAGGCCAAAAACGGTTTTCCGGCGACCGAAGACTAACGGCGTTAGGATTCTGTTAGTTAGGGTCCACTGGTGGCCAATATGTCAATAGTTGGGACTGCCAGTGGTTATTTTTGAAGTTGGGACCGTTGGCGGCCAACGGCGAACAGTTGGGATTATTAAAATCCAATATTCCAAAAAAGCTAGCTGGATTAATCAAAAACAGGTAAGAATCAACCAACCCAACCATGGATTTAAAAAGCGCGCCGAGGCGCGAGGCGCAACTTCTGGGGCTTTTTCGCTTAGCGCCTTGTATAATACTAATTTCACGTTATTTTAATTCCGAATCATAATACTAAAGTAAAAACCATGATTTACAAATAAATTGTTAATTGTTAATTAATAATTAACTAGAATTGAGCCTTGCTGGCGTCACAAACTGACCAACCCCCTATGAATCTCCGTTGACCACATAGATTACTTACTTCCACATAGTTGCGTATTTGGATTATTTTACAAAAGTTAATGTACAGAAGTTATTAGAGAATAAAATCATATTAAATGAAGAACAAAATATTATTAACAAATATTTTTTAAAAATATTTACTATTTATTCTCCTTCTACTTTAATATATATAAAAGGATTATTCTACAAAAGTTAATGTACACAGGTTATTAGAAAATAAAATCATATTAAATGAAAAACAAAATCTTATTAACAAATATTTTCAACAAATATTTACTATTTATTCTCCTTTTACTTTAATATATATAAAATAAAATAATAATAATAATATATAAATATTTTCTATATATAAAATAAATTTTAAATATAAACTAATCTCGCGTAACTTTTAGCGATATATTTGTGATAGAAAATTTGTCGCTAAGAACTTATTTTTATATTATCTTACTACAATCCGTCGCTAATTATGTCATAAAGATAATAGCTTTTTTAAAGTCTTTTTAAATTCCATCGGTAAATCCTTCAGAAAAAAAATAAATTATAACTTTTTGTAATCATTGTAAATTTCTCGATAATTTCATCACTAAAAACTCTACCAATAACGTATAACATATCATCGATAGATTAACTACTTCCATTTTACTAATAGACTTTCAGCGGAAATTTTTCTTGGTGAAAGTCCAAAATAGTTTAAAATTTAAAACTTCAAACAGTAGAAAAAAAACAAAACATATATCATGTGGAATGCTAAGCATCTGTTTGGTATGAGCCAATGGAATGAAGTAATGGAATAGATAATGAAATAGACAAATGAAAGAAATGAATCATTACCATTTCATTGTCTTGTTTGGTTTTATTATTCACTTCCAAACCATCCTGAACCTGAACTACAAGGTTAATTATGTACGCCACACATCTAACATGTAGATACTTACCTTCATTAAGCAAATCTTTTAACAACTTTTCTTTCAATACGGAAACCACAACATTGTTTGATGATGTATTATCCAAGACAGTGTTAAAGTAATCGCTAGTCGGGCAGCGAAGTGGGGACTAGCGATTAATCGAGGATTAATCAGGAATTAATCGGCGCCTAGTCGAGACTTTTACGACCATGATCCAGGTTGAATGTCATTAGCCATTCTATTCCCCATTCGTCTAGACATTCCTTAACCCTGGCTATATCATCACCCTTATAAGGATCGGTTTAAGTTTATAATTCTCTTATGAAATTTGCTAGTTTTCATCAATGAAGTGTGTTATAATTCTCTTATGAAATTTGTTAGTTTTTATGAATGAAATATGTAATTAAGCACATGTAATTGATACGTTGGATTGATATCCAACTATTTGTTGTAAACAAAACCCTGTGCTTATTTATAACAAGAAAAACTATTAGTTTTTTCTCATCCAAATATAAGTCTAGTATATCACGGTTACAGTGAAAACAAAGCAAGTTAAATTAGGGCACATTGCTTCCATAAAATCCCTAAACCCTGGTCGTTTTACAAACGAGAACGAAAGCTCGTTGGCAATAATCATTTTAACCAATAACTTTCTAACCTTAATCGGGTCAAATTTCCATGTTCTAAACATACCTTGGCCATCATCAGTTTTTTTAAACCAAGTTATGTTGATCTCTTCCCTGGTTAGCCGATTCTTTTCACATTTATGTAACATCCCAAAGATATAAAATTTGATTATCTTGTTTATTTAAATATCTTAGTATGAAAAGTGGTAACTAAAAACACTAACCTAATTAATGTTAGTCATTGTGTTAATAAAGTTTTGGTACTTAGCATGAAGCATGGTAACTATGGGTATTTAACCTAGTTATATAAAGTTATCTTTTAGTAGAAGAAAGTATCTCGTGGCAAATAAAAAAACCAACAAAACTATAAGGACTAAATGTGATACTTAATTTGATAAAAGAAGGAGAAAAAGAAAGTGCAGTGTCTAGAGTGTGTGTGGTGTGTATAGCGAGATTAGAGAGGGAGAAACCCCTCTTGATGAAACACTTAAAATTCAGCAATTGAAGTGGAAATTGGGGCTAATCTCTTGCATGTATTAAGAACTTTGATCATCTAAGGTTGCTAATCACTTGGTAAGTTGTCGATTTTACATTTGATAAAATGTGTATGAAGAATGAGTATGAAATTTGCCTAAACTTGAATGGGTTCTGATGCTATGATGTAAATTGATGTAGGAAGTTGGTTTAAAATCAATATCTGAATGAAAATATGCGTGAATTTGTGTGTGTATGTATGTGACCTAGGCAAAAATCCTCATGTAGGATGAAATGAGTTTGTTGACATGAACATGAAATTGGAGCTTTAGGTCAAATGGTGGATATAAATCAAACAATACGAGGACATGATGATGGAATGTCATTATGATTTATGATATCTAGTGGAAACATGGCAAATTTGCTAGTAAATAGGCAACTTAAATGAAGGTTAATTTGGATGTCCACCAAGTGATGAAATACCTTGAATGTTTATTATGTGAAATTGTGACAATTACTTGTGATGTTGATATTTAGAATGTAAGAATCCTTGAATGTGGTGTTTAGTGTCACATTGATTGTATAAGTATGTAATGGAATGAATTCATGGAAACTAAGTATGAATTCATTGGAAGCATCAAGTGACACAAGGCAACAAGGAACGTAAGACCGAGGTAAGTTCTTCTAACTTACAAGTTTGTTATTGATAATTGGTAACGTCCATTAAGTTGATCTTTATACGGACTATTAACTTTTAAGCGGTAATAAAGTGGCATAAAGTTGGCCCGTTGAAACGGGTCAATTTCGGTAAAGAAGGAGAAGCGAATCAAAAACCAAAGTGTAGATCTTGAATAATGTTGGATGTAATTAGTTGACATTATACGTGTATAAAATGGTTTCATGAAAAGAAAAAATTCTGGTTGATTTGCTCCGAAGTTATGTTAATAACTTGATATTTTAAAGAATGAAAACTAGAAGGTTGACCAAGTGTCATCAAAATTGAAAGATGAAATGAATTATGTTTGTGAATGATTAATTCTAATTTGTGTCGTAATGTTGTTCGTAAATCCTCTCTTTGAGGTGGTCACAAGCTTGGGACGAACACACTTATGCGCTTTTGTAACGATACAAGTCCAAACGGGTCAAAACTTTTGATTGGAAACTATTGTGGTCCAAGTTCTAGTTGGTATCTTAAGTACACGTTAAACTTATTTTTTTTTTGTATGTAAGTAATGGTCGTTTAACACGTAGGATTATGTATTTAGTTTTGGGAATGTTCAACTCAACTCCTTCAATTTTTGATAATGCTTATCTAGTGATGATATTTCGTTCTTACCTGACCCATACAATTGTCTTTTTACGGTATTTTCACTTTCCTTTTCTATTGCCCTTCTCGTCATCAAAATGTTTCCAACATTCACCGTTGAACTTCCTTTTTCTGGTTGTCACTTTTTGCTTCCTGGTATGGGTTTTATCGATGGTTTTGTTTCGGCATTCTCGTCACTAGCAACATTTGTTATATGATCCATTCTGATAAAAGTTGAAACTCTTTAATAAATTGTGATTGATCAACTATGGATATAAGAATACAAAGTTTTCAACTTCATATCACACTCGGTTCATGAGTTCGTCACATTCATCTACTGTATTATTGAAACAAAGTTTGATGTAGTTAAAATAATGTTTTTTTTTTTAAATAGAGTTATGGCCATCCATTAATCATTGTGTCTTTCTTTATAACTAACCAGGATTTTCTCGAGTTTGCAGAGTTTCAAAGCTTAAAACACACTAGAACAAGTAACACTCTCTAAATAAGACTTGTGTTTACTGCTTCTAAGAAACCCTACTCATTCATTGATCGAAAGAAGACATATATAGCAGGAGTTGCAACGTCATACTTACTTCAAAGAAAAAGAAAAAGAAAAGGAACAAGCAAGAACCAAGTCATTTAACAAGATGAATCATACTTTTAGTCAATATTAGGGTTAGGGTTGAGCTATCATAGGTTGGAATGTGGATTGTATTTAAGAGGAAGCGATTAGAATGTGGGCGGTCGTTGAAGTTGGAAAGCCCGTGAAATAAATAATTAGAGTTTTTAAATTTAAACTTCAATCCTAACCCAGTTCTAGAGGTTCTTCAACTGGACCCATTGGTTTTAACCGGAATCAAACTGGGAACCGTTTTTTGGGAAAATATGAGAACCGGCCTTAAAACACCAATTCGGTTTGAATCTAGTGAATTAGTTTTGGTTTCCCGTTAATGGCGGTTTAAAACCATGAATTGCTCAGTCCTACTTTTATGTTCATATATAAAAATGATACATAAAAATATAATAATAGTGTATGAGAACACATCTAGTGTAAGATTCATTGATACCATTTTATCTTCAAGTACACGTTTCTTCAAGATTTCTATCTTCAATAATTACACAAATCCAACTTTTAAAAATCAGTTGTTGAAAAAGTTCATTTTAAACTCAAGTCATTTATTGTTTTATTTTTTCCCATTCATACGTATTACTCCTATTTGTAAATGAATAATAAACAGGTTGATTTGAAACTCAACACCACGATAACATATTAAACAAAGCATTATTTTTCAGTTCCTTCTAGGATTCTAACAATATTAAACATATGGGAAAAGGATAAGCACCATTTTAAAGAATAAAAATTGGGCATTTACCCAAGGCCTCATCTAATCTCATCTCTTGTAAAGTATCAAGATTCATTATTCCTAGGCAATAAAAAAGGTTGTAAAATTAAGCATCTCATCCCCATCTCCACATATATTATTTTAATTATTTATTAAAAAGAATATACTTAGAAATATATATATATATATATATATATATAAAATAAAAAGATAAAAACTTTGTGTCATATAATAGAATCAGAACAAATGGCAGGTTCCCCATCCACATAATCCCACAACTCACCATCCCAAATCTACATTTGGAGATTTGAAAATTGCACATCACATAATCTTTTTTCTTGAGTCAATAACCAGGGCCATCTATGTTCAGAGGTACGGGTTAACATGAATCCACTTGGTTTCAAATTTTTAGTAGAAATATTAATACAAAATTTGGTATGAACCCATAAAAAAACATCTGGGATGAACCCAGTAATCAAATTTATAGATGGTGGAGTGGTTAAGTCATGTAGTTCCATGCTTGAGGTCACGGGTTCAACTCCTACTGGGGTTAAAACTGTTTTAATTTTTTTCAGTGAACCCACTGAAAAAAATTCCTGGATCCGTCACCGTCAATAACCCACTAATTTCACCATAATCTCTTATTCTAATCTAAACAAATAAACTATAGTTATGGCCACAATAAAGTAATTATAGGAAAAGTTGCCACTGAAATGAGAAATACAATCTTGAATCAAATCAAAATCTAAAACCATAATCTTTTGATGCTTTCGAAACATATGGTTATCGTTATTTTGGTCCTAAATGATCATAATATTAAAACTACTATTAAGGAGTGTTTAATTTGGCTAAATAAAAGTATGTTATTGACGACTATAATGTATTGACTATAAAAGGGAAGGTTATACGGTTAGGGTTAAATAATTTTTTGGGGTTGAAATTGAAAGAAATTACTCATATAGTGCTTAATTTCTCAAAAGTTAAAACCAAAAGTGAACTTTTAACTTATCTCAAAGACCGTCTGTGTAATTAACTTGTTTTATCAATAAAGCCCGTAAAAAAAATCAAAATTGCAAAACATTGCAAAACATTCGAGACCATTCGCGATCGAGCTACACTAAAGTGGTTGAGTTGATGCTAAGGTGGAAGAGGGCGCCAGACTTCATGCATTCTATAGGCGCCAGACTTCGTGCACTCTGTCCATGTACATGAGCGCACGAAGTCCATGTACACAAGCGGTCCATGAGGGAGGAGAGAACCAAATTCCATAATATAGTGACGAAAAACTCAATTATAATCCATTGAGTTTTTTCCGTCGGATTTCTATCACCTGATCTCATACCCGTCCTAAAACAAACTTAAAAATTACTTCAAAACACATCATCATCATCAATGTTTGAAATCCCGCAAATTATTTATTTCGGATCCAAAAAATCTCATAACAATAAAATAAAAACCATATGCAAAATGTAATTGTATATGATAATTGGACAAAGTAAATATTGATCCAAATCATTGCTACATCAGTTATCATCATCATCATCCTCACCAAAACACTATGAGATCTGCACTAGACATGATTACATCACCCCCTTGCATCTCTCAAATAACAAGAAAAATGAGGGAAATTTACTGTTAGTAAACATTAATAATTAATATTGGTAATAATTCCTTTTTAGAAAATTTCTAACTTGAAGATTATCTTGTTCTAATCTTTCTAACTTCTTCTGCTTGTATTATAATAATTAAATTAAAAATAACTGGAGAGAATCATGTTCATTCCTCCTTTTTGTTGCCAAATTTCTTCCCCAAAAATCAAAATCGAAACCGAAAAGCAGATCTTTGTTATTTACCTCCTTCCATGATTTCAATTCTGTTGAGCAACAAGATGATCAAGCTGCATTTGCTCAATCCATGCACTCAGCGCAGATTGATCGATTTGGTCAATCTGCAAGTTTGACTTCTCACCACCATTGCTACCGCTGCCACCTTCACCAAACGCCCTGCCACCAGCAGAACCACCGCCATGAGCCGCCATCTTTTCCAGAGGAGTTTCTTTAACAAGAGACTGAACCCATGACAGATCAGGTTCCTCCCCATTATTCCCACCGTTTTCAAAAGACGATGATCTTCGAAGCTTACCAAATTCATCCGAACTAACATTAACCCCCCACTCAGCTTTCTCATTACCCGAACCCCAATTTGACCACGGGTCAAGACCCGAGCCCGTAACACCACTGGATCTCGACCCGAGTTCCCGTGAACTCAAACTCCTAAATTGGTGTTGATTCTCGCGTGCCAACATAGAAACCCGCGAACTCATGGGTGAAATCGGGTCGATGCTTCGAGGGGACATTCGCCCCGGAGATTGCACCGAAAACGGAGTATTTTTTGGTGAAAAGTTTGTGTTGATTGGCGACAACATACTCTGTTGTTGCTGAAACTGGTTAAAAACTGATGAATTATGTCTCGGTGAAAAAACCGATTGATCAGAAAACCTGGGAGACGAACTCTCTGCTGCGAATATATCATCGAGTTTTGTCGGAGTTAACACTGACCGTTGTTGCCGGTTCAATTCATTTAAAAGCTGCATATTCAATTCTTGATCCATATCTCTAGCATTTAGCGACGATCTTAAACGACTTGACTGAAGGTTACTTCCCGGTAAATGCAAAGACGGGACATTCGGTTGAGCCCAGTTGCCATTCGCATTAGGTGACATAGGTGGCGTAAAAGATGGGCTCTGGCCCGGACCAGGCATCAAGCTCATCGCCACAGCGAAATCCAACGCACTCGGGCCGGAACTTGACCGCGGTGAGGGCACCGCAGAGCCAGTCGACACGAACAACGGCCGAAGCTCTTCTTGTGCGTGAGCGAAGAAACAGACCCGTCGGTTACAACCCTGGCCATCTTTACATAAACGGGTCCGGTATTGGGCAGGGTGTAACCAACACTCGAAAACCCCGTGCGCGTACTCGCACATATCACCTCTTCGACACGTGCCTTTTCGGAAATCGGGACATGGTACACAGCTATAATGGTATTTCCGTGGGTCCCGCCTACGCGCGTTTTCACCCGGGTGGACGAACGGGCATTCGGTCCAATCGTGAGAGTATGCACGCGAACAGGGCCGCACCTTAAACGAGTACATCCTGAACTCATCAGTTGAGTAAATGCTATTCTTGATATCGGGTAACGATGGATCAATCGGATACTCACGTTTCGGGTCACTAAAATTCAACTCCTTTAGAGAACATACGAAATCCGATTCCAGGTCGTTCTCGGGTTCCGGCTCTGTCTCCGGTTCTGGCTCCGGCAAGGGTAAAACGGTACTTTCACCATCAACGCCAAGAAGCTCTTCGAGTGTCTTTTTCATATCTGGAAACTTTGGTGAAACAACAAGCACATCCACGGGTCGAAGCCCGTTAACATCTATCAAATTCCGGTCAGCACCCGCAAGCAACAACAGTTTAACGATTTCAACGGCGTTTAAAGATCCGCCAGAAGCAGCACAATGAAGCGCAGTGGTTTTATCAACACCACATAACTGATTCACATCAGCTTTCGATCGTTCAAGAATTAATTTCAAAACATCAGTGCTTCCATACATGGCAGCCACCATTAACGGTGTTCGGTGTTCAAGAACCATTTGTTTTGACCCTTTTTGACGGCCATACCACAGTCCAACTTCATCAACACCAGAAGGGTCAGATTCGATCGATTTTTCGAACCTTTCAATGTCATTATTTGCAGCCAGTTCAAGTAAAGTAGCGAAAGTATCTCCGGTTTCAACGCTTAATTGGCTCATGTTGGCTAACTTTTTGAGAAAAATATATGAAGGTCAACGGTCAAACTGTGTACAAATAACCTAGCCCATGACTTTGATCTGCTACATAACAAAAACAAGATAAAAGATCAAAACTTTATCACACACACGCAAGAGATTCTTGATATATCTAACACATTAAAGATTTCTAAGTAAATAAATTGGGGAAAAAAGTGAAGTTGCAGAGTGATAACTAATATACTATATAAAATGGAAGATGCAGACAAGATGACAGACTAAATCTTGTACAAAAATAGATAAATATAAGTTGGGGGGCCATGGGTGGATGATAATATGCTCTTGAGAATGAAGACAAATTTATTTGTATTTAGAATACTGTGATTGATCACCTAACAACCCATCATATTTTTCCATAAAAACAAAATAATCATGTAGCAAAATTCACTTTCGTGTATCTAATTTTCTTCAGTTTGAAAAAGAACACATTTTTTAGTTTTAAACAAAAACAGAGACGGGTAGTCAAAAAAGTTGACAAAAAGTTGACAAAAAAGTCAATTGAAATGAAAAGCTAAATTTTTCATCAGAGATTGAGAACAATCGGTTCTTTCAAAGAAAAACAATCAACCCCATTTACAAAATAGTCTTTTGAATCCTTGGTTTTTGATTATTTACCATTAAGATTGCATGGAAAATGGTATTCAAGAAGTTGACTAAAAAGTCAGAATTGAAATGAAAAGCTAAATCTTATTTAGAAATTGAGCACAATCAGTTTTTTTCAAAGAAAACAAGAAAACCCATAAAAACAGTCCGTTAAATCCGTTATTTGTTGGTTATTTATCATCAAGATTGCATGAAAAATGTTATGTGTATTCAAGAAAGTTGACAAAAAAAGTCAAAATTAAACTTAAAAGTTAAATCTTTAACCAAAAATTAATAACAATCAGTTATTTCAAAGAAAAATAAAAACCCCATTAAAAACAGTCTTTTAAATCCCTGATTTTTGGTTATCTAATCATCAAGATTGCATGAAAACAGGGTATTCAATAAAGTTGACCAATAGTCAAAATTGAAACAAAAACCCAAATCTTTATTCAAAAACTAACAACAATCACTAAATCAGTTCTTTAAAACAAACCCAAAAAACCCCATAATAAAATAGGCATCAAAATTAAAAAAAAATAACAAACAAAACCCCCCAAAAATCAATAATCAGAAAGGTGTTGTACCACACGCATACCAACTTGTACTTTATCTTGCTCTGAAAACAACGAACATGCTTCATCAATGCCGTTTCTTGTCAATCAACCCACAAAGATCCCATTCCTCAACCGATCAAAAAGCAGAAATTTTTACCAAAAAAAAAACCGTTTCTTGAACTGAAAACCGGTCGGGCAAAATTCATCAAAACACAAAAAGTATGCATAACTTGTGTGTGTACGGACACACACATATAGATACAGATTTCAAAAGGGTCTTTAAAAATACAAAGATCGGAGAGTTTAAACCAGTAAACACCGCACAATCAGTTCACCGGATAATATTAATAATAAACACTTACCAGATGTTTTGGTTTACTTCATCATCAAAGGGTTTCAGGGGTTTTTAGATCTAAGAATCAGATGAAGTGAGAGAGTGATTGAAGCATGAAAAGTGAGATTTGTGAAGGGGTGATTAGAGAAGAGCTTGTTGTTGATGTTGTTCTTGCATCTTCTCCATTTCCTATGCCCCTCTTCTTCAACTGAAATAAATTATTACAATGGGAGCTAATGTTTCATATAGCGTCTATAAGTTTGGTTGAGTTGATACTTTGGGTTACTTTACTTTAAAATGTGACATTAAAGTCCTTCATATGTTATTATGAATTTTGAGCTTTTTTTAACGGCATGTTTTACTAACGAGCCAGCAATTGCTAGAAAAAAAACAAATAAAATATTACAAGAAAGAAAAACGGGTTTTACAAGCAACACACCCATGAATTGTTCACATTTCGGTTTCGATTAACGAAACACAAATTTGAGAAGATAATCTCTACTATCAAATAATGTATATAAAGTGTGGATATCATCTTCTTGTAAAAAAAGTATCTCTTTTTTATTTTTAATAAAAATATCTTAATCGCACGTATTTCTTACATCGCTTAAATGTATAGTAAAAATGAACAATCACCATTTTATTTAGAATACATGCTACAATCAACGTAGAAATCAATGGATTTTAGCTTATTGATTGTTAGATTCCTTGAAAAGAGGCCATTGGTAGGTACGTAAAGGTCATGGTGTCTTAGTATTTTCGATCTCATACATGATTTTAAAATTTATTGTATACCAAGCGCCATTCTCATCGAATAGCTAGTTAGTATCTCATTCCCGTTGGATGTTGGGGATCCATGTTATAATCTTCTGTGTTTCGAAATCATTTGTTGGGATTTAGTTACTAGAACATGAGTCCTTTGTCAACTGAAACTACATAAATTTTCAGGTATCGTCTTATATTTTCTGGTTTTAACAATTGCAAGTCTTTAAAAAGATCAAAGTATTATTTATTTATATATGAAAATATTATGTCTTGTATTTATATAATAAAATTTTATGTGTGAAGGGATATAGTGCTAGTATGTAGTAATCAAGTTGGAAATTACCAAATATTATACCATTATATAGACCTGTGAAAATTTGTAGTATTGTCATTGGGTATCTGTCTTGACACCTAATCTTAATGTTTTGGTTTTTTTAGTTTCTTCATGGGTTTCTTATATGGAGTTAATATTCAAACATCCCTCTCTTCTATCTATCTATACATACATAAATATATATAGAGAGAGACAGAGAGAAAAGGATATAAATATAAGATATATGTGAGAACGGTGAAATCTTTTTTAACTATCAATGTCCATTACCCTTTTTGTAGTTACATGTTTTTAAAGTCATTTGGCAATAAAGGTAACATGTTTAATTTTCTAAAAGTATAGGGATTGCTATATTATTTTTCAGAACTATAGGGGTGATGTTGTAGTCTATTTATACATAATGCCCTCCTTTTATTTTGTTGAAAGAAACGCCTACCCAATAAAAGCGGGATTATGTATTTCTTTGTCTTTTCTTTCTTTATTAATTCGGGATTATTCGTGTACCTAATTAAATTCTCAAGTAAACAAAATAAGATAATCGTATTATGTGAATAGTATTTAAAATAATATCGTAACTTATTTTCTTAGAAATATAATATAATTTTACAAGGTATATATCATAACAAATAAGATATTTTTTCTTTTAGTTCTCTAAATCTGATTATGGTGTTAAAATCAATAAAGTTGTTAATTATTAGAAATATAATATAATGTTACAAGGTATATATCATAACATATAAGATATTTTTTCTTTTAGTTCTCTAAATCTGATTATGGTACTAAAATCAATAAAGTTGTTAAAGTTACATAGAATAGTCTATCAAGCTAATATTGGTATATTAAAATCCACAAATTTGCCTAAAATATAAGTTCTTAAATCAACAATTGTTATCCCTTAAAAAATAAAATTTGATGAATTTTTCGTAACTGCTTAAATCATACAAAATAGATATTTAGTGGGACACGAATTCTTAACTCTAATGACTTTGTCAATTAAACCTAATCTCAACCCTTAAAATTTGAATAAATAACATTCTAACATTTTGACATACATAAATGTATACAACTTGTCTTGACCAATTTAAAAAGTAGTGTATATTATAAACAAACTTATAGACTTCAATACTCTAAAATTAGTTTTAGATATTGTTTCTTGTAGTTTTACCAAGTTTAGTGATTTTAATGTATCAAAATTTGTTTTGATAGTTTACAAGCAAAATAAGAAATTGTTTAATTATTTAATGAAATTATTCCATATTACAAGACTAAAGTTAAGTTTGTTGTTTAATTAGGACATAAAAAATGTCTTGGTATAACTTTACGTTTATAGAGTGGTTAAACTAAATTTTCTAATGTGACAATGATTTTTTTATATTCATTTTAAATGTTGTATACATAATTACTTTAATTAAGGTTAAATATAAGAACACGAGGATAATCAGTATAATTTTCTTATTACTAAAAGGATAATAAACCCCCCTCTAGTTACATTCATAAATTTATGAAAAAAAAAAAACAGTTATGATCATACCATGTATTGTGATTTTTGTTTTAAACATCTGTTTAGTCTTTAAGAATAAGATTATATCATATAGCGTTTGTTTTGTTTTTCTAATTAGTTAATTTTAATACTTTATGATTTTTTTTACAGTAACATTTTATCACAAATTTCATTTGATGCGTCTCTTTTTATATCATCACATTGGAGAGTATTTTTTTTTCATCTAAATATTTATTGGAGAGTATTTCTTTCATCCAAATATTCATGTTACTACTAAAAAATACTAGTTAGTATTGAATTATCTTGACAAACGCTAAGGTAGATACTAGATAGTATTTTTTGTAAATATTCGAAGCGCCACGTCTTATAAAAGAGAATGTAACCCTATTTTAAGATTCCTTATTCTTCTCCCACGTGTTTGTCGGATTTATCGCTTCTATATTATTCTATTCCATCGTATATGTGGCATACAAACGTTTGAGATGTGGCCATGGGTGTATAGGTTGCCAGTACACTCTAAGATAATCTTAGTTGGTATCTATTAACATCTGTTATATTATTTTTGGAGGTTATTAAGGGGTATTAAAAGCTTTACGTATTAAAAAATTCAATTAGGAGAGAGGGAATCAAGTATTGAGTAATTTGCACACACACAACAACATGCTACATATATATAGAAACGGGATCAAGAGAAAACAATTGGAATTGGAAAAACAGTGAGAACGGATCCTGGTCGAATATGAGGTGCGCTAATTGAAATGATAGGTATGATTGTCATTGTTCAAGTCCGCTTAATAGATGATGTTATAATTCATTTTAAAACAAAAGTCCACCAGATATCGCGTGTTGTTCTTTATTCTTGTTTCTTTGGCGTTTATTTTCAAAGCAATTTTTTTTTAAAATGTCGTTAAGTCCTTCAACTTAGAATCAATATTCTGCGTTTTCATTATTTAGAACTTACCAATAGCGTTTTACACCTTGTTACACATATCTGAATTATGGCGTTTTCATTAAAATATTTTAGGGTTACAGTAAATCTCTTATTTTTATTGTTTATTATTAAACTAATGGTTTGTTCGTTATGGTGTTTTTATCTTCTTCCCTTTCAGCAGCCACTTCATTTGTAGATCTGTCCAGTTGAATTAATCTCTTATATCTTATAAAGGTAAATAGCTTGGCTTTCTTGGCATTTATAAATTCATTATATTTCATTAATAATTCAAAACATTACAACTAAGACGAAATAAAGCAAACTAATAGTCTTCTGTGGATGGTTTAATCAGAGATGTACCCATCGCTTTGGTCATCACTTTCTTCAGACTCGTCATCAGTATCTATTTCATTGACATATAACGCCATAATCTCGTTTAGACTTTTTCGCATCCTATATTTAAATATCATCACAACCCTGGATGTTGTATGGTTCGAAGGTGCTAAATCACAGAGATGTTCAAGAAGGTGTAGTTTATCTATGCTTACACTTCGTCCACTGTCAATTAATAATCTACCCCGTCTTAATAAGTCACTTTCACCATTCTTGATGATTGAACCAAACTCCAATTGGTAACTGTTGGTAGATTAGTAATTTCATCATCATCATCTGCTGGAAATTTTCTTTTCAATCTTCTTATTACCGTTCGAGTCCTTTAACAATCGTTGGCCCTTTGAACCCCAAGGGCCAGAATATCCCTCTGAACGGCTTCATCCATACTAAGTATTACCTTGATGGTTTTGACCTTCACCCATCTCCTGTCAGAGAACTTTGAACGAAATGTCTCTCCGACCTCTCAAACCTCCATGCAATAACCTAAACCATTTTTGTTTTAAGTTATATAGCGTTTTAAACAATTTGTGGCGTGTTTAGACAATTTGTGGAGTGTTAAGTTTGTTTACATGTTCTACCTATATAGTGACTTTTCTTTTGCGCGAGTTACATATATATTTTTGGCGCTAAAAAACAATAGTAATTTTATTTTTTGATGTGTATTTTTTTGTATATCTTGTTGTGTGATGTAGATGCAGACCTATAATGTGACAAGTAATTATCAATTTTGAAAATATACAAAAATTCAATTGCCATAGTATGGTTTTTAATATAATAAATGTTAGTAATAAAGTTTCTGTCGTTTCAGTTACTATTTGTTCAGTTTTATCTGTTAAGGCTGTAACATGTTCCATCTATTAAGTTTGGCGTTTTGTATTTTAATGGCATTATATAGATAAAGATGGCAAAATTAAACTTTTGTAAGGCACCCTTTTGTTTTATTCTCTAGCACCTTGTTTTATACATTTCAGTAATTATTTGGAGTTTTTATTAATACGTTATTAAAGGAATTGTATTATAGTTTGTTGTTTAGCGTTTGTTGCATTTTGGCATTTTATAAGTAATTAGAGAAATAATGTATTTTATTAGCTGAAAATTAGATAACAAACCACAGAAAATGACACCAAAAAAATAGAAAAAAATTAAAAATGCTAATCCAATTTCTCATCCAAATCTTAACTGCATCAGTCTCTTCTTCTTGAAGTTTTTGTCCCCTGAACCTTTGAATTGCTTAGATAGGTGTCGATTTCCTATATAACTGAAACGCCCTGCTCTAGACGAAGTTGATCATTCAACAAAATATGGGTTTTGGTTTTTGGTGTGATCTTTTGTTGTTAACTGTTGAAGTGGTTTTGTAGATGTTGGAGACATAGATCGATGTCGTTTTTGTGGATGCTATTATTAGGGTGCGACTGTGAGTGGGTTTTTCGCTTTGATGATTTTGGTCATCATCTTCATGCTCATCCCACTCTTCATCAATTAATAACGGAGTCAAAAATAACATTTACATGGCATAGGTCTCTTCTTCTCATCCAAACCTTCCTCAAGAACAAAGCACACAAAATAACATATCACTGTCATCAGTCTCTTTTTCTTGAAGATTTGTCCATCTCATTCAGCAAAATCTTATTGAGTTATCCCCCTCACATAAGAATTCATTCAACGAAATTTCATAGAGAACAATACTGAATCTCCAAGAAACGACGTTTGCCATCTGTGGTTGTTTTAACTTTTTTGGTGTTTTAAAGTGAATGGTTTGCCAAGAAAACATGGCGTTTGTTTTTTGGTGTGATCAATAGAAGTTCCTGAGATGTTTGTAATATAAGAGTTTTTTTGGCTCGTAGTTTAGACGGGGTTTTATTTTAATAAATGTTAGTAATAAAGTATCAGTCGCTTCAGTTATTGTTTATAGTTATTGTTTGTTAAACTTTATCTGTCAAGGCTATAACACGTCCTATCTTTTTATGTTTGGCGTTTTGTATTTTAATGGCGTTTTATAGCTAAAGATGATAAAATATACTAATTAACTTTTGGTGTTTTGCAATTGTGGCATTTTGGCCTTTTATAACTAATTGGAGAAATATAGTATTTTATTATTTGAAAGTACATAACAAACATAGAAAAAAAGAATAAGTAAAGAAAAAAAACTCCTTGTCAGAAGGGATTTTGTCTGAGAAATATCCATCACTCCCCTCATCTTCTTCTTCGGATTCTTCTTTCCAGTTTCTCATCCAAGTCATCACTTTCACTTTCATTAGCCTCTTGTTCTTGAAGAGTTCGAAGCCTCCATTTGAGCATGTCATGCAACAACGCCAATTTTTGTTCATGTATGTGTTCAAACTGTTGCGTTGTGTAACTCCTCCATGAACCCAAGACCCTGCTTGGTCATAATGTTTTCAAGCATGTAGTTTTCCTGCTCCCCGTTGTCACATATAACAGTCACCATGTCAGTGTCTTCATCAAAACGCCATGATCTGATGACTGTGTTGTCACAACCCCAGATTTCCAACCCCGAAATCCATACACCGGTGGCCCGGGTGGGGAGTAGCGTGACGTCAGTTGATAATCATCATAGTCAATTAAACACGGACAGCGTAAGTCTTGGAGTAAAATTACTATTACAAACGAATGTTCGAAAATAAAAAATAATATACAGGCCGTAATAGAAGATCCACAGGCGGATCATAAATTGTACATGGAAAGAATATATGACATACTTTGGGCAGATTTAGGATTTGCAAGATCCTCTATCACTAACCGAGCACTTCCGGCCTATTTTCATATTGTACCTGCAGAATAGTCTTTTGAAAATACGTCAGCTTTCGCTGGTAAATACACCCAACCGACTCGTTTTGAAAACATTCCAAAAATGTTTTAAGTGCGTATCACACAAAATCTTTTATAACTTGGTTTAATTGATCGTCCAACCTTGTTAACAGATTTACTTGTTTATCTTACATACGGGGCTCGCACAAAAACTGAGACACAATTAACGTACACACCACTTTGACTCACGAAGGAGTCAATTCATCCCAACCTTGTGGGAATGCATAATTGAGCGTCTATCGGGTGTATGCCTACACCCACGCTAAAGTCGTGCCATTTCGATTGTAATGAGCCGAGGATATCCAGGACACGGTAGTTAACCCCTGATGTTTAAATTATCAAACAAAACTGAATTAAAACAAAATATGCGGATCTCTATTCCGAACCGGCGTTCGATTAATCCCATTTCCGACCAAGCGGTAATAATTTACCGTAACCCAAGCCGTATAGGGGAAATAAGTCGAGAGTATTTACATGAGCTAGTCTTCTTTAATTTTTAATAACTCAGCCGTACACAAAAAGGACTAAGTGCAGATAGCATTTACCGGCAAGTCTCTAGTCTGGATTATGGCATAAACTAACCAATTCAATACTAACGGTCTTATTTAAGTCACAGACTTAGACCGACTAGCGTACTTGATCAAAACTATGACGCTAGATTAAAGGATGATTGGATAGAATGTAGTTTAAAACCGACAAGTACCTTGACTTGTATAATATGGGTAAACTATATACATTCTGGATTTTGAAACTTAAATGATAAGGTTAAACCCTTTCGGTTAATTTCCGGAAAATAGTTACATATACGTAACTATGCGCTTAATAGCGATATCGGGTAACCGGATAAGTCATGGACAAGTTCTATATGCCATTATACTTTAAATAAGTTAAATATCAGTAGCATATCAACTTGTATGCCCGTTAAGGTTTTAAAATGAAATTATGCCTTATAGGGGCATTTTGGTAATTTTATACATAGTTTATAAATTATTTGGGATTCTGAGTTTATAACATGTACCTACTGTGAATATGTTTAAAATAAGTTTTAAAATCAGTAGGTATCAAGTTTTGGTCAATAATATGGTTTAAAACCATACTATGCGCCGAAACGGTGCTTATATCGTAAAATGACGCTTTTACGCGAAAACTGACATTTGGATCAGATTAAAATGTTTAAAATATGTTATTTAGTATAAAATATCAATAGGTAAATGATTTACCTTGAAAAGATTGATTAAAATCATTTTATGAGTCACAAGGACTAAAACCGTCATTTATCGACATAGTTTAAGGACCTGCTTGAAAACTCAGTTTATAACTTGGTTTAACATCCCAAATAATCCTACTTATAATACTACGATCAGTAGAAACTCATTTTCAAGTTTATTACCATTTAAAACCTTGTTTTATGCAAAAGGACATTTTGGTTAAAATGGCATAATATGGAACTTGTGCATAAACTTAGATTCTGATTATGATCATGTAATATAACCTCATAGGGTTATGCTAATTATATTACGATCATAATGCAACTTTAGCTCAGTATCTAACTAATCTAAATCGGGTCAGAATCGAAAGTCAAAGCAAAAGTCAAACTTCGCGACTTTCGGTTGCGAACCGACCCTAGAACTGAAATTGACGAGCCGAATGTTCTAACCAACTTGTTTAAGTGTCAAAACAGGTTTCGTAACATATATAAGATCAATTTATCATTTTTCTCGAAAAATGGCTGTTTGACTTTTTATTTACATAACTTTGACCTGTCAATTGGTCTAGCAAACGTGATCTTTAGGCGGTGCCCTTTATAGGGACTAGCACTTACCTTATTACGATCACTTAGCCATGTTCATTCAAACAAAGGCTGGACCATAATGGTCTTAACCGAAAGTCAAAGCGTTTTACGAAAACGCTTGACTTTTGGCTATAAAAGCCTATAAACGAAAATGCAAGAGCAAGGAATACTTACAAGAGGTTCCTACAATGCAAGAGAACTAAGTTGGATGCTCCTTTCAGCTAGGAACTTCTAGAGGAGTGAGAAGAGTTATTTTTAGAAAGGTGCAAGTTCAAATGGTGAACTTGATCGCCTATTTATAGTTGGAGAGCTCAAAGGAGTGAAGCCAGGTGTTTAGGGGTGTAAGAGGAAGCTTACAAATGTCCCAAAACGTGCATAGCAGTTTGGGAAGCCATGGTTTTGAATTAATGGTTTTGGAGTTTTGCTTGGAGACCAAACAAAACTTTCTGCAACAGAGCCTTTCTCGTGAGAGACCCAGGCCTGGTCTCTCGCGGCCGCGACCGCCCCACGGCCATTTCAAAAATTGACACTTTTGACCCCTAAACTTTATAAAGCTCCTAAAAACCTTTTTAAACACCTTTTTGGCACTTTTAGCCCTCCGTAGCCAATACTTGGCATACCCAGGATTATGCCCGGATATTGTTGTTCTCGGTTCGTTAAAAGGTCACTCAGAGGTATAAATTAAAATGTTGACACTTTAATCCCTCCATTATCCAACTTTCACATATTTACAAAATGAACTCTCTCGTCCAACAAATGGCACGTATGAGAGTTTAGGACTTCACAAAGGATCACTCAGAGGCTTATGATAAGCATGTTGATTCCGATGTCACTAAGAGGCTGGGCATGTTGACATATCAGTCACTCAGAGGCATGTTTCAAGCATGTTGACGTATCAGTCACTCAGAGGCTAATGATTTAAGCATGTTGACATATCAGTCACTCAGAGGCTGTTATTTATGCATGTTGACATCGGTTCGTCACTCAGAGGCTCAACTTGAGCTGTCCTTTTTAGGTCTTTAACAGACTATTTTTAAAAAATACAACACGTGTCACTATATTATTGGACACGAATTTTACAGGGTGTTACATCCTCACCCCCTTAAAAGAAATCTCGACCTCGAGATTTTATTCAAAAAAGATGGGGGTACTTTTGTCGCATAGTGGACTCAACCTCCCATGTATACTCAGGACCTCTAAAAGCGTCCCACTTAACCTTTACTATAGGTATCATCTTTCTTCGTAGCTTCTTAACCTGTCGATCCTCGATCGAAATTGGTTTCTCAATGAACCTCAGGTTTTCATCAATTTGCACATCCTCGTGCGACATTGCTAGCGACTCATCGGCTAGACATTTCTTAAGGTTAGATATGTGGAATACATCATGGATACCACTAAGTTCCTCTAGCAACCTGAGCTTATAAGCTACAGTGCCGACACGTTCGATTATCTCGAAGGGTCCTATATATCTAGGGCTTAACTTGCCCTTCTTTCCAAAACGCATCACACCTTTCCAGGGTGATACTTTTAGCATGACTTTGTCCCCTACTTGGAACTGAAGAGGTTTACGCCTCTTGTCAGCATAGCTTTCTGCCTATCCCTGGCAGTTTTGAGACGATCACGGATTTGCATAATCTTTCCGTGGTCTCCAGGACAATCTCAGGTCCTGATAGTTGGGCCTCCCCAACTTCCGCCCAGCACAGGGCGTTCTACATTTTCTCTCATACAAGGCCTCAAAAGGAGCAGCCTTGATGCTAGTATGATAGCTGTTCTACATAAACTCCTAATGATACTTTAAACGTTTTTTTTCACAATTTTCAAAAACTTTATGAAATGCTACCTACCAACTTAGTCGGTCTAACGACCTCTTGCCCTCGATTTTCATAACTCATCCAATCGCAAAAACACACTCATTTTATACTACCATTCTAAAGACATTTTATTCCCAACAAGAAACCAACGAAAGCTTTCTCTTACATACGTATAAGTCCACTTTGCTAAAATACTTTTCAAGACCCAAGTTTTCCACGAAAATTATCAAAACACAACTTTCCTTATATCAATATAAAAATAAACCAAACTCACTATTTTACAACCTTTTCAAAAATCGCTAATACGCAATCTACATCTGAACACATGGGCAAGAAAATTTCATAAGATTGGATAACCTACAACGTATGCGAATAAAAAAATTTAAAACAAAGTAGCATTTCTTTTTACAAACCACATCTTACATAAAAAATTAATACTTTTCTCAATATTCACCCAAGATTCACAATTCTAGTCCTTCATTCCCGACAAACCCGACTTATTTTATTTCAACCAACTGAATATTTTGACTCAAGCAACCATACAAATGCATATCGCTTTACACGTTTCCATTTATGCAGTCAATATTACATGAAATCTTACACATATCACGACTACACTTCGTATTTTACACACTCGCAACTTCATGGTAACTTATATATGCTAAATCTCATTTTATTCCACCTAACGCTCGATACTACATGCTAATGTTATACGTATTTGTCTTCAATCATACTCAAAATTTATACATTTGCACTACTTGGTAGTCATACTTGAAATCTATAAGTAGGCATAACCAGAGTGGTTTCGCCTACGTTCGACACACTCATACATACATACATACAATCATGCTTACATACTTAATTTTTGTACGCTATCTTACACACACAGTTTACTTGTAATACTAAAATGTAACCTAGCCCGTACACTATAGTACAAACTATGCGAATCATGCACAAACCAAAATAATCGCGGGTGTACACGAGATTATATTGGTAGGCGCATGAAAACCGTAGTGGGTTCTACTGTGTATCGCAACACGAAACGTAACATGACACCAAGTAGCGAAACAGACGTAACATGGTGTGAACATGGTGGGTACGCCGCTGGTACTTCCTATATATAAGTGTCCCTACCATGTTAACAAACTTTCACAAAACGTGCCATTCAGTGATTTCCCGGACCTTGTTAAATACATTTGATTTATAACAATCTTTGGTGACCCAACTTCGAAATGCTTGGTACTCGATTATCCATGACAAAGCTTCATTCTCAAAATCGTTAGCTTTAACAGCTACAACTATCACTAGCAACTCTCCACTTTTGTGTTCGTATTTCGTTCAATATCCACACCATTCTTACCTCTCGCTTACACACACCGAATCGTTCATACGCTCTCATACCACGAATATTCCCAAATTCTCCCCTTAACATTTCATCCAAACTTTATTTTTCAATAAATCGGCCTAAACAATTTATCCATTTTTACAAACATCCTCAACAGTTCGATTTAGTAAAAATACTTTTAAGATATCTTTCGTTCTTTATTACGCGCAAACTTCAACGAAATGGCCTACTACCGCTAAATCTTTTTTAAACCATAACTACCTGCCATCCTAGCTTCTCACCTATAAACATTTTTTCTACGTGTGATTTTACTAATACGCATTTGAACCAATGAAAAATTTTCGTACAACCTACGGTGCGGCCACACATTTTGTCAAACTACATCCTTACTTACACAAAAACTTTTTAGGTCACGTTCTTTTAAGAATTTCTCCCAACTTAGTTGTTCAAACTCGCTTTGCACTACACACACATAACATCTTACTTATTCTTGCACTCACTTACGTTTGAAGCCTGAAAACGTCTTAGTCAAATGAATTACTTTTACAAACCTAGCTTTTTTATCTCCCGCAATTTCCATACATTTCAACTCTTTTATACATAAACCCCACGTAGACTTTAAACTTCAAATTTTGATTTTAGCCAAACATTTTAATCAAAATGTCTTTTTCCAAAAGTCTTCCTCTTGGATAAATTTCGGGACGAAATTTCCTAAAGTAGGGGAGACTGTAACGCCTCGTATTTCCGTATTCCTATTTTTAGAAAGTTCGTATTCGCATTCTATTTTTAGAAACCTTACAATCGTACTCATCTCAGTTATCACAATTTGAGGCATTAATCATAATGGAAATTCATTTTTATACATATATGTGTTATATTTCATATTTGTGTTATATATGCAATCATTATTTAAATAAGTGTTTATACGCAAAACCGAGACTTAAAATACACTTTGGATACCTAAAAACAAGTTAAAATACAAGAAAACGCATAAAATAACCTAGTTACAAAGTGCAAGGACTTAAAGTGACCAAAACCAAAAGATTTTTCATATCTTTTCTCCTCCAATCACCTTCCACCCTTTTTAAGCCAATCATATTTCCCCATTCTCCACCTCTTTTCTCCTCCAATCACCTTCCACCTTCATTAACCCCCAAACCCAATCCCCATTATAAAAAGGAGTCTCCATACACTCCTAAACACATTCAAATCACTCTCACATCTTCTTGGTTACTCTCTAAATTTTCAAGACTTGGCAGAAAGTTGCAACCATTCTAAGTGTTTTAGCTCACTTTTCTTCTTATTTTCTTATGTTTTCCTCTTTCTTTCTACTTGGATAACCTGTAGGAAGGTTTTCACAGCTTGCTTTGGCAAGCTAAGGTGAAACCTCACCACATTTGAGGTCCAAGTAGGATTAAAATTCTGCTTTCATTTATACTTTGTATTTGCTTTTCTTGATTAAAACTTGTTTGAATCTTGTGCCTACTTGTTCTAAAACCTATCTAAGGTTATGAGACTTGTTAGGAATAAATTCTTATGAGTTTAAGAGGTGCAAACACCTCTAAACTTTCTGGTTTTGGAAGGGTTTATGCAACCGACAAGTGATGAAACCATCCAAGCTTGCCATGAAGTTGATGGCAAGACTTGTGTTTTGGTATATGTGTGAATACTTGGAAGCCTTGGCTATCCTAGCTTCATTCCACCACCTCACTTGATGTTTTACAATTGCTATCCCAAGTGGTTTGCTAGCTTGAAAGTGACATAACCCCGTCAAGCCTTTGACACTTAGTTAACTCTTTCTATGTCGGTGCCGCTCTACCCGGGTTAAAGGTTACTTGGCTACTTGGTATAGTAATTATGGTACATATCCTTTTCATTCATGACCATCCGAATTATCCTTGTGATAATTTGTGTATTGGTGAATCTTACAATGAGGTTAAAGGATGGTTATCCTCCTACCTCCATGCATGACTTATATGACAATCTATGATATCCTTGAAAGACTTAGCTTAGAATTATTACATAAACTATACGATAAATATATATACATAACCGAATCCTTAACAATGATCAACATGGTTACTTGTCATAGTAATAGGTTATATTATCTAAGTGTGGAACCTCTCGTTAACGATTCTATTGGGTATTTTGACCTATGAAATCACATCAACCCATACAGGATTTATAGTGTCAAAAACGAGTGTTTAAGACTAGATAATTACTTTGTGTATACATACTTTTGTACTTAAATTCCAATCCGAAACCTTTGTTAACATTCCGAATGCTCACACACCTTCACTTTCCTATTCACATCAACTCACCAAAACACGGATAATCGGGAAGCTTGCAAAATTGTGAGTATACATGACCCTTTTACTTTTCGACACTTTTTGGGTGCAATACTTATTCCTTATTAAAAACGCACACATACACTTTCAAACATGCTTACAAACAAACAATCCGTCATATATGCTTAATACGTTATGCTAGAATTCATATATGCTAGAATCGTTACATGTGTTATGCTTTGTCATTAACTTATTTCAAGCGTCCCTTAACATTTATAGCGCTATAGGAGTAACGCATCGCCCGTATTCGTGAGGTCATGTTAAGTAAACAAAACGGTCTAGTAATTGCTATGATTAGATTACGCTAGCGGTAAGCATTGGGTTGACACGTATAGTTGCATGCTAGTATTGTATGATAATTTAAGTTACTATTATGCCATGTGGATTCGTTTAAACTTTTATACTTACGCTAGTATTCGAAATTGTATGCTCGCCAATACTTTTGTATTGAAAAATATACTTTAATACGTATTGCAGGAATTCTATGATGATGACGACGAATGGAACTTGATAGGAATGACTAGAAACACAACAAACTTTAAATTCATGTTTATAGATTAATCATGCAATATTTGTTGTATTTTTGTTTTCCGATTCATGTACTTGAACCATTAGCAATGAAATGAAATATTATTTATTAAATACTTGTCACATTAGTGTTATGAAGTCTCGAGCAGTCTAATTATGTCAGCCTCGATGATTTCGCCATCGGTTGGGGTGTGACAATTGAATATAAGAAGAAGAACATTAAAAAATAAACGCCCTTTTCAAATATTACTTTAAGAAAAAAAAACTCCATTAAAACAACCATAAAGAACGAAAACGCCATATCTGTTACATGATTTTGCTGGAAACAAATATGAAAACAACATCAGAAATTACTTTGTAGAACAAAATTCACATTACACGTCATAGATCTCGAAAAGTTTGGAGAGGAGGAAACAACTAATACGAAAATCTTTGGAATTTTGTTTGAAACGAAATTAAAAAGCCTTATATTGGGAGGAAACTACACAATAACAATCGTACACTGCATATCATTTAGCGCCCCCGCCACGTGTTCTACCAGGATCCGTTCTCACGTTTTCACACTTCCAATAATTTTCTCCTGATCCCGTTTCTATACACACACACACACACATTTTAATTAATTTAAGGGCGTTAATCGGGTTAAAGCATTTCCTTGGTGTGAGGTGAAATGAAAGAGGGTCAAGTGGGTGACGTAGTGACTACATGTAGTTAAGGGGCGTGAAATATATCCCATGACCTAACATCTGTGATGTTAACATTGACATGGCATATTAATTGATTTTGCACACCACTCTTTCCTTGTGTTAAGGCATTAAAGGAGTTATATAATATTAACCGAATGTTAAGAGACTGAATTAATTATTATTTCCTTGTTTAACCAAAACCATAAAAAGTAGTGTTAAATGAAGTTAACATATTAAATCATTTTCTTGGAGTGAGGCATAATGAAATAGAAAAGAAAGATTGACGTGACACTTAGATTAAGTTAAGATGTGTTAAAGTATACGAAACGACCTAAAATGTTAGTTAAGTGGTATTTAGTGTAAAAAAAATGTTGAAGAAACTACTAAATACATTATTTTAGACTTAATCACCAAACGGTGCTAATTTAACTAAAGACACCATTATAGTGGAGATAAATATCAAAGAATCATTTTTATATATAATATTTAAAGTAAAATGTACAAATATTTTTAATTTACATTACATAAATCAGTAACATTTTTGTGTAGGATATTATATCTCATGTTTTGAGGGGTTTTTTAAAAAGAGAACTTGAATTTTTAACTTTAACCCAAAAGCTTTTTATATTTTGCAATTTTAACCAAAATAAATTGTTTTTTTTTTTCATTTTTAACTCAAAACTTTTACTTCAGTTTTATCTCACAAAATTTTTACCTTTAACTTTGGTCTTCTTTACTTTTCATCTTTCGCAAATTTCCGTTTTACCTTTCGTTCTGAATTTTGCGAGTCAAAACGGCGCAACGTGGGTGCCTAGTTCAACGTTTTTTTTGTTTCGTTCAAAATTTTGCGAGTTAACACGACGCAAAGTGCATGTGTGGTTCAATATTTTTACGTTTATTTTTTCCGTTTACACCCCCACCAGAACGCGGGGGGCTTAGTTCTAGGTACTTCTTTAATATTCATATCAAACTTTGCTACATACATGTATCAGGCAGTGCTTAAATGGAGACGTAACATAATACAAATGTTTTACCAATTGTTTAATGTGCGTACTTAAATATGCTTATGCTCAATATCAAGTATCTTACTGTACATGTATTTTAAATTATTGTTTGTAATTATTTATTTCCAGTAACATGCTTTTCAAAAGCAGAAGACAAGTGAATATAAACTTCCTTTATGTCAATTATTTCAACTTTGTGACGATCATTCTTCCAAGGTATTGAAAGTATGGAGAACATTTTTATTCTATTTTTATTTACAAAAGTTGTCGAAATTATTGAATTTAATTATTTATTCAAAATGTTAACATTGTTATGATTATAATTCACATATTATCATAATTAACCTAAAATAAAGAACCAACCTTAAACATAGAATAGCCTATTAACATTTACATTTACATTATTATTTAACTACTAACCTAAAATAAAGAACCAGCCTTAAACATAGAGTTGCCTATTAACATCTACATTATTATTTAACTATTATGGATAACACACGATTGCATAACGTGCTATTATATCTCATCGATATAAATATAATATAATAAGTGTAATTTTTCATGCACTTAGGTAATGGCAAAAGTATGTTGTGTCTGCTTAGTGGTTCAATTATTATATTTAGCATCTAAAATACTTATTATATTTTAAAGTTTTGAGTTTATTATATTTAGCATCTAAAATACTTATTATATATTTTAAAGTTTTGAGTAATGACCAATCTAAGTTATTTGAACAATTAGGTAGCGTTCGGTTTATAGAATGGAGTGGAATGAAATTGAAATTGAAAATGGAAATGGAATTGGATTTTTATTGAACTCCCACAATGTATTGGTTGATATAACTAATAATGGAACTGAAATTTAAGTTATGCAAAATGACATAACTACCCTTTAAAATCAGCAAATATAAAAAGCCACACAAATTTATATATTTTTTACAAAAAATCTTTAAAATTAAACTAGTATCCCCACCCCATAAAAAAAAGATGACACCAAAACGTAACATATTACTTTCTAGAAAAAAGTAAAAAAAAGGTAATTGTTACCATACTTCTCAATCTACATGCTGGAGTTTTGTCGTTGAAAACCTTCTCTTTACACCTTATGTTCACTGGTAAGTAGAAATTAATACATTTTGAGATGATATTGTAAATAATAATTCATATTTGTAAATTATACATAGATAAATACATTTTGAGATTAAATGTGGTATAAAATACCCTCTTAACAACACCTAATGTTGACCTGTGAATTAGCTCATAATCAGCCCTCCTGCTTTTATTTGAGATGTTTCGTAGCCCATAAGTTATAATCTTTCGGTAATATATCAATCTCTTAACTTCTATATTATCTCATATATATTTAATAGTTATCGAGTATAGTAAGAATAAAGGTAGATGGAGCATCTTTGGGTACCCTTGTTCGGATATACCCGTGCACCTACATCACAATCACCCTTTCGGGTTTGGTTCAAGGGCAATACTCACTAAAGGTTCAAGCCTTTTTTCAATCATTGACCAACGCCACTAATGTCGTTGTAGTATATATATACTACAACAACATTAGTGACGTCGGTCAATGATTGAAAAAAGGCTTGAACCTTTAGTGAGTATTGCCCTTGAACCAAATATATATATATTTATTAATTTTACCTTATATGTCACGATCTTTTTACTACTTTACTCCACCAAAATTCAAATTTACTTTATATGTCACAATCCTTTTACCATTTTACTCCACCAAAATTCAAAAATTATATCATTATATTTTACACACACAAAACCATATTTCTCTATGGATTTAAAAAAAAAGTTATTGCAAGCAAGAAAAGTTCTAAATCTCAACGAGCCACTTCTAGTTTAGGAGAAGGTGGTTCAAGCTTAACTCGTAAACAATATAAAACGTGAAAGAATACAAAGGAATAATTATTTTATTCACAGTAATGCAAATTATATACACGATGAATGGGCAAGAGATTTGGAGAGAATATCTCTTTTATAAAAATAGATACAACAGTGAATATTTGGTCAATCATGATTTGAATTTTAAAATCATCTAGGGTCCAACACGGAGCTCGGAGCAAAATCGTTCAAAAGAGGTCTCGGTAAGCTCTTGGTGAAGATGTTGGCTATCTGGAGCGTGGTCGGAACGAACTTTATATGTAACTGACCGGCTGAGACCAATTCTCTAATGAAGTGATAATCAATATCAATGTGCTTGGCTCGTTTATGAGATACTGGGTTTTGGCTTAGAAATAAAGCACTTTTGTTGTCACATAAAAGAGTTGGACGATCCGGCAGAAGCGCATGCAGTTCACGAATAAGGTGAGTTAACCAAATAATTTCAGTTGCGGTTTTGCCATGGCCCGATACACAGACTCGCAACTCAAGCAGGCAACAATTGGTTGTTTCTTTGCACTCAAAGATACCAAGTTTCGCCCAAGATAGATAGAATAACCGTAATGGAGTGTCTTTCTCTATGCAACGTGCCCAATCGGCATCGGAATATCCAACTATGGATGTTTTTACGGGTCTGTCAAAGGTTAAACCATAAGAAAGTGTTCCTTTTATGTAACGTAGAATTCTCTTTACTAGATTGAAATGACAAGTTGTTGGTATCTGAAGGAATTGGCTAGCTTGATTTACCGCATATGATAGGTGGGGGCGGGTGTTGTGAGGTATCGAAGAGCTCCAACTAATGAGCGGTAAAAGATTGGGTCATGAAACGGTGTCAGTTGTGGTGAGGGGTGTGGCGACTGGTTTGGCACGTAGAAGACCTACTATAGAGAGGATGTCATAGGCATATTTGGCTTGACTAAGAAAGAGCCCAGAAGAGTTTGAAATGACTTTTATACCAAGAAAACAGTTTAAAGTGTCCAAGTATTTTATTTTAAACTCTTTGTCTAGACGATCAGTGAAGACTTTGATAACATTTGAACTATTGCCTGTAAGTATTATATCATTAACATAGACAAGTAGATAAATTAATATGTTGTTGGTTTTGTAGATAAAAAGAGTAGGGGTCAGCTTGACTACAATAAAAACCGAGTGTAATAAGAAATGAACTCAATCTTTGAAACCAAGCTCGAGGAGCTTGTTGAGTCCGTAAAGGGCACATTTAAGTCGACACACATGATTTGGAAACTTGGTGTCCACAAAGCCCGGCGATTGTTCCATGTAAACGGTTTCGCTTAGATGTCCGTTTAAAAAGGAATTATTTACATCGAGTTGGCGAAGTTGCCAATTGTACATTGTGGCAAGACTGAGTACCACTTGAACTAAACCGGACTAAACGTATGAGAAAAATCAAGACCAGGAACTTGTGTAAAGCCTTGCGCGACTAGCCGCGCTTTATAACGATCAAGAGAACCATCCAATCCGATATACCCATTTTGATCCAACGACATTTGAGCGAGTCAGACCTTTACAAGATCCCTTGTATTGTTGTTTTGAGAGCGGTGAGTTCATCTTGCATTGCCAAAACCCAATTCGAATTTTTGGAGGAAGGTTTTATACCTTTCGGAATATGGGATGTAAATAAAGCATGATGAAGATGATCGCTAGAAAAATCTGTTAAATTAGCAAAGTGTCTTGGTTTAAAAATCCTAGATTTTGAACGGGTGTGCTTGGAGTGAGTTGATGTAGTTGGTTGAGTGTGACATTGAGTGGAGGCAGCCTGAGATACGGGGTCAGATTGTGTTTCGAAGAGTAAGGGAAAGTTTTGTGTTGGACTTCAAATGTTTGTTGGTCTGAAAGTGTTTGTTGGGCCTGGTGTGTTTGGTGGAGGCGTGGGGTTTGGTTGAGCCGTGGGACTGTTTGACGAGTTTGGGTGAGATTGTGGGTTGTTTGATGTGGATTGGGGTGGTGATGGTTAAGGAATGTGGGTTGTTTGTGATGTAGAGATTGTAGTTGGGCTTGTATCATGGACATGAAAAATATTACAAGCAGAAGTATGTTTGTGTGAAGTGGAGTTTGAGTTGGAGTGTGTGTTAGGAGTTGGAGGACCAGGGGACGGAATGGAATCCTAGAAGTTTGAAAGAAGAAGTTTTGTTTCATCAACATTTGCAAGAATACCGAAGAATGGAAAGTTTTCTTCATCAAATTTTGCATGACGTGCATGTAAATTCTAAATGTCGTTGGATCGAGACAGCATAGCCATTTTGGACTATATCTGATGAAGATGCAAGGGACACTATGTCACACCTCAACCCACAATAGAAATAAAAGTCGGGGCATAATTGGGTTTTCACCAAAACTCATGACATTTACTATATTTAAGTTTCATATTTATTACTTCAAAATTAAAAGAGAATATCCAAACACATAAAAACAAACAAACACAAGATAAATGTTCTAAACAAGAAATATTTTATTGATCTTCTAAAGCCAATCCTAAGTGTTCCTCTCCTCGGCCTGTCCACCTGTACATGTGTAAAATAAAGTTTTGGGTCGACAAAAGTTGGCGAGTGAATCTAAATTAAACATTTTAACGAATTAGTTATATTGATTAATTTAATAAAAGTGTGCATGAACCAAATATGAGCATATGTATATATAATCTAACCACAAACCACATAACATCAACAATGTATACATGAGCATGATAAATGATGAACTGTGAGATTAAGGCTCAATCAAACGGAGCCGATCTAATGAGGCACGTGATGCTCAACTCGTATCCAACGAGGAACTGATGGGCCTTATGTGAATGATTGCACTGAAATGATAAAATGTAACCACAATGCAAACAACAAAAATTTCACACCCATTAGATCATATGATGGTGTTAGCAAAGTGTTTGAATAAATAAAATATGTAAACGACACATGATACACCCCAAAACACGAATAAAGGGAATTTGTAAGGATTCACTCACCGTGTGTTAGAACTTTTGAGACTGTTGGTGTTGATTCTTCAATAGTTTGAGCTAGTTTGTAATGGTTAGACAAAGTTTAAAGGGTCAAAAGTGTAACTATGTGAAACTTGTTGATGGCGGCGTATTTAGCAACCAACGTATTTAATAAATACGCTGGGTAGTCATTTTGTATAATATGATGATCAATGCATGTATGTCCAAGTTTCTTAGACAGATTTTGGTGATCTTCTTGTGTTGTGATTTTTGCTATTGTGCTCTCATCCGAATATCCAGGTGCTGTATTGATTACATGTTATTGGGATTTCATATACAACACTAGTTGTTTGATCCAAACAAGATTTTTCATCTTCTTTGCTTGGTTTTTCTTAGTATTTGCACATTCAAACAACTAATTCATAGTTGTTTGGGTGAAAACAATCAACCACAGTGATCCGAATCTGTTTTGGGACTCACAATTTGGTATCAGAGCCTTTGTGCTCTTGATTGTTTGAGTTTTTGTTAAGATTTCGTCAAGTTTTGAAGTTTTACAAAAGTTCTCAAAGTTTCATGGTTTTTCAAAATTTTGGGATTAAAATGGCTTGATCTGGTGCGTTTAATCTTTGGGTTGTTGTTAATCAGTAGTTTGGTAAATATTTTGGTCATTTAGCTGCAAAGAAACATGAATTTTGGGTCGTTTTTGGGTGATTATAGGGTTTTTGTTCGTACTAAAACCCTTCTGGGCGTATTTAATGTTGAAGCTAGCGTAGATATATTTGAAGTTGGCGTATTTATTTTGAATCTAGCGTATTTAACTTGAATTTTGCGTAGTTAACAACTACGCTGGTTCTTAAATCAGCGGAGTTATAAAATTGGCAGCGTAATTGTCCAGCGAATTTACTCGAAGGCGACTTCGAAATCCGTGATATTGATCCTCAGCTATCATCGTGTTCAACGAAATTAACTAAACATTTGCTTTTCAAATATCCAACGGATTTAGCTTTTTGTAGGACAAAATCGCCGATCCCATCAGCGTAATTGTTTCCAAGTGCAGCGTAATTAATCTCTGGTCCAGCGTATTTACCTCCTAGTGAGCGTAATTGTTCTCTGATTCAGTAAATCTCAGCGTAATTGATCATCTCTCATCCATCATGTCTCTCAATCAACTCAATCTGATTGCTCAAGCCGAACTAGAAACTGGAACTGCTACAAGGCCACCAAAGTTGAAAGGCTCGGAAGATTTTAGCAGCTGGAAAAACAGGATCAAGTCATTTTTTGAGTATACTGATTATACTCAATGGATGTCAGTCACTGTGGGCCCGCATGTTCCCATGATAATACGTGACGACATTCGTACTATCAATGAAGATCTTTCAACATTCACAGATGAAGATAGGACACTCATTCAACGTGACAGGAGGGCTCGCGCTGCTCTCACTATGGTTCTGTCAAAGGATGATAACAATCTGTTTGAAGAATACACCTTGGCACATGAACTGTGGTTGGCTCTAATCGATCATTATGAAGGCAATGAGGAACTCAGGGAGAATAAACGAGACATGATGCAAAAGAATATGATATGTTTGGAAGTATTCGTGGTGAAAGCTTGTCCGACCACATAAGCAGATTTCTGGGGGTGTTAACCAAGATGAAGAAGGTGGGAAACCCACTTGCAAATTATGCATCGATCAAGAAGCTGCTAGATTCTCTACCAAAAGAATGGAGTCTTTCATGCATGATGATTAAAAGAACTTTCCTCACCAGCACAACTCCAGTTACTCTCTCAGAATTGATTAACACTTTAAAAGCCTTTGAAATGGACACGTGAAACGAGAGATGAATCAAACTGGATATTCTCAAAGACGTCTCAGCAAGCTGCTGCAACCTCGGTCCCCAAGTATATGGCATTTCTTGCTCCTGTCACCTCATGGGATCAAATCCCCAAAGTGCTGTCGAATCCTATTCAAATGCTTCCGCAAACTCTGTGAAGGCCTCGTCATCTTCTGAGAAGACCACCGTGGCCAGCGACACTCAAGCACTTAAAATTTCCACAGAACATGTAGCTCTTTTTAATACTTTCTTAAGTAGCTATGAGGCGCTTATGTCAGGAGAGTTGAAGAGAGAATTCATAACAGCAGAGGACATGTATCAAGTAGATCCAGACGACATGGTGAGAGATGGATCTGAAGTGGCAGATGGCAATGATCACTCTACGGTTGAAGAAATTCCAAGATAAAACAGGAAAGAGGTTGGCTCTTGGAAAAGCTGGATTTGACAAATCCAAGCTTAGATGTTATAACTGCAAAGACTTGGGCCACTTCAAAAGAGAGTGTCCGTTGCTGAAGAACGAGAATACCGAAATCAACCAGACAAGGAGGCCGATTGCCATTGAAGGAAATAATAATGCTGCTGAAAATAATCATAAGGCTTTAGTGGTGGAAGATTATGATTGGTCGGAGGAGATAGCTGAGGCAAAGGTGAAGTAAACAAGGCCCTCATGGCAAACATTACCACTGTCTCTGCCATGTCTGCTTCAAATGGTGTTGAAAAACAAACCTCCAAGATTCCAAAAGATGACACTGGTTTGAAAACATCATCTCTCCTGCCTCGAGAAGAGACAACAGAAAGCTGAAATGAATGAGTCGAAGCCTGTTGTTCAAGAAGTCATCAGTACCAACAAGAATGCACGGTTGGAAATCCTCTACCGCCATGAAATCAGAAGCCGAAGATAAGGATTTGGTAAACAGCATTCCATATAAATTTAAAGCAAAGCTGTGCTCAAAACCATGTTTGAACGTCGTGGCACACTACAAATCACTCAACCATGATGTATTAAAGAAAAAGAAAAAGTTTTGAAAATAAATCAAGAACTGAAAGAAAATGAGGCTGCATATCAGCGAAAGTTGAATTCAACCATAGCTGAAATGCAGACTCTAAATAAATTTGTTTTCAGAAAAGATTTTATCATAAATGATTTGACCGAAAAGCTAGAAAAATCTCAAAACGAAAACAATAAGTTACAAATCATTATTGATAAATGGAAAATTAGCCAAAAAGCACTGGTTGACATTGTAAACTGCCAACGACCGACATTCATAAAAGGATGGAATTGGATATAAAGATAAATTCGGAAACGAAAGAAAATTATTTCCTCCTCCGCATAACAAAAATTATGTTCCTATGCATCTCCTCATCCTAAGAATGACTTAATCAATAAAAATGATCCTTTGGATCAAAGTATTTCTTATAAATCCAAAACAACACTAACCTCTCTGAAAGCAATGCAGATCTGTGCGAGAGTAAGGAAGATGTGTGCGATGGGGAAGATGATTGTGGAGGGATGAAAATAGGAATAGGCTATTCAGGCGACAGTTATTCAACTGTTAACTGGTTCGCCTGGAATTGTGATAAGACTAACAAAATTTCATTTCGAGATAACTGTAATAGTTTATCTAGGATGATGATTGTAATGGCTGTATGCCTAAATTGACAATTCAGGATGATTGTAATGGCAATGTGCCTACACTTAAGGCTCACAACCAAGGGTTTGCCAAGGTTGAGGATCATGACCTAAACTTTGCTCTCAATGATGAAAATGTTATGCTTGACTCTCCTGTATTTGTGCCAGAGTTAAAGAAAAACAGTGTTGGAAAATTCCTTACAGAGGAAATTCCAGAATTTGTTCCATCAGTTGCAGGTACATCAGAGATTGATAAAGATTTCACTGAAGATTCAAGCACAACAACTTCAGAAAGCGATGAAGAAAGGTCAGATGAAAGTCAAGAATCAATTTCCTCATCAGACAGTGAGCACAATGAAGTCGACATTGAAGATAAACATCATCCTGAAGAGAAACTGAAGAAAGCTAAAGATTCAAGCCACATTACATCATCAAACTCCTCAAGATGCTCCAGACTCCCCATCACATACATCATCTTCACACTCAGCACCCAGGAAGAAAAGATCGAGTCAAAAACAATGTTTTTGTTGTGGTCATTTAGGACATACGGCGAAACATTGTAAAAGCAAGAAATTTTCTAAACCTAGTCAAGATCTAGTTAAAAGTTTTACTGATCAATTTGACAGTTTAAAGAAATCAGTAAAATACATAGTTGATTCAACCTGTTTTTGGAAAAGAAAAGACAACACTCTTGCTCAAAATCATGATAGAACGAATGTAAAGCAAGTCTGGGTTCCAAAAACTAGCTAATTGTACATATATTTTGTTGTTGTTGTTGTTGTATAACATAATAAGATTCAGAAATGGCTTCGGATGCTCATGGAATATATCTGGCATGTTGACAGCGGTTGTTCCAGGCACATGACCGGGCTAAAGGATCTGCTTACCAACTTTCGAGTTATTGATGGTGACTTTGTATCCTTTGCCGGAGACGAAAAGGGAGGAAAAATCGTCGGAATGGGTGACGTCGTGTCGGAAGCACTCACTTTGGAAAATGTGAACTATGTTCCAGAATTGTGCTACAATCTTATGAGTGTTTCACAAGTCTGTGACAAAGGAATCGCGATGCTGTTCAATGACACCGAGTGCTTATTCCTCAAACCCGGTTAATCCATCCCAAAAGAGATGATCATGCTTAGAGCTCCCCGTCAAAATAACACCTACGTGGTAAATATGAAGAATGCCAAATCAAATGAGCCAATGACATGTCTTATGTCAAAAGCATCTGAATCGGAATCACTGCTGTGGCACATGCGTTTGGGGTATGTGAATTTTAAGAACATAAATAAACTTTCTAAATTAAATCTAGTAAGAGGTTACCTATGAAAGATTTTCCTTTTTCAGAAAAGTGCATCGCATGTGCCCAAGGAAAGCAACACAAAAAGTCTCATAAGTCCAAAGCAGTGAATACGATATCTGCTCCTCTGCAATTACTTCACATGGATCTTTTTGGCCGAATTAGCGTTAAAAGTTTAGCTAAAAGATCTTATTGTTTGGTGATTACAGATGATTTCTCACGGTTTTCATGGGTATTCTTTCTTGAAGCCAAAAGCGAAACGACATCCATTCTGAAGAGCTTCATTCCTATGATTGAAAATGTGATCAAGCTGAAAGTCAACTCCATCAGAAGCGACAACGGAACTGAATTTAAAAATCATATGTTTGTCTCCTTCTGTGAAGATAAGGGAATTCGCCTCCAATACAGTGCTGCCAGGACTCCTTAGCAAAACGGGTAGCAGAACGCAAAAACAGAACACTCATCGAAGCTGCAAGAACTATGCTTGTCGACTCTAAGCTTCCCATAATCTTCTGGGCTGAAGCGGTCAACATAGCATGCTATTTTTGAATCGTGTTCTTATCGTCAAACCTCACGGAAAGACACCTATGAACTACTTTTCAAAAGGAAGCCTCTGATAGATTTCTTCAAACCGTTCGGGTGTTCATGCACACTTCTCAACACTGAAGACAATCTCATCAAGTTTGAAGCAGTCGGTGACGTGTGCTACTTCATGGGCTATTCATCTTCTCAAAAGGCATATCGAGTCTACAACAAACGGACCAATATGGTGATTGAATCATACTATGTTGATTTTAAGAAGGAAACTCCACTAACACTGAAGCGCTCCGAACTGGTTTTATGACGTGGATATTATATTCAACACTTTCAGCATCAATGAACCCATCACTGAATCCGAACCTGCAGAATCCACTCCGTTGGAACCTTTGTTTGATGCCTCAGACATTGGTTTTACTCCTTTTACAACCCGTTTCACCCCTGCCTCTGCCTCTCCTACTCTTCCGGTGTTCGAAGTAAATGGTGACACATCTGCTAAGAATGCATCTACACATGATGATTCTTCTTCACAGCAGGTTGTGGATGAACCACCCAAAGAAGACGAAACTCCAATCATCTAGGTCGATGAACACTTTGCTAATCTGCCTCAACAAGTTGAAACTCACACCAATGCAAGGTACAAGACCAATCGAAACCATCCAATTGAAAATGTCATCGGTTCTGTTGAAGATGGAGTTCGAACACGTGGTCAAACACATACCATCAACACAGGACTGTATGCAGTCTTTCTTTTGCAGTCTGTCCCAAAGGATATCGAAGAAGCTATTCAAGATTCAAGTTGGGTACAAGCTATGCAGGAAGAATTGGCATAATTTCGAAAACTTAAAGTCTGGGAACTCGTTGACCTACCAGACGGAAAGTATCCAATTGGTACCAAGTGGGTGTTTTCGTAACAAGATGGATGATCGTGGTGTAATTATCAAGAATAAGGCTAGATTAGTGGTTCAAGGGTTTCGACAAGAAGAGGGGATTGACTATGAGGAAGTTTTTGCACCTGTTGCACGGTTAGAAGCCATCAGAATCTTCTTAGCCTATGCTTCGTTTAAAAACTTTAAGGTGTTTCAAATGGATGTAAAGAGTGCTTTTCTGTATGGGAAAGCGAAAGAAGAAGTTTATGTTTGTCAACCTCCAGGTTTTGAAGATCCTCATTCTCCCACGAAATACTACAAGCTTGACAAAGCTCTCTATGGTCTTCACCAAGCTCCTAGAGCATGGTACGAGACTTTGTCAACATATCTTCTGGAGTGTGGATACTCAAGAGGCATGTAACATCCGTAAAAAACCGGGTTAACCAAACCCGCTTCGTTTATTAACCGAACATCCAGTTAAAATTTTCGTTGCGTATTTAATACTCAAATTAATTTTATACGATACATAATTAATAAACAATTTAGAATTTATAAACTATATTTGTTAAAAAGTAAAAATAAAATAATTAAAAAGAAAAACAGGCTGCCGGGATTCGAACCCGGGTCAGCCGGGTGGAACTTCAAACACTTAACACACACACATTCCACCACTTTGCCACTTGTGTTACTTGTTGATTTATTGAAACAATTAATTCATATAACAAAACTCGATATCAAATTCAGTCAAACGCGCCCATTTCACAGTCGCCGGAAATCCCGACGACTTCGCCAATTATTGTCGGTTTCTTTTGATTTAACGTACGTATTTACGTCGCCATCGGTTATAACCGATGTCCAGTCCCGCGACATCAGTCATAACCGCCGGAGAAAGATTGACCAACGAATCAAGACAGAAATCGGACCCAATTCATCGATATTCTTTCCTATAAATACACACCCTAGCCTCTGGTAATCTTTTCGCTCAAAATCACACCAATTCTCGAAGCAATTTCACTCGCCGGAACTTTTCTGCCATCACTGGACTTTCGTCGGAAAACCGAGACTCACATCAACACGGTAAATACCTCGACTCTTTCTGTTTCAATCCATTGTTAGACCATTACTAACATCAATCCATCACCCAGAATCAATCCCAGACGACGTTGCCGGATATTCTGTACTCGCCGGAAAATCGTTGGAATTTCCGAAATCACGCTGCTAATCGGTATGATAATCTAAACCTTCTGATAATCGTTGCTCAGTAGTTCAATTTCACATCTAATCAATCAAAACTGTTAAGTGATCCTAACAGACGGAGTTCACAAAACAGAGCCGACAATCCTTGCCGGAGTTCTGAGGAAGACAATCTGTTCCGGTATATTCTTTCCCCAAACCCTCTCTGTTCATCACATTTCAATCACCTATAAGTTCGTTAACTGAATTTAACAAGAAACAGTTGAAAAATCGTTGTCTGTGTTTTGAACGAAGAAGATGAAGGCGACCTATTGTATAAGATTAATTAAAACAAGACATATAAACGGGTTAGACACACAGTCCAGTGGTGGACTGTGTGCAAACAATAATCACACATCTCGAGTTCGATCCCTATCACGACCCTATTCTCTGTAATAAAAATGTTCCTTTTTAAACTGAACCGGATCCACTCGCAGTTAGATGATAAGTATAATAAAAATCAGAATATTAACCAGGTTAGACACACAGTCCAGCGGTGGACTGTGTGCAACACTAATCACAGGTCCCGGGTTCGAGACCTGTTGACGGCACCGGTTCGATACAATTAAAATCTTTTTAAAATAAATGAATTCTGATTAACTTAAATAGTGTATAAATATAATTAAAAACAGAAATATTTCGGGTTAGACACGTAGCTCAGTTGGTAGAGCTGCGTGCACGCGTACGGGAGGTCACGGGTTCGAGTCTCACCCAGTGCATGCTTATACACGACCGAACCGGTCAACGGTCAATAGTCATGGTCAACGGTCAAAGTCAACATTTTTTTAATATTTTTATTTATTTATTTAATTTAAAAATCAATTAAAAATACTTAAAATAATGTTTTTAAAGTTAGAAAATAGCCTTAAACTCACAAAAATATATCCAAAAATCCTATTAAAATTGTTAATAAAATCCACTTATTTACCGTACCTTTTCGTTATTAATTAGGTTAGTTATTCCTCGTCGATCAATCCTCTAAACTCGTGCGCATTCAACATCATCAACCGAATGCACCCAATGTGAGTGAATTCTTACAAATTCCCCTTTTTATTCATGTTTTGGGGTGTATCATGTGCCACTTAAACTAATTCGCTTATTCAAACTCGTGCTATACCATATTATGATCTAAATTCAGAATGTAAATATTTTTTGTTATTATGTATTACATATTGTCAAGTGGTATGCAAATTAGTTGTTAGGCCCATCAGTTCCTCGTGGGAGACGAGTTGAACAACGCGTGCCTTAAAACTCATTCATTAGGCCCATCAGTTCGTAGAACAACGCGTGCCTCAAAACTCATTCATTAGGCCCATCAGTTCCTCGTGGGAGACGAGTTGAACAACGCGTGCCTCAAAACTATCTATTGTTGTATGTGTGTGCAATATTTAATATTAAGTGTTTTGTGAATAAATTTACATTTACATTTACATTTACTCATATGTGGTTATGCACTTTATTTTATAATCAATTCAATAAACACGTTTAAATGTTTTAAATAGGATTCACTCGCCAACTTTTTGTTGATCCAAAAACCATTTTTACACATGATACAGGTGGACAGGATGAAGCAAGGAACACATAGGAAAGTGCCTTAGAAGAAAAATAATGAAGCCTAGAAAGATGTATAGAACATGTAAAACTTGTATGATATGATTGTATGATCTCCTTTAAATTGTAATAATAAATATGAAACATTATAATAAATGTCATGAGCTTTGATGAAAACCCAATCATGCCCCGATCACCTTTTTCCGTTGCGGGTCGGGGTGTGAGAAGGCAAAATTGACATGACGCTCTTCACAAAAAGGATTGGAGAAGATGTGATGTTGGTTCAAATCTACGTACACGATATCATTGTAGGGTCGACAGATGAAGCCCTTTGCAGAGAATTCGAGAAGGTGATGAAAGCGAAGTTCGAGATGAGTATGATGGGAGAACTCACGTTTTTCTTAGGACTAGAAGTGAAGCAACGAAAGGATGGTATTCTCATTCCTCAGGCTAAGTATATCAGAGTTATTCTTTCCAAATACAGCGTGAATGACTGCACGCAAGCACTCCTTTTGCTGCTCAGATGGAACTCACTTCAGATCTTCAAGGAAAGTCAGTGAACAAATCTCTCTATCGCTCAATGATTGGCTCGTTAATGTATCTGACCGCTAGTAGGCCTGACATAATGTGGGCTGTCTGTCTCTGTGCCCGCTTTCAGACGAATCCTAAAGAATCGCATGATGCTGCCGTCAAGAGAATCTTTTGCTATCTCAAAGGAACTCCAAAGCTTGGTTTGTGGTATCCTAAAGATAGTAATTTTGATCTGATAGCTTACTCTGACAGTGATCATGTAGGTTGCAAAGTAGACAGAAAATCTGTCTCCGGAGGCTGCCAATTCTTGGGAAATCGTCTTATTTCATGGCAGAGCAAAAAGCAGACAACAGTCTCTAAATCTACCACTCAGGCTGAATACACGGCAGCTTACAGTTGCTGTTCACAAGTCCTTTGGATACAGAATCAGTTGTTGGATTATGGGATCAACATCATGAAAACTCCAATATTCATCGACAATGAAGCATGTCTGGGGATTGTGAAGAATCCTATCCACCACTCCAGAACGAAACACATCGAAATTCGCATTCATGCGATTAGAGATGCGTACGAGAAAGGATACATCCAAGTGGTGCCAGTGGATTCAGTGCAACAAAAAGCTGATATATTTACGAAAGCCTTCGATAAAGCTCGATTCAACCAGTTGGTAACCTGGTTGGAAATGGTGAACTTCCTTGAGTGGAACTGACTTTTGGTTTTAAAAAAATAATAGTAATAATAATAATAATGGTTTTGATAATAAATAACAATCTCATAAAATGTGCCCAGCAAAAAGATTTTATGCAAAGTTAAAATTTCTTTTCAAGCAATGGATTCTCGAAAATAAAATTTTAAGTGGGGAAGTTTTCCAGAAAATATTGTTGAGAATCTCTTCTTTGGCACCTGCACGAGAAATGATAGAAAACTGCAAACACTTTTGTTCTGATCTTAAAACAGAAAATGTTTAAGGCCTCAAGCAACGACGTGTCGGTAGATTCAGCAATACCTTGAAGTAAACTGCGAAACGGAGACAAACTCTAATGATCACACAAGAATTCTGAATACCCACACTGTTGTGCAACTTACGGGTAACACGTTGCGGCGTATAGCTTAATGGTCTTAAATCTTGCGTTGATAGATTGCCAAAGTCTGAGATTTCGGGTCTTTATATTGGCTAATCATTCGGGGATATCATAGTTGCTCTTCTGCTGCATCCAGATATATGCTGACCTAGACACAGCTATGATATCTTTTCTAAAAGAGCCTATGCGGCCAAAACCCTACACAAATGAATCTCTCATTGAGAATCATTCAAGTGCTTAATTCGTACCGCATCTGGTATCTGTCATAGCCCTCGTTAGACCTTGGTCTCTTTGCTGTACGGAAGTACTGACCTGAACACCAACTGTCTAACGTTGAAATTTTAAAAAAATGAAGTCAGTATACTCACCTGTTATGAAGGTTTTTTTTGTGCATACCTTGATCGCGGGGGTATGTCCTTATGTGGGACTCACGGACACAACATTCTGATTGTTTCAGCATGAGTGGGGAACATGGAATTTCTTGTCAATATTACTACAACATGATAAAATGGCTCTCCGATCGCATGTTGAAAGATAGGTGCATGGATTTAAAAGGACAAGCATACTGACAGTTTTTCTCGTGCCTTAATCATTTTATATATCTAATTTTTATCTCAAACGAACGAAGTGTTACCAGTATGATCTTTTGCAGGAATGTCACGGATTCAAGTCAGTTAGCATAAACTTTGTGTGAAAAAGGAGGCTTCCAAACTCAAAAACAACTTTCAGGATCCAGATTGCAATTTTTCTTTTCTCTTAAGTTTAATTTTAAAATTCTTGCACTATTTTTTTATCAAAAAGGGGCACGTTTTTTGAGAAAAGTTAAAATTTTCGAGCGTATTTGTTTCTAAGTTTTCTTAAAGATGAAGATATCTTACAAACATCTCAATGCAGCGTATTTAATGTTCCAGCGTATTTAATAAATACGCTGGAAGGTAATCATGTATATATATAATTCAATTTCGTTTTTGTGCAACCTTTTTCAAATTCATCTTCATCTTCTTCTTATCACTAACAAAACCCACATCCATTTTCAGTTTTCTCTTAAGTGAATCTGAAAGAATCGACATCGGTATGGTTTCGATATCCAAATGTGCTTTGTTCTATGTTTGTTTATGTTTAAATCATTGATTTCGGTCACCGATGTGTGTATATAGTTTCATTTGAATCTGGTTTTCCGGTTTTAAGGGGTTTATCAAGAAAAAATTGAAGTCAACGTATTTATTATGAATGCAGCGTAGATAGTTTTGAATGTGGCGTAGTTATCACAAACCGAGCCAGCGGATTTAAGTCTTGAACGTAAGTTCATGAAACCGGCGTAATTGACAACTACGCCGGTAATCTAGCGTAGATAATCATCTTCGCTGGACTCATTCTCGTGTCAAAGTTTAAATCCGCTAGCCGTGTGCAGCGTAAATAATACTTAATCAGCGTAGGTGTGTCTAAGTCTCTTGCTTAGTCTTGTGTCCGGCGAACTTAGCTGTTTTGCCCAGCGTAATTATTAGCGGATTTATCAGTTTCTTTTGTATATTTCTTTATATTGTTATTATATATTTATATATACTTATACTTATTATATATATATATATATATATATATATATAAATATTTATATGAACATAAATCTAACTTAGCTTGTTTCCGATTTCAGAAATGGTGAAGGAGATTATCTGGGATAAAACTTGAAAGCACAATCAGCCATGCAAGCTGGTCCCACCTCCAATTGATTTTGAAGATGTAGTAGAGTGGATAAATTCAAGTAGGATCAGCTACGCTATACAAGCCGATCCGATCATCTACAGCATCCATATCGAAGAGTTTTGGAGACAGCCAAAGTGTCGACCGTAAACGAAATTAAAAGAATCACAGCTACAGTCAGAAATAAGAAGATCGTAGTTACAGAGGAGAACATACGCAGAGTCCTCAGTCTTGGAGACAAGAACAGTGATTTGCTCAGAATGAAGAAGGACGACTTTCTAGATGGGTTCAAAGGGATGAGGTATATTGGAGACTTCACAGAGAAAAATGAGATCAAAAGAAAGGGGCTTACCAAGGACTGGATATTCATTCTTCATGTATTCGCTATGAGCTTGGCACATAGGAAAGGAGGATATGACGGTTTGAACTTGGAATGGTCGGCTGCTATGCTTAGCCTCTGCACGAAGCAGTCATTCAATATCTCTGTCTCATTTTTTACTGCATGGTTGATAATGCTAATTCTTCCACATGGGCCATGTACCCTTGTTTTGTTCAGCTCCTCATCAATGACCAACATCCAAATCTTCCTCATGACGGTGACCTATACAAGTTCCAGCTGCCAACAGGGCGTCAGATTACCAAGCTAAAAACTGAGGAATGGGTGCTGTTACATCAGTGGATGTATAGGGAGGAAAGATACCCTGTCGTAAAAGCAGCATATGAGAAATACAGAGAACGGGTCAAGAAAAAGAGACAAGGAGATGGTGATGAGGAAGTGGAGGAGGAAGAAGAGGAAACCGAGCAGCTGGTTAGAAATAATAAAGGAAAGAAAATCATGAAGGAAGGGGACTCCTCGAAGAAACGGAAAGATAGTGCTCCTCAAGAACGATTGATGGAAAGCAGTTTCAGGGCTGGAGGCACCAGAGAACATCGCGAGCATATAGAGGATCTCCGTGCGATTCATGAGGCCGAAGAAAGAGAAAAGAGAGAAACTAGAAGAAAGAGACGTCATATGACAGAATCCGAAACACCGGTGACGGTCACCACCGAGCAAGAGCAGTTAGACGAGTTTGTAGATCAGTTGATTGTCGATCCGGAAGCCCAAAGTCTATCTCCCCACAGAAGCGTAAGAAAACTGGGGAAGGACCTTCGACGGAGGAACAACCAAGACAAATGCCGCAACAAGCTCCTCGACGACCTCGTCCATTTCAGGATTTATACGATAAGCTAGCAAAAGACATCGGGAAAGGTCCAGCTCAGGAAATCTGTTTGTTGAAACATCAAGTAAGCAACACTAACGTTATTCGTGAGAAGCTGAGGGAACAAAGAAAGAAAAACAAAGAGCTTCACGCATACGTCAAAGAACAGACGAGATTTGTGAGATTTCAGCAAGATGGGATGGAAAAGATGTATCGTATGATCAGAGAACTTTGCACCAAGTGGACATACCAGCGATGTTCTCATCTACTGATATTTTTGATTATTAGAAGTTTAAGACTGAAGAGGAAAGACAAAAAGCTGAGGCTGCAGAAAGGAAGAAAAAGCGCCTAGAATCGGCTGTGAACGTCACTGAGGATGACGAAAGTGAAGAGGAGGAGGTTGACAGAGATGAAATGCCAGCGAGATTTGTTGAGTGGGATTTGGAAGATGATACTACTTATGAAACTAAGGACGGTGACGCAGTAACTCCAATGCATCCTGAATGGTTCAGAAAAGAAAGGGAAAAGCTTCCAGATTTCTATTAGGTGGTCACCGTTGAAAAATCTGAAGTCACTGATAGAATAATAAGCTGGAAGTACTGCAATCTCAAAGGGATGTTCATCGTAAAGAGACGAGGTGGTGTTATTCAGCATTTTAAGACCGGAGCTGACATGAAAAGCCTTCCAAGATGGGACATTCGAGAACAGGGGAGGCTAGACCTGATAAACTCGACCAACAGCAGCATCGGAGCTGATTTTGAAAGACTCATTTTAAGAGAATGCAATCAGGGCTTCACAGTTTTCAAGCCACAACTACCTCGAAGAAGAGTGTCAAAGACGACAAAAGATCCCATCACCGGAAAAGGGATGGTTACATGGGTAATTGATCCTGCTAAGGTCGAAACAAAAGTCAAAATTCCACCTAAACAGCCTGTCATGCTTACACACTTCAAGAAATGGTTTTACGATGGGAAGACAGGAGAAGCAGTGATCCGATTAGTGTCTAACGAAGATATTCAAATTCTAGACCCGATGGATGTTTTCATGTTCTGCCTCTCCGATCTCAACATTCTCTTTGGTCACAAAATCCACGTTGGGGCCGGAAATGAGTAAAGAGAAGAAGGAATGCTATTCCAAAGGGCTGTGGAACGAGCTCGAGACAGGAAGATAGAGATGATGGAAATTGTTCTCAGGATTCAGAAGCAGACAGAAAAGGAGGAGGCAAGAAAAAGAAAGAGAAAGCATAAGTCATCATCACAACAGAAAGCCTCCTCACCATCTCAAGCTGCATCTCACCCTCAAACTCCGGTTTCATCCACATATGAAGCCACTACGGAGTTACAACAACCCTCAAGTGAAGTTATTGTTAATATAAGCTCTGAAGAAACAATCGAAGCAACCACAGATCGACCTACCGTTCAAGCTGCACAAGACAAGGATGAAGGACCCGCCGAAGACCCAGAAGCTCGCAAGCAAGATTGAAGAAACCCAAGCACGCAACGGTCTAGGGGGATATTGTTAGAACTTTTGAGACCGTTGGTGCTTGATTATTCAATAGTTTGAGTTAGTTTGTAATGGTTTGACAAAGTTAAAGGGTCAAAAGTGTAACTGTGTGAAACTTGCTGATGGCGGCGTATTTAGCAACCCAGCATATTTAATAAATATGTTGGGTAGTCATTTTGTAAAAATATGATGATCAATGCATGTATGTCCAAGTTTCTTGGACAGATTTTGGTGATCTTCTTGTGTTGTGATTTTTGCTATTGTGCTCTCATCCGAATATCCAGGTGCTGTTATTGATTACGTGTTATTGGGATTTCATATACAACACTAGTTGTTTGATCCAAACAAGATTCTTCATCTTCTTTGCTTGGTTTTTCTTAGTATTTGCACATTCAAACAACTAAAATCCATAGTTGTTTGGGTGAAAACAATCAACCACTGTTAACCGAATCTGTTTTTGGACTCACACCGTGGGTGCGTTTCTTGGAATTGATAGCGATGTCGCACCATTTAGGATTTAACCGACGAGGGAAACTAACCTAAATAATCACGTAATAATTCGATAAATAAATAAATTTTTATTTGAAGTTAATATTTTTAATTAATGTTTTTTATTAGATTTTAGATTTATTTTTGTGGTATTAATACAATTTTTAAATTTTAAAAACCTTATTTTTAAGTATTTTAAATGATTTTTAGTTAATTATAAAGAAAATATTAATAATAAAAAAATATATTGACCTAGTCAGGTCTGACCGGTCGGACTGTGCTTAATTTTGGCAGCGTGTGAGATTCGAACTCGTGACCTCTCGTATACGTGCACACTGCTCTACCAACTGAGCTACGTGTCTAACCCGAAATAATCTCTGTTTTTATTATATATATATATATATATATATATATATATATATATATATACCAATTATATTAATTCAGAATTTGGCTTATTTAAAAAGGTTTTTATTTTCCTTCAAAACACATTCGGCCGCTGCCACATACAATGTTCGAACCGGTGACCTTCATCTTATGTTGCACCCAACCCTACCAACTGGGCTGGGTGGCTAACCGCTATAAACTATATTTTTATTACTTTTATATACTTACCCAGTTTGATATTTTATTTATTAAAAAAAATTGCTAAATGATCGGACCGCCGCACGTAAAGGGACTCGAACCCGGGTATCTCTGTTCGTGTTGCACAAAGTCCACCACTGGACTGTGTGTCTAACTCGGTTAATCTTATGATTTTAATTATATTAATATACATTTAAATATTCATCTTCTTCACAAAAAGAACCCTGAACTCGATTGTGTTATAAAACCATTTGGATTTCTTTGTTTTGATCATCGTACATACAATTCCATAAATTAGAATTTGTAAGATAGATTTGTACCGAACAGAAGAGAGTTGTTATTCCGACTGGAGATTCCGGCGATACTTCCGGCAATTACTCAGAATTTTCCGGCGACTTGCGGCGAGGTTTCAGAGAGATTTTGGAGGAACAGAGAGTAGTGAGCGAATTCTAATGAAGGTTATGATATGGTATTTATAGGACAATGATTAAAAAGTTTTCGGTTTAAAGATTTTAAAATCATTGAGTTTTTGAATGGTTATAAATTGAATTGAGCTTGAATTTCGCGGTTATAACCGATGTCTGATATCGGTTACTTGTGTCTTCATAACAGAAATCAAGAATTGAGCTTAATTGCTCGATTGACGGTTACTGGATTGAGATTTCAATTTTTGTAGGTTTGAAAGCGTGTAACATTTAATTGATTTGAGTTCTAACACATATGATATGTGTAGCTCAGTGGTGAATGCGGTGTGTGTGGGTTTGTGGGGGACCCGGGTTCGAAACCCGGTTGCCTCCTTTTACTTTTTTTTAATTTTATTATTATTTTATTTATTTATTTAAGGTTTATATTTTAATTTCTTCATTTATTTTATGGCCATAATTTAATAACTTTTATTAAATAATAAACACTCAACGAGACTTTGGATCAAATACTTGAATTATTTAACGAAGCGGGTTTTTGAAACCTGTTTCACAACGAATGTTACAGTATCCCTTACTTTTAGAAAATTCGTCCCGAAATTTAAGTAGTAGGTGTAGCTGGAAAAAGATGCGGGTATTTTTCACGCATTGAGTCTTCGTGTTCCCAAGTAAACTCGGGTCCTCATTTCGACTCACAACGCACCCTGACTATTGGAATGCGAATTCGTCTTAAACGCTTCTCACCGAAATCCATAATTTCTACAGGTTTTTTGTCACACCCCGACCCGCAGCGGAATAAGAGTCGGGGCATAATTGGGTTATCACCAAAGCTCATGATATTTACTAATATGTTTCATAGTTATTAAAGTCAAAATTACATTCCCAAATATCCAAACATGTTCATACAATACAAAGAAAATAAACCAAACAAAACAGTCCCAACTCTAAATCATTTTATTCTTCTAGTCCAATCCTATGTGTTTCTTGCTGCAGCTGGTTCACCTGTATCATGTGTAAAAAAAATGGGGGTTTTTGGCTCAACATAAGTTGGCGAGTGAACCTTGTTAGATAAACATTTGTTATTGATTTTCTTGTTAGTTTATCAATGAAAAATTGTGCATAATCATAAATGAGCAAATGTAAATAACCAAGCAGTAGCAATAGCAATCACAACTATAACATACAATAACACATGATAGCATACATTAACATACCAACATCATACGATAAATAACATGAATGAAACTGTGCGATCAAGGCTCAATCAAACGGAGCCGATCGTATTGCATGTACTGAAAATGAAAACTGTCTGTGCGATCAAGGCTCAATCAAACGGAGCCGATCGTATGTGGGCACGCTAGGTTCACGCTCATAATGTAATGGGGAACATGCTCAACACTCATAATGTAATGGGGAGCGGCGGCCTATGAAATTGCATGTACTGAAAATAATAAATTGCATCTAACGATAACCACACAACAGTTGAAACAAACTGAATACACATGTTCATCATATGAGGTATGCACAATGATTTAAATATAATATATAGCAAGACACATGATACACCCCAAAACGTGATTAAAACGGGGAATTTGTAAAGATTCACTCACATTGGGTGCGTTTGAATGGAGATGATAAGATGCGCACGAGTCGGGAGAGTTGAACAACGAGAATTATTAACCTAAATAATAACGGAAAAATATAATAAATGAGTGAATTTTATTAAGGATTTTAATGGAATTTTTAGATATATTTTTGTGAGTTTAAGGCTATTTTCTATCTTTAAAAATATTATTTTTAAGTATTTTTAATCGATTTTTAAATTAAATTAATTAAATAAATAAAAATATAAAAAAAATTGTTTAATTTTGCGTTGACCGTTGACCGTTGACTTGTTGACCGGTTCGGTCAGTGTGCATGAATGCGCTGGGTGAGACTCGAACCCGAGACCTCCCGTACGCGTGCACGCAGCTCTACCAACTGAGCTACGTGTCTAACCCGAAATAATCTTGTTTTTAATTATATTTATATACTAATTCTATTTAACCAAAATTCTTTTAATTTCAAAAACATTTTAATTCGTTCAACCGGTGCTAGTAACAGGTCTCGAACGCGTGACGTGCGACTTAGTGTTGCACACAGTCCACCGCTGGACTGTGTGTCTAACCTGGTTAATATCTCGGTTTTTATTATACTTAACAACTAACGGAGTTAACCCGGTTCAGCTTTAATCAAAAAGGCATTTTGTTACTTAGAGGGTGCGTGTATCAGGGATCGAACTCGTGACATGCGCGTATTATTTGCACACAGTCCACCGCTGGACTGTGTGTCTAACCCGTTTAAAATACCAATTTTAATTATACTTATAACTTAACTATCTTCGTCTTCTTCACTCAAATTACAGTCGACGGTGTTACTAATCCGTTTTCTTGTTTTTACGATTAACAATCATTCTTAAGGCTAAATGAAATGGCAGAGACGGTGTTGGAAGTAACATGCCGTAGGAATGATATATCACAGAATTTCCGGCAATGCGTCGGCTCTGTTTTTGTGCACCTCGACTGAACAAAACAATTAACCGTTTTGATTAGCCAATCGTGGAATTGAAGTGATAAACAAACGTTAAAAGTGTGTTTGAAGGTCCTTACCGTTTCACAGACGAAGATAACGATTTCCAGAAATTATCCGGCGAACTGGAATTATCTGATAACGGTGTCTGAATTCGATTTCAATTGAAAGGTTTAAGTTAGAAATAGCTTAACAATTGTTAGACTACGACGGTATTGAAAGAATTACCGTTTTGATGATGAATAGGTTTTCCGGCGAACTTGCAGAAATTTCCGGCGAGTTGATTTAAGCGTTCTGATGGACTGAAAGTATGCCGAAAGTAAAATGGAAGGTTTGTCTGATGTCTCTGAGTCGCGAGAAGGGTTTTGATTGAAGTAATTTGGACTTTGATTATTTTCGGTTATAAAAACCGATGATGATAAAAATTGATGTTCATTCAACTCCGAATTGATTAAAATCGTCGGTGCATCGGTTATAAACCTGAATGTGCGATTAATCAAACGATTAGACGGTTGAATTGCCGATTTCGGTTTCTCAGTTGGCGCAACCGGTTTAACTATATTTGTGTATAAGACTTATTTGTTTCCTAATGTTGACAGAAAACAAACAAGTGGCAGAGCGGTGATGTGTGTGAGTGTTAAGTCTTTGGATATCAATGTCCGGCTGACCCGGGTTCGAGTCCCGGCAGCAATATTTTAATTTTATTTATTTTGTTTTCACTTTTTATCAAAAATAATTTTTATAGTTTAGTTTGTTTATTAATTATGTATCATTAAAAATCAAAATAACCATAAATACACAACGTGACATTTATAACTTGATATTCGATTACAAAACGGAGCGGGTTTTGGAAACCCGTTTTTGACAAATGTTACATTTTTCAACAAAATGCATTGATTCATCGATCTGAATATCTTCTAATGGTATATGGAGATTTTCGTCGGCGAGACACTTTTTCAAGTTTGATGCATGGAACGTGGGATGAATTCTGTTGAGTTCTTCTGGCAAGTCAAGCTTGTAAGCTACCGGACCAACCCTTTCGAGTATTTTGAATGGTCCCACATAGCGTGGTGCTAGCTTGCCTTTTTGACCAAAACGAACTACTCCCTTCCACGGTGATACTTTCAAAAGTACTTGTTCACCAACACAAAACTCAAGTGTCTTTCATCGTTTGTCAGGTAACTCTTTTGGCGACTTCGAGCTGCTAGAAGATTGTTGCGGATCTGAAGAATTTTATCAATCGTTTCTTGAATCAATTCAGGTCCAGTGATTTGTGCTTCCCCAATTTCGTGCCAACATACTGGAGATCGGCACTTTCGACCGTATAAGGCTTCAAAAGGAGCCATGCCGATGCTTGAATGATAGCTATTGTTGACGAAAATTCAATTAACGTAGGTGAGTATCCCAATTGCCCTTGAAGTCTATGACACATGCTCGCAACATGTCTTCAAGAGCTTATATGGTATGCTCAGATTGACCATCAGTTTGAGGGTGAAAGGCAGTGCTGAGATCTAAACGTGTACCTAGCGCTGATTGTACGACTCTCCATGTTCGTGAAGTAAACGATCGTCTCGATGCGAAATGATACTTAAAGGCACACCATGACGACTTACGATTTCATCAATATATATACGAGCTAACTTCTCGTTCTTGTAATCTTCGTAGATTGGAATAAAATGGGCTGATTTAGTGAGACGATCAATGATAACCCAAATTGTGTCTTACCCACTAGAGGTGCGAGGTAACCCGGTAATGAAGTTCATGGTTATGTTTTCCCACTTCTAAACGGGTATTTCAGGTTGTACGAGTAATCCTGAAGGTCTTTGATGTTCAGCTTTAACCTTAGAACATGTGAGGCACTTGGAGACAAATATGGCGATATCCTTCTTCATGCCAGGCCACCAGTATGAGTATCGTAGGTCTTGATACATCTTATCAGCACCTGGATGTATAGAGTATCATGTTTGTGAGCCTCGTTCATAAGAAAAACACGGAGATCGTCACGTTCAGGTACCCAAATGCGATTTAAGTAGTAAAGGATACCATCGGACTTGGATTCTAATTTGCTTTCAGCTCCACAAGACAATTCATCTCGTACATCATTTTCCGTGACAGAAATATGTTGAGCTGCTCGGATTCGGTTTTGGAGATCGGTTACAATTTGAGAACACAAAAGATGGATGGAGTTTGCATACTCTTTTTGACTAAGGGCATCAGCCACGACATTAGCTTTGCCAGGATGATAACAGATTTCACAACCGTAGTCATTTAAAACTTCGACCCATCGTTGTTGCCTCATATTCAACTCTTTTTGATTGAAGATATGTTGAAGGCTCTTGTGGTCAATGTATATTTCACACTTGGTACCATAGAGATAGTGTCTCCATATCTTTAGAGCGAACACAACTGCTCCAAGTTCTAGGTCATGAGTGGTATAGTTCTTTTCATGTACTTTGAGTTGCCTTGAGGCATAGGCTATCACCTTTCCTCTTTGCATTAGGACACAACCTAGTCCTTGCCCTGACGCGTCACAATAAACCACAAAGTCTTCGCAACCATCGGGAAGAGTAAGGATAGGTGCGTCACAAAGTTTTTGCTTCAAAGTTTGGAAAGCCTCTTCTTGCTTGGGCCCCCTAATGATGGGTTTGCCCTTATGAGTCAAGGCTGTGAGTGGTACGGCGATATGAGAAAATTTTGCGATGAACGTTGATAATAACCAGCTAGACCGAGAAATGACCTAACTTCAGTAGGAGTGTGCGGTGCTTGCCATTCCTGCACTGCTTTGATTTTTGCAGGATCGACATGAATCCCTTTGTCATTGACGATATGACCAAGAAATTGTACCTCTTTTAACCAAAACTTGATGGTGCATATTTGTGATAAAAGCTTAGATTTGGTCTTTGGATATCTTGTAATTAGTAAAATGATAAACGGTTAGTGGGTTTAGTTTTGTAATAGTTAATTTGTAGTAATTGGGCTGAACAAGACACAAAATAGAGCATGGTAGGCGAATTGGGCTTTAAACCCATTAGTAGTCCATGTAGGAAACCCTAGCCCATGTTGCATAACCTATCTTTATATATAGGGAGGTTTGCATTAGGCTTTAGGTTACTGGTTCTAATGTTTAGTTTCAGAGAGAATTGCTTCAGAGAGTTTAGAGAAAGAGTTTGAATTGGTTGTAAACACTTTGTGTTCGATAATCAATAGAAGACAGTTTGAAGGAATTCTTGGTGTTCGTGTTCTTGTTGTTTCTGTGAAATTTGATCTAGGGGATTCCGCACTCTAGATTAGATAGACGATTCTGTCAAGATCCATAAGGACTAGGGGACCTACAATTGGTATCAGAGCATTCGGCTCTTGATTATTGCACGGTTCAGAATCATGACAGCAGAAAAATTGGGTTTTTGGGCGTTTTGGAGGCTGTTTTGGAGTTTGTGACGGCATAATTAGGGTTTCTGGTACTGTTCCGGATTAACAGCTTGCAATTCAGATTGAAGACTTGCATTCCGGATAAAAAAGCATAGTATTTCGGATTGAAGACTTGAATTTCGGACCATAATCTGAAATTTGGATCTGGAAGACAGTTCAATTCGGATCAAAAAAGCCATTTCGGATTCCATTTCGGATTCAAATTCGGATCAGAAGTGTATTCCGGATTTCAGAAAAGCCATTTCGGATTCTATTCCGGATTTCCATTTCGGATCAGAACAGTGCTTTCCGGATTTCATCTCGGATCACTATTCCGGATTTCCATTTCGGACAGAACAGTGCATTCCGGATTTCATCTCGGATCACTATTCCAGATCACCATCTCGGATTAGTAATTCGGATTACTGTTCCGGATTTTCATTTTGGATTGTCATTCTGAGTTACCATTTCGGATTTTATACTGTTCCGGATTATCTTCAAAAAGGTGGAAAGTTAACCAGCTGATGTAACCAGAGTTAATCGTTTTCAGACATACAATTTGATTCATAGAGAATTTTGACGAACCGATTGGACAGTCAGACTCGTGTGACTTTTAGGACAAAAAAAGGGGAACGAAAATTCCAAAAATCATAATCGGACAATATACATCATTAGAATCGTATTGACGAGACGAGTCTAACGGTATAATTTGGTAATCACTCATTTCGGACAAGTTTTAACGTTTTTAACGAGCCGGTTCGGTAAAAATGTCGAATATGTCTAATCTAAATGAGCTATTGAGAATGGAGCATGAGGCTGGCACCACAAACAAACCTCCAAAGATGCTGAAAGTAGAGAACTATCTAACTTGGAAGGATAGGTTTCAATCCTTTATTGAATATTAGGACACACGGATGTGGATCTGTATTCAAGATGGGTACGCTAACCCAACACATGATTTTGAGGGCAAACAACGTGTTACTGCTTACGTGAATATGTCTGAAGCTGAGAAGAGGATGTATGAGTCAGAGAAGAAAGCCTTAGCTGCTATAAAGATGTTGTTACCTGATGGCATCAAACATACATTCAAGCATTATACTACATCAAAGGAGATGTGGGATGCCCTAGAGAAGAGATATGAGGGCAATATTGATGTAAAGAAGAACAAGGTGGATCTGCTGAAGAAACTGTTTGTTGTGTTTAAAGGCATGGGAAATGAATCCCTAGAAGATATTATCACGAGATATTATCATCTGATGTCAGAAATAGATAATTATGACATAGAGGGATAGATAGATGTGGAGATAAACGACAAGTTGTTGGACACTTTACCTGCAAAGTGGGATATTTACACGTTGATGATAAAGGGTGAAGTTGATTATGAAAAGAAAGACTTGGAAGAGGTTGTTGGGAAGTTAAGAGCTTATGAGCTCAATGAAGAAGAAGGAAACGGGTTATGATCAGGTTCAAGATCCGGGGATTTATAAAGGTCTTACACCTTCATCTTCCAACAATGCTTCAAGTGATAGTGCAACTGCGTTTCTCTCATGTGAGAATGAGCAGATCGTGACAAATTCTGAGGGTGAAGTATGTTTTGTTGCTGCTTCAGGAGGCTCGTCAGGGGCTAAGAGACAACAATCTAGTAACAACAGCTCTAAGTCTATGCCTCTGAGTGTCAAAAGTGCTGAAGAACACCTGGCATTGCTTGCTTCTTTCGTTGCTTCCTACAAGAACTATATTCAGGTAAAAATATCTGATCCGGCTACGTTTGATGAAGATTATGATCAGATTGACCCTAATGACTTAGAGGAGATGGATTTGCAAAGGCAGATGGCCATGATCTCTAGAAGGGTGAAGAGGTTCATGAACAGAACGGGCAGGAAGTTCGTTGGCAAGAGTGTCGGCTTTGACAAGTCGAAAGTGAAGTGCTACAATTGTCACAACTACGGACATTTCGTTAGAGAGTGTCAAAGAGCTAAGTCTGAATCTCGTTCTAGTTCATCCTTTCAAGATTCTCCTGGTCATGGTTCAAGCAACAGGAATACATCAAACAACACAGGATCAAAGGCCCTGATTTCTACTGCTAGAGAGGGTTCTTATGATTGGAGTGTTCATCTGGAGAGTGATAATAACGCCTCACAAGCGTTCATGGCTGATATAGCTCCAGTTGCTGTTGAAGAAGTGAAAGCTGATGCTGAGGGAGAGCAAGAGAAGGTAGCTGAGAAAGATGATGGAGAACAGACTGTTACAGAGAAGAAGATGGCTGCTGATTTTGATGCTTTCATGGCTGATCTAAGCAAATCAACAGGCGAGGTATGTTCAAACTCTGGTAGTTCTGTTTGTTTGAAGTGTCGTGAACTGCAAAGTGAGGTTGACAGGTTAACCAATCAAAACCAAAGTCTGGTAAATGAGCTCTCGAACCTAAAAGAATCAAATTTTTTTCGTAAAACGAAATGAGTCATTATACTTGAAAAAAATTAAAGGTTATGAAGAAGAAAGCAATATTCTAACCTGTAAGCTTAACGAAAATCTTCAAGTTATTGACTTAGCTCATGATACGACGAGAGAGAAAACAAAAGAGGTTTCTGAAAAGTGCAAAGAGTTGTTTGAAGCACAACTTAAAATTTTTGAGCTTGAAAAGAAATTAAATCAATTCAGAGATTCATCTTTTGTCATGAAACACATGATGAATGGCCTGAAGAAGAGTAATGACAAGACATGTGTGGGCTTCAAGGGTTTGAATGAAGTTCTACCACCACTTGGTCATGACTATTCTTTCTTGCCAGATGAAGAAGAGCTTACAGACTTTGTGTCAACTATACTTGGTAGTTCCACATCAGGAAGTGTTGATGGTTCTGAGAATGCCAAGAAGGATAATAACAGGGAACCAGTTTTGAAAACAAAAAAAATACACACCCTAAGAATCAAAAACAATTTTTTGTTAAAAAGGTTGATTTTGTTAAAGGGAGTGACATGAATGAAGAAGTCCTGTTATTACTAAAGAGTCTAATGTGCAGTTTGCTAAGAACAAAAACAAAGAAAAATCAAACGTGAAGCAAACTAAACAAGATCCTTCAAAGGCATCATCATCATCATCATCGCCTGATGAATCTAAGCAAGAGGCTTCAGTTAAGAAGTCTTCGGCTAGAAAATCATGCTCAAATGTCATGAAAAGGGACATGTAGCTAGCTGTTGTCCTAACAAATAGAGTGAAGCACAGGTAAGTGACAAACAGAGAGAAAAATCCCTAGCAAAAAGTGGTGATGGTGAGAAGAAGGTTAACTCACCAAAGATATCTGCTACCAGGCAACAGAGTGTTGCTGTTAGTGTAGATAAAAAAGGAACTAACCAAGTTCCTCGTTTTCAAAGAAATCAACAAAGATTTCAGCCTGCATCTACATCAGGCAGATATATTAGACCTAGAAGTAGTTCACCAAGAATGAATAACTTTAATGGTCAATCAAATAATTTCAGAAGTCAAGGTCAATATCAAAATCGATACCAGAATGTTGGTAGTCGAAACTTTTATAACGATGGCTTTAGAAATTATCATCATCAAAATTCATGGAACCAAAATCATAATTTCCAAAGGTCGCAAAGTCCAAACTTGGTTAGGAAACCTCAAGACCACAGACCTAGTGGAAATCAAAAACCATTTCCATCAACAGGTCTAAGATCCAAGACTCCTGTAAGGAGTGATGGATACTGGATGGATGTTCCTATGATTGATGAATCTAGAAGACCCAAGACCATTAAGGCTTGGGTCCCCCAATCTAATTAATTTTGTTGGATGGTGCAGGAGTTGCTAAGGAGGATTATCAACTTGTGGTATGTTGATAGTGGCTGTTCCAGGCACATGACAGGGGATGCGAGGCTGTTGACTGAGTTTGAGAATATAGATGGTGGTTATGTGAATTTTGCAGGTGCTAAAGGAGGGTAAATTACCGGTCGAGGAAAAGTGACCAACGGGAAGATCACACTGGACAAAGTGAACTATGTTGAACAACTGAAGCACAATCTGATGAGCGTGACTCGGTCTACTTTTCAACGTCTGAAGCTTTAGTGTTGAAACTGGTTTGGTGATACCGGATGATTAGATAGTGATGAGAGCGCCAAGGAGAAATGAAACTTATGTCATGGACATGGGTGTAAAGGATTCTTCCACTGTGGTGGCGTGTTTACTATCAAAAGCATCTGAGGCTGAGCCATTGTTGTGGCATAGATTCATGGCCCACATCCACTACCGAAAAATGAATTGTATTATTAAAAATGGTTTAGTGGAAGGGGCGCCAGTGCAGAGGTTTCACGTGGAAGATAAATGTCTTCCATGTCAAAAGGGGAAACAACATAAGAAACCTCATAAGTCTAAAACAGTAAATTCCATATATGCCCCTTATGAATTACTTCATATGGATCTTTTCGGTCCAGTGAACGTAAGGAGCATAGGTGGAAAGTACTATTGTTTAGTTGTCACGGATGATTACTCACGATATTCATGGGTTTTCTTTTTAGGTATAAAATATGAGACAGCGGCGATGCTGATATATCTTTTACAAAATTGGAAAATATCCATGATGCACGGATCAAGAGGATAAGGAGTGATAATGGCACGGAGTTCAAGAATCAAGTTCTGGATCTCTATTGTCTTCGCAAAGGAATTGAACATCAATAAACTGCTCCTTATACACCTCAACAGAATGGAGTCGCTGAGAGGAAGAACGGGATGTTGATTGAAGCCGCAAGGACTATGTTATCTGATTCAAAGCTTCCAGTTCTTTTCTAGGGAGAAGCTGTGAACACAGGGTGCTATGTCCTGAACAAAGTTTTGACGGTTAAACGGTTTAACAAAACATGTCACGAACTATTGTTTAAGCGAAAACCAAACTTAAAAGGCTTTGAACCATTTGAATTACCCTGCACCATTGTGCGAAACAAAGATAAGCAAAAATTCGGTGAGGTAGCTGATGAGGGTTACTTTCTAGGCTATATGCCTGGAACACCGAATAAAAGGGTTTTTAATCTAAAAACTTGTAAAATTGAGTTTGTGTTTAACATGGAAATCACTAGTTATTCACCTCAACAATCAACGAGTGGTCCTCCTATATTATATGATTATGATAGTGTTTTTAAATCATTTAATATTCCTAATTTTTCTAATGCAGATGAGTCTCAAGTGATCCATACTGTGATCAGTGAAGATGGAGAGTGTGACCTCATGCCTAGATCGAGTGTATCGATGACAGATGCTCCAGAAACTTCTTCTAGTGTATTTCCAGAGGACTCCAGTGATAGTGAGTCTGAACCTATTCAGGGGGAGGATTTCACTAATCCGTTTGCTAATGCTAACATTCAGGGGGAGGTTGGATCTAATCTGGGAGATAATCTGGTTGTTGACACCATTGCTACCACACGAGTGCACATAGATCATCCAGTTGAAAACATCATAGGTGATGCTATAGCAGGTGTTCAGATGAGAAGAGGTGTGCTCGAAGGTTCCTATTTGTTTACGTCGATTCAGAAGACTGGGTTGATTCATGAATGTTTATATAGCTGCTTTATTGCCCAAGAGGAGCCGAAGAATGTTCATATGGCTCTAAAAGACAATTGTTGGGTGGAAGCATGCAAGAGGAACTAGCTCAGTTCAAGAAGTTGAAAGTTTGGGAGCTAGTTGACTTGCGTGAAGGAAAGAAGGAAATAGGCACCAAGTGGGTGTTTAAGTGCAAGAAAGACGACCGAGGGATCATGATAAGAAATAAGGCTCGGTTGGTAGTGAAAGGGTTCAATCAGCAAGAGGGGATTGATTACAATGAAGTGTTTGCACTAGTAGCAAGGTTGGAAGCAATTCATTTTTTCCTAGCTTTTGCTTCATTCAAGGGCTTCAGAGTTTACCAACTTGACGTGAATAGTGCATTTCTTTACGGGTACGTCCAAGAAGTGGTGTATGTCTCACAACCAGACGGGTTTACTGATCTAGACTATCCAGATCGAGTCTATCAACTTGATAAGGCATTGTATGGGTTGCATCAGGCACCTAGGGCGTGGTATGAGACACTGTCAGCACATTTGCTAAAACATGGTTTCAAAAGAGGTCAGATTAACAGTACACTTTTCATCAAAAGGAAGAAGGAAGACTTTCTGCTGGTATAGGTATACGTCGATGACATCATTTTTTGGGTCATCTGATGAGAACATGTGTCATGATTTCGAAGAGGTAATGAAGAGCAAGTTTGAGATGATGGGTGAATTATCCTACTTTTTGGGTTTACAAGTTGAACATAAGAAGGATGGGATGTTTATTCATCAGACAAAGTATGTGTATGACATTTTGTCTCGTTTCAAAATGGAGGATTGCGGTACTTTCAATACACCTATCTGTGAGAATCACAATCTTGGTCCAAATCATGAGAGTGTGGAAGATGTTGATCTAACTCAATACAGGGCAATGATTGGTTCTCTGATGTACTTGACTGCTTCAAGACCCGTCATCATGTTTGCAGTATGTCTTTGTGCCAGATATCAAGCGAATCCAAAGGAGTCTCACATGAAAGCGGTGAAGCGGATTCTTCGTTACTTGAAGGGGAAACCTAAACTTTGGTTATGGTATCCAGCTGCTAGTGATTTGAAGTTTGTTGCTTTCACTGATTCGGACTTTGGAGGATGCAAATATACAAGGAAGTCTACCACATGTGGTTGTCAATTCTTAGGAGGGAGGCTAGTGTCATGGCAATGCAAGAAGCAGTCTTGCGTGTCCACCTCGACGTGTGAAGCTGAATATATTGCTGCGGGTAGCTGTTGCTCTCAGGTTCTCTAGATCCAACGGCAGATGCACGATTACGGTTTGAATTTCACTCGTACTCCAATTATGATAGACAATAATGCCACTATATCAATCACCAACAATCCCGTAAAACACAGTCGCACAAAACATATTGACATTCGTCATCATTTTATACGGGATTGTGCTTAAAAGAAATTAATTGAACTGCATCGATTCGACACACTAGATAACCTGGTAGATCTTTACACAAAAGCATTTGACAGGGCTCGCTTTGAACATTTAGTCGAACTCAACGGGATGAGGAATCCTAAATAACCATTTTTCCATAAAAATAGTTTGTAAATAATTTACTGCTTTTCAAAAATAAAAAACATAAAAAATAGAAAATCAAAAATGAGTTTTCATTGTGTGAAAAAGAAGAAATGATAGTACATCAGCAAGTTAGACTGTCACACTGAAACTAAAAGAAAATTGCTTAAGTGTGATAGCTGTTTCATCATATGATGTACCAATAGGCAAAAGGCATGAAATAATTAACTTACCTTTGTGATACACAAATATAATAACCTGTGTATGAGTGGGTAACAAATCAGTGGCGTATGGTTTTATAACCTTAAATCTTACGTTGATAGATTGCCAAAATATGAGGTTTTAGGTCTTTATATCGTTATTTCATCCGGGGTATCAAGGTTGTCCTTCTGCTGCATCCAGATATATGTTGACCTAGGCACAACCAGGATATCTTAAAAGAGCTAAATTGCCAAATCCTAAAAATTGAAGAAGCTCTCCTAAAGAGTCATTCAAATGTGCAAATTGCATTATTCGTACCAAAATTTGGTATTTGTCCTAACCCTCGTTGGATATTTGGTCTCTTTGCTGTACGGAAGTACTGACCTGATCACCAATTATCTAACGTTGTAAATCAATAAGGATGATTTCGGTATATTCACCTACTACGATGAATTTTTGTGCATACCTTGATCGCGGGGGTATATCCTGAAGTTTGACACACTAGTATATCAGTATAAATTATCTAAATAGATCACGAGGAAATGGAACTTGAAATGTTCATGTATTTTGTTTAAGTGGATAAACAATACCGGTAATCGTCTTGAACTGCTTTTCTTGAATATTGCTTATAGAATTATCAGATAGTGTGAAAACAGTTTGATGTTGCTGATATGATCTTCTTAATGGTGATACTCACAAAAATAGAGTGTTTATTATTTTGTTATTTATTTGCTTTCAGAAAATACAAAAATCCAAAAATATTTCATTTTCTTGTAAACTCTTATTGTACGGATATTGGTTGTTCATGGAGGAGTTGTTACCGATAGGGGGAGACGATGTTAGAAGCCGAGTTCAAATTTTTACGATCTTGCAGGTTATGTGTGTTTAAAAATTTGAGTATGTGATTTGAGTTGAGAAGTGCTTAATCTGTGATACAGTTTGACTATCTCTTGAATAATAATAATTTGTTTAACTGGTGTTGAAAAATTCTTATAGTTTCTTGAGATGTTTGTTTTATAGTATACAGATTGTAGCAGTGTGTTGCTGAGAAGTTTGGTGAAGAGGAGTTTGCTTGGATGCATGGTAGAACCTCCTTTCTACATTGAAACAAAGTTGAAGAGTTTTGAAGATTGCTATGCAAGGACTGAACTGGAGTTTACTCAAATGCTAACGATTTAGAAGATTTGGTGATTGGATACATCAGCTTAGGGGGAGTCTGTTGCTGACAGAAGCTGTTAAAGCTGAAGCTATCCAAAGACCAACGTTTTTCAAAGATACTGAAGATTGCAAGAAGACTGAAGACTAAGTTATTTTATGAAGCTATTGTCAAGGGGGAGTTTGTTGGTGCATATTTGTGACAAAAGCTTAGATTTGGTCTTTGGATATCTTGTAATTAGTAACATGATAAACGGTTAGCGGGTTTAGTTTTGTAATAGTTAATTAGTAGTAATTGGGCTGAACAAGACACAAAATAGAGCATGGTAGGCGAATTGGGCTTTAAACCCATTAGCAGTCAATGTAGGAAACCCTATCCCATGTTGCATAACCTATCTCTATATATAGGGAGGTTTGCATTATGGTTTAGGTTGATGGTTCTATTGTTTAGTTTCAGAGGGAATTGCTTCAGAGAGTTTAGAGAGAGAGTCTTGAATTGGTTGTAAACACTTTGTGTTCGGTAATCAATAGAAGACAGTTTGAAGGAATTCTTGGTGTTCGTGTTCTTGTTGTTTCTGTGAAATCTGACCTAGGGGATTCCGCACTCTAGATTAGATAGACGATTCTGTCAAGATCCATAAGGACTAGGGGACCTACAAAACTCACATTTCGAGAACTTATCATAAAGCTTTTCGGTTCTCAAAAGTGTTAGGATAAGTCGAAGATGTCGTTCATAATCGGATTTGGTCTTAGAATAAATAAGAATATTATCAATGAAGACTATGACAAAACAATTGAAGTAGGGTTCACACACCCTATTCATCAAATCCATGAAAACAGCAGGAGCATTGGTCAAACCAAAAGGCATAACCATGAATTCATAGTGACCATATCGAGTTCGAAAAGCGGTCTTTGGAATGTCTTCTTCACGTACTCTGAGTTGGTGATAACCAGAACGAAGATCAATTTTTGAGAAGCAGGTGGCACCCTGTAGTTGATCTAGAAGATCATCGATACGAGGTAAAGGATAGCGGTTCTTGATAGTTAGCTTGTTGAGCTCTTGATAGTCGATACACATTCGAAAAGTTCCATATTTATTCTTTATGAAAAGAACCGGCGCTCCCCAAGGTGATGAGCTAGGACGTATAAATCCCTTGTCAGTCAACTCTTACAACTGACTAGCTAACTCTTGCATTTCAGAGGGGTTAACCGATATGGAGATTTTGCAACTGGTGTAGCACCAGGTACAAGATCGACTCAGAATTCGACTTCTCGCATGGGAGGAAGTCCTGAAACGTCGTCGGGAAATACTTGAGGAAATTCTTTAACGATTGGAATGTTTTCGAGCTTCTTTTCCTTGCCTTACTTTTTGACGATATGAGCTAAGAATGCGATATAGTCTTTGCGAAGGTATATTCAAGCTTGGAGGCATGACATCAATTTGAGTCCTTTGGAGGGGGTTTCACCAAAGATACGTAAAGTTTGACCGTCAGCGAGAGGAATTCGAATGAACTTCTCCTAACAAACAACTTCAGCGTGATACTGGGTAAGCCAGTCCATTCCAATAATGACGTCGAAACTACCCAACTTCATAGGGATGAGATCAATTGGAAAGTCATGATCATTGAGGGTAAGAGTGCAATCACAAATGATTGAGTCTAATGTAATATGTTCACCATCAGCAACTTCCACCGTAAATGATTTAGCTAGATTAACGCGGGGTAAATCAAGTATAGATTCGAACTCTAAAGACACTAAACTCTTATCCGCACCAGTGTCAAATAGAATAGATGCATAAGTACCATTATTGAGAAATGTACCGTTAACCACGTTATTATCAGCTCTAGCTTGATTGGCATTGATGTTAAAAGCTCTTCCTCTGGCGGGCGGGTTGGCTTGGTTCACTGGATTAGCTTGAGCTTGGGTATTTATGATGTTCACCAAACGTGGGCAAGTGTTTCGAAAATGGGTTGGGTCACCGCAATTAAAACAGGCTCTGACTGGTTGCATCATAGGGTAGTTAGGGTTGAGCCATGGGTTGAGCAGGTGGTAAAAATAGAGGTTGTTGTATTGGGCTTGGCCTACCACTTGGTTGTTGGGTTGGGCTTGAGGTTGATTGCAGTTTGGTCTTTGAAGGATGTGACAGATTTGAATTGTATGACCTGCACATCCACAGCTTGTGCAATGAAGGCATGGGTTCTCAGGAGGGTGATGGTATTGACATCGGTTGCATTTTGGATGAGATCCAGTGTATGGTTTCTTGAATGGGACGGCAGGATGAGCAACTTGTGTGATTGGGGCGGCGCAGTGATAGGGGGATTGGTTTGCGTAACAGCAAAATTCTTTCCATTGCATTTCCTCTTACCAACAAACTTAGAAGACGATCCTGTTTGTGTTGGGGTTTCAGCAGGTGCCTTGTCTTTCTTCTTCTCATCTTTAAAATCGCCATTTCTGATGCGATTTTCCGTGAGCTCAGTGGCCAGCTCCATCGCAGCCTCGAGAGTTGCAGGCGTAGTGCTCATAACAGAATCTTGAATTTTCGAGGGAAGACCTCGAATGTAGTGCTCAATTAAACGGTAGAGTGGAGTGAACAAGTTGGGGACCATCTAATTCAACTCGAGAAATCTCTTATTGTATGTTATGTGGTCTCCCTCCTTTTGTTTCAAAAAGTAGAACTCATCCTCTAATTTCTTGATTTCACTTCTTGGACAGAAACGTCTAGTCATGAGCTCCCTCAACTCTTCCCAAGTTAAGGCCACAACGGCTTCAACACCTCGCCTACCTTTCTCCCCATTCCACCATGTAAGTGCTACCCCATACAGACGACCGGTAGCATATCGCACCTTGCGACGGGACAATTACAGTTGAGAAAAGTGCTTTCCATCTCCTCAAACCAACGGAGGAGAGCGGTGACACCTTCAGTCCCCTCGTATTTTGGAGGGTCGCAGGAGTTGAAATGCTTGTAGGTGCATTTGGTGGTGTTGGGGGAGGATTGGCAATATTTTGACCTTCTTCATTTGTTGGGTTGATGGGATTAGCAGCAAGGGCTTGTTGGACTTGAACTAATATGTCGGGAAGTACGGTAGCCATCTGTTGGGGTATTTGAGCAGCCATGCGCTCGCCAGACCTTCCTGACCTTCTACCACCTCGAGAGTGTCTAGCAGACATCTACAGGAAATACGTTGCGAGATTATGAGTTGAACATTTTAGGTGTCATGTGTCGTAAAAAGAAAAATCAACATTCACAAAATAAATGAGAAAATAAGTTTACTACATCCATAGGATGACTTGGGCTTTGCTCATGTTTGGGCCCCCATACGTCTCCCATACTTTGGCCTAGGTAGTCATGTGGTCCCCCATGACTACTGGGCTTTGTAGGGTTCACATTGGTGTTGGCCTGTTAACACTCGCACCACCTGAATGAAAATCGTAAAACATGATTGCAAGATATAAGGTAGGAGGGTGTCCAGGTGTAGACACAGTGACAACTCAAAGTGGGTTTAGTTCACACAATGTTTGGCGTGGCATGCTTTGGCCTAATAGGTCCTCCGTACTCTCCTTGTTAGTCCCCAGGTAGGCAAACTGGTCCATTATTTTGGATTTATACGAATGCCAATCCTAGACAGGACGTTTCGACTACCGGTACTCGTACCCTTCCAGTTACTACATGCCCGTCGTAGAACTCACTTTGATGAGATTGAAAAACATGAACACATCATAAAATTCTAGAAAAGGAAATCATGATAAATGTTTAAATATGTGAAATTGAGACGTGTGCGTTTGCATAGGCATGATGTGTTGATAATATGTATACCACAATAAATATCACACAATAACATTTGATGATGGAAGTGCTTGCAAAATCTAATCAACAATAGTATAGGCTCTAAGGGTCTAATAACCTATCCTATATCCCTATAGTCAGAGCTCTGATACCAATCTGTCACACCCTGACCCGCAGCGGAAATAAAAGTCGGGGCATAATTGGGTTTTCACCAAAGCTCATGACATTTACTATATTTAAGTTTCATATTTATTACTTCAAATTTAAAAGAGAATATCCAAACACATAAAAACAAACAAACACAAGATAAATGTTCTAAACAAGAAATGTTTTATTGATCTTCTAAAGTCAATCCTAAGTGTTCCTCTCCTCGGCATGTCCACCTGTATCATGTGTAAAATAAAGTTTTGGGTCGACAAAAGTTGGCAAGTGAATCTAAATTAAACATTTTAACGAATTAGTTATATTGATTAATTTAATAAAAGTGTGCATGAACCAAATATGAGCATATGTATATATAATCTAACCACAAACCACATAACATCAACAATATACACATGAGCATGATAAATGATGAACTGTGGGATCAAGGCTTAATCAAACGGAGCCGACCTAATGAGGCACGCGATGCTCAACTCGTATCCAACGAGGAACTGATGGGCCTTATGTGAATGATTGCACTAAAATGATAAAATGTAACCACATATAACAACAACAAAATTTCATACACATTAGATCATATGATGGTGTTAGCACAAGTGTTTGAATAAATAAAATATGTAAACGACACATGATACACCCCAAAACATGAATTAAAAAGGGGAATTTGTAAGGATTCACTCACCGTGGATGCGTTTCTTGGAATTGATAGCGATGTCGCACCATTTAGGATTTAACCGATGAGGAAAACTAACCTAAATAATCACGTAATAATTCGATAAATAAATAAATTTTTATTTGAAGTTAATATTTTTAATTAATGTTTTTATTAGATTTTAGGTTTATTTTTGTGGTATTAAAGCAATTTTTAAATTTTAAAAACCTTATTTTTAAGTATTTTAAATGATTTTTAGTTAATAATAAAGAAAATATTAATAATAAAAAAATATATTGACCTAGTCAGGTCTGACCGTCTGACCGGTCAGACTGTGCTTAATTTTGGCAGAGATTCGAACTCGTGACCTCTCGTATACGTGCACACAGCTCTACCTACTGAGCTACGTGTCTAACCCGAAATAATCTCTGTTTTTAAAATATATATATATATATATATATATACTAATATATTAATTCAGACTTTGGCTTATTTAAAAAGGTTTTGATTTTCCTTCAAAACACATTCGGCCGTGCCACATACAAAGTTCGAACCGGTGACCTTCGTCTTATGTTGCACCAGCCCTACCAACTGGGCTGGGTGGCTAACCCGGTATAAACTATATTTTTATCACTTTTATATACTTACCCAGTTTGATATTTTATTTATTAAAAAAATTGCTAAATGATCGGACCGCCGCACGTAAAGGGACTCGAACCCGGGTATCTCTGTTCGTGTTGCACACAGTCCACCACTGGACTGTGTGTCTAACCCGGTTAATCTTATGATTTTAATTATATTAATATACATTTAATATTCATCTTCTTCACAAAAAGAACCCTGAACTCGACTGTGTTATAAAACCATTTGGATTTCTTTGTTTTGATCATCGTACATACAATTCCATAAATTAAAATTTGAAAGATAGATTTGTACCGAACAGAAGAGAGTCGTTATTCCGACTGGAGATTCCGGCGATACTTCCGGCAATTACTCAGAATTTTCCGGCGATTTGCGGCGAGGTTTCAGAGAGATTTTGGAGGAACAGAGAGTAGTGAGCGAATTCTAATGAAGGTTATGATATGGTATTTATAGGACAATGATTAAAAAGTTTTCGGTTTAAAGATTTTAAAATCATTGAGTTTTTGAATGGTTATAAATTGAATTGAGCTTGAATTTCGCGGTTATAACCGATGTTTGATATCGGTTACTTGTGTCTTCATAACAGAAATCAAGAATTGAGCTTAATTGCTCGATTGACGGTTACTGGATTGAGATTTCAATTTTTGCAGGTTTGAAAGCGTGTAACATTTAATTGATTTGAGTTCTAACACATATGATATGTGTAGCTAGTGGTGAATGCGGTGTGTGTGGGTTTGTGGGGGACCCGGGTTCGAAACCCGGTTGCCTCCTTTTACTTTTTTTTTATTTTATTATTATTTTATTTATTTATTTAAGGTTTATATTTTAATTCCTTCATTTATTTAATGGCCATAATTTAATAACTTGTATTAGATAATAAAAACGCAACAGACTTTGGATCAAATACTTGAATTATTTGAACGAAGCGGGTTTTTGAAACCCGTTTAACAACGAATGTTACACACTATGTGGAAGAAGTTTGTATTTTGTGTAATCCCATTAGATAAGGAAACACACGACATCCAAACGCACGTAAATTGGAATAGGACGGAGGGTGATGGAACAGCAAATGGGGATTTTTGGTTTAAAAGGGCGTGGGAAGGCAATTTATAATGTAAGTGCGGAAGCAAATGCATCAACCCATAGTTGTGCTGGTGCATGAGCATGAAACATCATAGCTAACCCTGTTTCGGTTATATGGCGATGTTTTCGCTCGGCCCATCCGTTTTGTTATGGTGTGTGAGGGCATGAGAGCCTATAAAAAATGCCACGTTTTGAAAAATATTTTGACACGATTGTTGGTAAATTCGGTTCCACTATCACTTTGAAAAATTTTAACGTTTCTTTTGAATTGATTTTGAACCAAGTTTAGAAAGTTTATGAGTATATTACAAATCTCTGACTTGAATTTTAACAGATAGAATCAAGTGAAACGAGATAAATCATTAACAAATATGACATAATATAAGTAACAGTCCGAAAAGAGTATCGATGCGAGAACCCAAAGAATTTATTAGAAACTCACATAAGAGCACTCACATCACTGGTATAATTCTCTTCTCTTCGTATTTTAATAAAAAATTAAAAAAGTCCAAATCATTCTTTCATCCCATTCTTAAAAAAATGAAATAATCCTTATCTTTATAATTTCAATGTAAAGTTTGGTGGCATGCATTGTAGTTTCTTATAATCACTGATTCATATCCTTATCTTTATAATTTTAAGGAATGTGATGTGTAGGTTTTGAAAAATGATATTATGTACAAGGGATATGATTTTAGTTAACTATCAAAAATCGATACCAAATGAGATATAAATGCTTATATTAATTTTTAGGTAGACAAGTGTCATATCGTCTAACGCAATAGGTGGAGGATATCCATCAAAAAACATCCTTAAGTTGGTTCCAAATGGAATGTGAATGCCTATAGTAATTCATAGGTAGACAAGTGTCATCTCGTCTAACGTTAAGGGTGAAGGGCATCCATCTATAAATATCCCAAGGTAGTTCCATCTTATCACACCACATTATATTATCGTTAAACATACCCAAGCACATGATATCCAATTTTAAACATCCCTAAACCATTTTTTGTTTAATTTCTTAAGTAAATAAATACAAAATAATGTATAGTAGTTAAAAAACAATAACATTACTAAGAAAACATAATTAATTAAAAAAAACCCCCACGACTAAATAAAAAAATTATCACTTTTATATACACCTAGTTTTCTAAATTGGGTATGTTGGTGTTTAAAGTATGTTTCGCAATATCCAATTGAAGGGCTGGCGAGTTTCATGGTTTCGTAATTCAGTAAAAATATTATCATTTACACTTTATTTGTTGGATGATCAATTTTGTGTTTAGGAGATATGAGATATCAATGCACCTTTTTTCTTTTAAGATTATAGTGTGTGAAATCATGCAACCGTACATTATGTTTTAATATTGAAAGGATGTATTGGACGTGTATGTGGTCGACTGTAGCCCAAAAAGCTTTTAAGACCCTAAAAGCTTGTTCCAAATCCTTACTTGCTGCTAGTTACAGAAATTTTTTTTTGCTTATCGTCATTTGGATAACTAAATGATTGTACAAAAGTTGCCTAAATTGGGGTATATCGCATCATCCTAAATAATACCTATAGTTGTATTGTACCTTGTTAATCTCAAATGGATATTTCGATGCAAATCTATGTACAACGTCGTTGGACAATGAGATCGTTGTTAAGTTCAGCCTCGTTTTCAATAAAGTTTATATTATAATGTTTTGACAACTATTTGAAAACAAAATTGTGTATTTATTATTTGTTTAAAGTCCATCAACACAAAAAATTATAGCAAAATGAAATTAAATAAAGTCAACTTACTAGAATTATTATTATTTTTAATATATACAGACTTTTTTTCTTTTTAATGTTCAATCACACACCTTAACTTTCTTTCTTTTTATTTTATTTAAGTTTTAATTATAGACCTTTTGTGATATACATCTTTAACTTAATATTTTTAATTCTTTTCTTTTAACTTTTGTTCGTAAGTTTGTTTTTTTTTTTATAAAAACTAAATATGTTGTTGCATTATTTTTTTTTCTTGATGTTCCAATATAAAAATAATAAAACTATGTCTTACTTTATTGTTATTATGCATTTACTTAATTAGATTAGAGTTCATGTACAAGAGATGAGTTATGTGCGATGTGTAGTAGGAAAGAATTATGGCCTCACACGGGTCTTTCTTAATATAAGGAGATAAGGGTATGATGGGTTTTGTTCCCTTCACGAGTTTCCGTTGATTTCAAATGACTACAACTTTTTTTATATGATAATAAATTTAAAAAAAATCAATTAATGAGCGTTTCATTCTCTTTAGTTTGAACAGGCTATTGCTATAGTTTTATTAATTTAAAACCTTTTACAAGCTATAAAGTTACGTGATTTGTGTAATGTTATGTGATTATGTTCCAATATGTAATTACGTAATATGCTTTTTATTCTTGAAACAAGTCTAACGTTACGTGATTATGTATCAGTACGTAATTACATAGTAATAGTTGACTATGTATTATTACATGATTGCGTGATTTTGAATACCCATTGCGTGATTTTATTATAGTATTTTGTAACATCCGTTGTAAAACGGGTTTCAAAAACCGCTCCGTTAATTAGTTCAAGTATTTAATGAAAAGTCTCGTTGCGCATTTATTCACTATTTAATACGATTTACTAGTTTATAGATACTAAATAAATTAAAAGAATTAAAATAGTAAATAAATAATAATAATAATAATAATATTTGAAACTTTAAATAAAAAAATATATAATAAAGGGGCAACCGGGTTTCGAACCCGGGTCCCCAACAAACTCACACACACCAAAACACCACTGAGCTACACGCACTATTTTTTTTTAGACTTATAACAATTAACTCTTATACTCAACCTAAGACCAACCCGCAGATTTGAGTTTCAAACCTGTAAACGACATCCGCTCCAATCACTAACAATTTCGCTTATAAAATCATGTATCACCGATTTTGTAAATCAGTTTCAATCCACAAATCGAAACCAATTTTGTAACTGATTCGAAATCAATGTCGTTTTTTAAAAACCGAAGTAATGATTGAATCAAAATCTAAAAACCGATGATTGGCTATAAATAGTGAATCATTGCATCTCATACAACTCACTCATCCTCTCTTGATTTCTCAAAAAACTCTCCAACTCTCTGAAAATGAAATCGACAACGCCGGAAAACCTCTATTCGTTGCCTGAATTTTCAATCGGGATATCGACCCTTTTCTGTTCGGTACAAATCTATATTTTATTTATGTTTTTGGTATGTATGTGTTCTGTTATAAATTAAAGCAACGAAATTCAAATGATTTAATCAATTAACAGTCGGGTTCTGGGTAATTTGTATGAAGAAGATGAAGTTTTGTCAATGTATAAATATAATTAAAAACGGGTTTTAATCGGGTTAGACACACAGTCCAGTGTTGGACTGTATGCAATATCAAAAAGCACGTCCGGGGTTCGAGTCTCTTTAAGTGCGGCGGTCCGATCATTTAACAAATTCTTTTTAAATAAATAAGTTAAAGAAACTGTGTAAGCATATAAAAGAAATAAAAATTGAATGTATAAATATAATTAAAAACGGGTTTTTAATCGGGTTAGACACACAGTCCAGTGGTGGACTGTGTGCCATATCAACTAGCACGTCCCGGGTTCGAGTCTCTTTAAGTACGACGGTCCGATCATTTAACAACTTCTTTTTAAATAAATAAGTTAAAGAAACTGTGTAAGCATATAAAAGAAATAAAAATTGAGCTATTATCGGGTTAGCCACCCAGCCCAGTTGGTAGGGCTGGGTGCAATGCAAGTCAAAGGTCACAGGTTCGAATCGGGTTTGGGGCAGCGGTCGGATACATTTTGAAGAAAATAAAAACCTTTTTAATAAAAAAAATTTATGAATTAATCTAATTAGTATATATATATATATACACATATATATATAATAAAAATAGAGATTATTTCGGGTTAGACACGTAGCTCAGTTGGTAGAGCTGCGTGCACGTATACGGGAGGTCACGAGTTCGAACCTCACACGATGCCAAGAATTAAAGCGATCCGACCATTGACCGGTCAACCCTGTAAAAAGGGTATTTTTTATTACTATTTTCTTTATTAATTTATTTAAAAATCATTTTAAAATGCTTAAAAATAATACTTTTTAAGCTTAAAAATTATAATAAATACCACAAAAATAGATCTAAATATCTAATAAAAAGTATTAATTAGAGATATTAGTTTCAAATAATAAATTTATATATTTATCGAATTATTACGTTATTATTTAGGTTAGTTTCTCTCGTTGGTTAAATCCAAAATCGTGCGCATTCGTCGTCAATCTAAGAAAACGCACCCACTGTGAGTGAATCCTTACAAAATACCTTTTAATTCATGTTTTGGGGTGTATCATGTGTCGTTTACATATTTTATCATTCAAATACTTGTGCTAACACCATTATATGATCTAATGTGTATGTAATTTTTGTTGTTGTTATATGTGGTTACTTTATCATTTCAGTGCAATCATTCACATAAGGCCATCAGTTCCTCGTTGGAGCATCGCGTGCCTCATTAGATCAGCTCCGTTTGATTGAGCATTGATCTCACAGTTCATCATTTATCATGCTCATGAGTACATTGTTGATGTTATGTGGTTTGTGGTTAGATTTTATATATACACATGCTCATATTTGGTCCATGCACACTTTTATTAAATTAAACAATATAACTAATTCGTTTAAATGTTTAATTGAGATTCACTCGCCAACTTTTGTTGACCAAACCTTTATTTTACACATATACAGGTGGACAGGCCGAGGAGAGGAACACTTAGGATTTGAGTTTAGAAGATGAATAAAACATGTCTTGTCTAGAACAATCTTTCTTGTGTTTGTATGTTTCTAGGTATTTGGATATTCTCTTTTAAATTTAAATTAATAAATATGAAACTTAATTATAGTAAATGTCATGAGCTTTGATGAAAACCCAATCATGCCCGACTTCTAATTCCGTTGCGGGTCAGGGTGTGACATATTTTAAGTGAAACCCCACTGAGCTGATTACGTAATTACGTAACATTAGCTAATCAACCTATAATAACCATATAATGTCGTATATTCGAGATTTAATCATGTTAGAAAATATAAACAATTAAGTTTTTATTATTGGATGTGTAATCACGTAATAAACATAATTGTAAGGGTATGAGTACTGGAAGGGTATGAGTACCGGTAGTCGAAACGTCCTGTCTAGGATTGGCATTCGTATAAATCCAATATAATGGACCAGTTTGCCTACCTGGGGACTAACGATGAGAGTACGAAGGACCTATCAGGCCAAAGCATGCCACACCAAACGTCGTGTGAACTAAACCCACTTTGAGTTGTCACTGTGTCTACACCTGGACACCCTCCGACCTTATATCTTGCAATCATGTTTTACGATTTTCATTCGGGTGGTGTGAGTGTTAACAAGCCAACACCAATGTGAACCCTACAAGGCCCATTAGTCATGGGGGCCCACATGACTACCAAAGGCCAAAGTATGGGAAAGCATATGGGGGCCCAAACATGAGCAAAGCCCAAGACATCCTATGGATATAGGAAACTTATTTTCTCATTTATTTTGTGAATGTTGATTTTTCTTGTACGACACATGACACCTAAAACATTCAAATCATAATCTCGATACGTATTTCCTGTAGATGTCTGCTAGACACTCTCGAGGTGGTAGAAGGTCAGGATGATATGGCGAGTGCATGGCTGCTCAAATAGCCCAAAAGATGGCTGCCGTACTTCTCGAGATCGTAGTTCAAGTCCAAAAAGCCCTTGCCACGAATCCCATTAACCCAACAAATCAAGAAGGTAAAAATGTTGCCAATCCTCCCACCAACACCACCAAGTGCACTTCAACTCCTGCGACCCACCGAAATACGAGGGGACCGAAGGTGTTACTGCCCTCCTTCGTTGGTTTGAGGAGATGGAGAGCACCTTTCTCAACTGCGATTGTCCCGATTATCGCAAGGTGCGATATGCTACCGGTCATTTGTATGGGGTAGCACTTACATTGTGGAACGCGGAGAAAGGTAGGCGAGGTGTTGAAGCCGTTTGGCCTTAACTTGGGAAGAGTTGAGTGAGCTCATGACTAGACATTATGTCCAAGAAGCGAAATCAAGAAATTAGAATATGAGTTCTACTTTTTGAAGCAAAAGGAGGGAGACACATAACATACAATAAGAGGTTTCTCGAGTTGAATCAGATGGTCCCCAACTTGTTCACTCCACTCTACCGTTTAATTGAGCACTACATTCGAGGTCTCCCCTCGAAAATTCAAGATTCTGTGATGAGCACTACGCCTGCAACTCTCGAGGCTGCGATGGAGCTAGCTACCGAGCTCACGAAAAATGGCATCAGAAATGGTGATTTTAAAGACGAGAAGAAGAAGGACAAGACTTCTGCTGAAACCCCAACCCCAACCCAAACAGGATCGTCTTCTAAGTTTGCTGGTAAAAGGAAACGCAATGGAAAGAATTTCGCTGTTACCCAAACCAATACCCCCATCACTGCCGCTCCAATCACACAAGTTGCTCCTCCTGTCGCCTCATTTAAGAAACCATACACAGGATCCCATCCAAAATGCAACCGATGTCAATATCATCACCGTCCTGAGATCCAATGTCTTCATTGCACAAGTTGTGGCCGTACAGGTCATACAATTCAAACTTTTCGCATCCTTCAAAGACCAAACCGTAATCAACCTCAAGCCTAACCTAACAACCAAGTGGTAGGCCAAGCCCAATACCAACAACCTCTACTTTTACCACCTGCTCAACCATGGCCCAACCCTATTACCAACCCAACTACCCTATGATGCAACCAGTCAGAGCCTGTTTCAATTGCGGTGATCCAACCCATTTTCGAAACACTTGCCCACGTTTAGTGAACATCATAAATGCCCAAGCTCAAGCTAATCCAGTGAACTAAGCCAACCAAGTCAATCTGCCTGCTAGAGGAAGGCTTTTAACATCAATGCTAACCAGGATAAAGCGGATAACAACGTGGTTAACGGTACGTTTCTCATTAACGGTACTTATGCATCTATTCTATTTGACACTGGGGCGGATAAGAGTTTCTTGTCCTTAGAGTTCGAATCTATTCTTGATTTACCTCGCGTTAGTCTAGCTGAATCATTCACGTGGAAGTCGCTGATGGTGAACCTATTACGTTATACTCAATTATCCGTGATTGCACTCTAACTCTCAATGATCATGACTTTCCAATTGATCTCATTCCTATGAAGTTGGGTAGTTTTGATGTCATCATTGGTATAGACTGGCTTAGTCAGTAGCACGCTGAAGTTGTTTGTAATGAAAAGTTTATTCGAATTCCTCTCGCTGACGGTAAACTTTGCGTATTTTTTGTGAAACCCCCTCCAAAGGACTCAAATTGATGTCATGCCTTTCAAGCTCGAAGATACATTGCAAAGACTATATCGCATTTTTAGCTCACATCGTCAAAAAGGAAGGCAAGGAAAAAAGCTCGAATACATTCCAATCATCAAAGAATTTCCTCAAGTTTTTCCCGATGACGTTTCAGGACTTCCTCCTGTGCGAGAAGTCGAATTCCGAATTGATCTTGTACCTGGCGCTACACCAGTTGCAAAATCTCCATATCGGTTAGCCCCCTCTGAAATGCAAGAGTTAGCTAGTCAGTTGCAAGAGTTGACTGACAAAGGATTTATACGTCCTAGCTCATCACCTTGGGGAGCGCCGGTTTTTTTTCGTAAAGAAGAAGGATGGAACCTTTCGAATGTGTATTGACTATAGAGAGCTCAACAAGCTGACTATCAAGAACCGCTATCCTTTACCTCATATCGATGATCTCCTAGATCAACTTCAGGGTGCCACCTGTTTCTCAAAAATTCGATCTTCGTTCTGGTTACCATCAACTTAGAGTACGCGAAGAAGATATTCCAAAGACTGCTTTTTGAACTCGATATGATCACTATGAATTCATGGTTATGCCTTTTGGATTGACCAATGCTCCTGCTGTTTTCATGGATTTGATGAATAGGGTGTGTAAACCCTACCTCGATCGTTTTGTCATAGTCTTCATCGATGATATTCTTATTTATTCTAAGACCAAATCCAATCATGAACGACATCTTCAACTTATCCTAACTTTTGAGAACCGAAAAGCTTTATGCTAAGTTCTCGAAATGTGATTGGTTAAAAAGAGGTACAATTTCTTGGTCATATCGTCAACTACAAAGGGATTCATGTCGATCCTACAAAAATCAAAGTTATGCAGGAATGGCAAGCGTCGCGCTCTCCTACCAAGTTAGGTCATTTCTTGGTCTAGCTGGTTATTATCGACGTTTCATCACAAATTTTTCTCGTATCGCCCTACCACTCACATCCTTGACTCATAAGGGCAAACCCATCATTGGGGGCCCAAGCAAGAAGAGGCTTTCCAAACTTTGAAGCAAAAACTTTGTGATGCACCTATCCTTACTCTTCCTGATGGTTGCGAAGACTTTGTGGTTTATTGTGACGCGTCAGGGCAAGGACTAGGTTGTGTCCTAATGCAAAGAGGAAAGGTGATAGCCTATACCTCAAGGCAACTCAAAGTACATGAAAAGAACTATACCACTCATGACCTAGAACTTAGAGCAGTCGTGTTCGCTCTAAAGATATGGAGACACTATCTCTATGGTACCAAGTGTGAAATATACACTGACCACAAGAGCCTTCAACATATCTTCAATAAAAAAGAGTTGAATATGAGGTAACGACGATGGGTCAAACTTTTAAAGGACTACGATTGTGAAATCCTTATCATCCTGGCAAAGCTAATGTCGTGGTTGATGCCCTTAGTCGAAAAGAGTATGCGAACTCCATCCATCTTTTGTGTTCCCAAATTGTAACCGATCTTCAAAACCGAATTCAAGCAGCTCAACATATTTCTGTCACGAAAAATGATGTACGAGATGAATTGTCTTGTGGAGCTGAAAGTAAATTAGAATCCAAGTCCGATGGTATCCTTTACTACTTAAATCGTATTTGGGTACCTGATCGTGACGATCTTCGTGCTTTTCTTATGAACGAGGCTCACAAAACACGATACTCTATACACCCAGGTGCTGATAAGATGTATCAAGACCTACGATACTCATACTGTGGCCTGGCATGAAGAAAGATATCGCCATTTTTGTCTCCAAGTGCCTCACATGTTCTAAGGTTAAAGTTTAGCATCAACGACCTTCAGGATTACTCGTCCAACCTGAAATACCTATTTGGAAGTGGGAAAATATAACCATGGACTTCATTACCGGGTTACCTCGCACTTCCAGTGGGTATGACACAATTTGGGTTATCATTGATCGTCTCACTAAATCAGCTCATTTCATTCCAATCCGTGAAGATTCAAGAGCGAGAAGTTAGCTCGTATCTATATTGATGAAATTGTAAGCCGTCATGGTGTGCCTTTAAGTATCATTTCGGATCGAGATGGCCGTTTTACTTCGCGAACATGGTGAGCCGTACAATCACCGTTAGGTACGCGATTAGATCTCAGCACTGCCTTTCACCCTCAAACTGATGGTCAATCTGAGCGCACCATACAAACTCTTGAAGACATGTTGCGAGCATGTGTCATAGACTTCAAGAGCAATTGGGATGCTCATCTACCGTTAGTAGAATTTTCGTACAACAATAGCTATCATTCAAGCATCGGCATGGCTCCTTTTGAAGCCTTATATGGTCGTAAGTGCCGATCTCCAGTATGTTGGCACGAAATTGGGGAAGCCAAATCAGTGGACCTGAGTTAATTCAAGAAACGACTGATAAAATTCTTCAGATCTGCAATAATCTTCTAGCAGCTTGAAGTCGTCAAAAGAGTTACGCTGATAAACGGCAAAATCCACTCGAGTTTTGTGTTGGCGATCAAGTACTTTTGAAAGTATCACCATGGAAGGGAGTGGTTCGTTTTGGTTAAAAAGGCAAGCTAGCACCACGCTATGTTGGACCATTCAAAATACTCGAAAGAGTTGGTCCTGTAGCATACAAGCTTGACTTACCATAAGAACTCAATAGAATTCATCCCACGTTCCATGTATCAAACTGGAAAAAGTGTCTCGCCGACGAAAATCTCCATATACCATTAGAAGATATTCAGATTGATGAATCAATGCATTTCGTTGAAAGACCTGTAGAAATCATGGATTTTGGTGAAAAACGTTTAAGTAGAAGTCGTATTCCAATAGTCAGGGTGCGTTGGGAGTCAAAACGAGGACCTGAGTTTACTTGGGAACGTGAAGACTCAATGCGCGAAAAATACCTGCGTCTTTTTCCAGTTACACCTACTACTTAAATTTCGGGACGAAATTTCTAAAAGTAGGGATACTGTAACATTCGTTGTAAAACGGGTTTCAAAACCCGCTCCGTTAATTAGTTCAAGTATTTAATGAAAAGTCTCGTTGCGTATTTATTCACTATTTAATACGATTTATTAGTTTATAAATACTAAAGAAAGTAAAAGAATTAAAATAGTAAATAAATAATAATAATATTATTATTTGAAACTTTAAATAAAAAATATATATATAATAATGGGGCAACCGGGTTTCGAACCCGGGTCCCCAATAAACTCACACACACCAAAACACCACTAAGCAACACACACTATTTGTTTTAAACTCATAACAATTCACTCTTATACTCAACCTACGACCAACCTGTAGATTTGAGTTTCAAACCTGTAACTGACATCCGCTACAATCATTAACAATTTCGGTTATGAAATCATGTATAACCAATTTTGTAAATCAGTTTCAATCCACAAACGAAACCAATTTTGTAACTGATTCGCAATCAATGTCGTTTTTTAAAAACTGAAGTAATGATTGAATCAAAATCTAAAAACCGATGATTGGCTATAAATAGTGAATCATTGCATCTCATACAACTCACTCATCCTCTCTTGATCTCTCGAAAACTCTCCAACTCTCTGAAAGTGAAATTGACAACGCCGGAAAACCTCTGTTCGTTGCCGAAATTTTCAATCGGGATATCGACCCTTTCTGTTCGGTACAAATCTATCTTTTATTTCTGTTTTTGGTGTGTATGTGTTCTGTTATAAATTAAAGCAACGAAATTCAAATGATTTCATCAATTAACAGTCGGGTTCTGGGTAATTTGTATGAAGAAGATGAAGTTTTGTCAATGTATAAATATAATTAAAAACGGGTTTTTTACCGGGTTAGACATACAGTCCAGTGGTGGACTATGTGCAATATCAACAAGCACATCCCGGTTCGAGTCACTTTAAGTGCTGCGGTCCGATCATTTAACAAATTCTTTTTAAATAAATAAGTTAGGAAACTGTGTAAGCATATAAAAGAAATAAAAATTGAGCTATTACCGGTTAGCCACCCAGCCCAGTTGGTAGGGCTGGGTGCAATGCAAGTCAAAGGTCACAGGTTCGAGTCGGGTTTGGGGCAGCGGCCAGATACATTTTGAAGAAAATAAAAACCTTTTTAATTAAACAAATTTCTGAATTAATCATAATTATTATATATATATATATAATAAAACAGAGATTATTTCGGGTTAGACATGTAGCTCAGTTGGTAGAGCTGCGTGCATATATACGGGAGGTCACGAGTTCGAACCTCACACGATACCAATAATTAAAGTGATCAGACCGTTGACCGGTCAACCCTGTAAAAAGGTATATTTTTTATTACTATTTTCTTTATTAATTTATTTAAAAATCATTTAAAATGATTAAAATAAGACTTTTTAAGTTTAAAAATTATAATAAATATCACAAAAATAGATCTAAAAATCTAACAAAAGTATTAATTAGAGATACTAATTTCAAATAAAAATATATATATTTATCGAATTATTACGTTATTATTTAGGTTAGTTTCTCTCGTTAGTTAAATCCAAAATCGTGCGCGTTCGTCGTCAATCCAAGAAAACGCACCACTGTGAGTGAATCCTTACAAAATCCCCTTTTTAATTCATGCTTTGGGGTGTATCATGTGTTGTTTACATATTTTATTTATTCAAACACTTGTGCTAACACCATTATATGATCTAATGTGTATGTAATTTTTGTTGTTGTTATATGTGGTTACGTTTTATCATTTCAGTGCAATCGTTCACATAAGGCCCACCAGTTCCTCGTTGAAGCATCGCGTGCCTCATTAGATCGACTCTGTTTGATTGTGCATTAATCTCACAGTTCATCATTTATCATGCTCATGAGTACATTGTTGATGTTATGTGGTTTGTGGTTAGATTTTATATATACACATGCTCATATTTGGTCCATGCACACTTTTATTAAATTAAACAATATAACTAATTCGTTTAAATGTTTAATTGAGATTCACTCGCCAACTTTTGTTGACCAAACCTTTATTTTACACATGATACAGGTGGACAGGCCGAGGAGAGGAACACTTAGGATTTGAGTTTAGAAGATGAATAAAACATGTCTTGTCTAGAACAATCTTTCTTGTGTTTGTATGTTTCTATGTATTTGGATATTCTCTTTTAAATTTAAATTAATAAATATGAAACTTAATTATAGTAAATGTCATGAGTTTGATGAAAACTCAATCATGCCCCGACTTTAATCCGTTGCGGGTCAGGGTGTGACATATCTTATGTGAAATCCCACTGAGTGATTACGTAATTACGTAACATTAGCTAATCAACCTATAATAACCACATAATGTCGTATATTAGAGATTTAACAATGTAAAAAAAATAAACAATTAAGTTTTTATTATTGGATGTGTAATCACGTAATAAACATAATTGTAATAACATCAATTATAAAAAATCATATTGAATGTGTAATCACGTAATGAATTATATCGAATGTGTAATCACGTATCATGTATTTTTTTTAAGAAAACTATAACAATAGTATGTTCGAATTAAAGAGAATAAAATGCTCGTTAATACGGTGTAATTTAAAAAGATAATAATTAACGTATGAAAAAGTTATAGCCGTTTGAAATCAAAGGAGATGGATTTAAGTGAGAAAAGACCAGAATACCATTTATCTATCTATTTTTTCAATTGTTTGAACTTCTGATTTTCTTTTATGCTACCACTTTAATAATAGACATTGATCAATTGAAATCAACGGTTCATCTTTTTTCGTATACTTCGTACAAGAAGTTTGTCTTGTATGAAATCTTCTCTCTACTTGGTTATTTTAAGTAACTTATATTTTTTTTATCTAATATGTTCTTTCTGTTTTTTCATTTTATATTGTGTTTACAACCATAAATATGATTTGTGTTACGATTTATCCATCCTTTTAGTTATTTAATATAACATTTTATCATTCGTTGCTTAATTTTTTCCTAACATCTTGATACCCTTCTATTCTTATGTTTCTTTTTACCTTTTTTTTAAATTTCGTCTTCTCTCCTTGTTTTTTTCTAAAATTAATAGGTTTTGGTTTATTTTTTAAAGCAATTTTTTGTTCCTTAACGCTTTTGTAAATGCCTTTGCAACGTGAATGCCAACGTAAAAATCGTTAAAACTAAGCGTTACAAATATTACACTCACAATATCTAACTAACTTAGTATTTTAGTGATCTAAATCAAATATAAAATAATTTTTATAAATCACTGAACATGTAAAATAGTTAATGTAAAAATTATATTAGAAATGAATTATAGAGATACAACAATTACCAATGGATTATCGAGTGACATTACTTTAATCAAGTGGTTTCCGTAATATTTATTCTTTCATAAAAATGCTGATGAAGGGTATTATAAACATGTTAGATGTGTTATAATTTTTGATTGAATATACTTGTTTCAACATTCTTTTGTTTCACAAAAAAATATATCAAATTAGTTAACTTTTTTTTTTATAATATGAGATCTATACATCATTTAACTAATTTTCTTATTGTATCTTTCTAAGTATGTTAAATATAAAGAAAGTGAATTCGTCCTTTAATATGTCGTCGCTTAACTTTTTACTAATTAACATTCTTTCAAAGTTTATTAAAAATTGGCATGCTATCCGTCATGAAGCGGATGACTAACCCGCTACAGCTATATATACTACAATTACTTTAGTAGATAGTGAATTGAGGTTTTTTCGTCTTCTTTTATCCTTTTCCTTTTCTTTTTCTTTTTTTTTTGGTTTTTTTATACTTTCACATCTCAACTTTTAGAATTGACACTATAACCCCTTAACTTTCTAATACTTTGTTATCGAATTTTACGTGTTTATTTTTATGTAAATATGGGTATAAATTCAAGTTGATTTACGTTTTGATGTGAGTCCAGTCAAATATAATATGTTCTTATGCTTATTATAATATATGTTTTCTGTTTGTCTACGTTTTAACGTAATTTTTTTCTGCAAATAAGTCGGGTCAAATATAGTATGTTTTGGTACTTATTTTTATATACGCTTTCAGTTGGTTTATGTTCAGACATAAAAACATTTCGGATTGACGCGGCAACACGCGTAGGGATGGCAAAAATACCCGTGCCCGACGGGTATACCCGAAACCCGACACAAATGGGACGGGTATACCCGATACCCGATGGGTATTGGGCCGACGTCAATGGGACGGGTATACCCGATACACGATTTTGCCACCAGGAATGGGTATGGGATTATCAATACCCGACCCATTGCCATCCCTAAACACGCGGGCAATCTACTAGTAAAATACATTTTGGATTTTATAAATGGCTAAAACCAATTGGGCTCAATAAAAGTTCTAAAATTCTATTCATTAACATGACGCTTATAACTGGGCCTCAATTATATACCCACACACTTTGTAAACCAGGGTTATAAATCGAGGTAGGGTTTCAATTACGTCTTCCGAACTACACAACTTCAATTGTTCAAGGAGGCAGAGCCGCCGTCATCGTCACCGGAATAATCAACTAATCTCACAGGTTAGTTTTCCAGCCGGTTATCTCAGCTCGTTATACCTTCAATCACATATGTTTGCGTGTTATTTCTGTATCATTCGATTCACTATTAGGTCAACGAGACTCCGAATCATTTCGGCAGTAGTTTCAGCATATTCTAATTAGATTTTGTGTTTTTATTGAGATTACGTTATTTTAAGTTTCGTCTTTTTGCTTATTTGTTACGATTTTAGTTTAATTATACTCATTAGTTTGTGTGATAAGATTGGAAGCTATTTTTTTTTTTTGCTTCGGATAAGTGTAGAGAACTTGGTGGATTTGAATTTGAAACGGTTTTATTGTTGCTATAATGTTTGATTTATTTAATTTCGATTTTATGGAGAATAGGTTTTGTATGTATGTATTATTGCAGTTTCATGTTTTGTTTAACTGTTAAGATTTTACATTTTTTGTCTGTATCAAATAGTGTTGTAATCGAGCCAGGCTTGTTTAATAAATGAGCCAGAGCTCGAGGTTCAATTATCAAGTTCGAGCTAGCTCGCTAGCCTAAACGAGTTTTTTATTATACTTTTTATATAACAATAATTATTATATATGACATTATTATCAAACAATTGAATATTATATACTTTGTTATATATATGCATTATAATTTGAAAAATATTTAAAAACATTTTTAAGTGTATTTAATTAAGCATTACAATAAACGATCCGGGCTGGAGCTTCAGGATCATAGCTTGAGCCAAGCTTGAGCTCAAGCGTAGTCAAACTCGAGCTCAGCTTGTTTACATATGAGATGAGTCTAGAAGCTTGTATATAACGAACAACTGTGGAATTTGCTAGATTTCAACCTGAAATGATCTTGTAGTTGCTATAATGTTTGAATGTTGTTTGTTTGTTCAATTGATTTTGCATGTGCTATTTTCTGTTGTCATTGCGACTGCTATGTGATCTATTTAGAGCTTGAATACTCATTTGATCTTGTGTTTAGCAGAAACCAGAAGATGGCTTACGCAGCAATGAAGCCAACAAAGGCAGGGCTAGAAGAGCCCCAAGAACAGATCCACAAGATTAGGATCACTCTTTCATCCAAGAATGTTAAGAATCTTGAGAAAGGTATCTGTTTCTTATATCTCGTTTGTTAGACTTTCTTTATAATTAGTTCAAATACTCATAGCTTATGCGATGATTTAATTTTATTTTCAGAGTATCAGACATTTAGTTTAACATTTTTAGCATTTAGATTATTTTTTTTGTATTTGAGTGTTATATAAGCATTTTAAGCTCATCTAACTTTTGTTTTGATAATCTTTACTTTAGTGTGTGCTGATTTGGTTCGTGGGGCCAAGGACAAGAAGTTGAGAGTCAAGGGACCAGTTAGAATGCCAACTAAGGTTCTTCATATCACAACCAGGAAGTCTCCTTGTGGTGAAGGTATTAATTTGTCATTGCTTTTTTTGTAGATTAGAAACTTTGATATAATGTGACATGTGCAATTAAATTTCAATATGCTATATAGGGTTATTAAAGTTGGTTGTAAAAATCCCACTAGTATCTGGCTAGTCGCCGATTAATACCGACAGGTGGCTGATTTATCACCAGACGTCAATGACGGTCCTATTTTGGCGAAATTTTGGCTAGACGTTGGCCAAATTTCGACCAAACCTTATAAATTCCTTCCAATTACTTAAAGAAATGGGCCGATAAGGGGTTAAAACATGTCTACTTTAGAAAGCTACATATAAAAATGTGTGTTTGTATATATATAACTAAAAATTGCATATAAAAATCTCGATCAGATTAATTCCGTTTAATCTCTATTAATCCCGATTAATCGCTGTCGGTACCCCACCGCCCGATTAGCGCCTAGTGATTCTCACAACACTTAGGTTGAAACCATCTCTAACCGGTCATGACATTGTTTTAAATATCGTGTCAGGCTCTCTCGAATTTGATGCAACTTCTGTGTCTAGTTTTTCTTTTTGATATTGCTACTCGAAATGCAAATGTCTACAAGCATTTGGTTTTAGACTACAGAACCTTAACTGTTATTTTACTAATATAATATTCGCAATGAGTAGTTTTAACTTTTATTATGTTATAGAATACCGTTATATAACTATCTATGAACATGTCATGTTGTGTGCTCTGCACTGTGTCATGCTTATTTTATATGCATCTGTTTTTAACTCAATGGGCAGCCAAGTGTAAGAATTTTATTTATTTTTTTGTAGGAACCAACACCTGGGACAGATTTGAGCTTCGTGTACACAAGCGTGTTATTGACCTTTTCAGCTCACCGGATGTCGTGAAACAAATTACCTCGATCACCATTGAACCCGGTGTTGAAGTTGAGGTCACCATTGCTGATTCATAGACATACTGTGTTTGTTCTATGATGGATGGTTAAGAATGTCTTTTGGTTGTGTAATAGTTTCATTTCATGTAGGATTTTAATATCTTTGCAATTTTGAAATTATTGACAGGAAAAAGTTCAAGAGTTGTGTTTTATTTAGATCATTTGTATTTTCACGACCTTTAATGCATTTTCGTATTGTATTTTGTTCATGGCCCACTGTTTTGGTTCACTAGTTAAACCAACCATTATAAATCTAGTGGAAGGTGTCATAGCTTTTTTTTAAATATAAATGATTTTCAAATTAAATCTTACTATTAAAACAAAATTAATATTTTAAAACTAAATTCGAAACTGTTTTTTAATCATAATTTGTTTGTTCAAATAAAATAAAACAAAGAATATTAGGAATTTTAGAAAATAATAATAAAAACTTTCAAGCTAGTTTTAGTTGACTGTTCTAGTTTACGGTTTAGATGGTACGGCTGCTCCCTAAGTGTCTAAATGGAGAGTGGTGAACCTTTTTCATAACCAATAATCTTATGTCATGTTAATTTTTCTCTGCACTTTTCATTTTGTACTCAATCGCTTGTATGCTTTAACGAAACAATTTTTTATTAAAAAATGTTAAAAATAAATAAATGTGTGATTGGTTAAAAGATAGTGAGGCTCACCATTAACTCCCTCTCTCCCCTCTCTCATCGGTGACTACTCATCATTTAACCACTTCACTTTCACCGAAAGCATGTTGGCGGCACGGCAAACTTGCTGCCCGCATGAGGTCACTGAAGGCACCCTGCCCAGCCTTAGGTGATAGTTGCTGGCAGTTTAGAAGATTTTTTTTAAATGCATGCTATTTTTGACTCTATTATAAAGGTTAGTTTTTACTCTATTTTACACGAATAGTTCTAAACTATTTTATTGTCTATGTTTGAATGTAAGATTGTCCTCTGAAAGAGGCGCGTCTACCGATTTCCTCACATTGGAAAACGCTTCTTGTTTTAGTTAGTGGTTTGTGTAATTTACGAGAACATGTGTGGTTTTTTAAAGCCGTAAGAGCATGTGTACGATTGTTATATTGAATATAGCTCATAGCATATTTTAGAACCTTATGCTTACATTTTAGAGTTAAATGCTTGGTTGGTCCCTGTGGTTTGCGAAAATTGCAGACTTGGTCCCAATGGTTCACTAATTACACACTTGGTCCCAGTGGTTGAAATTTTTGCACTCGGGTGGTCCTTAACACTAACATGCGTTAGATTTCTTAGTTAAGTCTTTGTAAATAACCAAATTACCCTTAAGGTTAGAATTAAACATTAAACAATTTAAAAAAAAGTAAAAAGAAATAAATAAAACAAAGGCCCACCCCATCCATCATCTTCTTCCCTGTCACTGTCTCCCCTCCATCATCACCGAACACCCATCACACCAGAAAACACCCCCATCACCTAACATCCATCACCACCAGAAAACACCCACCACCGTCTCCCCCACCACAACCACCTCCACCACCGCCTCCCCCACCACAACCACCTCCACCACCGTCTCCTACCTCCACCATCGTGCATCATAACCACCGTTTCCCCTCCTCCACCACTGAACACCAACCACCCCGAACACCCAACAAAACCACTGCCAACCCACCATAACAACATCCACTGTCAACCTCCCACAACAACCTCCACCCCCGAACACCACTGTGAACCACCACCTGAAATCAACACTGCTTCGTTCTTGTTGACCACGATTGTCGTTCATCTTGTAAAACAAACTATTTAATGGTTGGTGTCATCTTCAATTTTTGCTTCAATGGTTGCCGTCTCCGGCACCGTCATATCCAGCACTGTCATCTCCCTCGCCTTCCGTCGCCAGAAACCACCTACCACCGCTGCTGCCGTCGCGGATCTGTCAAATTCTACTCCACTCACCACCGCTGCTGCCGTCGACGATGGCTGTGTTTCTTAATTCTTTAGTTTTAGCGGTACCGTAGGGGATGGGTGGGTTACCTAGTCTGCTGGAGGTGGTGGTTGACTATGGTTTTTCTGGTGAATGAAGGTAATTAAAGGGTGGTTGCTGAAATGGTAGAAGGGGGTAATGTGGTGGTTGGGTTTTGGTTGCTGAAAGGGAAATAGGGTTGGGGCTTTAGTTAAAAGAGTGGGTAGAATTGATAGTTTTGTTTTATTTTAAATAAATTAATGTTTGTTAAAGGTTTTTTTTAATTATATATTAAATGGACAAGGGTATTTTGGACATTTCACTCACACTTAACTGAATATTTTAACAGTCATTCATGGTAAGGACCACCCGTGTGCAAAAATTACAACTATTAGGACCAACTCTGTAATTAGTGAACCATTGGGACCAAGTCTGTAATTTTCGTAAACCAGAGGGACCAACCAAGCATTTAACTCTACATTTTATGATCTTAAAGGTAAGTGTTCAATCTAAACCGTCAATACAGTTTTCATAACGTTTATTTAATCCAAACCGTTGAAAGACTTTTATTCTAGACCGTAAATAACTATATTGATAATGTGTATTTTTATCTAGGCTTGAAGAACGCCAACTAATTCGACCTTTTATATTTCATGAATATTTCAACATTTATCTTCAAATGATTTGTTGAACAACTCAAGCTACAAAAGTTGAATTTGAGACTTTTACCATCGTTTGGTAACTTTGGTTAAAAGTTATATGGGATAAACTAGAAAGGATTTCACCATAGCCTTTTTGTTAAAATCAGTATAATGTTTCAAATTCAATCATAAAAAATGATTTATCATTGTAGTTATAGTTTTTATTAAGTTTAAAAACCTTGTTTGCATATGGGATCAGTCTTAAAACCCAAGGACGATGTCACACGTTCAAACATAAATATATAGATCAATTACACAAACAAGAAATAAGTGTTTACCTTAAAAAATTCGGCCGAACTAGAGAGCTTAATTTGGGAAACACAAAAACCGACGGTTCAGCCTGTAATGGCCTATGCCTATGGAACCAAGCAGGGAGGTGACCGGTCTGGTACTTAAAACATTGGTTTTAGAAATAATTAATTAATGTACCATTAATTAAACAAAACAATATCTCATTGTGTTTCAAATGTATGTACAATTTATAGTAGATGATACAAACTTTTGAATCATGTTCCATTATGACACCAATGATGAAGAAAAACCGGTAAAAGGAATTATGTGTCATAATTCATAAAGTTTGGAAACTTATCTCATTATGATGCATACGCTTTCAAAGTTTATTCTATTATATGGTAAATAAGCTATCAAATTCTCTTCCATTATGCTAAATATAGCCATATAATGACCGACCACGTGGGTTCTATTTTCACAAAGACCTCTCCTCTAGAATGAACATCCGATAACAAGGGTATTGAATTGTTTTTCTTTTGGCATGGTGGTTGAGTAAATTGACTTGATCAGTTGGTGATAATTTGACTAGGGTGGTGCAAACACTCAGTGCGACGAGTCTGTCACGCTATTGATCGCAGGAAATAAAGAGCGCTTATGTATGTAGTTGTGTGTTAAGCTCTCTATCCTCATCTTGACTAACGAATTCCCTTGTTTTCCTCATATATTGCATCGAACTATGCATCAAAGTCTTGCATTTTCGACTGGTTTGATAGAGGAGAATGTGACAGGTCGAGAACTTTTGTTTTTGCGTTCGTCGCTCCAAGGAAAAATTTTAGTACTTTTGTCAACATTGGCACTCTTTGTACGCTATGTGTAATCCACATCATCATCTCTTAAACAAGATCTTTGTTCATAGTAACACATAATCGCAAACTTAATGTATATACAAAATAGAATTATAGATACATGTATCATTTACGACAAAAGTAAAGATACATATAGTTAATCAACTCAACTCTTTTAAGTATTTGTAAAAAAGTTAGAATAAGAAAGGATGGTTTATCGAGTTAAATCAACCTAACTTGTTTTTATCCATTATTTAGGTCAAGATTAGTTACTTAGGCAGGCTCTTCGCCAAACAAACCCGATGAATTATATTCAAATGTGTGATAATTGTTACATTATATGTGTATTAGTAACCATCTAAAGAAAAAATGATTTCTAGTGAGAAAAAAACTGGTTATAGTGAAAAACCATTTGAAACTAATTAATTGAACAACATAGTGGTTTGTAAAAAGCTTTAATCAAATATGCCAAGTTGCTAGCCGTATAAAACCTTACATAAAATATGAAAATATACAATATACTCTTACAAACCTTGTAATTTCTTCAACGCTTTAAATACTCATCACTCATGCCATTTGTGTATCAAAACATACATTGCACCTCCAAATTAAGCCTAGCATTTTTAAAAGGATCCTCTACATCATTGTGTAGGGAGGATTTGATACTTTTAATAATGGTAGCCACAGAACTTAAAAGAAGGATCGCTTCGAAGGAGCTCGACCAATGGCCCTCATCAAGTTAGCCACTTCCATGACCCTGGCAACTTTGGTCCCTCTCTTGGCCTCGGATGTGGCTCGCCTTTCTTCTGCTTTCCTACGAGCCTTTGCTATGTCGTTTTGCATCTTCTCTATTGCGTGTGCTCGTTTTGCCTCTAGTTTCCTCTACATGATTGCAAATATATGTTGCAATTCTACAAGAACTATCAAAGTTTTTATAATAGCCAAAAAATTCTTTCAACCATCCTATCGACATTAGGTGAGCCAACGAAACCTTGTTATGTGAGGATTATGGACATTCAAACTGTTGTCTTGGAAGATCAACATTCAAATCATGAAAACAATTAAAAAAAACTGCAGGCCATTTAGTGTTTTTACACATTTTATACTTGGCTACTTCCATCTAATAAAGTTAACCCAACTCATTTAACATGTTTCTACAAAAATATATAGTTGTATGACTATATTAGTATATCATTTACATTCGTTACGGTATTAATTATTTCAGTAACGCCAATTTATATGTTCAAACTATTAAAAAAAATACAACGTTATATACTGTGACAATGGTCTATGAGCCTATGCGGTCTGGCCCTATTTGTCAAAATCCAATAAAGAGTGTATTGTCCTATTTTGACATTGATTATTATAGGATAGGCTAACTAATAGTTATTGAATCCTCAAGTTTTGCAACTTCATGTTGTACTTTAATCCTCATCGCTTGTACCTTAGCTTAAGACTTTGCACTTTTACAAAATCATACCATAGGCTCATATAGGATCTTGCATAAAGATACACAAACACCCATGTACGTACGTAAAAAGTATTCAAAGAACACATGAACAATTAGTATTACCAAATTTAGTAACTTTTTTATAAAAAAAAAAACGTACCTCTATTTTATTCATCCATGAACTAAATTTTTGAATTGTTCATTCTCCCACCCGTTAATGATGGCGTCTTCACAGCTTAAACCGGTTATTAATCTTTGCAATCTTAGCGTTTTGCCAAGCTGAAATCTTGGATTCGACCTCCTCTCTCTTCACTGATTGGACTGACACAGTGTCGCTAGGGTTTCCATCAGCACGTCTAGGCGGTGACAGGATCGGATTATTATCCTGCACGATCGCCAACAGATTGTTATCCCTCACATCATCCTCCCCAATTCTTTCTAAGTTACTACTTGACCTTCCATTGTTATTCATACCATTTGTCACCTCACTTGTTTCACTTCCGGTTATGCGTGTTCCAGCCAGAACTAGCGTGTTAAATTCTCGGCTCATGGTGGTGAAGTTTTCGCTTTCGGTGCTGGCTACCGAAAGAGATGAAGACCGGTGGCTGGTTGTGTCCCAACGGTGGCGATAGGGTGGTGGTGAGGTTAGAGCATGTATTTCTCTTATGCTTTCATGATCATGATCATCACCACCATCATTATCATCTTGATCTTGATGTGTAGAAGAAGGTATTTGATCATTAAACATGTTTTGTCTTTTTGGAAGATATAAAAAAATGAGTTTGGAAGGGAGAGAGAAGGGTTTGAACTTTAATACATAAGTATGCTTGATGATATAATAATTAGTGTTGGGGTTAATTAAGGAAATATAGAGATGACTTGCATGGAGTGTAAATTGACACAACATATATTTGTTAACCAACTGTAACCAAAAAACATCTTTGAAAAAAATCATATATATACTTAAATTTTGATAAAATAGAATTATATAATTTGTGACTTTATTTCCAGAAGTTTAATATATTTCGCTAGACTATATAAAAGAAAGTTAAGTATTAGCTTAATTAAGTTATACCTAATTGACAACGATTAAACATGTTATACGATAGTAAAAGAAACATATTAAAATAATTAAAACAGTCAAATGAGCTAAAATCTTGTGTAACCTCTTAAAATATCTAAGCTTTATGAGCACTCATACACCCTATATGACCATTCTTAAACTGTGCGTGCTTATAAGTTATTCATTTCAACTCTTAATTAGTTATAATCGATTAGCTAGTGATATGCGTTGCAACTTTTGAAAATTGATTTTATATGTGAATTGCATGCGACATTTTCAAAATAGAAAAGAAGAGTTTCGGTTGAAGTTGGCTTCTTTCTTTTATTACGTATAAACCGTTTTTAAAATTTAAGATTCGTTTAAAGTTTATACAAGGATATTTACAAAAATGTAACTTTCATTTTGTTTTGCAACATAGAAATTATATTTTGTCGGTTAATAAGAAGTAATTAAATTCTCAAGTTTAAACATATATGAGTGTAAATTTACAATTGCTTGTTTTTCATTAATCATCAAATATGAAGTATTTATATTATTCTACGTTATGATAATTGTGTTTGTTTTTGTCGGCAAATAAGTAGTTAGTTTAGTGGGTCGTACACTTAATAAAACCGTGGACACGTGGCAGACATTAACTAGAAAACACTAGATATACCAACGTGGCGGAGAGAGATTTGTTACCAACGTTAATTCTTAACAGTTAGCACGTCAAGGTTGACATGGACTGAACTAATTATTTACACATCATCAAATAAAATTTGTTCGTAAATTATTAGTTGTTTGATATTTTGGAACATATTATATTTACGCTCTGATTTTGATCGGTTTCAATAAAAAATATGGAAAGAACTAATAAACACGGTTTGGAGGAATGACAAATGATCAAGCACAATAAAATGATTTAAACATAATATAGCTTATAGCTTAAAGGGTTGAAAGGCAAAAGAGTTTGGAATCGACAACTGTCGTGAACAACAAAAAGAATGAGAACAGTGCCCAGTCATATCAACACTTTGTGTGTATACTCTCATGCACAGCCACAACAGAGTATGTGCAAGAGTACACTCTTTTACCCGCAGGTTCAAACTCTTCAACTTACCAAAAAGGACAAGTCCTCTACTGCAACCAGGGATCACTAGTTAAAGGTTTCTTCTTATAGAGAATCTCTTCCCTGTAAAGCACATCCTCTTGTCATTCAGAAGGAACACACCAGATCATCTCAGGTCACTCTTGGTCTCTGATCTTACTTCTCCTCTCTAGAACTTGCTTTATGCTTGTTCTATTCTTCACTTAACATTACATCATTACATTTGATATTAACATTATAGGTTGAACACTTCTCAATCTAGAATCCAAAAGTGAACAACTAATAACAATGATCTCTCTCCACGTGTTGCAAACGTGGGGGGACCCTACGACCTGTGTTAGGCAAACCGAAACCCTTGAACCCTTTTGCCTAATCAGTCTAGTCACTATCCTTGCTCTTATATTTGTTGTAGCAACAAGTTGGCGCCCACCGTGGGGCTACACCGCTTACTTTTCTTGAAAGACAAGTAGTGTAGCTCAATTTCCATTAAGTTCACTAGAGGGGTATGGTCCCAACGCAAGGGACCATACCCTCAACAACAAACTACAAGGATAACCTTGCGCGCAATGTGCAATGGTATGCCTTCCTTGGAACCAATAGGTCATACAATGAACCTTGCGCACTCAGCGCAACGGTAAATTAAACCAACACATGTAGGTCACACAACAAGCCTTGCGCACTCAGCGCAACGGCAAGTTAGACCAAACAATAGAAGTCACACAACAAACCTTGTGGTATTTGGCACAACGGCAAAGTTAGACTTAGACGTGCAGGCTACTTGACATTGCGTGGACCAAACAACCCTCTAGCCGCAAGTCCTAAAACCTTGCAAGGACAAGACAAACATGAGAGCTACTCATAATATTGTGGACAAAAGGATTTATCTCTGCAACTCTCTGCGTTGGCCAGAAAGCTCTGACAAAACCTCGTAGAAGGGATAAGCGTAGAGAGGCGTTGACTATATACAAGGATACGGAGTGGCAGAGCTGTGACCAGTGGTTGCTCTGCAGGTTGCGTCTGACAGCGTCGCATGAACAGTGATGCAGACGCCAGACTGTGCACCAAGCATACTTTCGTCAGTGACTGTCACACATTCTCCACTTTCGGCTGATAGCTGGTCTGACACAGGAGACAACTGCCTTTACACGTGGCACCATTCAGCATTCGACAAAGCAACCTCCTGACAAAGAACATTAATTCTCCTGTAGGGAACATTTAATGTTTGACGCAGGGGGACAGAACGGATATCTCTGGTCGTTTGGGCCGGGCCCAAGACCTATCAGCCCATCTCCTAAGCTCACTTACTTTCGGCTATAAAATAAGTATCGGACCACAAGGTAAAGCATCTTCATCTACAAGCACATTCAGAAATATACAAACTTATTGCATGCTACTTTGAGCTCACTTGCTTATTACTTGCAATCACCAAATACTTATTCTCACGCCGGAGTGTGGTCACGGAGAAAACCACCCTTTTCCCCGTGACGAGACTAACGACGCTGCTAGTTTTGTAGATCAGTCCTAGTGAGATCACCCTAAAGAACGAGTGAAGAGGCAACCTTTTATGTAGAAATCTCTCGGTTGTAACTAATTATCCCCGATATCCCTAGGTTCAACCGTTGTTTCTTCATTGGCGCCCTATGTTTTTTTCTCTCTCTCCACACCTGTTTCTTCGTTTTGTTTTTTAACAAACCTCACGTCCAAATGGCTGATTTTCCATCCAACACCCCACGAGGTCCTCGAGCCGAAGACAAGAACCCAGTTCATGCCTCTCGACTTGACGGACTAGTGGAAAAAGCTTCTTCCAGGAATGCCGGAACTCATTACGACTCTGGTTGTGTGAATATTTCGGTTACCCCCGGAGCTCAAATGGAGACTCATTTCGTACCAATCACATCAGTCTTGCCCCCGGGTGAGACCCCAATGTCTTGGTACATCAAGTCTCAGACGACTTTGAATGTCGTTTACGCACAACTCTGCTCACAAACAAACACTTCTACTGCCCCAGTGCAGCCCACTGCTCAGGTGCATGCTTCGCCTGCAACAAGAATACTTAGCTACGACTCGTCGGCTGGGCCGAGCGTACCCTCTGAACTTCGTGCCCGAGAGACGGAGTACTCTTAATCGCTGCCTAAACATGAGTCTCATACTCATAGGTGAGCGTCCATCCACTCGCGGTTGGGCCCGCGTCCCCTTGGGGAGCGGTACACCTAAGGTGAGGAGGATAAGACTTATGGAGAGGGTGATAGCGCCAGTGTGTTTCACCGGCTGCCTAAGGATCATGCTGCTTACAGATATGCGCCACGGGCTGGTTACAATCCGGAGGCGGAGTATAACTATAATTTGATCTATAGATCGGCTGAAGCAGCCGAACACTCAAAATTCATCAAGGAGATCGCTCTCGCACCGCTGGAGCACGCAAAATTTCCCTCCAACGTTGGGAAGTACAATGGGTTGACAGTCCCAGATGACCACCTGCGCCTTTTCACCGGCGCAGGACTGATCGGAGGCTGGACGCTACCTATGTGGTGTCACTTGTATGTCCAAACTCTCACAGGTGCTGCGCGCCTATGGTTTGACAACTTACACACAGGCAAGCTCGCGTCATGGAACAATTTGAAAGACAAGTTCTCGACGCACTTCAGCCAACAACGACGTTATGTCAGAGACTCTTCTGACGTAATGAACATCTGGCGGCGTGATGACGAAAGTCTTGAAGACTTCATCTCCCGCTATAATAAAGAGGTGCTGGAGATAGGGGAGTGCATGAAGACCTGATTCGTGCACAGTTCAAGTACGATGTACGCTGCGACGAGATGATCAAGGTCTTGTCCGAACTATAGGCCTCCTGAAAAGCTGGGAGAAGCTTATGGCAGCAGCAAAGGTCTATGCGCAGACGGAGCGCAACCTCAATAATAGTAGACCTTCCCTACCTCACCACCGTCCCCAAGACATGAGCAAAAGTTTTGGGAAGAAGAATAAGAGTTGGAGGGAGCATAGCTAAAACCCTCCCTACTCACCGGTCGACGCACGCACGACTATAAATAAACTCGCTACTCAGCGAGCAATAAAGCAGGATAATCACGATCGTCAGTGGACCCCACTAACGAAAACACCGGTGGAGGTACTCAGACCAAAGACCATCAGTTCAAGCAACCGCCACCGATGCGCAGTAAGAAATGTCAAGACCCTAACCTTTTCTGCGATTATCACAACGATACGGGGATACAACTGATAACTGCATCTCCTTGCGGATGGAGATCGAGAAAGCACTCAAAAGTGGGAAGCTCACACTCTTACTGCAAAATGTGCGCAAGGATGTGCGCAAATCACTCGAGGCGGCTAGGGCCCGAGTAATAAGAAGATGAAGTCAGTTCATATGATCCAGGGTGGCCCGTCGCACAAGCGCAGCTACCAGAAAAGTTGCATGCCTCACTGGCGCGAGCAGCAGGTCATCTTCCCGTAGTTCCCGGGGGTACACAAGAACATTGACTGGTAGTAATACTGGCATCTTTGGCCAGTATCACACCGATTATATGTTCATTGACCCTGGGAGCACTATGGACATCATCTATGAATAGTGCTTCCAGCAGCTCGACCCAGAAGACAAGGCGCGCCTGGAGCCGGTGGACTTCCTACTCACTGGTTTCTGCAACGAGGCCGTCTTCCCTCTAGGCCAAATTTCTTTTCTGGTGACTCTTTCTGACAGGCGAAAATCTCCCACGGTCTCGTTCAATTTCATGGTCATGCCCGCAACTTCGCGCATGACGTATTACTGGGCCGACACGCTCAACGAGAGTTCAGCATGATCACTTCAACCCCCATGCCGCCTGTGGTTTCCCACAGAAACCGGGGTGGCCATTATGTACGCAAGGAAGGAAATCATGTTCGTTGAAGAGGAACCACCGACGAAGCAACCAAAGTCATCATCCAACGGTGAACCAGAAAAGTGGGTACTCAACATCAAGTACCCAGAGCAAACAGTGATATTAGGACCCGCCATGACTCCCGCAATCAAGGCGCGTTAAAACAACTGTTGTTCCACAATGTAGATATTTTTTCATGGTCACCGGTGGATATGATTGGAGTACCAAGGGAAATCGCTGAGCACGCGATGCACACACTCCCTTCAGTTCAGCCCATCGTTCAGAAGAAGCGCAACTTCGGTCTTGAAAAGACCCGCGCACTGAACAAGCAAGTTTCAGAGCTTCTCCAAGTAGGAATTATCCGAGAGGTACGTTATGAGACATGGGTAGCCAACCCAGTCATGGTCCAAAAGTCCAACGGCAGTTGGCACATGTGCGTCGATTTCAAGGATCTTAACAAGGCATATCCCAAGGACTGCTACGCCTTACCTAAATCGGCAAAAAGGTGTACTCCCTCGCTTCATTTAGGTGGAAATGTTTCCCTTATTGTACAAAGGCTACCACCAAATCCAAATGAAGAAAGAGGATGAAGACAAGACCGCTTTCCGAACTGACAAGGGGATTTTTTGTTACAGAAAGATGCCTTTCGGATTGCGCAACGCAGGAGCCACTTACCAACGTTTAATGGACCATTTCTTCGGGGATGAAACTGGTGAAAACCGTAGAGGTGTACATTGATGACCTCGTCATCATGAGCTCGGATGAGGAGAAGATGCTGGCAAACGTTCAAAAGACGTTTGCATCCTTGCGCAAGGCAAACCTGAAGCTGAACCCCAGCAAGTGCTCGTTTGGAATGGAATAAGGCATGTTTCTGGGATCCATTGTCACGCGTGACGGTTTCAAAGTTAATCCTGAGAAAGTGGAATCGATTCAACGTGTGCCTCCCCCTCAAATATCAAAGAAATGCAACAGTTGGCGGGGCGATTGGCTGTGCTGAACAGGTTCCTAGCCAACCACGCAACGAAGTCCTTCCCATTCATCAGCACTTTGCGGAACTGTGTAAAGCAAAACAAGTCTAAGTGGACTCTTGATGCGGAGAAAGCCTTCACTCAAATGAAGGAGTGCTTAATTCAACTGCCAACACTCACGACACCGCAAAAGAACGAGCCACTGATACTTTACCTTTCCGCATCAGATATCGCTCTGGGAGCAGTCCTGCTAGTAGAGAGCGCAGGAGTTCAAACTCTGATCTACTATGTCAGCAAGATGCTAACTGACCCAGAGACACGATATCCTATGTGGAAAAGCTTGCTCTAGCTTTGGTCCACGCATCCCGCCGGTTGCGTCGGTATTTTTCCTGCCATGTGATAACAGTTCTCTCGAACTCTCGCTTAGGCCGAATTTTGTCGAAATCGGACATATCTGGTCGGCTAGCAAAATGGGCGATTGAGCTTAGTGGACACAACATTGTGTACAAACCACGCCCAGCAATAAAGGGCCAGATATTAGCCGATTTCGTTGCGGAAGTACCACACAATAAAGCACACGGGTGTGAAGCTGTACAGAATCCAACGCAGTTGCAGATGACCGCACGTGGATTCTTCACACAAATGGTGCATCCAATGATGATGGCGCAGGGGCAGGTCTTCACCTAATAAGCCTCGACAATCAGGAGTTCACCTACGCCAACAGGTTGGATTTCAAAAGAACCAATAACGAAGCTGAGTACGAAGCGTTCCTGGCAGGCCTTCGGTTAGCAATCAAAATGGGCGCACAGAATTTGGAAGCAAACGTCGATTCCTTTTTAGTCGTAGGACAGGTCAACGGCCTATACGACGCAAAAGGCGAAACAATGGCTTTGTATCTTGAGGAGGCGCAAGCCTTAATAACCAAATTCCAACACTTCAAAATAACCCATGTCAACCGAAGCGAGAATAAACATGCTGACGCACTCAACAAATTAGCCGCTACAAGCTTCAAGCACCTTGCGCGTGAAGTGCGCATTGAGGTACTCAAGAACCCTTCTGTTCCTTTGCGTCAAGTCAACATCATTGAAGTGGGGAATCCTTCCTGGATGTCTCCCATGATCATGTTCTTGCTACATGGGATCCTCCCCGAAAACAAAGAGGAAGCAAGGAAGGTCCAGAACAAGGCACTTAACTATGAAATGGCGGACGGTATCCTATACCGGAAGTCATACCTTGGACTGCTCCTCCGCTGTGTTGATCCACAAGACGCGCAGTACTTGATCCGCGATATACATGAAGGGTTATGCGGAATTCACACCGGTCAACGCATGGTCGTAGCAAAGATCATGAACGTCTACTATTGGCCTGGCATGCACCTAGATGCGGTCAAAACAATGCGGAAGTGCACATCATGCCAGCGCCATGCTCCGAAGACATTGCGCCCCAAGAATCTTTTGATCCCTGTGATAAGAGCATGGCCCTTCCAGCAATGGGCAATCGATATGTGGGACGTTTCTCAGATGCCCCAGGCGCGGTGAAGTTCATAATCGTTGCAGTCAATTACTTCACTAAGTGGGTAGAAGCCAAACCCCTTGCATCCACCACAACAAGTGTAGTTGGGAAATTCATTTGAGAGCACATCATATGCCATTTTGGGTTATCCCTACACATAGTCAGTGATAATGGCCCTAATTTCGCAGCTGAAGATCTACAACTATGGATGAAGGAAATGCATATCGAGCATGTCTTCACTTCTGTCACACCCTGACCCGCAACGGAAATGGTAATCGGGGTATGACTGGGTTTTCATCAAAGCTCATGACATTTACTATAAATAAGTTTCAACATTCATGAACTCTTATTTTTCTTCTAAAGGCAAATTCCTATGTTGTTCCTTGCTTCAACCTGTCCACCTGTATCATGTGTAAACATAGGGTTTTGGGTTAACAAAAGTTGGCGAGTGAATCTCGTTTAAACATTTGAAAGAAATGGTTATATGGGTTATTTAAATAAAAATGTGCATAAACCAAATATGAGTATACACAAATGTAAATCTAGTCACATACCACATAATATCAATCAATGTACACACAAACATGACAAATGATGAACAATGAAATCAAGGCTCAATCAAACGGAGCCAATCTAATGAGGCACGCGATGCTCAACTTGTATCCAACAAGGAACTGATGGGCCTAACGTGAATGATTGCACGCAACTTGACAAAAATGTAAACACACAATACAACATATATCATTACATAACACGTAAGATCATATAATGGTAGTAGCACAATGTTCGTATAAATGAAATATGTAAACGACACATGATACACCCCAAAACATGGATAAAAAGGGGAGTTTGTAAGAATTCACTCACAGTGGGTGCGTTCCTTGGAATTGATAGCGATGGCGTACGATTTAGGATTTACTCGACGGGGAAAACTAACCTAAATAATAATGTAATAGTTCGATAAATAAATATATTTACTTGAGATTAACATTTCTATTAATGCTTTTTATTTGATTTTTAAGATTTATTTTTGCGATAATTAATGAAATTTTTAAACTTTAAAACCTTATTTCTAAGTATTTTTAAATGATTTTTAAATAAAATTAATTAAGAAAAATAGTAATAAAAAAATTATTCGTCTTGTCAGACCTGACTTGTCTGACCGGTTTATGCGTGTGAGTTTTGGCAGCGTGTGAGGTTCGAACTCGTGACCTCCCGTATACGTGCACACAACTATACCAACTGAGCTACGTGTCTAACCCGAAATAATCTCCATTTTAATTACATATATATACTAGTTAGGTTATTTCTGAATTTATTTATTTAAATAGGTTTTTAAAAGTCATTGAACCGGTGTATAGTGGCTGGATCGAAAACCGCGACCTTCGACTGTGTTGCACCCAGCCCTACCAACTAGGTTGGGTATCTAACCAGTATAATCCTAGATTATATTATATTTATACACTTGTTGCGAGGTGTTCTGAATTAGGTTTAAAGAAAAGAATGATTTTTTATTTTAGTAAATCCGCCGCTCACAAGACTCGAACTCAGGACGTGTTGGATAAAAGTGCACACAGTCCACCGCTGGACTGTGTGTCTAACCCGGTATAAACTTAGATTTTAATTACATTTATACACTATGCAAACGTCTTCTTCTTCCCATTTTAAAACCAGAACCATACCCGACTGATTCCCCTAAAACTAATATATATAAACTCAGTAATGATAAGCACTTGAATGATAAAGAAACAAATTAAGTGACTATACCGATCCGATACGAACTCGAATACTTCCGATGATGTTTTTCCGGCGACAAACAACTCCGGCGAAGTGTATGATGAACACAAAGAGTTCTACTGAGAGTTTTAGAGAGTTCAAGAGTGTGTAAGCGAGTTTCTGAATAGGTTGGGACTGCTATTTTTAGGCGTATGAGAGTTTAATTTCGATTTCAGTTACAACCGATTTTGGTCAACAATTTGATTGGCACAATGATTTATAACTAAAATGTGTTATGATCGAGTCATAATGTGACTGGAAAACAGTTTCAGTGGTTTAATTCGCGATTAAAATGAGATTGAATGAGATTTGAGAGTTACAGTCGCTGATTTTTGGGCGGGTTGTTCTTGAAATTGATTTCAGGAAATTGTTTTGATATAAGAGTTATTTGTTTTAGAATTTAAACAGATATGTGTTTGTGTTGAAGTGATGTATGCTGTGTATGTTTTCGATGGGACCAGGGTTCGAAATCCGGCTGCCCCTTTGTATTTATTTATTATTTATTTTTTAATATTAATCCTTATTTATTAATATTATTAAAATTATTTTTTATCTATTTAATATTTTAACTATTTAATTTTTTATTAACCACAATTATTACCAATACAAATTTGAACGATTAATTAACGTGTAACGAAACTTAGATAATATACTTGAATATTTAAATGAAGCGAGTTTTGGAGCCCGTTTTACACGAATGTTACAGTATCCCTTACTTTTAGAAATTTAGTTCCGAAATTTAAGTTGTAGTTGTAATTGGAAAGGGATACGGTTATTTTTCGCAGCATTGAGTCTTCGTGTCCTCAAGTAAACTCAGGTTCTCGCTTTAACTCTCAACGTACACTGACTAAATTCTAATATCTCTTAACAGAAAGGAGAGGTGTGATTGCTTGGATCTGCCGTTTACATAACCAGAGTAGTGTGAAGTTTTGAATTTTGATTGAGGCGCTAACGTTCCCAGTAAGGGTTGAATACCCCGCTACAAGAATTGCTTTTTGATGCCTGAGGTGAGAAACGTTGATACAGAGTTGATTGACTGGATATGATCTCATACATAAGAGTTTCGAGAAAATGGATGCGTTGAAAAGATTAAGTTATATCACAAGACGAAAACTTCCACCATGTCGATATTAGAATCTACACGGAACTTCTCATAACCGCCTGACAATGCTTTGGATCCTTTGAAAAGAATACTTATATATAGGAAGTACCAGCGGCGTATCCACCATATTCTTGTCAAATTTTCATTGGCTTTATCAGTAGGTTATGATTAGTTCTATGTGACTCGCCCTACAATCTACAAAACAAAAACAAACACAACAACCAAAGCTTGAGTCTCAAATCTGAAAGAATACATGACTGAATGACGACGGCACCTCTCTCGTGTTTTATGATGAAGGGGTCAATCTATGAAAAAGTGAGACACTACCCAACTTCTTTAAATGGTAAGACGAGGTGAGTCGTGATGTATGATGACATGAAATTTTAAATCAATGAAGTAAAACAATGATCTCAATTAGCATTAAAATTTTTGGATACATTTATTCTCAAGTTTAAACAGGGATATACAAAGGTTGGAATTTTATAGAAAACATTAAGAATAAACGGTTGGAGCGGAGTCTTGTTTCTTGGTGATGGAAGGCTAGTTGGGTTGCTCGTTTGCATCATTATTGGCTTCAACCGGATTGGCATTGATATTGTAAGCTCTTCCTCTCGCTGGTGGAGGTGTTGGGTTTTGCTTGATTTGCTTGGTTAACTGGGTTCGCTTGAGCTTGGGCATTGATGATATTAACCAACCTAGGGCACGCGTTTCTAAAGTGGGTAGGGTCACCACAATTAAAGCAAGCTCGAACATATGGAACTATGGGGTATTGAGGTTGTTGATATGGTTGGATCATGTTTTGGGTAGGGGGTGAAGCTTGGTTTTGAGGAGTGCGACAAGTTTTACTTAGATGACCATAACGCCCCAATTAGCACACAGTCGCAGGGTATGGTGGGTTGGTGGTGATAAAAACAGGTTTTGCATTGAGGATGAAGACCAATGTATGGTTTCTTATTTGATTTAAGCAGAGTTGGGTGCTACTTGTGTGATTGGGATAGCTTGAAGGGGTATGGCTTGTGGGCTGGTTGACTGCTTTGAGTGATAGCAAAATTTTGCCTGTCTCGTTTTCTCTTGGTAGTGAGTTGGGAAGAGAATTCAGTTTGGGTTGGGTTTGAGGTTTCGGGTTGATGTTTTATCTTTCTTCTTCTCATCCTTGAAGTCTCTATTCCTAATGTGTTTTTCGGTGAGCTATGTAGCTAGCTCATTGCTGCTTCCAAAGTTACAGGTGTAGTACTCATCAAAGGTCTTGAATCTTCGAAGAAAGACCCCGAATGTAATGCTCGATCAAACGGTAGAGAAGGGTGAAACAATTGGGAACCGTTTGATTCAACTCGAGGAATCTCTTGTTATAGGTTATGTGATCTCCCTCTTTTTTGCTTCAAGAAATAGAACTCATCCTCTAGTTTCTTAATTTTGCTTCTTGGGCAGAAACGTCTTGTCATGAGTTCCCAAAGTTCTTCCCAAGTTAGGGCTACAACGGCTTCGGCCCTCGTCTGCCCTTCTTATCATTCCACCACATGAGGGCTACTCCATACAAACGTCCAGTAGCATAGCGCACTCTGCGGTCATTGGGACAATCAAAAGTTGAGGAAAGTACTCTCCATCTCTTCGAACCAATGAAGAGTAGTGACCCCTTCAGTTCTTCGTACTTGGGAGGGTCACATGAGTTGAAGTGCTTGTAAGTGCACCTGGTGGTATTTGGGGCAGGCTGGCAACGTTTTGACCTTCTTGGTTGATTGGGTTGATGGGATTAGGGCAAGGGCTTGTTGGACTTGAACTACGATGTCGGGAAGTACGGGCCATTTGTTGAGCGATTTGGGCAGCCATACGCTATGGGATTTTCCTGATCTCCTACCTCTACGAGAGTGACTGGAAGACATCTAAAGTAATACGTATCGAGAGTATGAGTTTGACGTTTTAGGTGTCATGTGTCGTAATTAGAAATAAACATCCACAAAACAAATGAAGAAAATAAATTTGCTACATCCATAGGATGTCTTGGGCTTTGCTCATGTTTAGGCCCCCATATATCCCCATACTTGGCCTTGGTAGTCATGTGGGCCCCCATGACTTACTGGGCTTTGTAAGTTCACATTGGTGTTGGCTTTTTAACACTCGCCCACCTGAATAAAAATTATAAACATGATTGCAAGGTATAAGGTTGGAGGATGTCCAGGTGTAGACACAATGACAACTCAAAGTGGGGTTAGTTCACACGACGTTTGGTGTGGCATGTTTGGCCTAATAGGTCCTTCGTACTCTCATTGTTAGTCCACAGGTAGGCAAACTAGTCCGTTTTATTGGATTTATATGAATGCCAACCTAGACAGGACGTTTCGACTACTGGTACTTGTACCCTTCCAGTTACTACATGCCCGTCATAGAACTAACTTTGATGAGATTGAAAAATGAAAACATCACAAAATCTTGAATAAGGAAACATGAGAATGTTTTAGATTTTGAAATGTGCGTGAGGAATATATATGTAAGCATGTTATGTTTGACAATATGTAGACATTAAATATCACAAAAAATGATAGTGGAAATGCTTGCATGCATTTGTGTGTGAAATAAATATGAAACAAATAAACATCATGAGTTTGCATGTAACCAAATAACATATAAGCAACTAAAATCTAATCGACTATAGCATAGGTCTGGGGTCTAATAACCTATCCTATATTCCTATAGTCAAAAGCTCTTATACCAATATGTCACACCCTGACCCGCAGCGGAAATGGTAGTCGGGGCATGATTGGGTTTTCATCAAACTCATGACATTTACTATAAATAAGTTTCATATTTATTATTTCCAATTTAAAAAAAAATTACAACAATCATAAAAGCACAACAACATTCATGAACTCTTTATTTTTCTTCTAAGGCAAATTCCTATGGTTCCTTGCTTCAACCTGTCCACCTGTATCATGTGTAAAATAGGGTTTTGGGTTAACAAAAGTTGGCGAGTGAATCTCGTTTAAACATTTGAAAGAAATGGTTATATGTGTTATTTAAATAAAAATGTGCATAAACCAAATATGAGTATACACAAATGTAAATCTAGTCACATACCACATAATATCAATCAATGTACACACAAACATGACAAATGATGAACAATGAATTAAGGCTCAATCAAACGGAGCCAATCTAATGAGGCACGCGATGCTCAACTGTATCCAACGAGGAACTGATGGGCCTAATGTGAATGATTCACGCAACTTGACAAAAATGTAAACACACAATACAACATATATCATTACAATAACACGTAAGATCATATAATGGTAGTAGCACAATGTTTGTATAAATGAAATATGTAAACGACACATGATACACCCCAAAACATGGATAAATGGGGAGTTTGTAAGAATTCACTCACAGTGGGTGCGTTCCTTGGAATTGATAGCGATGGCGTACGATTTAGGATTTACTCGACGGGGAAGACTAACCTAAATAATAACGTAATAGTTCGATAAATAAATATATTTTTACTTGAGATTAACATTTTTATTAGTGCTTTTTATTTGATTTTTAAGATTTATTTTTCCCATAATTAATGTAAATTTTAAGCTTTAAAACCTTATTTCTAAGTATTTTTAAATGATTTTTAAATAAAATTAATTAAGAAAAATAGTAATAAAAAAATTATTGGTCTTGTCAGACCTGACCGGTCTGACCGGCTTATGCGTGTGAGTTTTGGCAGCGTGTGAGGTTCGAACTCGTGACCTCCCGTATACGTGCACGCAGCTCTACCAACTGAGCTACGTGTCTAACCCGAAATAATCTCCATTTTAATTACATATATATACTAGTTAGGTTATTTCTGAATTTATTTATTTAGATAGGTTTTTAAAAGTCATTGAACCGGTGTATAGTGGCTGGATCGGACCCGTGACCTTCGACTGTGTTGCACCCAGCCCTACCAACTGGGCTGGGTGTCTAACCCAGTTATAATCATAGATTATATTCTATTTATACAGTTGTTGCGAGGTGTTCTGAATCAGGTTTAAAAAATGGATGATTTTTTTATTTTAGAAAATCCGCCGCTCACAAGACTCGAACTCAGGTGGTGTTGGATAAAAGTGCACACAGTCCTCCGCTGGACTGTGTGTCTAACCCGGTATAAACTTATATTTTAATTACATTTATACACTATGCAAACTTCTTCTTCTTCCCATTTTAAAACCAGAACCATACCCGACTGATTCCCCATAAAACTTTATATATAAACTCACTAGTGATAATCAATTGAATGATAAAGAAACAGATTAAGTGATTGTACCGATCCGATATGAACTTGAATACTTCCGATGATGTTTTTCAGGCGACAAACAACTCCAGCGAAGTGTATGATGAACATAGAGAGTTCAAGAGTGTGTGAGCGAGTTTCTGAATAGGTTGGGACTGCTATTTATAGGCGAATGAGAGTTTAATTTCGGATTTCAGTTACAACCGATTTTGGTCAACAATTTGATTGCCACAATGATTTATAACTAAAATGTGTTATGATCGAGTCATAATGTGATTGGAAAACAGTTTCAGTGGTTTAATTCGCGATTAAAACGAGATTGAATGAGATTTGAGAGTTACAGTCGCTGATTTTTGGGCGGGTTGTTCTTGAAATTGATTTCAGGAAATTGTTTTGATATAAGAGTTATTTGTTTTAGAATTTAAACAGGTATGTGTGTGTGTTGAAGTGATGTATGCTGTGTATATTTTCGATGGGGACCCGGGTTCGAAACCCGGCTGCCCCTCTGTATTTATTTATTATTTATTTTTTTAATATTAATCCTTATTTATTAATATTATTAATATTATTTTTTATCTATTTAATATTTTAACTATTTAATTTATTTATTAACCACAATTATTACCAATACAAATTTGAACGATTAATTAACGTGTGACGAAACTTAGATAAAATACTTGAATATTTAAATGAAGCGAGTTTTGGAGCTCGTTTTACACGAATGTTACAACTTCGGTCGCGCATCCCCAAGGAAACGACCAAGTGGAGAGCATAAACAAGAGCATCGTCGAAGGGATCAAGACGAGATTGCCAAGCATCCTTTGGGCTTATCGAACCATGCCAAAAACCAGCACAGGCGAAACTCCTTTCAGCCTTGTGTATGGGACGGAGGCAGTGATTCCTGCAGAGATAGGCCTCCCATCACCGCGCACGCTAGCTGCGCAGAGCCAAAACAACGAAGACGAGCACAGCCTTGACATGGACTTACTAGAAGAACAGCGTGAAAACACCGCTATCAACGAAGCAATATACAAGTCCAAGCTCGAGAAATACTACAACGCGCGAGTCCGCATATGCACCTTCCTACCCGGTGATTTTCTTCTACGCGACAACGAAGCGTCTAACGCTGAAAGTCTTGGAAAATTGGCACCTAAGTGGAAAGGTCCCTACATTATCCATGAAGTCTAGGAAAGGGCGCATACACCCTTAAACGCATGGACGAACAAATATCCCTAGGACATGGAAGCACAGCAGCTAAGACGGTGCTACATGTAAATTAGCAAGTTCATTATCTTATTGTCTACCTTGTACATGGCTCTTACGCCTCATTGATTAATAAAGACAAGGGTTACATGAGTTATTTTATCTTAATATTTCGTTACAAATGCGTGAAGCCACTTTGGGTCTACGCGAAAACACTCGGTACACAATGAGGCTTGAACCAAAATTCACTACCTACTGCATGCGAATGGGAGCGGATGTTCATACACGAGTTCATTACCAGTTTTTATTCGCTATACCTACACAACGTTGGTCTTTTTTCACGCAAATATTGTAACTGAAAAGAAACATTTCATTGAAGATAAAAATATTTACAAAGTATGTACAAACTCGCACAGTGCACAGTACATTCAGAGATCCTACAAAGATATTACAATAAGAATCCTACACTAGTCTTCATCCACGGTGGCCTCGGCTTCTTCCGGAAATATGTCTTTTAAGCGATCCACGAAGTCGTCGTGTGTTAGCACCTCGCTCACCAATTCCATAGCCGGGATGTTAATGTAACATTTGTCAAAAACGGGTTTCCAAAACCCGCTCCGTTTTGTAATCGAATATCAATTTATAAAAGCCACGTTGAATATTTATGATTATTTTAATTTAAAATGATACATAATTAATAAATAAATTAAACTATAAAAATTATATTTGATAAAAAGTTAAAACAAAATAAATAAATAAAATATGTTGTTGCCGGGACTCGAACCCGGGTCAGCCGGAACTGGATCCAACGACTTAACACACACTCACATCACCACTCCGCCACTTTGTGTTTTCTGTTATCTCTAGGAAACAAATGAGATTTATACACAAACTCGGTTAAACCGGTTGCGTTAACTGAAAAACGGAAATCGGCAAATCAATCGTCAAATCGCTTGTTTATTCGCACATTCAGTTTATAACCGATGCACCGACGATTTTTAATCAAGTCGGAATTGATTAAGCATCAAGTCTCATCATTATCGGTTTTTATAACCGAAAAGTAATCAAGTCCAGATTACTTCAATTCAAGACCACTCTCGCGACTCAGAAACGTCATACCAATACTCCATTTCACTCTCGTCACATTTTCAGACCGTCAGAACGTCTAAATCAACTCGCCGGAATTTTCTGCAAAAGTCGCCGGAAAACCGTATTCATCCTCAAAACGGTAAAATACCTCGACTTTACTGTTTCAATCAATTGTTAGAACCTTACTAACATTAACCCATCGCTCATAATCAACCACAGACGACATTGCTGGACTTTCTGTTTTCACCGGAAAAACTCCTGGATTTGTCGGAAACTCGCTGATTACCGGTATACTCATTCAAACATGCTGATAATCAATACTCATTAGTTCAATTTCAGATATAATCCCTTAAACCTGTTAATTGATTCTCACAGCCGAAGGTTCCAAAACAGAGCCGATGAGCTTCGCCGGATTCTCTGAAGAAGACGATCTGTTCGGTATTTTCTTTCCCCAAACTTTTCGGTTCAATGCTTTCAAATTGTTCATCTTGTTCATTAACTAAATTGTCGCGTATCAGTTGCTTTGATTGATGTCTGTGTTTGAAATGAAGAAGACGAGTTCAGAGATGACATAGGATTAATTAAAATCGGAATTATAAACGGGTTAGACACACAGTCCAGCGGTGGACTGTGTGCAAACAAAAAACATACACGTCCCGAGTTCGATCCCTGCTACACGCACTCCTTATGTAATAAAATGCCTTTTTGTTTAAAAACTAAACCGGGTTAACTCAGTTAGTTGTTAAGTATAATAAAAACCGAGATAATAACCAGGTTAGACACACAGTCCAGCGGTGGACTGTGTGCAACATTAAGTCACACGTCGCGCGTTCGAAACCCGTCACTGGCACCGGTTTGTTGAATTAAAATGTTTTTGCAATTAAAAGAATTTCGGTTAAACTGAATAAGTATATAAATATAATTAAAAATAAGATTATTTCGGGTTAGACACGTAGCTCAGTTGGTAGAGCTGCGTGCACGCGTACGGGAGGTCTCGGGTTCGAGCCTCACCCGGCGCAAACTAATTCGCTGACCGAACCGGTGTCAACAGGTCAGCGGTCAACGGTCAACGCTAAAAAACAAATTTTTTTATATTTTTATTTATTTAATTTAATTTAAAAATCAATTAAAAGTACTTAAAAATAACATTTTTAAAGATAGAAAATAGCCTTGAACTCACAAAAAATATATCTAAAAATTTCATTAAAATCCTTAATAAAATCCACTCATTTAATATATTTTTCAGTTATTATTTAGGTTAGTATTTCTCGTTGTTCCGCTCATCTAATTAGTGCGCATCTCACCATCTCCAATCCAACGCACCCAATGTGAGTGAATCTTTACAAATTCCCCGTTTTAATCACGTTTTGGGGTGTATCATGTGTCTTGTAATATATATATTATAATTAAACCATTGTGCATACATCATATCATGAACATGTGTATTCAGTTTGTTTCAACTGTTGTGTAGTTATTTTTGGATGCAATTTATTATTTTCAGTACATGCAATTTCATAGGCCGCCGCTCCCCATTACATTATGAGCGTTGAGCATGTTCCCCATTTCATTATGAGGTTGAACCTGGCGTGCCCACATACGATCGGCTCCGTTTGATTGAGCCTTGATCGCACAGACATTTTACATTTTCAGTACATGCAATTCGATCGGCTCCGTTTGATTGAGCTTACATTTTCAGTATATGCAATACGATCGGCTCCGTTTGATTGAGCCTTGATCGCACAGTTTCAATTATGTTATTTATTGTATGATGTTGGTATGTTCATGTATGCTATCATATGTTATTGTATGTTATAGTTGTGATTGCTATTTGCCACTGCTTGATTATTTACATTTGCTCATTTATGATTATGCACAATTTTTCATTGATAAACTAACAAGTAATTCATTAATAAATGTTTATCTAATAAGCTTCACTCGCCAACTTATGTTGACCCAAAAACCCCCATTTTTACACATGATACAGGTGAATCAGCAGCAGCTAGGAACACATAGGATTGGACTAGAAGAATAAAATGATTTAGAGTTGGGATTGTTATGATTGGTTTATTTTCTTTGTATTGTATGAACATGTTTGGATATTTGGAAATGTTACTTTGACTTTATTAAATATGAAACATATTAGTAAATGTCATGAGCTTTGGTGATAACCCAATTATGCCCCGACTCTTATTCCGCTGTGGGTCGGGTGTTGTGACAGATTGGTATCAGAATCATGACTATAGGGATATAGGATAGGTTATTAGACTCTTAGAGCCTTATACTATAGTTGATTAGAAACTTATAAGATTTTTGTGTGTTATATGCCAAATTTCATGATGTTTATATGTTTTATGTTAAATGTTACATTCAATATTATGCAAGCATGTTCATAAGTATGTATTATCATATAATGCCTATCATGAATCATATACTCATAACATATCACATCCATGAAAGCACACACCACATCATGATTGCTTTTACAATGATTTTTGTGTTTTCAAATCTCATCAAAATGAGTTCTCATGACGGGCATGTAGTAACTGGAAGGGTACCAGTACTGGTAGTCAGAACGTCCTGTCTAGGCTGGCATTCGTATAAATCCAAAATAAAGGACCAGTTTGCCTACCTGGGGACTAACGATGAGAGTACGAAGTACCTATTAGGCCAAAGCATGCTATACCAAACGTCGTGTGAGCTAACCCCACTTTGAGTTGTCATTGTGTCTACACCTGGACATGTTCCGACCAAACATCTCATGAACATATTTTGTGGTTTGCATTCGGGTGATGCGAGTGTTAAATTGTCAATACTAATGTGAATCCTACCAAGCCAATAGCCATGGGGGCCCACATGACTCTATAGGTGAAGGTAATGGGGGACATTTGAGGCCCAACATGAGCAAACCCAAGACATCCTATGGATGTAGTTGCATTATTGATATTTATGTTATTTTCATTTTCTTAAAGACACATGACACCTAAAAAGACTCCATAAACTCACAATCTTCTTATGTACGTTCCTGTAGATGTCGTCTAGACAACAACGAAGGGGTAAAAGATCAGGAAGGTCTCAGGAATGCTTGGCCACACAAATCGCGAAACAAATGGCCACGATACTGCCTGACATTGTGGTCCAAGTACAACAAGCCCTCGCTACAAATCCTACTCATCCTCCCCAACAACATGACCAGAACATCGACAACCCTCCTACCAGCAAGTGTTCATACAAACATTTCAAGTCTTGTGATCCTCCTAAATTTGAAGGGACCGAGGGTGTCACTACTCTCCTACATTGGTTCGAGGAGATGGAAAACACCTTTCTAAACTGCGATTGTCCTGAGGATCGCAAGGTTCGATACGCCACCGGGAGACTATTTGGGGTAGCTCTCACTTGGTGGAATACTGAGAAAGGGAAGAGGGGAACTGAAGATGCAATGGCCTTAACGTGGGAGGAGTTAAGGGAAATCATGACTAGGCGTTTCTGTCCTAGGAGTGAGATTAAAAAGTTGGAGGACGAATTTCATTCTTTAAAGCAAAAGGAGGGAGATCATACCATCTACAACAAGAGGTTCTTAGAGTTGAACCAAATGGTCCCTAACTTGTTCACCCCAACTTATCGCTTGGTTGAGCATTATATTCGAGGTCTTCCCTCGAAAATTCAAGATTCAGTTCTCAGCACTTCACCAGCAACACTTGAAGCTGCTATGGAACTAGCCACTGAACTAACCGAAATCGCATTCTAAACGGTAAATTCAAAGAGGAGAAGAAGAAAGCCCCATTGAGGCTCAAACTTCAAACCATTCTGGTTCCTCCTCGAAGTTTACTGGTAAAAGGAATCGAAGCACAAGAAACTTCGCCGTCACACAAACCAATTACCCTATTCCTGCTGCACCCATTACCCAAGTCGCCCCTTCACCTGCACCATACAAAAGACCATACTCTGGCCCATTACCAAAATGCAACCGTTGCCAATACCACCATTCTCCTGATCATCCTTGCCAATATTGCACCGTCTGTGGTCGCGCAGGTCATACCGTTCAAACCTGTCGCATACCTCAGCGAACGAACCGTCACCAGCCTTCAACCCAAACCCACCAACAAATAATGGGTCAAGCCCAACAACCCCTACTACTACCACCTACCCAACATTTAGCCCAAACATACTATCAACCCAACTATCCCATGGTACACCCTATGCGGGCTTGCTACAATTGTGGGGATCCAAGCCATTTTAGAAACACTTGTCCACGTTTGGTGAACATCATTCATGCCCAAGCTCAAGCAAATCCGGTGAATCAAGCTAACCAAGCTCCACCACCTGCAAGAGGAAGAGCTTATAACATCAACACCAATACTGTTGAAAATAATAACGGCCCAAACGAAGCACCCAACTAATTTCTCCTCGCCAAGAATCAAGACTCAACTCTAATCGTCTAGTTTTAATGTTTTTCTTTATGTTATCTCCATCTTTCCGTATTCCAGTTGTAAAATTTGGAAATTATGTATCCAAGAATTTTAATGCGATTTGATATTACAGTTTTGTTCTATACTCATTGATTTAACATTTATATCATCATACATCTCGACGTATCTCAATCTCATCATTTAAAGAAGTTGGGTTGTGTCACACTTTTACATAGACTGACCCCTTCATCAAAACCAACGAGAGAGGTACTGTCAATATTTAGTCATGTATCATTTCAGAATTGAGACTCAAGTTGTGTTTGTTGTGTTGTTTATGTTTTAGAGTCACATAGAACTGATCATGATTTACAGATAAAGCCAATGAAAATTTGACAAGGATATGGTGGATACGCCGCTGGTACTTCCTATATATAAGTATTCTTGGCAAAGAATCAAAAGCATTACCAGGAGGTTATGAAAAGTTCCATGTAGGTTTAAATATCGTCATGGTTGAAGTTTTTGTTTATGACACATACCATATCATTACATATGTATCAGTTCCCTCAAAACAATTATACATAAAATCGTAAGCGATCAAAGATCAAAATCCGAGAAGCTCATCATGTTTCAGTAACAGAAAGGAGACGTACGCAAGGAGCTGTCTCGTAGAGCTGAACTTAAAAATTGAAACTAAATCCGACGGTATTCTATACTATCTAGATCGCATATGGATTCCTGACCACAATAACCTTCGTGATATTTTTTTTTCTTTTCTTTCTTATGAATGAGGCGCACAAAACGCGATATTCTATACACCCAGGAGCCGACAAGATGTATCAAGACCTTTGATACACCCACTGGTGGCCTGGAATGAAAAAGGATATTGCTAATTTTGTTTCCAAGTGTTTTTCATGTTCCAAAATAAAAGCTGAACACCAAAGACCTCAGGACTTCTGGTCCAACCTAAAATACTTATATGGAAGTGGGAAAATATAACATGGACTTCATTACCAGGTTACCTCTCACTTCTGGTGGGTATGACACTATATGGAGAGTAACTGATCGATTTACAAAATCAGCTAACTCTATTCCTATCCGCGAAGATTTTAAGAACGGAAAACTAGCTCGTATTTATATCAGCAAAATCGTAAGCCGACATGGAGCACCGTTAAGCATTATTTCTGATCGTGATGGTCGTTTCACTTCACGAACATGGCAAGTAGTACAAGCCGCTATGGGTACGCGATTAGATCTCAGTACCGCCTATCAACCTCAAACTGATGGTCAATCTGAACGCACCATTCAAACTCTTGAAGATATGCTTCGAGCATGTGTCAAAGACTTCAAGGGAAATTGGGACACTCATCTACCTTTTGTCGAATTTTCGTACAACAACAGCTATCATTCAAGCATCGGCATGGCACCTTCTGAAGCCTTATATGGTCGTAAGTGCCGATCTCCTGTATGTAGGCACGAAATTGAGGAAACTCAAATCACTGGTCCAAAATTGATTCAAGAAACCACAGACAAGATCCATCAAATCCGAAACAATCTTTTAGCGACCCAAAGTTGTCAAAAGAGTTATGCAGACAAACGACGGAAGCCTTTAGAGTTTAACATTGGTGATCATGTACTTCTAAAAGTATCACCGTGGAAGGGAGCAGTTCGTTTTGGTCAAAAAGGGCAAGCTAGCACCACGCTACGTAGGGCCTTTCAAGATACTCGAAAGAGTAGGACCTATAGCTTACAAGCTTGATCTACCAGAAGAACTCAACAGGATTCATCCCACATTCCACGTATCAAACTTGAAGAAGTGTCACGAAAACCTCCACATCCCTCTGGAAGATATTCAGATTGATGAATCAATGCATATTATTGAAAGACCTGTAGAGAATCATGTACTTCGGGGAAAACGTCTGCGATAAAGTCGCATTCCAATTGTTAGGGTACGCTGGGAGTCGAAACGGGGACCTGAGTTTACTTGGGAACGTGAAGACTCAATGCGTGAAAAATACCCGCATCTTTTTCCTACTACTTCAACTATTTAAATTTCGGGACGAAATTCCTAAAAGTAGGGGATACTGTAACATTTGTCAAAAACGGGTTTCCAAAACCCGCTCTGTTTTGTAATCGAATATCAATTTATAAAAGTCACGTTGAATATTTATGATTATTTTAATTTAAAATGATACATAATTAATAAATAAACTAAACTATAAAAATTATATTTGATAAAAAGTTAAAACAAAATAAATAAAAAAATATGTTGCTGCCGGGACTCGAACCCGGGTCAGCCGGAACTGGATCCAACGACTTAACACACACTCACATCACCACTCCGCCACTTTGTGTTTTCTGTTATCTCTAGGAAACAAATGAGATTTATACACAAACTCGGTTAAACCGGTTGCGTTAACTGAAAAACGGAAATCGGCAAATCAATCGTCAAATCGCTTGTTTATTCGCACATTCAGTTTATAACCGATGCACCGACGATTTTTAATCAAGTCGGAATTGATTAAGCATCAAGTCTCATCATTATCGGTTTTTATAACCGAAAAGTAATCAAGTCCAGATTACTTCAATTCAAGACCACTCTCGCGACTCAGAAACGTCATACCAATACTCCATTTCACTCTCGTCACATTTTCAGACCGTCAGAACGTCTAAATCAACTCGCCGGAATTTTCTGCAAAAGTCGTCGGAAAACAGTATTCATCCTCAAACCGGTAAAATACCTCGACTTTACTGTTTCAATCAATTGTTAGAACCTTACTAACATTAACCCATCGCTCATAATCAACCACAGACGACATTGCTGGACTTTCTGTTTTCACCGGAAAACTCCTGGATTTGTTGGAAACTCGCTGATTACCGGTATGCTCATTCAAACATGCTGATAATCAATACTCATTAGTTCAATTTCACATATAATCCCTTAAACCTGTTAATTGATTCTCACAGCCGAAGGTTCCAAAACAGAGCCGACGAGCTTCGCCGGATTCTCTGAAGAAGACGATCTGTTCGGTATTTTCTTTCCCCAAACTTTTCGGTTCAATGCTTTCAAATTGTTCATCTTGTTCATTAACTAAATTAGTCGCGTATCAGTTGCTTTGATTGATGTCTGTGTTTGAAATGAAGAAGACGAGTTCAGAGATGACATAAGATTAATTAAAATCGGAATTATAAACGGGTTAGACACACAGTCCAGCGGTGGACTGTGTGCAAACAAAAAACATACACGTCCCGAGTTCGATCCCTGCTACACGCACTCCTTATGTAATAAAATGCCTTTTTGTTTAAAAACTAAACCGGGTTAACTCAGTTAGTTGTTAAGTATAATAAAAACCGAGATAATAACCAGGTTAGACACACAGTCCAGCGGTGGACTGTGTGCAACATTAAGTCACTCGCGCGTTCGAAACCCGTCACTGGCACCGGTTTGTTGAATTAAAATGTTTTTGCAATTAAAAGAATTTCGGTTAAACTGAATAAGTATATAAATATAATTAAAAACAAGATTATTTCGGGTTAGACACGTAGCTCAGTTGGTAGAGCTGCGTGCACGCGTACGGGAGGTCTCGGGTTCGAGCCTCAACCGGGGCAAACTAATTCGCTGACCGAACCGGTCAACAGGTCAACAGGTCAACGGTCAACGGTCAACGCTAAAAAAACAATTTTTTTTTATATTTTTATTTATTTAATTTAATTTAAAAATCAATTAAAATACTAAAAAATAACATTTTTAAAGATAGAAAATAGCCTTGAACTCACAAAAATATAATTAAAAAATATCATTAAAATCCTTAATAAAATCCACTCATTTAATATATTTTTCCGTTATTATTTAGGTTAGTATTTCTCGTTGTTCCGCTCATCTAATTCGTGCGCATCTCACCATCTCCAATCCAACGCACCCAATGTGAGTGAATCTTTACAAATTCCCCGTTTTAATCACGTTTTGGGGTGTATCAGTGTGTCTTGTTATATATATATTATAATTAAACCATTATGCATACATCATCTCATGAACATGTGTATTCAGTTTGTTTCAACTGTTGTGTAGTTATTTTTTGATGCAATTTATTATTTTCAGTACATGCAATTTCATAGGCCGCCGCTCCCCATTACATTATGAGCGTTGAGCATGTTCCCCATTTCATTATGAGGTTGAACCTGGCGTGCCCACATACGATCGGCTCCGTTTGATTGAGCCTTGATCGCACAGAAATTCTACATTTTCAGTACATGCAATACGATCGGCTCCGTTTGATTGAGCCTTGATCGCATAGACAATTCACATTTTCAGTATATGCAATACGATCGGCTCCGTTTGATTGAGTCTTGATCGCACAGTTTCAATTATGTTATTTATTGTATGATGTTGGTATGTTCATGTATGCTATCATATGTTATTGTATGTTATAGTCGTGATTGCTATTTGCCACTGCTTGATTATTTACATTTGCTCATTTATGATTATGCACAATTTTTCATTGATAAACTAACAAGTAATTCATTAATAAATGTTTATCTAATAAGGTTCACTCGCCAACTTATGTTGACCCAAAAACCCCCATTTTTACACATGATACAGGTGAATCAGCAGCAGCTAGGAACACATAGGATTGGACTAGAAGAATAAAATGATTTAGAGTTGGGATTGTTATGATTGGTTTATTTTCTTTGTATTATATGAACATGTTTGGATATTTGAAATGTTACTTTGACTTTATTAAATATGAAACATATTAGTAAATGTCATGAGCTTTGGTGATAACCCAATTATGCCCCGACTCTTATTCCGCTGCGGGTCGGGGTGTGACAGTTAAGACGGTTGTACTCTTGCTGAGCCCGAGAGAATGCAGCTCAGGTATCAACACCATGAGTGGTAGCACGACTGTTGTCCCATGGAACGTCCATTGCATGAGTGACGTGTTGCGCACACTCAGCATAACCCTACGCGTACCCGTCGTGGCGCGCAGTGACCACCAGCTTGGCCACTGCACCGTCCAGCTCCGCGGAGTTTAGAATGAATTTTGCGATCTGCAATTTCAAGAAAAGGGCTAGCATCAACACAAAATGACCAAAAAACAAATGGAGTACTTACAATGACAACTCCATGCTGTTGCATCCACAACATGTTGTTGGTCAGGGACTCCACCAACGACTCAGAGATGGCACGGGCGTCTTCAGAATTCTCTAGTTTCTTCTCGCCCACATCCACCTTGGCTTCCGCCAATCACAGCCGCTCCTTATCCAGGTGCCTACGTGGTATTTCAGCCTTTTCCACCAAGGCCACATGGAAATCTTTCTGCGCGCCCTGGAGATCTTTTTGTGCACCCTGGAAATCTTTCTTCACACTCTCTAAAGCGGCGCAAGCAGCAACCTGGTCATATACAAAAGGTTAGTATGACATTCTGTAGCTCATACAAATGAAGGAAAAATAGTAAGGGAAGTTTTTACTTCTCTCTGCTCACTGCACTCGCGGTCCGCCCTGGCCTCCGCAGCCGCAGCAACTACCTGCCTCTTTCTCCTTCTCACGCCCTACCTCTGCGCGCAACCGGGCCAATTCATCTTTTAATGATTTTTTCTCGTTATTGTCCCTTTCACAAGCCTCCTTCCACAACTTGCGCTTCTGCGCAAGTGTGGCATCGGATCTTTTGGCCCTCCTCTTCCACCCTAGCGCAGTCCATTCTTCAACCCGCTGGCGTTTGGCATATGCAGCTTCCTTAGCCTCCAACGAAGCTTTTTGGGCAGCCACTTGGGCTCGCTCTTTATCCAGGCTTGCTTGGGCAGCTTCGAATTCGTTCTGTTTTTTCAGCAGGCCCCGCCATTCATGAACAATCCTGTGTGTAACCGAGGCGGAGCTTGCAGCTACCTGGAGGTATGTGCGGTATATGGTTTCTTGTTCATGTTTAGCACGCGCACACACCTCGGCTAGGGGGAAGGCTCCTTTAAACCATTCACGGCAAGCCGGAAAGTGAGAGAAATCATCTAATTTCTTTAATTTCCACACATGAATGTGGATCTCTTCAGCATGAGCCGCGGAGTATGACCTGTAATATTAATCACCCAAGGTTTCGTCCCGGCGGATTGGAGATCCTTCGGCAGAAGGGTTTCTACCAGATCCCCCGTCCTCACCCCCGGGCGCTGGCTCCTCTACATGCACCCCCTGTGGAGCATCAGTTTGCGCCACCTCATCGGCAGTCGTCATCACTGGCTCCGTCTCCTCAACAACACCCACATCACCAACAACCCAAGGTTCTTCCATCACCACCACAGGTGCCACATTAATCTCCACCCGAGGGTCTTCCACCACCTCCATGGGTTTTTCCACCACCACGGGATCCACGTTAGTCTCCACCTGAGAACCTTCCATCACCACCTCAGGATCTTCCTCCCCCAGCTCATGTTCCGCCGCCTCAGCAACGAACTCCCCACCTTGTGCGCTGGACGCTTGCGCACCTTCAACCGCAGGCGGGGGCATTAGAGTGTCCTTGGGCATGGCCGGTGTGCTGGATTCCACAAAAGCCGGCACATTTCTCCCTGCAAGATGACAAATAGTCAGCTAAACATTATACAAAAACCTGGTGCGATTAACACAAGTTATAAGGTTACCTAGGGAAATCTTGGCGGTGAGCGTCTCCAGATCCCCCTCTTTCCTATCACCTTCCGCACAACCTTTTTGGAGGGCTGCGTGGAGATATCCTCCTTTGGACGCCTCTTTCGCTTGAGAGGCTCCTCCGGGCTGGACTCGACCTCCATCGGGTCAGCAGGTTTAGCGGTCGGGATAACCACCGGCTTCCGCATGGGCTTCTTCACACCTACAGGATCAAGACCCTCCCACGAGTCAGATACTACTACATAAACTTTCCAATGGTCAGACACAATGAGCTTACCTTTGGGAGGGTCCACCCGGGTTGGGTCAACTCCTTCTCACTTGCTGCGCCCGGCCATGCGCGTCCCCTCTTCTTATGATCTGGTCCAATACCCAAGTTCTTCAAAGCACATGCACATTGGCGCAACAACAAATGAACAATCCACAAAGATAACACTCAACAATATGAAGACTTACCAGTCGGAGGCGCGGGGGCCGACAGATCCGCATTCTTGGGGGGTTCAAAATTCCCCAGGATTTGCGAGTACCAGGTGGGTCCTCTGGGCACAGTGCAATTTATCAATACGCCCTTCCTCTGGAAGGCGGCCAAGAATAGCGGCGCCCCTGCAAAAGAGAAACACATGGTCAGCCTACACACAAGGCAGAATCAAGAAATACAACAAAGCAAAAATACTTACTCCTATCCCCCCATGTAAACCGGCTTCTCCCGGCGGTCGGGCTTCCACACCAAACTCATCCCGGCCGTCACCAACATCCTCTCCAGCAATTGGATTGTCGGGATCTCTTTCAAATCCTTATACCAGGGATCCACCATTGGTATAGGAAGGGTCTCCGCCGGAATCTCCTCCGCCCCCCAGAAGTGCATCCGGAGGGGAATGACACCAGACTTCACGTAAAAAAATTTCGCCTTCCAATCGTGGAAGGATTTGGGAACGGATAGCAAAATTTTTCGTTCCTGCACACGGTGCTGCAAAGAATAAAACCCCATTGAACAATGGAGTTGGTAAAAATTGCGAAATCGGTTGACGGTTAGGACAGACCCTGTCGACCGGCACAAAAACTCAAAATGTTTAATCCTCACCACCCCCTTCGGATTCAACTGGAAGATGTGGAAGCCGTAAAAATTCAAACTTTCTAGAAAAATTTTTTAACCGGTAACCGGAAGTTACTGTCGGAGAAAAATACTTGGAATAGGGTGATGTAGCCGGCCGGAGCATCGGCGACTGTCTCACCGTCCACTGGAAACCGGTCATCCCAGCTCTTGGCGAACCGGTAGCTGGAAACCATGCGGTCAAAAGTGGAGCGGCTCCACTTGACTACCGGAAAAGTCGAATTCTATGTGGAAGAAGCAGTCTCCGGACCTCTGGCTCCCATTAAAATCAAAGAAAAGAAAAGAAGCTTTGAAGACGAAAAGTTTTGAAAAACAAGAAAACTGAAGAACACAAGAAGAAACGCAGAGAATTTCAAGAGAAAAACTTGAAGGAATGAAGAAAACCCTAGACGGTTAACCCTATTTATACTAATTGCATTTAATGCGTTTGGAAACCGTGACACGCGCGAGGAAATAACAACCAATCAGTGCAAGACGCGTGGCAGGCAAGTTGCCACTAACAATTACCATGCGCGTGTGATCGCTAAAATTCATTAATGAATGTGAGGTGGTACTGTTGACAGCATGCAACAGCTGTCAAATGTCCTCTCCAGGACCCCCTTTTTCTCACCAACCCACCAGCAACGTTAGCGTGTCAGATATTCAAATATCAAAATCATCATTACGAAGAGTTTCCTTCATGCAAACGTTTCCTCCAACCCTTCTTGAATTTTGGCCGTTGAAGTAAGCGCGCATACAAGAATTCTTTTAGTCCAGCACTCCTCCTACTTGCCAACATGTGCATAGGAGCAACACTGGACTTAGGGGACTTGGAGGCGTATGGTCCCAAAAACCCTGCGTCTGCGCAAGGGACCATACCATCAACAACATACTACAAGGATAACCTTGCGCGCAATGTGCAATGATACGCCTTCCTTGGAACCAATAGGTCATACAATGAACCTTGCGCACTCAGAGCAATGGTAAATTCGACCAACACCAATAGGTCATACAATGAACCTTGCGCACTCAGCGCAACGGTAAATTAGACCAACACATGTAGGTCACACAACGAGCCTTGCGCACTCAGCGCAATGGAAAGTTAGACCAAACAATGTAAGTCACACAACGAACCTTGTGTACTTGGCACAACGGCAAAGTTAAATTTAGACGCGCAGGTTACTTGACACTGCGCGGACCAAACAACCCTCTAGCCGTAAGTCCTAAAACCTTGCAAGGACAAGACAAACATGTGAGCTACTCATAGTCTTGTGGACAAAAGGATTTATCCCTACAACTCTGCGCTGGCCAGAAAGCTCTGACAAAACCTCGCAGAAGGGATAAGAGTAGAGAGGCGTTGACTGTACACAAGGGTACAGAGTGGCAGAGCTGTGAACAGTGGTTGCTCGGCAGGTTGCGTCTAACAGTGTCGCATGAACAGTGATGCAGACGCCAGATTGTACACCAACCATACTTACGCCAGTGATTGTCACACATTCTCCGCTTTCGGCTGATAGCAGGTCTAACACCGGAGACAACTGCCTTTACACGTGGCACCATTCAGCATCCGACAAAGCACACCTCCTAACAGAGAACATTAATTCTCCTGCAGGGAACATTTAATGTTCGACGCGGGGGGACAGAACGAATATCTCTGGTCGTTTGGGCTGGGCCCAAGGCCCAGCAGCCCATCTCCTAAGCCCACTTACTTTCGACTATAAAATAAGTATCGAACCACAAGGTAAAGCATCTTCATCTACAAGCACATTCAGAAATATACTAACTTATTGCATGCTACTTTGAGCTCACTTGCTTATTACTTGCAATCACCAAGTACTTATTCTCACGCCGGAGTGTGGTCACGTAGAAAACCCACCCTTTTCCCCCTGACGAGACTAACGGCGCTGCTAGTTTTGCAGATCAGTCCTAGTGAGATCACCCTGAAGAACGAGCGAAGAGGCAACCTTTTATTCAGAAATCTCTCGGTTGTAACTAATATATCCCCGGGTATCCCTAGGTTCAACCAGTGTTTCTTCAATCACCATGTCTGAAAGCGAGTCTCCTGGTGAGTTTAACCAAGTAACACGAACTCCAACACCTAACACCGGCCAAACGTCACCGACTGCATCCACACCGTTTTCTATTCCGGGAAGCACTCCAACGAATCATTTTCTTGGAGTTTTCCTCTTTTTAGAGATCGCCCCCTTCTCGCTCAGGGGTTCCTTCTCCCCAAGTCGGTGCTGCAAGTACACCCGAACACATCGACTTGACACCCGAGGGAGTAGCTCGAAACTTCTTACAACTGAGATCCCTTCTCAATCAACATGTGAGCCAAGAAAGGGAAAAGGAGGTAAGGATAAGACTAGACTACGACGAGTTTGAACCTTCGTTGTCACCCGACCCCCACCTCTCCCTTTCTGTAGCTCATGTACGGCCACCTCTCACTTTGAAGCTGGTCCTAGTGGGACGAACCAAACGTTTAACCCAAGCCCTTATGCTTTTGGAAGGCCAAATCCAACTGCTTTTCCCTTATTTACTTCCCAACCCGCTGTGACCGGTACACTTCTTGTAACATCCGTCAAAAACGGATTTACCAAACCCGCTCCGTTTATCAACCGAACAGTCAGTCAAAATTTTCGTTGCGAATTAAATGTCCAAAACATTTTAAACGATCCGTAATCAATTATTATACGCGAATATATATTTAGTTTTTGAAAAACTGTTGAAAATCGCAAAATAAAAATGAAATGCTTCTGCCGGGTTTCGAACCCGGGTCTGTACCGAGTCAGTTCAACGACTTATCACCGCACACACAAACCACTGCGCCACATGTTCCGTTTGTTAATTAATAGAATCATTTAATTGATAAAGTGTCGTTACAAATTCAAAACCGGCGCCCAAACGGTTCAGTCGTCGGAATCCCGGAATTCTCGCGAGTTTTAACACCAATTTACGTTATAACGTAAACCATTAAACAGATATCGGTTATAACCGATGTTTGAAGTCCGCGACACTTTTCAAAACCGCCGGAAATTTTAAATAAACGAATGCAGTCCAAAATCAGACCAAATACATCTCGTTTTCTCCTATAAATTGACCCACAACCGACGACAAACACTTTCGCTCAAAAATCACACCTTTTCTCGGCGAAATTCCACTCGCCGGAATAAACCTGTTCGTCGCCGGAAAACCGGTTTCCCCAGTGCTGAGTTTTTCTGAACCTCCTAAGTTTATAACGAAGTCACCCTTACTCTTTCCAAGATTTCCGGAGACTTGCTGCTGCAAGACACCTGACGCCGGAGTTGAATTCTGTCGCCGGAGTTCTGCCGGAAAACAGAGAGTCCTGTCGGTATACTTTCTCCGCCCAGTTTCTTTTCCGTTTCACTTTTATATTACCTTAATCAACTGCAAAACGCTAATAAAACTGATAAAAATCTCGAACCAGTCAGACTTCATCTCTGGTTGTTTTTCAGTGAAGAAGACGATGCACTTTCGTATCTTATAAGTTTATTTAAAATCATGATATTAATCGGGTTAGACACACAGTCCAGCGGTGGACTGTGTGCACATAAAACGTTAATCATACAAAGGTCTCGAGTTCGATTCCCGTCTCACACACGCTGCCTTAATAAAAACCATTGTTTTTGTTCACTGAACCGGAGCCGCCTTAGATATATGTTAAGTATATTGATAACCGGAATAATAACCAAGTTAGACACACAGTCCAGCGGTGGACTGTGTGTTTGTTTATATCGCTGGTCACGAGTTCGAGTCCGGTCTTCAGCACCGACTCGGACCATTATCTCTTCTTTTAATTAAGGCAGAAAAGGAAATAAATAATTTGTCTTTAAGTATAATAAAAATCAAGTTATATAACATGTTGAACACACAGTCCAGCGGTGGACTGTGTGTTAGATTAACCCACAGGTCCCGGGTTCGAGACCTGTGGAGTGCAAGGCCGGTTCGTTTAAACTGTTTTTAGAATAAAAATGATTTTCTGTAAATTCTAATTAATGTATATATGAAATTAAAATCGGATCTATAACGGGTTAGACACGTAGCTCAGTTGGTAGAGCTGCGTGCACGCGTACGAGAGGTCTCGGGTTCGAGCCTCACTCAGCGCACAATAATCTGCCATTGAACCGGTCAACGGTCAGGTCAACGGTCAAAGGGTCAGTCAACGGTCAGAAAAAAAATAAAATATTTTTATTATTTTTATTTAATTATTTTAATTAAAAATCAATTATAAATACTTAAAAATAACATTTTTAAGATTAGAAAATAGCCTCAAACTCACAAAAATGCACCCAACCATCCTACTAAAATAGTTTAATAAAATCCGTTTACTTACCAAACCATAATGAAATTTATCTAGGTTAAATCTCACTCGTGGTTAAAACCACTTCGCGTGCATTCAACGTCATCAACCGAACGCACCCACTGTGAGTGAATCTTACAATTCCCCCTTTTAAATTACACGTTTTGGGGTGTGTCATGTGTTATGAAATTAATTAATTTATTTATTTAAACTTGTGCCATACCACATCATGACTTAAACTTAGATTGTTTTTATTGTTGTGATTTACTTAATGCCATTTGTCAAGTCATATGAAACTCATACATTAAGCCCATCAGTTCCTCGTGGGAGACGAGTAGAACATCGCGTGCTACATACCAAATTTCATTATGGTTCATGTGTGTATCATTGAGTTTATATTGTTTGTAGTTGTGTTATTCATATTATCATGTTTATGCAATTCATTCATCAGGCCCCTCAGTTCCTCGTGAGAGACGAGTTGAGCATCGCGTGCCTTTAATTGTTCCATTATTGTTCATGGGTGTTTTCATTTAACATCTTATGATTATTGATCAAGTTACATCTAATTTTACTCATGTTTGGTTGTGCACATATTTCATAATCAATTTAAATAAATTGTTCAAATGTTTTCCATAGGATTCACTCGCCAACATTATGTTGATCCAAAAACCTTTTTACACATGATACAGGTGAACAGGTTGAAGCAAGGATAACATAGGATATGCCTTAGAAGAGAACAAAGAAGTTAGATTGTTAGTTAGATCATGCTGTAACATTATTGTAAATTTCCATTTAATTTGTATTAATGAATATGAAACGTTTAATAAATGTCATGAGCTTTGATGATAACCCAATCATGCCCCGATCACCTTATCCGCTGCGGGTCGGGGTGTGACACTTCTTGGGCATGAAACCACTCTTGAACAATTATTACAGTCACCAGCTTCAAGTATTCCCCTTCCTGTTGCCACTACATGGGAACGAGCCATGACAGTCTTACCCCTGGCTCGAAGTGCCGCCATGAGTGCTCCCACGAATTACGTGACTACATCTGAAAGCCTTCAAGGCTTCAACCTGATTCCTTAGTTGATGACACAGATGATGGCATAGTTTCCTTGGCAACACTTCATCAATCGAGTGTTGTCCACTCACCAAGGAACCTCAAACAGTAATCCAACCCCAAGAACAGAAGATCTCTCCAAACCCTACATGCCCAACAATTTGTCTTTTTTTTTTCTCAACAAATTGCTGACTATGATTTTTAAACCCGGATCAAGATGCCATCCCATATGAGAACGTATGACGGAACTGAAGATCCAGAAGACCACCTCCAAATCTTTACTGGAGCAGCCAGGATCGAAAAATGGTCAAACGCTGAATGCTGCCTCATGTTCATGCAAACCCTTGTAGGGTCCGCTAGGATATGGTTCAATGACCAACATGACAAAAGCATTCGAACCTTCGATGATCTAAGCAAGGTTTTTTAGCCAGCTTTTCGCAACAACGGAGGTACGTCAAGGATGCTACATTTATCTTCCAAATAAAGCAACGAGATGACGAAAGTCTCAGATAATTCATTGAAAGATACAAGAAAAAAGGGTTAACCTACATGGGTGCTGATGAAAAATTGAGGGTGGCGGGATTCATGAATGCCATCACCTCCAAATATCTCACGAGAGATTTCAAAAAATGCCTACCCAAAACCCTTGAAGAGGCCCTGGGAAGGGCTGAAGCTCACATTCGTGGAGAGGAAGCTGTTAACATTAAAGAACAAAGAAAAAGAGCTCCTAGTCGGCGAAGCAACAGTCCCAACAGAAAAAGAGGGAACTTTGCTCCTTACGATAAACAGTTCAAAGGTTTTGACTCCAGAAGGCCTGAAGGTTGCAACCCTCCAAGCCGAGAAAAAAACCATAAACTTCACAGCCTTGACCAAGACCCCACAAGAAATCTTGGCCACTGAAGAAGTAAAACATAGCTTCCGACCTCCTCGACCTCTGCCCAAAAGCAAGAGAAACGAGAACTCCACCCAATACTGTGAATTTCATGAAGAGAAAGGCCACCATATGAACGATTGCTTTCAACTCAAGAAAAGAATTGAGGAGGTTGTCAAATCCGGAGAACTAGCCCACTTAGTGAAACGGACAAGGGACAAAATGGCTGAACGAAAAAGCAAAGAAGTGAACATGGTGGATGTTGATGGAAAAGCTCCTACAAACGACCACGCCTGGAGGCTTGAGAACAACAATGCGTCTATTTCCCACCACCTAAAGGGGACTTGTTATCGAAACCCTTGATGGTAGAAGCTATGTTGGGAACACTCAAGACACACAAAGCATACATTAACACTGGAGCAACAACAAAAAGTTATGTTTGAAAAATGTTTCAATCGTCTCAGCAATGACGAGCGTTCAAGGCTTCAACCATCTGAATCCTCCATGAAAGGTATCGCCGATATATCCCTCAAGCCTTTAGGCCAACTAACCTTAATGTCTGTTTCAGTGAACGAAAAATGGAAAGAACCAAACCACTCACCTTTGTGGTTATCAACATTCCCTCCAACTATGATGTTATCATAGGTAAGCCAGGGCAAAGTGCGTTTAGAATGGCGGTCTCAGTTGGCCAAAGCACCGTAAAATTCCCCACCGAACAAGGGATAGCAACCCTTCAACCAACACAAGAAGCTTTCTTAGTTGCAGGAGAGAGTTCAAAGGAAAACGAGGATAATAAACAAGGATGGATCCTTAACCAGAAATATCATCAATAAAGGATAAGGGTAAATACCAACCTTACTAAAGAAACCCTCTCATCTCAAGAAGCTGCTCCTTTGTATGGTGTCCGAAGACATGACTCGAATCCCCCGAAGTATTGCCGAGCAAGAGCTCAAAATTCCATCAGATGTAAAACCTGTTATCCAGCAAAAGAGAAGGCTAGCCCCAGATAGAAGCCTTGTAGCTTGTCTGGAGGTTGAAGGGTTTGTTCAAGCGGAAATCCTCCGAGAAGTCAGGTATCATTCTTGGATAGCCAACCTGGTAACGGTACGTAAACCGGATGGATCCTGGAGAATGTACATTGACTTCAAAGACCTAAATAAAGCATGCCTAAAGGATTACTATCTATTACCAGAAATCGACCTAAAGGTTGATTCGCTCACAGGATTCCCTCTCAAATGCTTTCTTGATGCCTATAAAGGCTACCATCAGATACAAATGAAACAAGAGGATGAAGAGAAAACGACATTCCATACTGACAAAGGTAGCTTTTGTTACCAAAAATGCCTTTTGGTTTGAAAAATGCAGGGGTAACTTATCAAAGTCTGGTAGACAAAGCGTTTACTGAACAAATAGGCAAAAACATGGAAGCCTATGTTGATGATTGGTGATCAAAAGTAAAACCGAAGGTCAAATTCTTGATGATATACAAGAAACTTTCGGAAACCTAAGAAAGATCAACATGAAGCTTAATCCTGTAAAGTGCTCATTCGGATTTGAAGAAGGAAAGTTCTTGGGCACATAGTGGGAAAACAAAGCATAAAGGCTAATCCTAACAAGGTTAAAGCCATCCTCGACAAAAAGTCCCCACAAACAAGAAAGAGGTAGAAAGCTTGAACGGAAAGCTTGCATCCTTGAAGCGTTTCACATCCAAACTAGCAGAAAAGTCCATGCCTTTCTTCAAAACCATTCAAGGGTGCACAAAAAAAAAAACTTTTGATAGACAGAAGAGGCAGAGGAAGCTTTCAACCAAATGAAGCAACACCTGGCTTCACTCCCAGGTATTGCCGCTCCAGAAACGGGGGAACTATTCTGTCTATCTTTCAGTTGCTGAGGAAGCTATTAGCGTAGTTATGACCATTGAATGAAACAAAGCTCACGTACCCGTTTACTTCTTCAGCAAAACTTTAAAATAGGCAGAGACCAAGTACCCCCCCCCATTAGAAAAACTTGCTCTAGCCCTGGTAAAAACAGCCAGAAGGCTTCGAAGGTACTTTCAAGCACACCCAATACAAGTGGTCACTGACCAACCCATAAAAATTGTGCTTGAAAACCTGAAACTTCTGGGCGATTAGCCAAATGGGCCGTGGAATTAGGTGAACACAACATCACCTACATCCCAAGAAAGGCTGTAAAAGCCCAAATCTTGGCTGATTTCATTGCGGAAATTCCAAAAGAAACATCAACGGAAGTTAACACAACCATAGCTGAACCATCTGACCCGGATACCTGGAAGCTTTTTACCGATGGAGCTTCCAGCCTTGAAGGGTCAGGGGCCGGCTTAGTGCTAATCAACCCCGAAAACTTAGAGTTTACATATGCTCTCCGGCTTGAATTTCAGTCAACCAATAACGAAGCCGAGTATGAAGCACTCATTGCTGGACTCAAGCTAGCCAAAAAGATGGATGTCCAAAAGCTTCAAGTCTTCACAGACTCTTTACTTGTTTCAAACCAAGTAAACCATAGCTACATAGCTAAGGAACCTAACATGAAGAAGTATTGGGAGAAAGCAAAGGAACTCTTGAGTAAATTCCAATCATGTACCATCAAACAAGTTCCAAGATCATAAAACAAGAAGGCCGATGCACTAAGCAAGCTTGCATCTCTCACATTTTCTCATCTCACGAAGAAAGTGTTAGTCGAGGTATTAAAGACACCATCCATCCAAGAACTTGAAGTACAAGGCATAATTACCGAAGATGGGCCAAACTGGATGACTCCTTTAATCAAATTCCTGAGAAATGGTGAACTACCGAATGATCAGACGGAGGCTGAAAGGGTTCATATCAAGTCAAGGCAGTACGTGCTACAAGGAGAAGTCCTTTACAAAAAAGGTTACCTTGCACCACTACTCCGATGTGTTGGCCCAGAACAAAGCCAGTATCTGATAAAGAAGGTTCACGAGGAAATATGTGGAGCCCACTATGGCCCAAGGTCAGTAGTTGCAAAGTTGATAGACCTTGGATACTTTTGGCCTTCCATGCATCGTGACACCATGGAACAACTGAAGAAATGTGAAGTTTGTCAGTTACATGCCCCAGCACCCAAAAGTCCCAAGCATGACCTTATCCCTATCTCCTCAGCTTGGCCATTCCACAAATGGGCATGGACATCGTTGGTCCAATCCCACCGGCCAAGGGAGGATTCAAATTCTTGCTGGTAGCCGTTGACTACTTCACCAAGTGGCCAGAAGTAAAACCATTGGCCAAAATTTCGGGAAAACAGGTCACTAATTTCGTTTGGGAAAACATAATCTGTCGATTTGGGCTTCCAGGGGTACTAGTAACCAAGAACAGAAAACAGTTTGCCGAGAAGCCTTTTAGCTCTTGGTGCAAAGAGTTCAGGTTAACTCAAGTATTTAGCTCGGTTACTTAGCCACAATCAAACGACCAAGTTGAAAGAACAAATCGACGCATTGTTGAATGTATTAAACCCGATTGGGAAGATATAACAACTGGCTCGAAGAATTGCCTAATGTCTTATGGGCAATCCGAACAACCGAGAAGACAAGTTATAAGAAAACACCCTACAGTCTAGTGTTTGGATCAAAAGCTGTAATCCCAGCGGAAATAGGAGTTCCAACACAGCGAATACTCAACATAGATCTCGAATCAAACAAAACAGAGACCATGTTGAACTTGGAACTCCTCGAAGAAATTCGCGATCAAGCCACTATGCAAGAAGCTAAGTACAAACAAAAGATGGAGTCTTATTACAACACACGGGTGAAGCACGGACGATTCAAACCTGGAGACCTTGTGCTCCGTAACAATGAAGCCAGTAAGAAAGAAAATCAAGGAAAGCTGGGCCCAAAGTGGGAAGGGCCATACACCATCCTTGAAGCCCACAAGGGAGGATCGTACAAACTGGCCGACGCCCAAGGTAAAAAGCTTCCCCACCACTGGAACAGTAAAAACCTTAAAAGGTTCCACGTTTAGCCAAAATATCTTAGAAAGTATTTCGGGAGTTGTTCTAATCTCCCTTTGTAACAAAAAGATTCTCTTGAATGAATGAATGATGAAGTTTTTTTTTATCAAATTTGTCTTTATATCCTATAATCAGGTTGAGAACCTAGCAAAAAACTCCATGGCAGGGGCCATGAAAGGGGATAAGCTCCCAGGACACGTCGCTCAATAGGTTCGAGGGATAATGGACCTATATAAGGGGTGAGTTCCTAAATCAAAACAACTCCATGAGACTTAGTAAATTTTTCAAAAACATGTCTCATAGACGGGTTTGAACAGCCTACATCAAATGTTCCTTAAGCTTTAACAATGGCTTACGAACAAAAAAATACCAAGTGAGTGTTTTAAATAGGATAGGCGATGTGTCTTCTTGTTAACAATACTCTTAAGGCTAAGTGACTGCAGCACTGAACCCTTCAAGGTATAATTAGCAAAAGATGCGCAACCAAAAAACAAAGACAACATAACAAACTATGAAAAACACACAAGGGAATAACAGAGCAACATAACGAAAAAAGGTAAACATAGCAACGGCCTTAAAGGCCAGTTAACCTACACATTATTCATAAGCCTTAAAGGCTTCCACCACCAGAGGGACCTAAATGGTTCCCTTTAAAGAAAGCATGTTCAAAAAGTACATAACAAAATATTGTCGGAAATGCTAAGAAAGCTACAAATCAATCAAACATCAGCAGAAGGCTTGGAAACACCAGCATCATCAACCCTAGTCTGCTTCACCTTCTTCCCCTTTTTAGCCTTCTGGTCACCTACAACCGCTGCCTCAGAAGCTTCAAGGCTTGCTTCCTTCGAGCCTTCACCACCGTCTGTAAAAGTATCCTCACTATTTCCTGAGCATAAACGCTTCTTGGAGAGAGACTTAAGCACCATGTCGCAAACAGCCTCGGTAAGGCCACGGGGTTTCAACTCTTGAAGGACGGAGAGAGGTTTGCCAAAGTATTCAGAGACTTCACCCACATAAGGGTAGGTCGAATGCTCCATCGCCAAGACAGCATCCTGGAAGACCTTTAAGGCTTGAGGCTAATAGAAGGAAGACTTGTCCTGAGGCTCCCCAGACCCACAAGCTTTATAACCAGCAACAAAGCCTTGATGTCTCCCATGAGCAAGGAGTTTGCTATAAACACCACCCAAGGCCCTGTTAAATTCGGAAGGGTGAAGAAGATAGTTGACTACCTGTTGGAAGCCATGCTCAATGAGCCATTTGTTGTCACTGGTCACCTGAGCTAGTGAAACTCCCGCCTCTCCTTCTCCACTGAAGAGGCTTTCTCTTGAACATATAAAGCCTCCACCTACTTCTTCAACTCGTTCACTTCAACCTCATGACTCTGGGTAAGCTCACCAACCTTCAACACCCAATACTTTTCCTTCTCAGCAAAGCCCGCACTCTCCTTCTTCAAGGCAGCCATAGAAGCTTTCATCTCCTCCCTCTTCTTCGAAAAAGCTTCAAACTCCTGCATCCTCTTACGAAACCGGGCCACACCCTCGGGGATTAGGGCTGAGAGATTGCAAGCAGCCAACATTATCTTTGATATCATCTGATCATCCTCCATCAACGACAAGAGGCTCGGACACCAGGAGGAGCAAAGTGAGTCAGCACATCCTCACAAACGGATGATGATGCAAAGCTGTCATCAACCATGACTTTCCAACCTGGCACATAAACCACCCCAGAGCCGGGATCACTAGAACCTTCAACACTCTTTCGCAAACCCTTTAACCCCACAACCTTCTTCCTGCCGCTTACCCTCTTTACCAACAAACAATGGCAACTACTTCTTCTTGCCCTCAACCACACCTTCCAAATCATCTGAAACCTCTATGTCATCACTCAACTCTACAGGTTCAGAATCGGATGGTTGATCAATAGATTTTATCATACGGCAAATCGAACGACGAGTAGAAACTTTCGCAACTCGAACATTCACATAGGCTGAACCCTCAAACCTATGCTCAGCACCACGAACAACAAAATCATCACCCTCTGTGGCCTCAACATCCGTAAAAACAACATCGGATGTGTCATTGCTCTTAATAAAATCCAATGCAGACATAACTGCCAGACAAAACAGAAAAAGACATAAGTAACAATACAAGAAAACAGCAAATAGATGCACAAAATAAAACGCATACCCTGACCATCCCTCACGAGTACAGGATCTCGATCCACTTTATCCATAACTTGTTAATATCCAGTAGCACTAACAAGTGTTCAGGAAAGGGACAAAGCCTCGAAGGACATGTCCTGATAGACCTTAAAAAACAACTATTCAACTCAGATTCAACAGGCTCCAACTCATTAAGGACTGCATCCAGATGTCTCCAAACCATTTTGAACAGAACAATCGACTCAGAAACCCAAGAAAACCGGTCTTTCCAAGTACCGAGTGTAGTCACCATAGACGAAATTAAACAAGTGTCGATTTGATACGTCTTAAATGTAAACCAATCACCATTCTATTCAAACGGAAAAAACAACGAAAGGATAACAAAGACGGGTCAAACCTTGAAGCCCGACACACGATTTCAAAATGTAAAACCCTAGCAAGACCTTGGGATGCAATTGACCAAAGGAAGCACGGTAATATCTAAAACATTGAGCACATAAATCGAAAAAGGATGGAAAAGATTGAAAAAATCAAAATGACGGCAATACAGAGCATTGGAACCAGCATGACATTGATCTATGGATTTATCCAAACCCGAAGCAACTGGATTAAAGTTCAGATCGATATGCCACTGAGTACAAAACGCCTCAACCTCTTCTTGAGTAAGGCGAGAATAACTAGTGGATAAATCCTTTCGAGCACCCATGAGTAATGATCGAGGGAAGATAAGAGCAAAGAAAAACTAACCTTGATGAAAGAAGGAGTATGATGATAAAACTTGAGAGAAATCTAGCAATAGTTGTTATTAAAGAAGAGGTTATCAAAGAAAGGATGGCTACATTATTATCTAGAGGGCTAAAAACTGCAACATGCAGAAAAACCGTCCAATCAGTCAAATCAACCGTGTTTCCAAAATTTAAAATCCGGCATTTTTGCCACCCAAAAAATAAAACTCGGATCCCTTCAAGCCTTGAAGCCTTTTACCAAACCAAACATTGTGAAAAAAGTCAGAAGCCTTTGAGCCTACACCCCAAACACCTCTGACTTGAGGGGCTGATGGCGGGTAGCTCAAGCTCAATAAAATGACTTAGACATAATATAGCTTAAAGGGTTGAAAGGCAAAAGGGTTCGGAATCGACAACTGTCGTAAACAACAAAAATAATGAGAACAGTGCCAAGTCACATCAACACTTTGCGTGTATACTCTCCTGCACAGCCACAACAGAGCATGTGCAAGAGCACACTCTTTTACCCGCAGGTCCAAACCCTTCAACCTACCAAAAAGGGCAAGTCCCTCACTGTAACCAGGGATCACTGGTCAAAGGTTTCTTCTTATAGAGAACCCCTTCCCTATAAAGCACAACCTCTTATCATTCAGAGGGAACACACCAGATCAGCTGAGGTCACTCTTGATCTCTGATCTTACTTCCCCTCTCTAGAACTTACTTTATGCTTGTTCTATTCTTCAATTAACACTACATCATCACATTTGATATTAACATTCTGGATTGAACACTTCTCAATCCAGAATCCAAAAGTGAACAACTAACAACAGTGATCTCTCTCCACGTGTTGCAAACGTGGGGGGACCCCACGACCTGTGTTAGACAAACCGAAACCCTTGAACCATTTTGCCTAATCAGTCCAGTCACTATCCTTGGTCTTATATTTGTTATAGCAACATACATCGTTTAGTCTATATCCACTAATATCACTAATCTATAAGGCTTATTGGCACTGCCCGCATATATAGTAGATCAAAATGCTTAGAGATTTAAAAAAAGGTTGTATACTCTCTCTTGAACCAAAAGGCTTTCATATAAAATTATATAGTTCCTCCTCGAGATCTATGAGAACTCCATGAAGAGATATGTAGCTCGAATCTGTCATTCGGCGATTTTCTTAACCTTGTGGTCGTGGGTTCGGGCCCCACGGTGGGTACCAATGATGAAACACTAGATAGCACAACACTATTTAGTTGGGTCGTCTCCTCTCGTATAAGATGGTTCAACCTCTATTCTTTACTCGCCGAATGACTGATTCTTCCAAGGTATCCTGCAAAACGAACAACACCGGTGACTCGTCACAAGGAGGAGAAGATGAGGGTTCTCCTTGTAACCACCCTCCGGCGTGAGAATAAGTAATCGCTTTGTGGATAAGTGTGTGCACAGAATAAGAAAGTAAGAAATCCGATCCCTAAACCTTAAGGGTGAGTCTTCTATTTAAAGCTGGAGAATTATGAAGGAAGAAGGTTGCCCGCTAGCCGTTGTTTGCTAGTTGTCCGACTAGGAGGAATATCCATTTTGTCTCCTCTAGCGTGGACAGACCTGGAGGTGACGTGGCGCATGGTTATTCACTCCAGCTCAGCATTCTTTCGTACTGGTTTTCGGTCTGTCCATAGAGATCTTGCGATCAATGCTGGCACTCTACCATTGGTGCCGTCTGTCATCCTTTTTTTGTTGAGAGGATCTTCTTGTCGCCATGTGTCCCCTTCTAGAATCTTCTAGAACCATCTGGGTGCCTTCTTTTGGCAAGGCTGCCAGCTTGAAGTGGTGTGGTCCCTCTGACACGTGCCCACATGTGATTTGGGATCATATCTCTTAAAATATAGAAGTGTGTACATTGTAAAGGTACAAATGTTTTCATGAAAGATTTGTAAGACCCTAAAACACGTTTTGTCCCAAACGACGCAACGAAATATGAACTATAAAATTTCTTCCTTTATAATTGTTCTAACGTACTTCAAACCATTTAATTCAACTTCTATAATTTAAGCCACCTTTTTTTTCATTCTAAATTGAGTTAACTACGTTAACATATGATTACAACCACGTCACCACTTCTCCATACAATCCATGATCTTTGACTCGATCTTCGTCCACGTATCTCCCATGATGATAATGATGATCTGACTAATCTGCGGTCACCAAATACATAACCAACACATTAGTAAAGGGTGACATCTTACATAATTAAATGAATATAAATAATCAATAACTACATAGTGTTCTAACTATGTTTACTACTCCATAACTATATCCTTATAAATTTGTACTTTTCAACGGACTTGCACCTTCAAAAGCCAAATACTTACATACCTGCATTCCTGTTTCATTCTCAATAGAAAATCGGTTAGCAAGACATAATCTCAACGTATTGAGGACCTACATCTCAGCATAAGCACGTACCATTAATCCACATTCGATATGTTACAACCCGTGTTTTCACTTGTATGTATCCATATACATACATACCTATCGTATACAAAAGTCTCACATACAAATATGCATGACATGTACCTACTATGACTCTATACATAAATACATACATGCCTGTCACGTTAACTTTTTCACATTCAAAGACTGTACTTAAATCGTACACTCGCTATTCATCAATAATCACACATGTAAATAAGTTAATCCTTTCATAATTATAACACATTTGCTCAATTCGGGTTTTGATCATACAATTACATAATTGGTTATATGGCATTCACATACGAAACCACGATCATTATGCATATTCAAGACTCATACTTTCACATGTACTTAACTTTCTACAAGTCTAACATCATTAAGAGCATTAAAAAAACATCTTACTGGATACCGGGACAGAAACATGATCAATTGGATGCAAGAAACAATGATCAAGAATTGGCAAAACCCGCCGTAAGCAACGCCTGCCTGTCGTAGCTTATGGCAGCCACCTTCTGCAAAAGTTAAATCATCTGCCGAGCTACGGCCAGCTACGTAGCTTACGGCCAGCTGCTGCTGATTTTGGGTGTGCAGCTTATTTTACCCGTTTTGAGTCCCGCTCGATTATGCCTATTCCGATTCGCTTCAAATTAAACATGTAACATCTAAACGAGGTCCCGTTTCTCTTTACACTTCTATGTCCCATTTCGACAATAAATTCTACATTTACATAAGCCCAAACATGCTTTAGTCCTGTCATTTAAGCGATAAATCTTACTCCTTAAATTTGCCTCGTTCGGTTTTTATCCTACAACGTCCGATTTAGTTGACCATTATCAACCCAATACCATCAAATTCATCTTAGTACTTCCATTGATTTTTACATTCCCACAAGCCTCTCAACAATTAACATATAACAATTTCCTTTAAATACTAAAGAGTGATTCCAGAAATCACTTACCTTAAGTGTCCGTTTCGTACTTGCTTCCTCGCATCCTTTTTGTTAGCCTTCCATGCTTCTACCCACCTTGACATGATCCTATACCTTCATGTCATTATGCTTTCAATATTATTAACATATACACACATTCTAAATTACATTCATTTCACATTCATATCTTATATCCACTTACTTTTCGGTTAAATCAAGCCACATTCTAAATTACATTCATATTACCTTCACCTTGTCATTTCAACATATTCTAACATGATTGCTTGCTAGTGAGTTCGAGTATCTCATAACTAACACAATTTCCTTTATTGAATTACATCAAGCATACATTTAAACACATGGCGGACATACCACGTACTAAGCTCCTAGTACAAGCTTTTAATGCACATATTCAACCAATTTCATATGAAAATCATAGATTACATCATATCTTACATTCCATTCATGTTCGTCAAGTAGTTACATGCAAATTCACTTACAATCATCTACTAGACATTTTATCGAACACTTGGCGTACGAACCATATCTAAGGCACAATGTACAAGTAATTTATGCCTACCTTCCTTGTTCACAACATCAAGCATCATGATCCTTTTTCTAGTCGTAGATTGCACATGCAATACCATTAGACCACCCGTAGAACACCATCAACTTCCTAATTTTTGTACAAGAAATTTGTTATAAACTGTTTGTTTTCAAAACTTTAGTTCCCGACCTCTGATTGGAATTTCCTTTGGAGGTATTAAAGATCCATATGTCAGAAAGCTACAGTCAATTTCAGCTCAATCCAACGGTCGGATCTTCGAGAATATCGATTACACTAAGTTGTATTTTAACTAAAAAGGGAATACGAACTGCTATAAAAATGGGTTTCAAAGTCACACTTAAACAGCTCTATTTCTTATTTCCACCATTCAAAATGATCATCTATATGTTGTAAACCTTGTGTAAAAAAATCTAGACGTTTCAACGGTCGGATTTCGCTGATCGTTCGGTTCTTTGTTACCGGGTTATTAGATAACATTCTGGACAGATTTGATTTATACGATTTTAATGACTTTAAGCAAGAATTTAGAGAAATCAGAGCTTACCATTAGATTCATAGCATCGATAATTGGTTCCAGGTTGTAACCCACAACTCCGACCACCTCTGGCCACCACCGGCCACCGCGAATCGCCGCTAACCGCCACCGCCGGCCACCCCTCTTTCTCTAGTTCTCACTCTCTCTCTTATTTCTCTTTCTAACTTGAGAGAAAAATCTGCCCAAATGAGCCATAAGGGGCTTTATATATATTGAACTTTTGGATATTCACATAATCCTCCCCTCATGTTTGCTTTTCACAACAAAGGCTCGTCAAGTTATGGCGAGTCACAATATGAGGTAGCCGTTTCACTGAACCGAGCCCGTCATATTTATCGACATATATTACTAAATACATTTATACTCAGCAAATTATTTTTCCCTTATAAATAAATCACAACGAATTATAAAGTAACTTTGTATAACTTCATCTAAAATGGTAACCATACTAATGTGCTCTAATATCTCTTTAATTACATAACACGAATTAATCTCATTTACGCATTTTGGGGTGCTACAAGATTATAGAAATTTGTACATAAGGCTATGGGGTATTGGGGTGTGCATGCCGAGTACCCCCATCCCCACTTTCTATATAGGATCCACATCATCATCAACCGTTCCATCCCCATCAAGTGGGGTGGTGTCCCCTTTTGCTCCTATTCTCTCCAATCATAACTATACATTTCATCACACAAAACTCAAGGAGATTTCACCGATTCCCTCGATGCCGAAGGAAGGGGTTGGTGTCCCCCTTCAGCGTTGATGCCACATGGGACTCTCCCTGTAACATCCGATGAAAAATGGGTTCTGGAGCTCAAACCATTTGTAAACGAACTTCTGTCAAATAAATACAAATTTTAAATTTATTTAGATCATTCTTTTTGTATAAAAGAAAAGAAAAAAAAATAAAGCAGAGACCGCAGGACTCGAACCAGGGTCTCCACGTTCAACCGCAACAAAACCAACCACTGCACCGCTAGGTGTCTTGGTATATGTCTGCCTTACAAACGGACTAAATATGCACGTTGTGTAAAACCCTCTTTGAATCGCAGTTGCCGCCCAAGAACCAAACAGCTGTAACATTCAAATACCTTTCATTTTTACTCGTAAATGATTCGGGAGATCAGTTCCCATAATCGAAATCATGCATCTAGATGTGATTCTGGCTGAGACTTCCCACCAAAATGCGTGAAACCTGGTTGTGAACAGCTCACACCTTCCAAATCGGAGAAACAGATTTCCAAAACCGAAAGCGAGTAAACCAATTCGTACTGAGTATAAATATAGGGGTGTCAAGTGAAATCTCACCATTTCAAAAAACTCCCTCCACCACTCCTGTACTCCCAGCCATCATAAGAGACTCGCCAGAAAAACCTCAACCTCGCTGGAAACTTCTAACTATCGGAACCACCTCCATCTCTCTTCTCTGCTGCATATGGAGGTATATAAAACACCCACTATTCGTCTCTCACTACTAAGCACAACACAGGTCATTATTGTTAGTACCAACCAGAGATTTGATCGGTTTCAAGTGGGAATGGATTCCGGTTGGGTAACAATAAGGAAGAAGATGAACTGTTAAATAACAAGTTTATATATATTATAAAATACAACACTTAAACATAGACAGACAGTGGTCCAGTGGTGAAGGGCTATCAACGATGAAGTGTGAGAGGTCATGGGTTCGACCCGGCCCCTGTAACACCACTGCACTATGTTTTTTTCTTTATTACAAAACCTGTATAATAAACGAACCAAATACAATATAAGTATAATTAAATTTAGATAATAACGGGTTAGACACACAGCCCAGTTGCCCAGGCTGTGTGCACATGAGAGAATGGTCCCGGGTTCGATGTTGGTGCTTGTTTCCGGTTGCAGCACTAGTTTTCTTTTTTAACTAAGTTAAGACATGAACCAAAGAAAGGAGATTATAAAAGATATAAAAATCAGTTATATAACGGTTAGACACACAGCCTAGCGGTAAGGCTGCGTGCACGCTTATGGAAGGTCACGAGTTCAAATCATGGAAAGGGCCGGTTTTGAGCGAATATTTCTGATTAATTCAGAAATATTTTTTTTTATATAACCTTTAAATCATACCCAAAAATATTTAATAACACTTTTAATTCGTCTATTTTCTCAAACTTTTGAATTTAATTTAAAAAGTAAATATATATTGTTTTAAATCTTTTAACACTCACGTAAATAATTAGATATTTAAAAAGATAATTACGAACAAAGAAATATTATTTAACTAAACCGTTATGTGAATATCTAGGATAACCGATTCATTCATTTGGTATCTCAACTTAACACTCGTGCGATATCTTGAAAATCCCATACGCAACCACTGTGAGTGAATCTTACAACTCCCCATTTTATTTTTTATTCTGTTTTTTTGGGTGTATCATGTGTCGCTCTGTATTATTATCTTTTTATCAATTATGTGCAATTACCATTATTTGAACTTACATGTTATGTGATAAATGTTGTTTTGCCATTTGGTGTCTTACGTTCATTGCAGTCATTACCTCATTAAAGGTCGTCCGTTCCTGTTACCTATGAGCGGAACTCGACGTCGCCAGTTATACGAGATCACCTCCGTTTGATTGAGCTTAGATATTGTAGCACACCGCATTACCGTGCACACTTGTACATTGTTAAATTGCTTATTAGATGAGTTTGTTTGTGGAAATTAACAATTGACGTTAGCGATATTCACGTATCTTGGTTAATGCACATTTTCATAAATAAAAGATTTAAATATATTATTTTACTAATAACAAAAGGGATTCACTCGCCAACTTATGTTACCAAAACTTTTCTTTTACACATGATACAGGTGAACAGGATTGAAGCGTGGATCATATAGGATTTGGCCTTAGAAGAATTAAAAACGTTATTTGCACTTAATTGGAACTATGTTGTGATTGTTTGTTGGGATTTCTTTTAATTAAACTGAAATAATGAATATTGAAACTTTAAAATAGAAATGTCATGAGCTTTGATGAAAACCCAGTCATGCCTCGATTACCTTATCCACTGCAGGTCAGAGTGTGATAGATTGGTATCAGAGCCAATGACTATAGGGATATAGGATAGGTTATTAGACCCCTTAGAGCCTATACTATAGTCAATTAGAATTTATTTGCTTATATGTTAAATTGGTTATGTTTGAGCTTATGGCATTTATTTATTCTATATTTTAAACTTCTCCCACACACAATTGCATGCAAGCACTTTAAATTGCTACTGGATTATGTGAAACATACAACGTGTTATAAATTTTGCCAATGTAACATAATATATGTGTATATACTATCTTTATAATGCAAGTCCCGATTTCCATTTATCTAAACATTTTCCTTCCTTTCTTTCTCGAAAATTTGTGATGTTTTATTCTCAAATCTCATCAAAGTGTTTCATACGACGGGCATGTAGTAACTGGAAGGGTTCAAGTACCGGTAGTCGAAACGTCCTGTCTAGGATTGGTATTCGTATAAATCCAAAGTAACGGACCAGTTTGCCTACCTGGGGACTAATGATGAGAGTACAAAGGACCTATTAGGCCAAAGCATGCTACACCAAACGTCGTGTGAACTAACCCCACTTTGAGTTGTCACCGTGTCCACACCAGGATACCTTCCGACGTTATACTTCGCAACCATGTTTACAATTTTCATTTCGGGTTGTGCGTATGTTAACAGGCCAAATCAATGTGACCCTACAAAGCCCAGTAGTCATAGGGGCCACATGATTACATAGGTAAAGTATGGGGGACATATGAGGCCCAAACATGAGCAAAGCCCAAGGCATCCTATGGATGCAATGGATTTATATTTCTCTGCTATTTTGTGAATGTTTAATTAAACTTCTTTTATTTATTCCAAATTCTATGCGACACCCATTACACCTACACGCCAAACTCACAACCTTATTGCGTTAATTCCTGTAGATGTCATCTAGGCACCTTCGCGGAGGAAAGAGATCCACAAAGTCCGGCGAACGCATGGCTGCCCAAATAGCCAAGCAAATGGTCGTCGTGATTCCAAATATTGTAATCCAAGTCCAACAAGCTCTCGCTACTAATCCAGTTAACCAAGTCAATCATGATGAGCCCAACGTTGCCAACCCTCCTGCAAACTCAACCAAGTGTACTTACAAGCACTTCAACTCCGCGACCTTCCAAAGTACGAGGGAACCGAAGGGGTCATTGCACTCCTTCGATATTTCAAAGAAATGGAAAGCACCTTCCTCAACTGTGACTGCCCTAACGACCGTGAGGTTCGCTATGCTACTGGTCATCTCTTTAGGGTAGCTTTAACTTGGTGGAATGCTGAAAAAGGCAAAAGAGGGCCGAGGCCGCGGTAGCTCTAACGTGGGAACAACTTAGGGAGCTTATGACGAGGCGTTTTTGCCCAAGGAGTGAAATTAAGAAGTTGGAAGATGAATTCTACTTCCTGAAGCAAAAAGACGGGGATCGTGTGACATACAACAAAAGGTTTCTCGGGCTAAATCTAACGGTCCCGAATCTGTTCAGCCTTCTCTATCGCCTTATTGAGCATTATATTCGGGGTCTTCCTTCGAAGATCCAAGATTCTGTGATGAGCACTGTACCTGCCACCTTGGGAGCAGCAATGGAACTAGTAACCGAGCTCACTGAAAATCACATTCGAAATGGAGATTTTGATGATGAAAAAAGAAGAGTGTGAGTAGCAAAACCTTGACTGAACCCCCCAAACCAACCCAGATCGGATCTTTCTTTCGCTTCAATGCCAAGAGAAAGCGAAACGGAAAAAATTATGTCGTCACCCAAACAAATCAGCCAAACCTGTATACCAACCCATCATGATAGCCCAATCACCCAGTTGCTCCTCCTACGCAAAACTTAGGAGGCAGTATTCGAAACCACCCAAAGTCAACGATGCAATACCACACCCAGTTGAAACATGTCCCATGCATGGGTGCGCCGGAGGCATTAATTGAACTTGTCATACTCTTCAAAGCAGGACGAAACCACCCAAGGCCAACCATAACCAAATTGTGGCAAAGCCTTACCAAAACCTATCACTAATGTAACCTGCTCAGGTCTTAGCATCTTTTTACCAACCCAATCTATGATGCTCAAATGAGGGCTTGCTATAATTGCGGTGATCATTCATTCGCAACATTGCCCTCGATTGCTGAACATAATTTAACAAAGCTCAAACTTTTGAATTAATTTAAAAGTGAATTATACTTTTAAATACTTTAACATCACGTAAATAATAATATTTAAAAAGATAAATTACGAACATAAGATATTATTTAACTAAACCATTTGTGATATCTAGGGTAACCAATTCTTTCATATTTGTATCTCAAGCTTAACAACTCGTGCGATATCTTCTAAAATCCCATACCAACCCTGTGAGTGAATCTTACAATCCCTATTATTTTTTATTATTACGTTTTTGGGGTGTTCATGTGTCGCTCTGTATTATTATCCCTTTTTATCCAATTACGTGCAATTACCATTATGTGTAACTTACGTGTTAATGGATTAATGTTTTTTGCGATTTGGTGCTTACGTTCATTGCATGTCATTACCTCATTAAAGTCGTCGTTCCGTTACTATTTAGCGGAAACTCGACGTCGCCAATTATTCGAGATCAGCTCGTTTGATTGAGTTAGATCTTGCAGCACACGATACCAGCACACTTGTACATTGTTAAATTGCTTATTAGATGAGTTTGTTTGTGAAAATTAACAATTGAGGTACACGATATTCACGTATCTTGGTTAATGCACATTTTATAAAAAAAGTTAAATAATATTTTCTGAACAAAAGATTCACTGCACTTATGTTGACCAAAACTTTTTTTATTACAATGATAACAGTGAAGGATTGAAGCGTGGTATCAATAGGATTTTGCCTTAAAAGATAAAACGTTATTTGCATTAATTGGAACTATGTTGTGATTGTTTGGATTTCTTTTAATTAATGAAATAATGAATATGAAACTTTAAAATAGAAATGTCATAAGCTTTATAAAAACCCAATCATGACCCGATTACCTATCCGCTTGCGAGTCAGGTTATGACCTCCATTCGGGAACCCCGCACCTTTAGGCTAAACACTTTAATAATGACTTCCTAGATTGAATTCTAAATTAGGATATATTTATGGTTTCTTGTATAAATATGGATGGCCTCAGTTGGACAAGGGCATCTCAAAAGTGACGAATCACTTGTATATCTCTTATGTAAATGGTTCTTAACAATACCAATTTCTAACACAAATTTTTATTCTTCGTACCCTTTAGGTACTAATTGTGGGGCAATCCTCGGAACACGTGGCTCCGCGACGGCTCAAACCGTTTCTACCGGATCGTCCTCGTCATCACCCTCTCTGGGGACGTTTGAGCGGGCTCCACCTCCCAGAAAAAGACAAATACGGCAGTTTTTTAAAAAATAATAATCCCCCTTAAATGCAACGCTAGAATTTAAAAAAATAATTTTATTATTTATCTTTATGTAACATCTTTCAAACCCATTTTTTAACATTTTCAATCCATACTCTCTCTCAATGTTTATAAAATTCTCAACTTTAAATTTGTCATGGATCTATAAACCGAACCCGATGAACACAAACGCGAATCTAACCAAACCCAAACCCAAACCTTTTCTCGTTACCTCCTATTATCCTACGATGGATCCAAACCCAACGCTTTCTTCAATGAGCAAATGCATCCATGTCAACAAATGCAATCTTGAAAAATGCTAATCAACCCTTCAACTACATTTCATCGCACACAACTTCACGCCCCGTAGAATTCCCAACCAACAATGTAACGGAGAAAATGAAGTGAGAATTTTTCCGGAGACGCAACCCCAACCTCGAATGGATACAAGGAAAACAAGCAATGCGTCAACCGTGATTACTTTGGAGCGAAGCCACAACCTTGGACCAAGTTCGAGGAAGAGGCTTAGTTAAGGCGTAGCTAGTACGTCAAAATGCCCCATTGTTGGTATGTTAAAAATATATAAATTTATCTTTATAATAAATATATAAACCTTTTACTTTTGGATATATAACTTTTTTATATTTTGTCTAAAATGTAGGTACAATCAACCGGAGATGGTTTTTGGAAGAAATATTAGCAAATTCTTTGCGATATTGAACAAGGTCCGTACGCGATATTGATTCCTATCTTCGAATGGCGAAAGATGCATCCGTCGTGAACCGATTTGCCGGGATATATATTTAACGTAATAAACCTAGTTGGTCGAATGACGAAGATTTTTTAAAGAGGCAATGCGTAGACACAAGATGCTACATCGTGTTTTTCCACACGTTCGGCATGGAGGTATGCGAACCATAAGAAGTGCCGGGTTCAAACGAGGTTGCAAGCTAAACGGACAAAAACCTAGGAGACCAGAATTATAGTGCAAGGCTTGGACGGCAATTGCCATATAAATATAAACGACGAGCCGGAATTTGACGAAGAAGAGCATGTAGTTCGAGAGGAGGCGCATCCCTAGGCAGGGACAAAGCCAAAAAGGCAGCGGCTGCAAAAAATAAGCCGTAACGAGGGGCGGTTCGAAATGGACGACTTGATGGCCCAGTTCAAAGTATACACCGAGTTCAAAGCATACACCAAGGTCACACCCCTGAAGTGGACGAACGGGTTCGGTTGAAGCAAGAGGCGGCAGAACTAAAGGAATGAGAGATAATGACAGCCGATATCAACAAGTATCCCGAAGAAGACCGACCATTTTTGCGTAAAATGAAAGAAAAGATCGCTAAAAAATGGGAATCTTAGGATTTTTAATTTTTACCAAATTAGTATTTTTTGTAAGTTATGTAATATTTTTTTTATTAGTAATGACTTTATTTAATAACTTATTAAATGTTAAAAACATGTTGAATATAAAAGATAAATAAATAAGTGGGATAGGCTGATCCTTCATTTTCTTAAATCCATCTTTCGAGGGCATCATTTAAGAACTTGCATCATCACACCTTGTAGCCTTATATCAATTTCCAAAAAAAAAACTTTTGACTAATTTATCACAGTATATTAACTTAGTCAAATAACTTATCTCGTGCTTTTTATAGGTATTTGTCATGTTATTTTGAAATGTTACACTATAAATCAATTTATAAATCAATAGACTTTTTCGTCTATAATTGTTTACTTTTTTACAAATTCGTGTATTTTAAAAAGATCTTTAACGAAGATGAAGTTTATAAACTACAAATTGAACTTGTCGACATTCAAATAAAAAGATAGTTTACAAATAAAATACTGAAAAAGACATAACATTCCCATCCTACTTTGGATGTTATTGAATAAAAATTTATGAAATTGCATTTGCATATCATGTATTTATGAGTAAATGTCTTTACATGAAACTAATGATTAATATTCAAATAATTGTTTAAAGTATTTAACTTTCTATTAAGTTGATCTTTATAATTACATTTTAAAATAAATATATATTTAATCAGAAAAAGATAAGAAAAAAAGATTGGTATAGTATTTGAGTGCTTTAATATTCTTTTATTAAGGTGGAATAATGATGTGTTTCCACTATTTTAACAGTTCTAGTGATTGTGACTTTTGTTGATTTTGTTTTTTTTTTCTTTTGTCGTTGTACTTATTTTCAATAATTAAAAAGATGGTAATAATTGAGCTATATTTAATTGAATTGAATTAGTAATTGTATTGTGTTTGACGTAAGTGATAAAAAAAATAAAAAAATATTTACTGTGTCGTGTAGGGTTATACTATTTTTCTAATGCTTTCTCTAATGCCTTTTATATTTATCATTTTTTTTAATCTTTATACTTAAGCAAAAGTGACCCTTCATAATTCATATTATATTACTTAAGTTTTCTCCAAATAAGTTTAAGTGTCGTCTTGCCTGTCCTATATGAAAAAGTTTATTTAGTTGTAGACCTTTTAACATCATATTCAAATCATATATCATCCTAGTGTTGAGGGACATCTTACCGACTTATATGTTTCTCTTAGTGGTGTATATGAGTATGTGACATATATGTGGCCATTATGTTATGTTATTTTAAAGTAAATAAAATAAAGTTTGATAACGATACAATATGTTTGATGAAGACGAACATGTTTACTAGTTAATAGTTATTGCATGAATCTTTTGGATTTCAAAATTTTCAAATTTGTACTGAGATCTGTCGTTGGTGATGATTTTATTATCGTGTATGTGTTCCAATTTAGACTCAAGCTCGTTTCAGTTTGACTCAACTCGAATTTTTAGCGAATCAGTTTGGAGTAGCTTATGGATGATTCAACTTTATGTATGAAGTCCGGGCTTGTTTATCGAATGTGCTTCAATTCACGCTTGAATTTGGGTTCAGGCTCGTTTAAAATAGGCTTAATTCAAGTTTTTAACGAACCAATATTGAGTAGCTTACGACCAACTCGGCTCAATATATGAAGTCTGATCTCATTTATTAAATGTGCTTCATTCTAGACTTGAGCTCGTTTAAACTCGGCTTGATTCAAACATTTAGTGAACCAATCTTTGATGACAAGAGTAGCTCGACTCGGCTTGTATCAAAATTTTAAGGTTATCAACGACCATAAACAAGAAAGATCCATATTTCTAAATATATATGGGACTTTCTAAGGATCAAATAAGCCAAGCCCCTTGTGAGCTAATCGAGATTAGTTTGCTACGCGTTTAAAAGTAGTTGAAGCCAAACCCAAGCCTGAACTGAGTGCATTCAATAACGATCCCTAACTTCATATATTGAATTTTAACATGCTCTTAAGTCTAAATTATCATATTATTTATATAAAAATAACAATTTAATTTAATTTTATAAATATGAATACACAAAGAATCGAATAAAATCTCACTTATATCAAAAGCTGCTGATAAGGTGATGAAAGTATGAAACAAAGACAAACATTTCCATTAAAACCCCTTAATCTAGAAACCTCATTATCATGTAAAATGTTGTAAACGAGAGTGACTAATTTAATAAAATAGAATTATTATAAATATAAATAACAAAATAATATACATCATGATATTTATATAAAAATTGTATATAAGTAATAGAGCCGACATCATCCCCACTCTCGTGCAACCCTAAAAATAACAAACATTATACCAACAAATAGTTCCGATAAGAATAAGGTCAAAAGAATATTTTAAAAAATAATGAACCAACCGGGAATCGAACCGGGTCTATACCGTGACAGGGTACTATTCTGCCATTAGAACACTGGTGCTACATGCTATGTTTTCCGGCAGCAATTATAAATAATGGTTGGTTCGACCACGTTAAAGGTTTTTCAATTGATATACGGTTTGAAACTTATTTTTGTTTTTTAAACAGAGCTAGTATTATGTTTCGTTTTGACAACAGTGTTTCATAGTTATTATACATACATGTAATTTGACATTTTAAAAATAATAATAGATAAGCAATAAAGTTAAGATGACGAGTTTAATTTCAAAATCTAAATTGTCAACCAAACGATTAAATCTAACTTTTTAACCCATATAGTATGGACCGAATTCTTTAAATCTCGAATCGATAAAACTAAACTTGCTTTGTTTTAGCCAGTTTAGTCTATGATGGGAAATCTTATAAGACCCAAAATACGAAACAAAAATAAGCATATAAAAAGTTTGTGTTCAGGTTGACCTATTTATTTAAATTGGTTGTTTAGGCTTTCCTTTTAACCCATTTAATCCAGTTGGTTAAAATGCCAACACGTTTTCAACCCATTTAATTATAACCATTCTACCAAATTAAGACGTTTACAACTTGATTACTATCTCTCAACCCATTTAACATGTTTACATAAATGGGTTAAACACGTCGTGTTCCACTTACACGGTTTTAAGTGTGTCTGGGTTATAGCTTATGTTGTTAACACAAATAAAAACACAAGCCGTGTTGGTGTTAAACAATTCAATACCAATCCTACACAATTTACACCCCTACCTGAGTTAGTTTTAACAGTTTATAATTAACCTAAAGATTGATATCTTGATGATAGAGGTGTACAAAAAACCAGTTTAGAACTGAAACTGATTTTTTAATAACCGGTTACTACCTAAACCGAACCATCGATTTGTATATAGGTTAATATATTTGATCTTTCCAACGGTTTAAAAACTGAAACCGGTTTTAAAAAAAACCGGTTTTTTTAGGCCAAAATTGGTTTTTAGCCGAACGAAACCGAGTAGACCAGTTTGGGTTTCCACCATGTAAAACCGGTCTTCTAACTGAACCAGTTATTAGAAACCGTTTTTTTTTTCAATTAAAAAAACTGATTCAGTTAAAAATCGAACCGGTTATTAAAAAAAAACGATTTGTTCACTTCCACATGCAAAGTTGCAAACTAAAAACAAAACTACAATATGAGAACAAGAAAAGTAAGAAACAAAAGCCCATATCATGCAGTGGACCTAACCCACATGACCCATATTCAAATCTTGTTGCAAGCCATACGTTTTCTTTCCAACTTATCTCGATGCATTCTTTCTTTCTTCAACAAGAATACCCACCTCTTATTTAGTTATATCCACCATATCCAACATCAATCCCATTTTACTCCCTCTCTGTCCATAGCTTCTGTGAACTGTGAACCAGTGAGGGAGTTAATCAACATTGGGAATGGCTGCTGGAATTCACAACTCCATCACTCCAACGTTAAACCCTAATCAAAAGGGTTTCTTGTTTTCTTCACCCTTTATCAGAACCCAACTCTCTCTTAATCGTACCTCCTTATCTTCTTATTCGTTTGGTATCAAGTCTCCATCTTTTTCAAATTTCAGAATAAACCCACTTCAGAATTTTGTTAAGTGCTCGATTTCTCAAGCTCAGGCTACTGAAATTGCTGCTGGTATGTTTTTTTTACTTTTAGTGTTTATGCACTCTAGGTGTTTGATCAAATGCGTGACAGAAAAATACAAGTTTTGTGACTTGAAGGTTGTCTTTTGTGGGCCCCTTTTGGTTTTATGGTGTGTTTTATGATGAACATGTGTGAAAATGTACCGAGATATGTTACCCCTTGTTATTACTTTTAGTATATATGCACTCTAGGTGTTTGATCAAATGCCTGAAAGAAAAACACAAGTTTTGTGACTTGAAGGTTGTCGTTTGTGGGTCCCTGTTGTTTTTATGGTGTGTTTTATGATGAAAATGTGTGAAATTGTACTGAGATAGATGAACTTATGCCCCAAATGTTACCCCTTGTTATTTGTTATCTTGTGTTATGTTGCCATTTTTTTTGTTATGTTAAGTTGTGCTTATAACTTTGGGTTTTCATTTTGTGTATTAGAAGAGAAGACGAGCACATTAGTGAGGAGAAATGACATAAGGAATATTGCAATTGTTGCTCATGTTGATCATGGAAAAACAACATTAGTGGATGCCATGTTGAAGCAAGCGAAAGTAAGTATATACATCTCTAAGATATTTATTAACAGAAATATGAATATATCATATATCTATAGATATTTAGCAACTGGAATATTATATATCTGTTTTTTGTACATCAGTATGAGAATTCGGTTTTGACATGATTGTAGTGATACGCCAATAATGGTGATATGACATTGATAGACTGGATTCTTTAGTTCTTTATATAAGCTTCCATGTATCCTTCTAACTTCACAATATCATATTTACTCTTTCCAAAAAAATAAAATAGTTATCATATAACAGTATGTTTTACTGAATAAAAGAAGAAAACGTTTGCGCTGAGATGATTTAAAGCAGTAACATTTTTTTCTATTCGTGTGTATAATAAAAAAATTAGAAGGATATATATGAAAGTAATCATTCTGTTAAAACATATTTGTTAATGAACTAAAAGACTGCTACTTTCTTTGCAGGTGTTTCGTGATAACCAAGTTGTAGAAGAAAGAATAATGGACTCAAACGACTTGGAGCGTGAGAGAGGAATAACAATTCTTAGTAAAAACACATCTATTACATACAAAGATACAAAAATGAATATTATTGACACTCCGGGCCATTCTGACTTTGGAGGCGAAGTAGAACGTGTTCTTAATATGGTGGAAGGAATTCTTTTAGTGGTAATCTATCTTGCCATTGATTTTCGCATTTGTTTTTATTATGTTTGATAATTGTTCTTGCATTAAGTAAAGCAACTTTGAGTATGATATCTTTCGTTTGCATTACCATAACTTTTAAATTGGCTGTTGAATCTAGGGGTGTGCATGGTTCGGTTCGGTTTTTGATAACCGTTCGGTTTTGGTTTTTTCGGTTTTAGCAATGGTTCGGTTTTTCGGTATTTGAAACAAAATTACGTAAGATTCAAAAATAAAAATCATAATCCAAGATTTAAGAATCTTTCTTAGATTTTTATATTTAAGTTAACATATTTAACCTTTTTAATTAATATTATTACATAAACCTAATATTTTAATCTATTTTTATGTTTCTCCAAAGTTTTTATTAAGACATATTCTGTTATAATGCGTTGAAAATTATTTAATTTTTATGTTAATTTTTTCTATTTTTGTAGGCAATGGAAAAATGATTTCAAAGATATACAAACAATAATTCCTAAATCAATATATAAGAAACATTAAGAAAATGATTTGTGGGTAGTTCCGTTCGTTTTTTTTTTTTGTTTTTTTGTGCGGTTTGGATTTTTTCGGTTCATTTAAATCGGTTTTGTCGGTTGCGGTTCGGCTTCTTTCGGTTTCGGTTCGGTTTTTTCGGTTTTATGCTCACCCCTAGTTGAATCCATGCATCAAGTAGTGTTTTAACCCCTGTACATGGTTCCCATAACTTTCTTTTGGTTGCCATAATGAAATCCGACAACTAAAATCCCATCATGGTTAGAAACGTATTCATACACAAGCTTATAGATACTTATATGTTATATGTTGTTTGTTTTCAGGTAGATTCTGTTGAGGGCCCAATGCCGCAAACAAGATTTGTTTTAAAAAAAGCTCTTGAATTTGGGCATGCGGTTGTTGTTGTCGTAACAAGGTTGATAGACCATCTGCTCGTCCAGAATTTGTCATCAACTCCACCTTTGAACTCTTCATTGAATTAAACGCATCTGATGAACAGGTATGTGCTAATATTAGAATGACAATTTCCGTCGGGTTCAGGTAACCCGACCCGATTGTCTAATCGTGTTAAGATGTTGGGCTCTAACCTTTTACATGGTACAATACGGGTAACCCAAACGCGACTTGTGTAACCCGGTTTTCTAAAAGGTAATTGAATTGGTGGGCCAACATGTTTTACAATAACAAATATACTGATTACTGCTACTACAAAGTCAAAACTCAAGATTCCAAAATCCAAATACACCCATATATTATTTTATGGCATTAGCGTTTGAAACAGTTTATATCTATGTGTCTAACATGATTGTCGTTTTTTGCAGTGTGATTTCCAAGCAGTATATGCAATTGGTTTAAGTGGAAAAGCTGGACTTTCTCCTGATATTTTAGCCAACGATCTTGGACCACTTTTTGAGACTATAATTAGATGCATACCCGGGCCAAAAATCAAGAAAGATGGTTCACTTCAAATGCTTGTTAGTTTCGTTTATCGCGTTTATCTACTTTTTATATTTTCCCTTGTATCCATACATAAGTTACTGGGTGTTCAGGACTGGGATCGTTAGTTTATAACGTTTCTTGGGGGATTATACAGGTAACGAGTACCGAATATGATGAACACAAAGGAAAAATAGCTATTGGACGATTACATGCTGGTGTTTTAAATAGAGGCATGGATGTTCGTGTAAGTCTAATAATATTAATTTGACTCCCTCATAGTGGTTCGTTTATTTATTTTGAACTTTTCTTGCACACCTATTAAGGGTGTTTGGATTTGCATTTTGAATCTGATTATTGCAAACTGAGTTTTGATGTTTTAATAAACATATTGTGCTTCTGATTATTTGATGAAGTATCAATTTTTTATAACGAGTTTCATACTTGCTACAAAAAAAGAGCTGATCATTATCCATTGGTTTCTAATAATCAGACTTCTCTAGACATTCAAACATTTAAGAGTGAAGTACACAGATGGTCCCTGTTGTTTATTGAAGTTTGGGATTTGGTCCCTAGCTTTCCAAAGTACACGGATGGTCCCTATGGTTTGCACTTTGTAACGCATTTAGTCTCCACTCCCCAGTCAACAAATCTAAAGGTTTTAATATGTCTTAGGGACTATGCGCGCTACAAAGTGCAAACCACAGGGACCATCCATATACTTTTGGAAAAAGCTTGAGACTAAATGCGTTACAAAGTACAAACCACATGGACCATCTGTGTACTTTTGAAAAGCTAGGGACCAAATCCAAAATTTTGGTAAACCATAGGGACCATCCGTGTACTTCAAGTAGTGGAAGCATATTTTAATACTATTTTCTACAGTCCTTATAATCACATCTGATTATTTGGTATCACAAAATTGCCTTTAATATGCACATCAAAACACCCGTATTGTGGTATGATCAGATTTACAAATTACAAGTAGATACTTTCCTAACAAGTTTCTGGCCTGTAGGCCTTAGCAAATCAATTGGTTTATTTCTTTTATTTATTGGGCAATATTTCAGATATGCACACCGGGTGACGCCTGCAGATTTGGAAAAGTGAGCGAATTATTTGTGTTTGAGAAATTTTATAGGGCTCCTGCAGAAAGTGTCGAGGCTGGTGATATTTGTGCAGTATGTGGTATTGGTGATATTCAGGTAACAATAGCTTTTACAAATAAAATAAAATAAGTATATAATATTTTTAAACGTTTAATTTGCTTTCTTTTACTTAGATCGGGGAAACAATTGCTGATAAAAACGATGGGAAGGCGTTACCTGCCATTAGAGTGGAAGAACCCACCGTCAAAATGGCTTTCTCTATCAATACTTCACCATTTGTTGGTCGTGAGGTATGCTTATGAAAAACAATATCAAATGCTTGATTTCATCTACAGTGAAATGTCTTAAACACCCTTCAACATCTTCCTAATATACACTTTTTCAACTTTATCAGGGAAAGTACGTAACTAGTAGAAATTTAAGAGATAGGCTGTACCGTGAGATTGAAAGAAATTTGGCCATGAAAGTTGAAGACGGTGAAACTGCAGATACGTTTCTTGTTAGCGGACGTGGTACTTTACACATCACAATATTAATAGAGAACATGTAAGATTGCTACAATTTATGTCAGTTTCCTTTTCTTAATGATATATGTCCATATGTATTGTTTACAAATGACGTGCAATTTAGGCGAAGGGAAAATTACGAGTTCATGGTGGGACCCCCTAAAGTAATTAACAAGAAAGTTGATGACAAGTTGCTTGAACCTTATGAGGTATTGATTTTTTTTAAGATTTAAGTGTATGTTATACAAGGTATAAACTCGTTTAATAATATACTTTTAGATTGCCACTGTGGAAGTGCCTGAAGAACATATGGGATCAGTTGTTGAACTTCTCGGTAAAAGGCGTGGTCAAATGTTTGATATGCAAGGACTTGGGTAGGTGCATTACACTTGTTACTAGAGATGCCAAAAGGGTTACGGGTTTAAAAAATTGTGGGTCAAAGCATGTTGGGTCAGGTTGACCCAAAACAGTTTTTGCTTTAAATTTTAGTACTTTTTATAAACAATTAGCGAGTCATATGATTACCAAAACACTGACTACAACGATTAGGGTGCTTTCTGCGTTAATAATACACTTCGGGTGACTTTTGTCTCTTTGACTTATTTGACTGTTTTTTAACATAACCGGAACCATGTAATTACCACCTATATATATTTTGTCAGTTGACTTGTGAAATTTCACAATTTTAAGTTTATTCTTTTCGATCTCTAGCTCTGAAGGAACAACACTGCTCAAATACAAGATACCAACTCGTGGGCTTCTTGGGCTGAGAAATGCAATTTTGACCGCTTCTCGAGGAACAGCAATTTTAAACACGATATTTGATAGTTACGGGCCATGGGCTGGTGACATGTCGACTCGTGATCTCGGATCCCTGGTAATTGCAATTTTAAGTTATAGCGGTGGAAAATGAGGCGGTTCGGGTTGGTTTGGTGACAATATCAAAACAGGCAGTTAAAATAACTTTTTTGACCTTTGTCATCACTTCATTATAGGTTGCATTTGAAGATGGAATCTCAACTTCTTATGCTTTAGCTAGTTCTCAAGAAAGAGGACAGTTATTTATAAAACCCGGGGTAGAAGTTTATAAAGGTCAAATTGTCGGAATTCATCAACGACCCGGTGACCTGGCACTCAACGTTTGCAAAAAGAAAGCCGCTACAAATGTGCGGTCGAACAAAGAAGTTTCTGGTAACAATGCAGTCTTGTTAATAAGAAATCCAAATTCTGTTTCAATTGGATACTTCAATTTTTTTAATAAATTTTGGATTGGTGTATGCAGTTGTTCTTGACACACCATTGGATTACAGTCTTGATGATTGTATTGAGTATATCCAAGAAGATGAACTTGTGGAAGTAACTCCAAAGAGTATAAGAATGTGCAAGAATCCAAAAATGAACAAAAAGGCGAGGTGAATGTTTGTAGAGGTTATATAAAATATTGTACGCATTGGTATTGATTATTATTTTGTTAAGACAATACAATACGATTGAAGTCATGCAATAAATGACGTTTTTGGAGAAATTGATGTCAGAAGGCGAAAAAACAGTTGTTTGGAGATAATTGATGTCAGAGAAGGCGAAAAAACAGTTGTCAAAAATAGGTCTCCGAAAATATAACTGTGAGAATAATGGTAATGTTGTATTGTAAGTTTGTAAAAATAGTGCTTGTCGAATCCCTAAACTCCAACTGATGGTGAATATGGCTCATCGGCATCTGGATTGATTTCCTTCTTAGGCTGCGAAACAATAAGCCGTTATCCTCGTCAACGAGGGCCCCGAGGGGGGGGGTCCGTGACCAAGCTCTGGTGTGAGAGTAAGTAAGCTTGCCGGGAATATAGAGTCGTTCCGGCGAATAATGACCGCCGGAATATCCTGGTGTGGGCCTTGAGTCTTGAGTATTTAATATGATTAGGAGAATGTCCAAAGTTATGGTGATTATGTGAGTAAATGTTTGAGGTATTGAATGCATACCTTGTATGATCATGGAGGTATCTTATATATAGCAGTGTTGTCGTATCAACTGTCGAGATCCATCTACCAACCCAACGGTTTCCCATATGCCAACTCATATTTCAGGCTACGAGGATTACGTGCCACCTTCTTGCCGGAGAAGAGGTTCATACCATTAATGAGACGAGTACGAGGTATCTACTTTACGGGCGGTTTCTTTCTCTCTTTTCTTGCAGGCCATTAATGACTGTAAAGAAGATTCTCTCTCCTGATTCGCGCCTTTCCTACAAGCAGTGTAATAAGGGTAATAATTGAGCCTGTTGTGGAACTCCAGTTAATTGGCCTTGGCCTAAGACGAGGAGCCCACTCTAGGACCTCTCGACAGTGCTAATAATAACAAGAAATTTGAGGTTGAGACAGAGATAGAGATAGGTAAGAGACCATTATAGTTGGTATCTCTGGCAACAATTTTCGTCACACACAAAGTTTAGGATTTAAGATACAGTTGGTATCTCTAGCGACACTTTCCATCAAACACAAAGTTTTAGGATTTAAGGTTGAGGGTTTACGAATATGAAAGAAAATTGTCTTTTTAATTTCTTTTAAAGGTCAACGTCTTTAAACTTATTGCTTTATATTTGGTAAAATTTAAGTGGGTAAAGTTATTCTATAAATACTTCTAAAAATAACAACTGTACAAAGACACAACTGATCGTAAAATATAGCACGATGTCGAGCAAAATATAACACAATGCCAATGTCGAAAAAAACTCAAGTCACAAAAAAGGACACAAGACGCAAATATAAAAAAACTAAATGATAAATGAAAAGACACAATTATGTAGACAAAAAGTCTAAAATTACAGGCTAAACATCTAAAAACAAAAACCTAAAATCTCACATCGTAAAGTTCGATGAGATGGTTTCAATACCGCTTGAATGAGGTTAATCGGAGTCCGTTTGATACCTTTCTTACGACTTCTTATATTTAGAAGACTTTGTATTTGATCCTAACCCAATTTAAGTATCTTTGTTAATTTATCAATCATTATTTATTTATATAAAATGTATTTTATTCGTATAATAAAATTTAGTGGTTTTGGACTTTGGTCCTCCTTTAAAGGAGATTATTTGGTTTTGGACCTTTGGCCATCCTTTAAAGGATATTATTTGTATATATCATAAATAATAATAATTATTATTATAATAATATGTATACGTATAATTTATATCAAAGTGAAGTTTTTATAAACAAATAAAAGAGAAGGATTGATGATTGCTTAGAAAAAGGTTATATCGTGATTTAATAGATGCAACGAAGTGTTTAAACCTAATTAAATAGGATTCATATGTAGATAAAACCTACGTCTTACATATATTTTAATCGTATTATGCTAGGGTTTTATGAAGTTTGTTAGAGTAGAGCTAGACATTTTGTTCCCCTTCTTCCTTACCATGGCAAGTCTTTGTGAAAGAACTCCGATGAGAAGAAAAAAGAAGGCGTTAAGAGACCCTCCTTCGACTAATTAGCTTAATGTAAGTTTTATCTGATTTACTATGTTTGACTATTTTGAACAAAATATTATATGAATATACACATATGTTAAATTCATTTAACGTGTTTAAAGTAAACGTTTGTCGGCTAAGCTCACTAGTAGTGGAGTGAGTATCTTCACATGAGTTTGACGACTCAAACATAACTTAAATTAGTTGGAAAGGTCCGCTGACGATGACATGGGTTTCTATAGCAAGTTGATGAAATTACAACTATGAGTTGAAGTAAGTGAGGAATCCGGTGCTCAAGGCATAAAATTTATGTTTCCTGTAAGTGAGAAAAGCATTTAGGCATGGAATAAGTTGTTTAGCAAACGATAGTGACTTGTCAAGTGTCCTAGTGAGAGTAAATATATATATGACAAATTTAACTGGCAACTTGTTTTTGATTCACGGTTTATGTGAAGTTTAGTAATAGATGTATGGATGGAAGTTGACCCAAAAATTTCATATATATTTTGTAACCCTCTAGTAACTACAATAAAGTGGGTATATTGTCATATGGTGGTCTTTTGTAGCGGCGGAGCGTAAACAAAAATTCGGAGACTGTTCTTTCAAAGTTCAAATCGGCAAGGCGTAGAATATTAAAAATTCAATATTTTACACTAATAGAAATTTAGAAATTTTCAGGAAAACTAAACATTAGGAGCGAAAAATTGGCGGGGAGCCTCCATAAATCTCTGCCAGTGGTCTTTCGAGACCTCATGTGGCCCCCTTTGTTGCCAGATAGCCAGCCATTTCGTCCTGGCTATCATAAAGGTAACTAGTTTCGTCATGGAGTTGCCACATCACCCAACCAGTGAAGCGTCCGTAGCAAAAACACTTTGGGGGCACATATATTTCACAAATTCACAAGTAAATCTAAAAGTTTTAACTTTTATTTATTTAATCTTTTAAGTTAGTTATTTAGTTTATAAGGTTTTTGTTCTGGGGTACCTTAGATTTACGGGTGTTAAAGGCAGTGATGACGTGCATTTGCTCATCGAAGCCGCGATCTAGGATCTAATTTGGAAGTTGTTATTGTGAGTGCAATAATATGTTACATATTTTAGTTACATGGTCATTACTTGGTAATACTAGCAAAGGAAATATGTACTGGTTTCCCAGGCGCAAAGCGTGGTTGGGAGAATAGTGTTAGGCAACTGCCTGACACTTTCTCATTGGCTTAGCCAAATTACGATTTTGCTCCGTTTAAATTTACAGTTTTTTCATTGGTTTTGTATTTTTCTCCCAACCAAATAACGATTTTTCTTCAACTCAAATTTACAGTTTTGTCATCGTTTTTTATTTTTCCCTGTTAAATTAAGATTTTGCTACAAATGTAAAACTACAGTTGTGCTATTGTTTTAATTTTTTTTTAAGTTTTATATTGATTCGATAAAACAATAACATCCTTCACTCTATTAGTAGAAGTGTTCAACTGGACAACTTTGTTACATTTTATGATTTGAACTTGTAAATTTCTTATGTGTTAACTTAATAGGGTGATATAGAAATAGGTTAATACCCCCTCTCGGCATCATGAATGTTGGATGCACAGCTACTAAGCTATCTTGTTAATTTATTAGCCAACACCATATATGAAGTATACCTGACCATACATGCCTTATACGAGTGTATACCAACAAGTCGTATACATACTATATGGATGTATAATATCAAATCAATAACGGGTTGATTAGTCATATATGTGGTCAGTGGCTGAGGTTTTTGGTGGCTTGGGGGAGTCCCGGCCCTCATTGATTTTTTCGCTCGTAGTATTAATATTATCGAACTTTTATTAGCGTAAAATATTGGATTTTCAAAAGTTCGGTCCCCACTGATTTTTCGGTAAAGCTCCGCCACTGTATGTGGTGTTCGTATAGTCTCTCCCTTAAACATATATTTACTCTAAATAAGATTTTGTGAAACAAATAGATTAAAATTTTAATAGTTATGGGTGATGTAATAATGTTGCATGTCGATATGGACACTATTCGAATATTGACTATTGAGTAAATATACAACCATAATGAGAATTAAAAAAATATATTAAAAAATGGTTAAGTAGACGAACTAGCCATTGACTTTTAGCACTACATGGTTTATGGTTTCTTGGTTGTACGAGAAGTAGAATGATTAATTGGTTATTAGTTGAAAACTATAAATGCGATTTGAAATTTTTAAATCCTTCAAGTTACTAACTATTTTATTTAAATAGTAAATATCATTTTCTTATAACATATAATCTTGAATACATTGTTACAATGAGCAAATTTTTATCTTAGAATTTGATGTTTACCAAATATTTTAGTTTATAGATATATATTTTATAATAATTGGTTGGAAACCAAACGTTCATATTAAGATATAAAATAAAATGAGATGCACTGTATCAAGATATAAATTGTTGCAAAATTAACCTAAGTGATTTACCCCGAACAAGACGTGGTATTAAAGTATTATTGATTTAGACATGAGCCTTTGCTCATTATGTGATCGAGAAGAGGAAACATATTGGTTTGATGTATCATCTTGGCTTGTATGAAGTGCCAAAGATATTGAAGTTAAGTTTTGGCTTAGTCCTCAAAACATTATGCTACCTAGGTAGAGAATGGACAAAGATATAAAGCTCGTTTCTACATACCATAGTGAAAAAAGAGTTTTATTTTTCTTATAATAGTTTATTTTTCAACAGCGGAATGTTATTAGCAAAAGAAAAAGACTAGCAAGATGCTAGAACAACATAAAGGTTGGCATTTTGTCCTATTTTTCATTCAAACTGATGTATTCGTCATTAGTTCCTATATAATATTATTTCGTTGCAGATATTGTTGTTGAACCAAAATAGTATTCTTTATGTTGGGTTCGTAGGTCTTGTGGGCCCTATATGAGCTTAATTTGGGGAGTAAGTTTGCTAAATCATATTTTTAACGACTAAATTTTGTCACCAATTAGATTTGAACCCTCACTACATGAAAACACAAAGTTTTATCCAACACCTTAATACCACTAAGGCCAAAGACCCTTTGGTAAATGGTAATTATAAAAAGTAAATTCATAATATTTAAAGTGAATACTAACAACATTCGAATTCAGTATTCGGTATTTGGATTAAATATTCTTACAAATTGAACTCGTAATTACATACATTACATTCTATTACCAGATATTTTCTGTTACTAGATATTAATATTTTCAACTTGTGCCATTTGAATGAACTAAAATCTAACGGAAACAAAAGTTTCATTAAAGACATTTAGAACCCTTTCCTTTTCTAATGTAGACGCCCATTAATGCACCATTCTTCATAAGTTACACAAATATCTATATTTGTACTTTATTAAAAACAACTCTTTGAGACAAAAAAAAATCATTTTGACATGATATTAAGACGCGTTACGAAGACGATATTAAGACGTGAGATATTAAAACGATACAATATATGGGATTATAAAGTGAAAGCTTGAAATTTAATACACCAGATATTAAGACGTGAGATTTAAAGATCATACAATATATTGGGTAATACCTTAAAAAGTGAAAGTTTTTGAATCCTCGATCATTCTAATATAAAGACCGATCACTTCCTTCCCTTCAATGTAACGGTTATTTAACCTCCTGATAACCAACGCCTTCGTCACGCGGGTTCCCTCTAGTAAAAAAGTTGTGTCTATAGTGCATCAAGCTTCTTTTAACTTTTTAAGAGTGAAGTGCCATTTATACATGTGTTTAAAATATACCTTTGTAGATATAGTTAAGTTATTATACATTAGCCGTTTTAGTAATCACTTTTATAAATAGATCAAAAAACTATAACATGATATGACTTGATACAAACTAGCAGGTAGGTTCATCCAAATGTGCATAAACAATAGTCATCGTTTGAAATAACTGAAATTCTACTATATCAAACAAAATATAAAATGTTAGGATATTTTGGATATTGTACGAAATATTACTATATAAAGTTCTTAACTACTATCTCAAACCATATTTGGTATGCAAGACACAATGGTTGGCAATCATGAAAGGTGTGCTCAAATATGTTTTAGAACATCTTTCATTTTGTCACACACCTTATAAGTTATTAATATGCTCAACGTTAACTATTAGTTATCGACGTTTTTGTCTTGCACTTGCACTTACGGGCCCTCGAATTTTTTTTATATACACCACAAAATAAAAGTTGTTGAAATGATCATATACTATGTACACAAACAACAACAACAATAATAATAAACTACGAATTTTCCTCCCCTCTTTTCCATTTCAAGACTTATATATTCTTATATAATAGTTTCAACCCAACTACTCTTGAGGACTATCTCATCATCTCTCATATCGAACTAGGAGAGCTTAACAATGACCTTTATAAACAAGCATCATGAAAATTTTATCCAAACTTAATTGATTGTGTTCTAATTTAGGTTTTTAGATTTCATTTTAGCTAATAAACTTGGCCATCATTTGATTTTTGTAACTGAATTGTGCTTAAGATTGCAACCATGTGCTATAATATATAATTACATATGTTAAGTGATTATTATAGAATACTACAGCAGTGCGATTACAAAATAAACATTTTTTTGTGTATAAATTTAGTAATTATATATATAGCATAGCTTTTGTACTTAAAAACCAACAAAAAAATTATTAATGTATTTTTATTAAGTTTTATACGGTTACGTATACATCTGTAAAAAAAATATAACCAACATACTGAATTTCATATAAGATGAATGAGAAACAATAAACATTGTATTGTACTTTTTTATTGTTTTAATTAAATAATTAATTATTATTATTATTTATGCCATCTCTATAACACACACGCACCTATATATATATATATGCACACACGCACGCATACATATAGGATGGCGTTATCTGCGTAATTCAATCTTGTAGGCAAAAGAAATTAATATCGTGATTGTTTATGCAATTTATCATTTAACTTTAATGATTAATCATAAATTATACAAATGAATAATGGTGTGTCAAATGCCATTTAAGATATATTTAACATAACATTTAGAAGAATATAACATTCTTAGCAAACTCGCTTACATCTCTAATCAAAAGGGGGCTCTCGGACATCCCTCTCTACTTCGAATTAATGGTGCACACATGTATTCACATTCTCCCCCCCCCCCCCCCCCCCCCTCACATTCTTCATAGGTGCTCGTGTGGATGAATATACTCCCTCCTCTCTCTACCATACCAACTGCCATCTACTATCACGTTGGCCACAAATTGCCAAGATATACATGCATATTCATTATGGCTAAATCATGATGTTTAAAACTAGAAGGACCACTATGGGAAATTGTTATTTGTTAAAGATTAATTATGTCAAAAGCAAACTATTGAAAACTTGTGTGATTTACTCAAGGTAACAAATAAAAAAGTTGGTATGGGTAGGAACAGTCCACGAAACAGCATTGACCCAATGGTGGCTGAGCTGTTCACACCATCGTCTTCTTCAACCCCTCCAACTTGTTTGTCCCCTTTGTGATTCGCTCTTTGATCATCTATTATCAAGCTTCAATTTTTATCACACTTCTTCACAAATCTTGCTTTTAAAACCCCAATCTCATCAATCAGGACTTACAACTTTCAAGATCTGATCGATCCAACGTAAACCCTTTTGACCATCTTCAATCTTTTTTCATAAATTCTTCAAATTTTAATAAACCCATTTCAAGAATCTGTTTCTTGATCATCCCTTTTGACCCACTTCAATCTTTTTCATAAATTCTTAATATTTTAGTAAACCCATTTCAAGAATCTGTTTCTTGATCAACCCTTTTGACCCAATTCAATCTTTTTTCATAAATTCTTCAAATTTCAGTAGACCCAATTCAAGAATCTGTTTCTTGATCAGAATATCAAATGGGTAATTGCTGTGTTGTACCATCTATAATTGAATCTGAATTCCTTGATCTTATTGATGAAGAAGGGAACAATATATATAATACAAGACCCTAACTAATTCCCTGGAAATCAGGGATAAAATACAAAACGGATATACACAAGAAATACATAAAATATAAAACGGATATACATCCGCTAATACGCCCCCGCAGTCGTAGCAGCAGGTCTTCCGATGCATAGACTGGACCGAAATCGTTGAAACAACTGGCGTGGAAGACCCTTGGTGAATATGTCAGCGTATTGATAGTCTGCAGGAACATGAAGAACTTTGACAGAACCCATACGAACCTTTTCGCGAACAAAATGTATGTCAATCTCGATATGCTTGGATCGTTGATGTTGGACCGGATTCTGAGATAAGTAGACAGCAGAGATATTGTCACAGTAGACAACTGTGGCCCGGGTAATGGGAAGATGGAGTTCGAGAAGTAGTAGTGGTTTCGGTTGTGGGAGGAGAGGAGGTGAAATGAAACGGGGTACTCATTGGTGAAGGTTCCGAATCAGGGTGAGAGAATGGGGTGGTATGAGGTGTAGGTGGGGTAGAGAAAGGAAATGTGGATTCGTCAAAGGTGACGTGACGGGATAAATAGACACGTCCAGTTGAGGGGTCTAAGCATCGGTATCCACGATAATTCATAGGATATCCGAGAAAGATGCACGGAGTGGAACGGCGGGCTAGTTTGTGGGGTCGAGTGGCATTGTGATTTGGAAAACAAGCACACCCGAAGGTGAGTGTAGGTGGGATGCCGGTGATAGAGTTTGTATGTGGGGGTTAGAAAGTTATGGAGTTTGGTAGGAAGAATGTTATGTAAATAGACGGCAGTGTGAAGTGCTTCAACCCAGAAATTTGAAGGTAGGGAAGCATGGGTAAGGAGGGACATAATGATGTCATTAATTCGTCGGATCATACGTTCCGCCTTACCATTTTTTTGTGAAGTTTGGGGACATGAAAACAGAAATTGAAGGCCGTGAGTGAGAGCGAATGATTGAAATTTGGAATTATCAAACTCACCACCTATGTCACACTGAAAACTTTTGATATATTTATTAAATTGGGTTTGGACAAGGCGGTGAAATTGAGTAAATTTGGTGAAGGTTTCGGATTTATATTTGAGTGGATAAGCCCAAACAAATTGGGTATGGTCGTCAATGAGGACCATGTAATATTTGTAACCTGTGTTGCTAGGTATAGGTGAAGTCCACAAGTCACAATGTATAATGTCAAAAGGTTGGAAAGTAACGGAATCAGAATCATGAAATGGTAAACGCTTATGTTTAGCGATTTGACAAGAGTTGCAAAAGAAATTGTTCTTAGATTTATTACAAGAAATTAAATTACGAGAAACTAAGAAATCCATAATAAAGTTGACAGGATGGCCAAGGCGATCATGCCAAACATTAGAGAGCGAAGAAGTAAGCAAAGCGGAAGCAGGTTTGTTGGTTGTGGTGTTGAAGGAGTACAGTGGGCCGGTACTATTGTGGCGGCTCAGGAGCGTTCCATTCTTGTAGTCCTTCACAGAAAAGCCAAAAGGGTCAAAAGACATGGAAACCATATTGTCAGTAGTGAATTTACGAACTGAAACAAGGTTTCGGATAATATTTGGGGTGTAAAGGACATTTTTAAGGGTGTAGGGTCGGACCCGGGAATGGGTGAGTGAATGGTTGTATGACCGGACCCGTGAATTGGCACACGGTTACCATTACCAACATATACAGAATTAATAGTAGTAGTACAAGGAGTGTGAATATTACCTGGTTCGTGTGTCAAATGATCAGAGGCACCGATGTCAGCAACCCAACTGTCATCTCCCGAGTCCAGTGCCATCGCCTGGAAAGCTACCCCTAATTCTGATGGTTCCAGTGGGTTTACATCTGCCAAGTGGGCCTGAGCAGGTGGAGTGGACCAGGGCTGTTGCTGTCGTGAACTTGGGCCAGTGGCCTGTGGAGGCTGACCAGGAACAATCGGCCAAGATGGGCCTGCCCAACTGGGCTGAGTTGGGTAGGGACATGGTGGGGCCGCAGCCCACCATGGTGGCCAGTAGGGGGATGGACCTGGGCTCCAGACATTGGGTCGGACCAATTGATACTGGGCCGAAGACTGGGAAGAACCACGAGGCTGGTTGTGGTTAGAGGGCTGCTGATTTCCACGACCTGTGCGATGTTGCTGTTGACCCAATGACTGCTGAGGCCTGTGAAATTGACGTCTTGGCTGCTGTCGGTTGTTGTTGCGATAATGAGGGGGGTCCCGGCGGGCCATAGGTGGCTCGCGAGAGACTTGGGCAACAACAGCCGGGTTGGGGGCAATAGAGTCCCGTGCGTGTTGGCGACGCATATCTGAGTCGAGCATGTCGCAGGCATCTTCCCATGAGGGAAGGGTGTTATTGATGATAGAGGCTTGAACATCGAATTCCGGTGGTAAGCCGCGAACCAGCTGCAGGACAAGGCGGTCTTTTGTGACTGGTTGTTCAACAGCTTTCAGTTGGTCAGCCAGATACTTGAGACGCTGACAGTGGTCTTGGAGGCTGGGCATGGAGCGCAAGGTAAGATTGACAAACTCTGTTTCAAGGGCTGCTGCACGGGCGCCCTTGTTGTTCAGAAAAATTTTCCGAATCCGGGTCCATGCGCCATAAGCTGTTGTTTCCTCATCAAGAATACGTGCCAGCAGGTCATCTGAAAGTGTCCCATAGATCCACTGAAGCACAAGAGAGTCAATTTTGGCCCAGTTGGCGTAGTCCGGATCTGTTTTGGCAGGCGGTTCAGTGCCATCAATGTGGTGTAACACCTCGTAACCGCGTGCATGCAGGGTGAACAGCTTGACCCATGATGCATAGGTGACTTTGGAACCATCCAAAACACGAACTTTGTGCTGGATGTTAGTCACCGAATAAGCAGGGTGAAGGCTGTCAGTGTTCTTGGAGGATTCTGGTTTGTCTGACATCGAGATGAATCAAAAGAAGGAAAAAGAATCGGCTGCAGGGTCCGTGGACAGGGGATGCTGCAAATTGGTTTTAGGTCAGAGCAGTAGGCTCTGATACCATATAATTGAATCTGAATTCCTTGATCTTAGTGATGAAGAAGGAAACAATATATATAATACAAGGTCCTAACTAATTCCCTGGAAATCAGGGATAAAATACAAAACGGATATACACAAGAAATACATAAAATATAAAACGGATATACATCCGCTAATACCATCTGCCACTGATTCAGAGTTTGAGAACAAAAAGGGGAAGAACAAGCCCAACCCATTTGCTCTAGACAACGGTGGGTCAATCCCATCTGGAAATGGGTATAAACCATATGTTCTAGAAAACCCAACTGGGAATCAAATAGAACAAACATATGTTCTTGGTAGAGAATTGGGTAGGGGTGAATTTGGAGTTACTTATTTGTGTACTGATAAGTCAACTGGTGAGGTTTACGCGTGTAAATCGATATCGAAAAAGAAGTTAAGAACTCGGGTTGATGTGGAAGATGTTAGGAGGGAGGTTGAGATTATGAAGCATATGCCACCTCACCCTAATATTGTGAGTTTGAAGGATACTTATGAAGATGATAGTGCTGTTCATTTGGTTATGGAGTTGTGTGAGGGTGGAGAGTTGTTTGATCGGATCGTTGCTCGAGGTCACTACACCGAACGAGCGGCTGCGGGTGTTACCAAAACCATTGTTGAGGTTATTCAGGTGAAAAGTTACTTGTTTTTTGGAAATTGTGATTCATATGTGTTGTAGTTGATGTTGTTATATGATTTGATGGTGGCTGCTAAGATTGTTGGTGTATAAAACATGAATATGATTAGTTGTTTTACTACATTTGTGGTTTTGCATACAGGTTAATCTACTTAATTGTTTTAAAAAATAAAAAAATTAAAATATATTTTGTTCTTAATTATGTTAAGAACCATTTCTTTGCTTTCCAATGAGATAAGGAAGATCTACCATTTTTTTTACAAAAAACTTGTCTGAAATACGATAAATTTAATTGTTTTGCAAAATAGAAAATTTTTGTTACCCCTAAATGTTTTATCTGAAATAAGATTAATTTACGTTGGTTGTTTTACAAATTCGAAACTTTATGTTACTCCTTTGTGCGCATTGTGTCGTCGATTATGTTAGCAACCATATCGTTATTTTCTTGTAACCAAATGAAGATTTTGCTTTTTAACAGCCGTTCTTTATAAGCTTCTGATTGAAATATTATAAATTAACTTAATTGTTTTGAAAAAAAAAAAACAAAAGTTACATTACCCCTTTCTGGCATTGTCTTCTTGATTATGTGAAGACCCTTTTTTTGTTTCTAGTTAGAAAATATCATGATATGCATATTCTTACTCCATATAAATGTTTTTAACTGGAATTTTTTATCTTATTTCAGATGTGCCACAAGCATGGTGTTATGCACCGTGATCTTAAACCCGAAAACCTTTTGTTTGAAAACAAGAAAGAAACAGCAGCCTTAAAGGCTATTGATTTCGGGCTATCTGTTTTCTTCAAACCAGGTAAACGTGAATACATGATTGTAACTAATGACATTCATATGAACATTTTTTCACTCATAATATATTTTGCATTAACTGAATTTGTTGTTTGTTTTACAATTCTCCAGGTGAAAGGTTCAATGAGATTGTAGGTAGTCCATACTACATGGCTCCCGAGGTCCTAAAAAGAAATTACGGCCCAGAGGTTGATGTATAGAGTGCTGGTGTAATCCTTTACATATTGCTTTGTGGTGTCCCGCCGTTTTGGGCAGGTCGGTTTTTAAATATCATAAACTAGATTGCAGGTGGGCAGGGTGACATGTTGAAATGGGTTCGGGTAAAAATGGATCGAAACGGAGTTTGGACTTTGGTTATATAAATAGGTAATATATTAAATGTGATTACAAAACTCATTTTCTAATAAAGAGATTCTTGAGGTCACTTTTAATACATTCCAATTTAAAAGCGTAGTCGTTAGACCCGTTAGGGATAAATATAACTCAAATCAGCCCTTTTCTAGCTAAACAAGTTTGATAATGGTTAAAACGGGTTCGGGTCAGAACCAGTTACTAATACTATAAATACAGATCAAACTGGTTCGGTTAGATTCACCCATATTTTGTTCTTTCTTAAATTTGTTAATATAAAAAACGTGATCACTAATTAATGTTTTTAAAATACTAATCATTTTTTATTTATTAAAATACACTTGACGCCACTTTCCACACATTCTAATTTGTAACCAACTTTTTAAAGTTTATAGACCTGTTACGAAACCAAAATCGGTTATGATTGTCACGTAATGCATGCTTTATTCAGGTGAAAAAGAAGTACCAAATTTATTCCAAAATCGGTTATGATTGTCACGTAATGCATGCTTGAGTCAGCACGGGTTGAATCGTGACTGGTTTGGTTGACTCAAAACAGTTCTTCAATACCAATTTTTCATTGTTTTAGAAACAGTGTGCGAAATATGATAATCTAACTTTTTAAATAGAAAAATGGTTTTATGCGTTAAAAGTACAATATTTGGTGAACTTACGACCCATTTTCTTTTAAACTGTTTGTTTTAATTTTATTATCTGTTTGACCTGTTAAAGGTTAAAAAAAGCTTGGTTGACCCATTCACTAGTAAATCGGTCAAAATTGACACCTCTACTAGTCACAGATTGCATATCCTTTTTTATTCTTTTTAGAAAAAGTTCAAAACTTTAATCTTTTCTTCTTATTACAGATCATCCATGGATACAGAACGCCAAAAAGGCTCCAAATGTTTCTTTAGGTGAAACCGTTAAAGCAAGACTCAAGCAATTAACAAGCTCAAGAAAAGAGCGTTAAGGGTACTTTAAAACTTCAATATCTTACTTTTTTTGTGGGTGTTATACGGATTTTTTTTATAATTGTCAATTATATTTACAGGTGATTGCTGAGCATTTATCGGCTGAGGAAGTGGCGGGAATAAAACAAGGATTTGATTTGATGGATACTAGCAAACAAGGAAAGATAAACATCGCTGAGTTGAAAGCGGGTCTGCAAAAGCTTGGCCAACAAATTCCAGATGCAGATCTTCAGATACTTATGGATGCTGTAAGTTATATGTTTTAGTGTGTTACCGATGTTATATTATTTAGATTAGATGTGGCGAAAATGGGCGGGTTGGGTAACGGGTTTGGGTAAAAACAAGTAGCTTTTAGGACTGTCAACTTGAATCAGGTCAGAATGGTATTTTTAGCTTTTTTTTTTAAATTTACTAGTGGTTTACCACCCGCGCTCCGCAGCGGATTCGTAATGTAGATAAAAATAAGTAAATTGTGAGAATTAAAGTTGTTTGAACTTTGATGTTGTAGTTAAGGGGCTAAACATGTCATTACTAAGTTGAGGGGCTAAAGTTGTTTATTAGTAAAGTTAAGGGGCTAAAGTTGTTTTAGGTAAGGAGCTAAACATGTCATTATTAAAGTTGAGGGACTGAACATGTCATTATTAAAGTGGAGGGGCTAAAGTTGTTTTAGTTAAGGAGCTAAACATGTCATTATTAAAAATTGAGGGGCTAAATTTGTCTTTTATCAAAGTTGAGGGGCTAAAGTTGTTTGATGTTGACAAAATAGCATATTTATAGTTAATTATGATTATATAAACTTTATTATTATTAACAATTTACTATGAGAATTAATATTGTGATGTTTAATCTCGTAAAAGGCGCTTTTTATATAAAATCTAATGTAGACTTATTTGTGGGTTGAAGAGGTTAATAAAATATGTTTCTACAGGGAGATGTTGACAAAGATGGATACTTAAACTATGGTGAATTTGTTGCAATTTCCGTTCACTTGAGAAAAATGGGCAACGACGATCATCTTAAAGACGCTTTTGCATTTTTTGATCAAAATAAAAGTGGATATATTGAGATTGAGGAGCTAAGAGAAGCCTTATCTGATGAACTTGAACCCAATAATGAAGAGGTTATTGCTGCCATTATTCATGATGTTGATACTGATAAGGTTTGTCTAATAATTTTTTGGCTTATTTCATCACCTTTTATTTTTTACATTTGTAGGATGGAAAAGTAAATGTATTCAACGGTCTTTTTATTTTTTATTTTTGTAGGATGGAAAAATAAGTTTCGAGGAATTCACAGCGATGATGAAAGCAGGGACCGATTGGAGGAAGGCCTCAAGACAATACTCACGAGAACGTTACAATAATCTTAGCTTGAAGTTATTCAAAGACGGATCGATGAACTTAAACTTATAATTAGGGAAGCCATACACATTTCTGGTAACCATAACTTCTAATATTATTGTTGTTATTTTTGGTCATTTTCTGTTCTTGTAATATGTTGTCAGGGTTTATTCATTTCATTTTTTATTATGTTTCTTAAATGAGTGGTATTGTGGGGAGTAAACTATAGGGATTTGTTGGGTGTAAATAGTTATCTTGTGTATGTAATCTTTGCAATGTACACAAAATTTGAGCTGCAAGTTAATATTTTGGTGTTTTTTTTCTTTTGTTAATTGTATATGTGTTTATTTTATTTTCAAATTGTAATTGTTGTAGATCTTACATTTTCTTTCTATGAATAAGTACGTAGCATATGACTAGTTATATGTCAATAATGTTGGGTTGGTGGGTTGAATAGATGAACGACCTATAAATTTATTTGTGTAAAATGAAGAAACTTTAACTCGGACACACTTAAATCATGTTGTGTTTGTGTTTCAAGATGAACCGTTTAATGTTCATTTGGGAGGTAACTTGGTAACGATTCAAAAAAGAGATGATCCCGGGTAAAGTGAACATTTCTTTTGTGTTTGGTCTTCATTTTTTTCCCCTTCTCACGTTCTCAATTCACAAACTTGGGTTTATATAACAAGCTGAATATGACTGAAAAATACAAGGAAGTAACGATGGGTAGTTAAGAGTAATGAAACATTGCTCGAAATAAAGAGTTTGATAGGAAAATTAATATTAAGAGAAATAATTAAAAATCAAGATATTAAACTTTAAATGTTAACAGATTTTAAATAACTCCGTCTAAACCTGAATAGAAACTTTCTTACAAATCCTTGAAAGTTAAAAAGTTAACAGGTCAACATTGTTGTTGACCAATTTAATAAACGAATTATATTAGCCAATCTAAAACCTGATTCATCTCGGGTCGTGTTCGTTTCATGTTTAAAGTTGTAAGAATTATATTAGCCAATCTAAAATTCTGAATAAAACAATATAGAAGTTTACATGGATTGGAAATAGACATAAAGATTTTTAACTTGCATGACATGTTCTTGTTTTATCGATTTGAGTTACCACCCGGCTCTACAGTAAGTTTGAAACGTAGATAAAGAAAGCAAATCGCAAAGGTGCCAATAAAAAAAATCACGATATGAAGGTATATTCGAAAGTCACGGAAAAGTTACATCATTGTATATGAGAGCCAAATTATTCGAATAAAATTTACATCAAAATGCGTATATAAACAGAACAACCGCACAATATAGCGGGTTGGTTTAAACCTAGATAAAAAAAAACACGTCACAATGGTGTTTTAAGAGATGAGCTCCGACCTGTTTAAAAAAGCTGAATGCTTTAATAAAGTTTAAAGAAACTTGTCGGTTTAAAAACAACTTTACAAAAATTCATATCGAAACGTAGGTAAAAGTAACTCGCGTGGAGCGTTGATATAAAAAACATAACCCATAAAAAATCACATAACTGAAAATTCGTAAAAAATGATAACTTTATTAATGTTCAATGGTTGTAGTGTAAATCGGTTAAAGGAAAATGAAAACAAATCAACATACTAAACTGTAGAAGGTGTAAACAAAAATTAAACTAAAGTGAAGGGAAAAAATAAACCAACTAAATTGCAAGGGGTGTAAACAAAAATTAAACTAAAGTGGAGAAGATTACAAAAAAAATATAATTTTATTAAAGTTGAGAGATCAAATGTTAAACTTATTAAAGATCAGGAAATAGGAAATGTAAATAAAAATTAGTCATAAAAGAAAAAAGTTCCACTATTCATAAACACACTCATTTGTTCGTATAAATAATAACTAGTTCTTTTTTCATTCCGTGTCAAATTACTTTTGCCCTTAGTAGTTATATACAAAGTACACTTGCTTTTACGTCGTTGTATGTGAAATCCAAGTTATTTGAATAAAATTTACAACAAAATGCTATATAAAGATAAACACGAAAGCCGCGCATTACAGCGGGTTGGTTTAAACGTAGATAAAAAACACATTGCAGTGGTTTTTTTAGAGATGAGCGCCGACCTGTTTAAAAACCTGAACGCTTTAAAAAGTTTAAAGAAACTGGTACGTTAAAAAACAACGTTACGGAAACTCAAATCGAAACGTAGTTAAAAATAACTCGCATGGAGCGTTAATATAAAAACGAAACCCATAAAAATCAGGTTACAGAAAATTCGTAAAAAAACTCAAAATGACAACTTTATTAAAGTTCAGGGGTTGTAGTATAAATCAGTTAAAGGAAACTGAAAACAAATCAACGTACTAATTGTAGAGAGTGTAAACAAAAATTAAACTAAAGCATAGGGAAAAATAAACAAACTAAATTGCAAGGGGTGTAAACAAAATTATACTAAAGTGGAGGGGATTACAAAAAAGAAAAATATAACCATATTAAAGTTGAGGGACTAAATGTTAAACTTAATAAAGATCAAGGGATGTAAACTAAAGTTAGTCACTAAAAGACAAAACATTTACTATTCATAAGCACACTCATTTGTTTATAACTAGCTGCTGCGTCGATTTTTTTATTCCCTTAGCGTTACTTTTGCTCTTAATAGTTATATATAAAATACATTTGCTTTAGGTGTGCAGATGGTATCATACAATTGGTTTACATACAAAATGCATGTAACGCCGATTTCTTCGTAAGGTCAAACATAATATATATTTGAAGCTTTCATTACATGGTGTAAATTTTGACCAAAATGTCCTTCCCATTTGTACGATCCAACCAAAATAATTAAAAACTTAAGGGGCATTAGCCTAAAACAACTGTATCAAATCCAAACTTAAAGTTTACACATGAGCACATAAGTAGGTTTAGAACAACATTTACATGCCAAAAGTATTTCTTTGACCCATTAACATCAAGACTTGAGACGGAAGCGTGTAGAAAGACGATGCGGTGTGTGTTCGTTCCCAAGTACGCCGTTTTCAAGATTGCGATTTCCCTATCATGCACAACACAAATGCATTCGTTAGTATGACTTATTTACACAAAATTCTCATCCTTCCCTTACTCCCTTAACTAAATCGTAAACATGGTCATGATGTTGTAACATTCTTTCTACTTACATTCCTCACTTATTACCATTTCGCCTACAACGAAATCGTAGTTTTCATTCTTATAACACCAACTGTTCAATTCTTCCGACTCGAGCATACGAGTTCATACAACAAACATTTCATCCTATTGACACGTTTACAACGAGTCGTCATGTTCATAATTTTTACCATTTCACTAGCCATTCTTTTTGACCCGTTTAAAATGGGGCAAAGCACGTACCATACCGTTATTGACTAATTCTCTTTTTTTATATCCATCATTTCATATTTCCAAACCACGAAGAATAATCAACGAGCTAATAATAGCATAGGACGAAGTTCGTAAGAACTTACCTTTGTTTTGTGTTCCTTGCAAACCGGATTGACTTGTACCTTCTTCCTTTACACCTACAATTTCATATTTAACATTCTTTCAATATCATACTTTTATCTCACATTTACATTAATATAGTGAGCTAACAATTCATCATTTTATTAATCCAAATCAGTTACCATCATATGCATATGAAATTGTCTTTACCACTTAAAACTAATATTCAAGCATTTCATCAAACACCTAGAGTGCATACCACTAACAAGGTATAGAGTACAAGTACCTTATGCATTTCTCCATTTATTCATATCTAGATCATTAAATTCAACTAATTTCATTTAACATTCTTTCATAATCAAATTGCATTCATCAAAAACTTATTGTAAGTAACCTCCTACATAATCATTACCTTAATTTGTACATAATTCATTACTACGGTTCACAACATCCCTCTTTCAATTGGGTTTTCACATTTAATCACATATTTACCTCATTTCAAACATAATTCATGTTCTATGGTATGATTCTTACTCACTATTGCATAAATTTCTATATAAACTCATAAATGGGTTGAGCCCCAATTTCTACAAATCATCAAATCAAGAATTTCGACTTACCACTTGTTAGATAAGCATAGAGGATTACTTATTAGGGCACATGCATAAGATTGGCATCGATTTCTTCCTTCAATTTGCTGAATTTTTCTCAGATTTTAGTCTTGTTTCTCTTGCCCCTCCTTCTCTCCCTCTGGTCGACACATGCATACATACATAGCCTAATTTTTTTGCATTTTCCCTTTCTTAAACTCCCACTTTCCAAGTTGTCACATTCAGCCCTCATGTTTTTAGAACATGTCACTTGATTGCTTAACTATCGTCTAGATTACTTGTCTCTTGTTTAACGTTAATTCATTCTAATATATTAAACTTATTAGCATAATTAACCGATGATTATTAAACTAATCTAAAATCACCTTCTATTTCTCACGACCTCATACATATAATATCATAATAGCACTTATGAAAATTTGGGTTGTTACAATGCTCTTAACACTATTGTGTTTAATAGTTATATACAAAGTACACTTGCTTTAGGTGTGTAAGTGGTTTCAAATTTAGCAGGCTTCAATTATACATATTTTAGTGCACAATAACCTCTAATTCTAAGAACATTAATTATTTTTTTAGTTGCAAATACTACCTAAATCGTTCCTATTTGACAAATGCAAATTTCCAAGATCTTGGGTAAAAAGAAGTGAAAAACGAGCATAAACAAAGTAAAAATCCAAGATTCCAAGGAATTCAGCAACTTGCAGATAGGCACGACTGTGCTAGGCTATGTGCACGATCGTGCACAACATCCAAGAGCATAAAGTCAACAAGTTAATCTAAGAATGGTCAACAAAATGCCACGATATGCGGAGGCACAGCCGTGCACACCTAGGCACGCTCGTGCTTAGCTAAAGACAAATCGTTGAAGCTTCGAGAACTGACAAGAATGTTGTCTGTTCAAGCCCTGCCGGGACATCTGTCCATGCACGGTCATGCACCCTCGTGCCTAGCCCAAAAACCAGCAAAATTAAGCTAGACAATAGTGGAACACAGTCGTGCACGCCCATTCATATCTGCTGACAGTGGGATTTAAGCACAACAAGAATTGTTTGGGCATGGCATGCCCATTACACCGTGGATTAAAGCTTCATGAAGGTTTCTACATGAGACAAAAAGGCAAAAGACGAAAGGGGACAAGAGTATACACAAGAACCATGCTTTGTCTCCCCAAGGACAAGGAGCCTCTAGAACTCCTTGACCTTCAAGCCAAAGAAGCCTTGGGTACCCATTTCTCTTCGTCCCTTCATTTCCTGAAATACTAGAATTCCTTCACCCTAAAGGGGGCTCTTATGCCCCCAAGACACACCCTTGGAGTTTAAGGATCATTCCACAAAATCACTTGTAATATATTAGTTTGAGAGAGGGGGGGGGGGGGAGAATTTGTAATCAACAACTCTTCTTCAAGTTGTTTGATCTTATCATACTTGATCCATCATGAACCACTATATCATCATTTTTTGTGGACAAGTTATGGTCATTATTGGCTAAACCCTTTGTGTTGCTTGGGTTGAAGATGAAGCTCGTATGAATTAAATGTTAGAGGTTTGGATGAAAATAACAAAAATGTGAAGCGCAATATAAACAAAAAAATGTTTTGGATGAAATTGGCAAACAGGGCCAAACCTTATTTACGATTTTGACAATTTACTCTCTTAATAGTCTTCCTCTGATAAAACCTATAACCAAACACTCTCATTCTCCAAACCCTAATTTTCCTCTAACAAAACGTATAGCCAAGCACTCCCATTCACCATGCCAAACACTCCTATTCTCCAAGCTAAACACTCTCATTCTCCAAATCCTAATTTTCCTCTAACAAAACGTATAGCTAAACATTCCCGTTCTCGAAGCCAAACACTCCCATTATCCAAACCTTACGTATAGCCAAACATTCCCATTCCTCTAGCAAAATGTATAGCAAACAAAACGTGAGCCACTTCGCACGAAGTGAACTGTTCCTCGATTTAAAACGCCTAAACTTTCCTGATCTGCTTCTGATCTAGCTTTGTTTCTTAAACATTACATGCTTTTCCTAAGGCTAACCCAATACACACCCGAAGACATGACGACACTCATAGTCCACAAATGAGACGATTCACCAAATTAGGGGTGAAACCCGCACTTTGGTAATCACTCTCAACCCGCGTACACGATTTTCCATGAAATTACGCCATCAAGCTAGGAGTGAAATCCACAACTTGATGGAAAAATTTCCACTTCATACTCTAGTGAACCATTACCAACGAGTCAGAATTTGCTCCTCGTTTGGTATGTACCAACCACACCTAGGGAACAAAATTATCAAGTTAGGAGTGATATCCACATCTTGATAACCAGATCCATTCCTCGATTTTTATCTCGCCAAAGATTCGATTCTCCAATCGAGTGGGGACGTGTAGTAACTGGAAGGGTAAAATACCTATAGGCCAAAGCACGTTTTCCCAAACTTGAAAGGATTTTCGATTCTCTTCTGAATAGTCAAAGTTTCTAAACCCGAAACACTCCAGTATTTTGCTAAGCCTCCCTTTTGTAACATTTGTAAAAATCGGGTCTCCAAAACCCGCTCCGTTTTGTAATCTTGTACCAAGTTATAAAAGTCGCGTTAATTATTTATGATTATTTTGAGTTAAAACGTTACATAATTAATAAATAAACTAAACTATAAAAATTATATTTGATAAAAAGTTAAAATAAAATAAATAAAAAATATTTGAAGCTGCCGGGACTCGAACCCGGGTCAGCTGAGACGCTCAAACAACTTAACATCCATTCCCTAAACCACTCCGCCACAACGTGTTTTCTGTTAACACTAGGAAAGCAAATGGAATTTATACACAAACTCGATTTAACCGTTGATGCCATCTGAAAACCGATAATCGGCAAACCAATCGTCAAATCGATTGTTTACCTCACAATTTCAGTTATAACCGATGCTCAACGGTTTCTAATTAAGTCAGAATTGATTGAACTTAAAGCTTCATCATTTTCGGTATTTGAAACCGAAAGTTCATCAAATCCCTGGATAACTCAAGTTTCAGTCCATTCTCGCGATTCAGAACTATCACAACAATACTCCAATTCATTTTCGTCGCACTTTCAAATCATCTGAACACCTAAAACAGTTCGCCGGAATTCTCTGCAAAAGTCGCCGGAAAACCGTATTCAACACAAACCGGTAAAATACTCCTCCTTTACGATTTCAATCTATTGTTAGAACTTTACTAACATTAACCCATCACTCAAAATCAACCACAGACGACTTTGCTGGATTTTCTGTGTTCGCGGAAAATTTCTGGAATTGCCGGAAACACGTTAGATATCGGTATGCACATTCAAACGTACTGATAATCAATACACACTAGTTCAATTTCATATCTAATCCCTTAATTCTGTTATAGACCCTTTCAGTTGAAGGTTCAAAAACAGAGCCGTCAAATTCTCGCCGGACTCTCTGAGGAAGACAACCTGTTCGGTACCTTCTTTCCCCAAACTGTTCGGTTTAGTACATTCAAGCTAGTCATCATGTTTATTAACTAGATTAATCACGAATCGGATGTTTGAGTAAGGTCTGAGTTCGTAATGAAGAAGATGAATTCAATAATGACATAAGAGTAATTAAAATCCGGATTATAAACGGTTAGACACACAGTCCAGCGGTGGACTGTGTGCAAATAACGATTATACACGTCCCGAGTTCGATCCTTGCTACGCGCACGCTTTGTGTAATAACATTCCTTTTTAATCCAGAACTAAACCGGGTTTAAAACAGATAGTTGTTAAGTATAATAAAAACCAAGAATATAACCGGGTTAAACACACAGTCCAGCGGTGGACTGTGTGCAACATTAACTTCACGTCGCGCATTCGAATCTTGTCACGAGCACCGGTTCAATTGAAATAAAACGTTTTTGCAAATAAAGGAATTTTTGGTTAATTCAAATAAGTATATAAATATAATTAAAACCGAGTTTATAACGGGTTGTCACGTAGCTCAGTTGGTAGAGCTACGTGCACGCGAACGGAAGGTCGCCGGTTCGAATCCCACCCAGCGCAGAATTAACCGCTGACCGAACCGGTCAACGGTCAACACTAAAAAAATAATATTTTTTTTATATATTTAATTATTTAATTTAATTTAAAAATCAATTAAAAATACTTAAAAATAACATTTTTAAAGATAGAAAATAGCCATAAACTCATAAAAATATATCTAAAAATTTCATTAAAATCCTTAATAACATCCATCCACTTAATATATTTTTCCATTATTATTTAGGTTAGTATTCCTCGTCGACTCGCTCATCTAAATCGTGCGCATCTCACCATCTCCAATTCAACGCACCCAATGTGAGTGAACCTTTCAAATTCCCCGTTTTAATCACGTTTTTGGGGTGTATCATGTGTCTTCGTTTATATACATATTATAACTAAACTATTGTGCATACATCATATCATGACATGTGTATTTAGTTTGTTGCTGTTAAGTAGTTATTATTGGATGCAAATTATTATTTCAGTACATGCAATTGCCGAGGCCGCCGCTCCCCATTTAATTATGAGGTTTGAGCCTGTTCCCCATTTTATTATGCGGTTGAACCTGGCGTGCCCGCAACGATCGGCTCCGTTTGATTGAGCCTTGATCGGTCATTTCAATTTACATTTCAGTTCATGCAATACGATCGGCTCCGTTTGATTGAGCCTTGATCGCACAGTTCAATTTACATTTCCAGTTCATGCAATACGATCGGCTCCGTTTGATTGAGCCTTGATCGCACAGTTCATTTATGTTAGTTATCGTATGATATTGGTATGTTCATGTATGCTATCAAGTGTTATAATTGTAACTGCTATTTGCCAATGCTTGACTACTTACATTGCTCTTTTATGATTATGCACAATATGTCATTGATAAACTAACCATAAAATCATTATCAAATGTTTATCTAATAAGGTTCACTCGCCAACTTATGTTGACCCAAAAACTCCCATTTTACACATGATACAGGTGAACCAGCAGCAGCTAGGAACACATAGGACCTGGATTAGAAGAATAAAACGATTTAGTATTGGGATTGCTATGTTTGGTTATTTTCCTTTGTATTGAATGAACATGTTTGGATGTTTGAAAATGTAACTTTGACTTCATTAATTATGAAACATAATAGTAAATGTCATGTGCTTTGGTGATAACCCAATTATGCCCCGACTCTTATTTCCGCTGCGGGTCGGGGTGTGACAGATTGGTATCAGAGCCATGACTATAGGGATATAGGATAGGTTATTAGACCCTTAGATCCTATACTATAGTCGATTAGAAACTTATAAGAATTTTGTGTGTTATATGCCAAATTTCATGATGTTTATATGTTTTATGTTAAATGTTACATTTGATATTGTACAAGTATGTTCATAAGTATGTATTATCAAATAATGCCTATCATGAAATCGTATGATCATAACATATCACATCCATGAAAGCACACACCACATCATGATTGATTTTACAATGATTTTCGTATTTTCAAATCTCATCAAAGTGAGTTCTCATGACGGGCATGTAGTAACTGGAAGGGTACTAATACCGGTAGTCGGAACGTCCTGTCTAGGCTGGCATTCGTATAAATCCAAAATAAAGGACCAGTTTGCCTACCTGGGGACTAACGATGAGAGTACGAAGTACCTATTAGGCCAAAGCATGCTATAGCAAACGTCGTGTGAGCTAATCCCACTTTGAGTTGTCATTGTGTCTACACCTGGACACGTTCCGACCAAACATCTCATGAACATATTTTGTGGTTTGCATTCGGGGGATGCGAGTGTTAAATTGCCAATACTAATGTAAATCCTACCAAGCCAATAGCCATGGGGGCCCACATGACTAAGTAGGTGAAGGTATGGGGGACATTTGAGGCCCAACATGAGCGAACCCAAGACATCCTATGGATGTAGTTGCATTATTGATATTTATGTTATTTTCATTTTCTTAAAGACACATGACACCTAAAAAAAGACACCATGAACTCACAATCTTCTCATTTTATGATCCTGTAGATGTCATCTAGACAGCATCGAAGGGGAAAAAATCGGGAAAGACTTAGGAACGTTTGGCCACGCATATCGCGAATCAAATGGCCACGATATTGCCTGACATCGTGGTACAAGTACAACAAGCCCTTGCTGCAAATCCTACTAACCCTCCTCAACAACAGGACCAGAACATCGCCAACCCTCCTACTATCAAATGCTCTTACAAACATTTTAAGTCCTGTGATCCTCCAAAATTCGAAGGGACTGAGGGAGTCACTGCTCTCCTACATTGGTTCGAGGAGATGGAAAACGTTTTCTTAAACTGCGATTGTCCTGAGGATCGCAAGGTTCGTTACGCCACCGGGAGACTACTTGGTGTAGCTCTCACTTGGTGGAATACTGAGAAAGGAAAGAGGGGAACGGAAGATGCGATGGCCTTAACTTGGGAGGAGTTAAGGGAAATCATGACTAGGCGATTCTGTCCTAGATGTGAAATTAAGAAATTGGAGGATGAATTTCATGCCTTAAAGCAAAAAGAGGGTGATCACTCTACTTACAACAAGAGGTTCTTGGAGTTGAACCAAATGGTTCCAAACTTATTCACTCCAACCTATCGTCTGATCGAGCATTATATTCGAGGACTTCCCTCGAAAATTCAAGATTCGGTTCTCAGCGTTTCACCGGTAACACTCGAAGCTGCCATGGAGTTGGCAACTGAACTGACCGAAAACCAAATTCGCAATGGGAAGTTCAAAGAAGAGAAGAAGAAAGCCCCTGTTGAGGGACAAACCTCAAACCACCACATTCCTTCCTCTAAGTTTGCTAACAAGAGGAAGCGCAACACCAGGAATTTTGCAGTCACCCAAACCAACACCCCTATTCCTGCTGCACCCATCACTTAAGTCCCCCCTCCACCCGCGCCATACAGAAGACCCTACACAAGCCCATTACCAAAATGTAACCGTTGTCAGTATCACCACTCCCCTGATTATCCTTGCCAATACTGCACCGGCTGCGGTCGCGCAGGACATACTGTTCAAAACTGCCGCACGCTTCAACGAACAAACCGCCACCAACCTTTAACCCAAACCCACCAACAGTTAATGGGTCAAGCACAACAACAACTACCATTTCCACCCACCCAACATTTAGCCCAAACATATTATCAACCCAATTACCCTATAGGCCAACCTATGCAGGCTTGTTTCAATTGCGGCGACCCAAGTCATTTCAGAAACACATGTCCAAGGCTGGTTAATATTATTCATGCTCAGGCCCAAGCCAACCCTGTGAATCAAGCGAACCAAGCTCCTCCACCTGCTAGAGGAAGAGCTTTCAATATTAACGCGAACCAGGCCAGAGCTGACGGCAATGTGGTCAACGGTACGTTTCTTATAAATGGTAGATATGCCTCTATGTTATTTGATACTGGTGCGGATAGAAGTTTCGTGTCATTAGAATTTGAACCTATCTTAAGCAAAAATCGGGATAAGCTCGCGGAATCCATAACGGTGGAAGTTGCGGACGGAAAACCAGTTTCATTAGACTCTATTTTACGCAATTGTACACTCACCTTAAACGACCATGATTTCTCAGTCGACCTTATTCCTATGAAGCTGGGAAGTTTCGACATCATAATCGGTATGGATTGGCTCAGTCAACATCATGCGGAAGTTGTATGTCGTGAAAAATTTATTCGTATTCCTCTTTCAAACGGTCAGACTCTTCGAATCATTGGAGAAACCTCGTCGAAAGGGCTCAACTTAATGTCTTGTCTTCAAGCTCAAAAATACCTTCGCAAGAATTATGTCGCGTTTTTAGCCCATATCATCAAGAAGGGGACCACAGAGAAGAAACTTGAAGATATTCCTGTAGTAAAAGATTTTCCACAAGTTTTTCCTGACGACATTTCAGGACTTCCTCCAAATCAGAGATGTCGAATTCCGTATCGATCTTATACCTGGTGCTACACCAGTTGCAAAATCTCCCTATAGGTTAGCCCCCTCTGAAATGCAAGAGCTAGCCAGTCAATTGCAAGAATTGACTGACAAGGGATTCATACGTCCCAGCTCATCGCCTTGGGGTGCACCTGTCCTTTTTGTAAAGAAGAAAGATGGATCTTTTCGTATGTGCATCGACTACAGAGAGCTCAACAAGTTAACCATCAAAAATCGCTATCCTTTACCTCGCATAGATGATCTTCTTGACCAACTACAAGGTGCCAGTTGCTTTTCAAAAATCGATCTTCGATCTGGCTATCATCAGCTTAGAGTGCATGAAGAAGACGTCCCTAAGACTGCTTTTCGAATTCGTTATGGCCACTATGAATTCATGGTTATGCCGTTTGGATTAACCAACGCACCAGCTGTTTTCATGGACCTAATGAACAGAGTCTGCAAACCGTACCTTGATCGATTTGTTATAGTCTTTATCGACGATATTCTTATTTATTCAAAATCTAAAGCTGATCATGAGCGTCATCTTCGACTCGTTCTTGCACTTCTAGAAAAGGAAAAGCTTTATGCCAAGTTCTCTAAATGTGAATTCTGGTTAAAAGAGGTGCAATTCCTCGGGCATGTAGTCAATGACAAAGGAATACATGTTGACCCTTCAAAGATCAAAGCAGTTCAAGAATGGCAAGCTCCACGTACACCAACTGAAGTAAGGTCTTTTCTTGGACTTGCTGGCTATTATCGTCGGTCCATTTCAAACTTCTCTCGCATTGTTGTGCCACTCACGGCTTTAACCCATAAGGGAAAACCATTTGTATGGGGACCCAAGCAAGAAGAAGCTTTTCAAACTCTTAAACAAAAACTTTGTGATGCACCAATCCTCACTCTTCCTGAAGGTTGTGATGATTTTGTAGTCTATTGCGACGCGTCAGGGCAAGGATTAGGTTGCGTTCTCATGCAAAGAGGAAAAGTCATAGCTTATGCCTCGAGGCAACTCAAGACACATGAAAAGAACTACACAACTCACGACCTAGAACTTGGAGCCGTTGTATTCGCTCTTAAGATATGGAGGCATTATCTCGATGGTACTAAGTGTGAAATATACACTGACCACAAGAGTCTTCAACATATCTTTAATAAAAAAGAGTTAAATATGAGGCAACGAAGATGGGTTGAACTCCTAAATGATTACGACTGTGAAATTAGATACCACCCTGGTAAAGCAAATGTGGTGGCTGATGCACTTAGTCGAAAGGGTTATGCGAACTCCATTCATCTTCTATGTTCGCAAATTATAGCCAATATTAAAGATCAAATTCGTGAAGCTCAACACGTTTCGATAACAGAAGAAGATGTGCGAAAAGAGATGTCCTGTGGAGCCGAGCTAAAACTTGAAACTAAATCTGATGGTATTCTGTATTACCTAGATCGTATCTGGATTCCTAACCACAACAATCTTCGTGAAACTCTCATGAATGAAGCTCATAAAACGCGATATTCTATACACCCAGGAGCCGATAAGATGTATCAAGACCTACGGTACACCTATTGGTGGCCTGGAATGAAGAAAGATATTGCCATTTTTGTTTCCAAGTGCCTCACATGTTCTAAAGTGAAGGCTGAACACCAAAGACCCTCAGGACTTCTAGTCCAACCAGAAATACCTATATGGAAGTGGGAAAATATAACCATGGATTTCATTACCGGGTTACCTCGCACTTCTGGTGGGTATGACACTATATGGGTGATTATAGACCGACTTACAAAATCAGCTCACTTTATTCCTATTCGAGAAGATTTCAAGAACGAAAAGCTTGCTCGTATTTATATCAACGAAATCGTAAGCCGACATGGGGTACCATTAAGTATTATTTCAGATCGTGATGGTCGTTTCACCTCACGAACATGGCAAGCAGTACAATCCGCTATGGGCACTCGATTAGATCTCAGTACCGCCTATCATCCTCAAACTGATGGACAGTCTGAGCGCACCATTCAAACTCTTGAGGATATGCTTAGAGCATGTGTCATAGACTTCAAGGGAAATTGGGACGCCCACCTACCGTTAGTTGAATTTTCGTACAACAACAGCTATCATTCGAGCATCGGCATGGCACCTTTTGAAGCTTTATATGGTCGAAAGTGCCGATCTCCTGTTTGTTGGCACGAAATTGGGGAAGCACAAATTACTGGTCCAGAATTGATCCAAGAAACCACAGATAAGATTCATCAAATTTGAAACAATCTTTTAGCAGCTCAAAGTCGTCAAAGAGTTACGCAGATAAACGACGGAAGCCCTTGGAGTTTAACATTGGTGATCATGTGCTTTTAAAAGTATCACCGTGGAAGGGAGTAGTTCGTTTTGGTCAAAAGGGAAAGCTAGCACCACGTTACGTAGGACCTTTCAAGATACTCGAAAGAGTAGGTCCTGTAGCATACAAGCTTGACCTACCGGAGACCTTTCAGTACATGCAATTGCCGAGGCCGCCGCTCCCCATTTAATTATGAGGTTTGAGCCTGTTCTCCATTTTATTATGCGGTTGAACCTGGCGTGCCCGCAACGATCGGCTCCGTTTGATTGAGCCTTGATCGGTCATTTCAATTTACATTTCAGTTCATGCAATACGATCGGCTCCGTTTGATTGAGCCTTGATCGCACAGTTCAATTTACATTTCCAGTTCATGCAATACGATCGGCTCCGTTTGATTGAGCCTTGATCGCACAGTTCATTTATGTTAGTTATCGTATGATATTGGTATGTTCATGTATGCTATCAAGTGTTATAATTGTAACTGCTATTTGCCAATGCTTGACTACTTACATTGCTCTTTTATGATTATGCACAATATGTCATTGATAAACTAACCATAAAATCATTATCAAATGTTTATCTAGTTTATTAACTAGATTTAGTACATTCAAGCTAGTCATCATGTTTATTAACTAGATTAATCACGAATCGGATGTTTGAGTAAGGTCTGAGTTCGTAATGAAGAAGATGAATTCAATAATGACATAAGAGTAATTAAAATCCGGATTATAAACTGGTTAGACACACAGTCCAGCGGTGGACTGTGTGCAAACAACGACTATACACGTCCCGAGTTCGATCCTTGCTACGCGCACGCTTTGTGTAATAACATTCCTTTTTAATCCAGAACTAAACCGGGTTTAAAACAGATAGTTGTTAAGTATAATAAAAACCAAGAATATAACCGGGTTAAACACACAGTCCAGCGGTGGACTGTGTGCAACATTAACTTCACGTCGCGCATTCGAATCTTGTCACGAGCACCGGTTCAATTGAAATAAAACGTTTTTGCAAATAAAGGAATTTTTGGTTAATTCAAATAAGTATATAAATATAATTAAAACCGAGTTTATAACGGGTTGTCACGTAGCTCAGTTGGTAGAGCTACGTGCACGCGAACGGAAGGTCGCCGGTTCGAATCCCACCCAGCGCAGAATTAACCGCTGACCGAACCGGTCAACGGTCAACACTAAAAAAATAATATTTTTTTTATATATTTAATTATTTAATTTAATTTAAAAATCAATTAAAAATACTTAAAAATAACATTTTTAAAGATAGAAAATAGCCATAAACTCATAAAAATATATCTAAAAATTTCATTAAAATCCTTAATAACATCCATCCACTTAATATATTTTTCCATTATTATTTAGGTTAGTATTCCTCGTCGACTCGCTCATCTAAATCGTGCGCATCTCACCATCTCCAATTCAACGCACCCAATGTGAGTGAACCTTTCAAATTCCCCGTTTTAATCACGTTTTTGGGGTGTATCATGTGTCTTCGTTTATATACATATTATAACTAAACTATTGTGCATACATCATATCATGACATGTGTATTTAGTTTGTTGCTGTTAAGTAGTTATTATTGGATGCAAATTATTATTTCAGTACATGCAATTGCCGAGGCCGCCGCTCCCCATTTAATTATGAGGTTTGAGCCTGTTCCCCATTTTATTATGCGGTTGAACCTGGCGTGCCCGCAACGATCGGCTCCGTTTGATTGAGCCTTGATCGGTCATTTCAATTTACATTTCAGTTCATGCAATACGATTGGCTCCGTTTGATTGAGCCTTGATCGCACAGTTCAATTTACATTTCCAGTTCATGCAATACGATCGGCTCCGTTTGATTGAGCCTTGATCGCACAGTTCATTTATGTTAGTTATCGTATGATATTGGTATGTTCATGTATGCTATCAAGTGTTATAATTGTAACTGCTATTTGCCAATGCTTGACTACTTACATTGCTCTTTTATGATTATGCACAATATGTCATTGATAAACTAACCATAAAATCATTATCAAATGTTTATCTAATAAGGTTCACTCGCCAACTTATGTTGACCCAAAAACTCCCATTTTACACATGATACAGGTGAACCAGCAGCAGCTAGGAACACATAGGACCTGGATTAGAAGAATAAAACGATTTAGTATTGGGATTGCTATGTTTGGTTATTTTCCTTTGTATTGAATGAACATGTTTGGATGTTTGAAAATGTAACTTTGACTTCATTAATTATGAAACATAATAGTAAATGTCATGTGCTTTGGTGATAACCCAATTATGCCCCGTCTCTTATTTCCGCTGCGGGTCGGGGTGTGACACCTTTTATGCTACATCGATTTCTATGTGTTTTACATTGATACATTGATTATTTCGAATGCACAAATTGCACTTTTCTCGCAATCTAGAACAATCCTAATAATTGCGAACAAACTAAATTTACACTCCATACGCACTTATTCCCTTTTATACGTGATGATACCCTACCCTATGAATACATGTTATGCTTATGCTTTATACGTGATGCTTATGTGCTACGATACTCATGCGAATTATGTGAAAACTTATGACCTACATGAAACACTTACCCTCATTCATGCAATCTAAACGTCATTTTAGAATCATTATGATCAAATCTCACCTTTCCCCCTACCTCAACTATTCAGATGTCTTCTGACAATGAAAACTCCGACTCCAAGAAGGTCGCTAGCAACACCAGCGACTCCATGCCAAGAAAGAGATGATGAAATTTATGGCCAAGCAAATGGTTAAGATACTCTCTGACATCATCAACGTATCCAACCTGCATCCACCTCTACTAACACCGAGAACCACAATGACACGGCTAAGCCTAAGGACGAAAAGCCTAAATCTTCTTTCACCTTTAAGCAGTTTAACTCCTGCAGCCCAACGCCTTTCACAGGAGAAGACAGGGCGACAAAGATGCTCCAATGGTTCAGTGCCATGGAGGTCACCTTTCGCCAAAGTGGTTGTCTCAACGACCAACGCACCGTCAGTGCTACTGGCGTACTCCGATCGAGAGCTCTCGATTGGTGGACGTTAGAACGCAACAGGCGCGACAATGACGCGTCCTACTCTCTGACTTGGTCCAAACTTCAGAAACTCATGAAGGGTGAGTTTTGTCCTCCCCACGAAACCCAACAACTCAAAAATGTGTTTTGGAACATCAAGCAAATGGGAAGTGACAACGCTGGGTTGACAAAAAGGTTCAAACAGCTCAGCATCACTTGTCCTGGTCAAGTCGACACTGTCGAGAAGACCATTGCCATGTACATTCGAGCCCTACCCTCTTCTTTCTCCAACGATGTTTAGTCTTCGCAACCCAAAACCGTCGAGGATGCTTATCGCCTCACAGCCAAGTTCAACCATAAAATGATTATGGAAGAAGCCTTCGAAACGAAGGGTTCAACCAAATTAGTTCACCAAGCCACCACTGAACCAACCCCAAAACCTACACCTACTAAACCACCCACCAAAAACAATAGAAACGGGAAGAAGCGGAAGGCTTCAACCCAGAATTGTGCGGTTGTTATTCCGCCAAACCCATTTCAACAAACACTTGCCCTCACCCATAACACCGTACCTGCCAAACGCGCCTATACTGGAACACAACCTAGGTGCATAACTTGCACCTATCACCATCCAACCCATGCGCCCTGTCGTCTCTGCACTACATGCAACAGGTTTGGACACTTCCGCTCTCACTTCTGAAGTGGTCTAAAACCCCAAACCAACCAGAACCAGGTTCAAACTCATGCCAAGAACCAAACTCCCGCCAACAGCGGTCGCACTTGCTACAAGTGTGGCGACCCAAACCATCTTGCCTACGTTTGTCCTCAAAGCAACAGCAACCAGACGCAACAGCAACAGCAAGCTAAGCGTGGCAGAGCCTTCGACATCACATCTGCCCAGGCGCAGAACAACAACGAGGTTATTACTGTTACGTTTCTTATAAATGGCATTTACGCTTCATGTTTATTTGATACTGGCGCAGATAAGAGTTTTGTATCATTAGAATTTGAACCTTTGCTGAAGTGTAGATGTACTAAGTTGCCTAAACCATTCAAAGTCGAACTCGCTAACGGTAAGTCCATCTCTGTCGATTCCGTTCTTTCCAATTGCTCCTTAAATCTCAACGATCACCGATTTTCGATTAACCTTATACCCATGCAGATGGGTAGTTTCGACATCATAGTAGGCATGGATCGGCTTAGACAAGTTCATGCTGAAGTTGTTTGTTCTGAAAAGTTTATTTGCCTCCCTCTCCCTAACGATGATTCCTTACACGCCTATGGCGAGAAACCTTCTAATCTCAAGTTTATGTCACATACTCAGGCGAAAAAAATGCTTACGCAAGGAATATTTTGCCTTTTTTGCCCACGTTGTGAAAAAGAAGGATAGAGGTCTAAGCATAAGTGATGTTCCTGTTGTGCATAATTTTCCTGACGTCTTCCCAGAGGATCTACCTGGTCCTCCCTCCTTCTCGTTCTGTTGACTTTCGAATCAACCTCATTCCTGGCGCAACTCCTGTCGCTAAATCCCCTTATCATTTAGCACCATCGGAAATGCAAGAGTTATCGAGCCAACTTCAAGAGTTACTTGAAAAAGGTTTTATACGCGCTAATACTTCTCCTGTCGCTAAATCCCCTTATCGTTTAGCACCCTCGAAAATGCAAGAGCTATCGAGCTAGTACTTCAAGAGAAGCATGGTCCCGTCTATTTGATTGTGGCTCGGAGGCGGGTGGTGGTTGGTCCAGTCTGACAGCAACAACAATTGGAAGGTTGGTGGACTCACAGTTGGCCTGTCTCTTTTCTTCTAGTTCCAACATGCTAATAGCCTCCTCCCAAGAGGGAAGATTTTGGTTAAGTTGAGCAGCAACAGTATCATATGCGGAAGGGAGACCCCGAACAAGTTGGATGACAAGTCGACTTTCACTGACGAGGCTCTCGACATCTGACAGTTGGCTAGCAATTTCCTTAAGCTTTTGACAGTAGGCTGGAGGGACGACATTGACTTGAGGGTGAGATTGGTAAAGGCATGTTCCAGAGTCGCGGCTCTTGAACCTTTGTTATTCAAAAACAACTTTTTGATTCGTATCCAAGCTTCTAAAGTAGTTGACTTGGCCTTGAGGACACGGACCAACAAATCGCCAGACAAGGATCTGTAGATCCACTGAAGGACGATAGCATCGACCTCGGTCCAGGACTCGTATGTTGGATAGTGGGATGGTACCGTCTATATGGTCCAGCACCTTGTACCCACAAGCGTGTAGTTGAAAAAGCTTCACCCAAGATGAATAGGTGACTGTTTTGCCGTCCAAAACATGAACCTTGTTTTGGATGTTGTTTACGGTATAAACGGGTGGAGGGAAGGAGCAACGGATTTGGTGGTGTTGTCATTTTTGTCGGTCATGATGCAACGTATGTGAGAACAGGGATGAAGGTAGGAAAGGAAAAATAATGAAGGGATGTTTGTAGACCGTAGCCTAAAGAGAAATAGAGATCATAGCCTCAAAAGAAAGTTTGGTACAGAGAAAGCTCTGATACCATGAATCAATCACCGTTTTCTGTCCCCCGCTATCATTACAATACATGGATTTATACACCAAGATGCCAACTGTCTAGTGCTAATTTAGAGGATTGCCTAACATATAATAGCATAATTACGGGAGCCATAAATGAAACATATATATATATAATAAATACAGTATAATTCGAAATATATTGTGAATATATTTCGGTTAATACTTCAAGTGAATTGCATGTTTGTTTGTGGATTATTGAAATAATTGTCTATGTTGGATTGATTTGAAAGACTATTTCGTAACAAAATAGTATCTCGAATTTTGATGGTATCATATTAAGGTTTTTTAACAACTTTTTATACCTAAATACCCTCCTTATCTAGTATTTGCAAAATTTAAACCAATTTTGTACTTTTGTAGCAAACAAGCACTATCCCACTAGGCTAGACCATAGTATTACTTTAAGGTATTGAATGACTCATTTTACTTGGAAGATTGAGTAAAAATAAAAGGCAAACAATACAAATAATATAATTTGTATGACACCACTTCATGAATTTTACACTTGATGCACGCAAATTTTCATAAAATGAATGGCAAACTTATATGATATTTGATTTCTGTACGAATTGGAGTGGATATTTATCAAAGATATGTTATCGACGACGCTTGAGGGCCTAAAATCCAAAGGATTGTTCCATCTTCTCATACGGTCCCCCAACCATCTCATGTTTACATTTTAAACCTGCAACCCATCGATGTGTTCCATCATGAACCCGGCCGAGCTATGGTTCACCAAGCCTTGACAACCCGGTCTGTAATCGACGAACCCATCCTTGTAACTGGTCAATCGTTTGTAATTAAAGTCCACATTCAAGAACTTAATATTACTAAGTGTGCCAGTTTTTCCTGATGTGGTCAATGTTAACAAAATGCATAAATTTGAGATTGAACCCGTTTTTGAAGTGTCACCTCCAGAAACAGATTATTAGACTCCAAAAAGACATCCAAGAGTAAACTTCCGAGCCTTTTTAACTGCATGATCGGTAAAAATAATCAGTGTAAGAGCAGGGAGAATCAAACTGAATCTCAATATGAATGTAACTTTTGATTATAATAAATTCAAACTCCCATCTTTTATTTGAACATCCATCAAAGCCACGCAATAGGCCACCCTCTGTTTCACATAATTTACCCTAAGTATGTTAGCTAATAATATCTCTGTATATTATTAGGAATATATTTGTAATTTCCAATATTTATTAGTTGGTTAGAATTGTATATTCTCTATAGATAGATCCTTGAATTACTCTCTTCTCTTGTGTATTTATATGGATTGATTTAAGTAAATAAACATCAAGGAATTATTCCATCATACATGGTATCACATACAGTGGCTTGATTTCGATCTCGCCAAACCTGCCATCCTATCCTTTACTTCTTTTTTTTTCCTTTATATTGTTCTTCAACAATGGGAGACAAGGCTAATAAAAGCGATCCCAAACCTCAATCCCTTCACCCCGTCTACACCGTAACGAACATACAACACAAGGTTCGTGTCCTTGACGGTATCGAAGTCTCATACGCGACATGGGTTAACCTCTTTATGCTCCACGCCACCGGGTACGATGTGGTTAACCACATCATAGGTTCGCCGGCACCTGAGAAGACCGCACCTTAATACGGTTCGTGGAAGAAGATAAACGCCGTGGTCCTTCAATGGATCTATGGCACCCTTAGTAACGATCCCTCATTCGGGTTCTTGAAGAACAATTGACCGCGTATGAGGCATGGAAGCGGGTCAAAACTCTCTTTCTGAACAACAAAGGCCCTCGTGCCATGGCTCTAGAACATGAATTAACTAACCTCACCCTCAGCTCTATGCCAAGTCTTGAAGCCTATTGCTAGAAAATCCGGGAGCTTTCCGACCAACTAGCCGTGTCGACTACCTGCTTAGTAATACTCAGCGGATCCTACATACTGTCAATGGTCTTCCATGGGAATACGATGCCACCGCATCCATCTTAAACCAACAATTACCACCATGGGAGCAGGCCGTCGAGCAGTTACAATTAGAATCACGTCGGATTGCGGCTCGAGAAGCTCGCAATCCGACACCCATCATCGTCGTGGCGGTTTCTTCTCAATCCGAACGCACATCACTGTCCAATCGTGACCAGCCCCATGCTCCACGCCGTGATAATCGCTGGGAAAGTAACTCCGGAAACCGTCGGCATAACTCTCGTCATAGCCGCAACCCATCAAGAAACAATGGCTCTCAAAGTCAACAACAATACAAAAACTTCACGGCTCAAGCACCTTATGTGCCCTACTGGGCCCCACAACAACCTTTTGCTCCTTACTGGGCTCCCCCACCTTGCTCATTTCCTACACAGGCTTGGGCTCAACCATGGGATCCAAGGCCAAATTCAAGATCCAATAACAATGCACCATCTAATTCTTCAAGACACTCCCAAGCCCAGGCCCACTTTGCAGCAACAAATCCTTTGGAGCCCACCAGTCTTGCTAATGCTGTACAGGCAGTCTATGAATTCTAGTTCCAACCCCAATGAAGAGTGGCATTTTGATACAGGTGCTTTTTCCCATATTACTTTTGATATGAATAAATTTGACAAGTTTTCCACACATTCACCTATAGAGTCAATATTTGTAGGTAATGGCAATAAACTTCTAGTCATGGGTTTGAGATCATCAGTTATCCACACTCCATCAAAACCTTCACACCTAAAATCCGTGTTATTTAACCTTAACATTATCAAAAATCTTATTTCTGTGCGTCAATTTAATATTGATAATAACACGTCAATTGAATTTTGGCTTCTTTGTGAAGGATTTCCAGGATGGCACGATCCCGAGTCGTCACAACAGTACCAGTGATCTCTACCCGCTCACTCCAAATGCTTCCGCCACTATTAGCTAATAATATCTCTGTATATTATTAGCTAACAAAGTAAACATCAACAAATAGTTGAAAATCATATAACAAACATAACTCTCCTTTATATGCATGTGTTTATGTTTGATTAGAGGTAATTTAATAAACATAACAATGCTATAGAGATATTACTGCACTAACAAAACATGCTATCACTTGTAAGGGTTGGCAGAAATGAAAATATCAACACAAAAGGAATCAAAGAAAAACAAATCCATTAATTCACATAGGATTCAACTTTAATTGCAGATGGCATCTATATGAATGTATCTTCTTAATATAACTCATCTAGCTTTATCATATAATTTTAAATGCTAAACACGCATTGCGAAAACAAAGATTATCATTATCGTCATGGTTTTTGCCTTCGAGATATATGTGAAAATGAAAGGAAAATGTCGAAAAAACCTGGGAAAATTTGATTTGTTAACACATTATTACATGTATCAGATCATTTTTGAGCAAGTGCATATAGTCATAACTGATAACTCAATAAAAGAACCAAACCCTAATTGAATTTGATTTTACATGTATATGTTTACCTTCTAAAAGAAATATTTCCTCATCATGCCGACCCATCAAGCAAGTTTTGCCCACATGAAACTTATTATAGAATAGTACAGAATATATTTATTATTTTAGGCCTGTACGGATCTATACTATACTTATAGACCTGTATAGGATCTATACTACACCTATAATCCTGTAGGGACTTATATCTAATCTAATGCTAATAAAAGATTACATTTAATGTCACATGACATTCTCTCCTTTAACCTATGTCCAGCTAATGTCACATGATATTTTCATCTTTAATTCATTAATAATACATAATATTTAATATCTAATTCTAATTTATGATTAAAAAATATACACAAATGATCTATAATTTTAAAAACTATGATTTTAGTACTTCTTAAAATAAAATATTTTAAATTACAAAAAATCTATCATCCATATTAGAGATTATATATAAATCGATATATGAGTTTTTCTATCATATAAATAAAAGCTAAAAAAAGCAACTAACCAGAGAACTATCTCACAAAAAGACTAAAATTTTATTGAACTCTGTTTTAAAATTATAGACGAGAGATTTTAACATTTTGAAGTTTTATAGATGAGATAATATTAAGATTTGTAGCTATACCTATTTATGATTAGTAAACATGTTTTCAATTTAATAGAGCTAAGAAATATATTGATTTCATTTTATATCCATTTGTGACATAGTCAATTAACTTTTAATAATGAAAAGATTTTATTATCATATATAAACCTTAAACTTATATCATAACTTTACAATAACTATTATTAATTAAATTCGCATAACAATTATCAGTAGAATAACAAATCTAATTTACGTCATACCAATAAAATTGGCTTTTTACCAATAAAGAGAAAAAGAACAACTTAAATAATGAATTTTGTAAAAAATTGAAGTCTTAGAGATTTATTTTAAATAAAAGTTATATTTAAAAGATACAGAATGATAAGAATTATTATTATTTTATACACTGTTATATGTAAGTAATACGCAATTTCATTCATATTAATAATATATAAATTTGTGTATTACATGTTTTTCATTATTCAACCATTGTAATACACGACTATTATGGTATTTTCAGTGTTACTAATAAAGATAGGCCGGGTTTTGTGATAAATGCAAGTTAGTTATGTAAACTATCATATGGTAATAAAAATTCGTTTATATAAAGTTCCATTACTAATTAACATAGGCCGTTAGTTATATAAAGCTTTTAAAGATTATATAATGATATCATTTATATTGTACAAATTCGTGTAATACGCGGGTCTATAACCTAGTTACACATATAGGCCTATACAAAACCTATACGATATACTATATTACACATATAGGCTTATACGAGACTTATACTACATTATACGATACGATATTGCATCCATAGCCTATATGAGACTTATACTATAAGTTACGGAACTTAAAAGTCTTTTAAAAAATTTCTTTTTATCTTATTATAAAACTTATGATACTTAAATTTTTGTTTTAAAAAAATTTCTTTTTATCTTGTTATATAACTTTGCTAAAACTATAAATATTATATAAAAGTGTTTATAAAAAAATCCTTGCCAGGGATAAAATGGTTTTTTTAATCTATACGGCTCATATAGACCTGACATAATCAGAGAGAGATTCTGTTAAAAATTGATATACAATAACATAATTAGAGATTTTTTTAGAAATTAAAAAACTTATACAGAGCTAAACGAAAATATGTAATGTGTGAATACGTTGAGGACTCTTTGTTAATAATCGGAACTGAAACTTACTTAGGGTTTTAAACAAAACCACAAAGCGCACAACAGAACATACAACTTCTCACTCTGTCTGCTTGCTGCTGGCTTCCTCCACCGGCTCCGTCCCTCCGGCATCCGCAGTCTCATCTCTCGAGTAACCAATAGTGTAGCCTTTTCTTCAGTTTCATAACTAGAATTTTGTTACTTGTTTAAGGACTTGTGAGTTCTGACTATCATTATGATTTTTGAAATCACAATAAAAGTAAACGTTTGAGTGCTATGAATATGAATTTAGAATTTGTTACTTACTTTTCTTTAAACTTAAACCCCTGAATTCTAATCTCAAATATTAGTTAAGTCATGTGTTTGTGTGCAGCATATAAATTAGCTTAACATGAACAAGCTTGTTTATGCATATCAGTTAACTTCCCGTCTGTTCATATTATTAACTATTAAGGCTGTTTATATCTGTTAAAATGGATCGTTGTTTAGGATTGGGTCCTAATAAGCCGCACCCAAAATCTTAATTTCACACCCGGTGGACCATATAATGTTATACGGCCGGTATAGAATAATCTGAATGACAAATATTGGGCCGTATGTATAATGTTAGGTAGTATAACATTCTATACGCGTCGTATAATATAACATTGTACAGGTCGTATAACATAATATACGGGTCGTATAATGTTATACGGCCCGTATACATGAGGCAAAAAAAATTCTCTGACATTTTTTTGTGCAACAATCAGTTCTACGGCCTGTATAACTCTATATGGGCCATATACATGTAGGGGTGTGAAAATAAGATTTTAGAGGTGTGGGAATAGTGGGAGCCTTTGGATTAGGAACAATTTGTAGCATCTTATATGTTGTGAATAATGTTTTTTTTCCTCTTGTTGTTTCTTCATTGCCAAATTTCTCAACAGAGAGCAATCTACCCACAATTTGCAACGATGCCGAAAGTTCCGCTTTGGGATCTGCCTGAACTGCCCCAAAATCAGCTTCCTCTTCACCTTCAACTCCAGAAAACTCGTGTCTCCTGCAACAACGATGCTCCAACTAATGTACGATTCTCAGTCTGTTTATTTAGAGTGAATATATGCAAATTGGTTGCATTGATGACGGAATTTGGCTTTTTTTTTGTTGTTGATTCTGATTTTGAAGACAGAGAATGTTACTTACTCTGGTGCGTATGCAGCACTGGGAGTTGATAACAGCTTAAGGTTGGATGAATTTAGGAACAACTTTAAAGTCAAAGTGATCAAGCTCAATGAAGAAGACATGGAGTTTGATTTGATCGGAATTGATGCTTCGATTGCGAATGCTTTTAGAAGAATCCTCATATCTGAGGTAGTTTTTTTGTTCTTGCTCCTCATGTATGATGTTTTTATGGCAGTTGGATGGTGGTTTGGACTAGGAGTTGCAATTCCTGATACGACCGAAATCCAACCCGAACCCAACACAAAAAAAAGGTTTTGGGTCAGTTAACAGGACCTTTTTTTACATGGATTGGGTTCAGGTTGACCCACATAAAAAGTGGGTTGACCCGTTAACCCATTGAAGTATTTTAAAAAAATACTTTTATAGTTCTTTATGATCCATTTTTCTGAAGATACACTTGCATTTTCCAATCCATTTTCTAGATTTCAATGTTTTTCAAAAAAAAACATTCATACTCTTTTTCTACAACTCGTTTATAACTTGTTAGCATAGATGACTAATTTAAAATATGGGTTAAACGGGTCGTGTTCTGGTTGACTCGAATTTATATGTGTACGGATTAGGGTTGAGATCTTTGACACAGATAATAATATGAGTTGGATTTGGGTTGCACATTTCAACCCGTCAACTCACCAACTCGACACGATTGACACCTCTAGTTTGGACTAATTTAACACTCTTTATTCATTTGAATGCTATTTTGTATGTTAATTATTACAATTTAGAGGTGAATTAACTGCTTTCTGTATCAAATTATAATATACTTATTTTGTATGCAGTTGCCTACTATGGCTATCGAGAAGGTTCTTGTTGCAAACAGTTCATCAGTGGTACAAGACGAAGTACTTGCCCACCGATTGGGTCTCACTCCGATAAAAGTCGATCCAAGACTGTTCGATTATATGTCAGGTTTTTTATCATCTAGACGTTACCTTTTCATGCTTTTATTACACTTCCATGTAGCGTTTTGTCGCATTATTATCTTTCAACTTATTTATTCAGAAAATGACGTCCCTAATGAGAAAAACAGCATTGTTTTCAAACTCCATGTCAAGTGTGAGCGAAAATCCGGTGAACGCCTCACAGGTATCAAAAACATCCTTAGAAATCATCAGAATCTTGACTTTTGAATATTACTTCATTCTGGTTTTTTGTGTCACAGTGTACTCTCATGATCTTGAGTGGTTACCGTCTGGCAGTGAATATGTTTTGCCCACTGAAAATTCTTCAGAATCGAAACCGAAAACATACACCTCATTTACTTCTAGCCAAGTCTCTTTGCCAGAATTTGCTAATAATCCTATCACTGTCACTCCTGGTATCATTATATCAAAACTTGCGCCTGGGCAGGTGATTTTTTTTTTAAATTTAATAACATTTATACAAGTTCCCTTTTTTATGTTTGTTTATCGTGCTATTGTTATTTCAACATAGTGTTAAGAGTAAAGTACAAGGATGGTCCCTGTGGTTTACCAAAATTTTGGATTTAGTTCCTAGCTTTCCAAAAGTACATGAATGGTCCCGGTGGTTTGCACTTTGTAACGCGTTTAATCCCCAGCTTTTTCCAAAAGTACATGGATGGTCTCTGTGGTTTGCACTTTGTAACGCATTTAGCCCCTAACTTGGACATGCTAAAACCTTTAGATTTGTTGGCTGGGGACTAAATGCGTTACAAAGTGCAAACCCCAGGAACCATTTGTGTACTTTTGAAAAGCTAAGGACCAAATCCAAAAATTTGGTAAACTACAGGGACCATCCTGTACTTACTCTTTAAATAACATTTGTACAAGTTCCTTTTTGTTTATAAAGCTTGTTTATCATGTTATTATTATTATTCAACATAGTAGTAATGATTTTTATACACATGTAGGAAATTGAGCTAGAAGCACATGCTGTTAAAGGTGTTGGTAAAACACATGCTAAGTGGTCTCCAGTTGCCACTGCTTGGTACAGAATGCTCCCTGAGGTTGGAACATATTGTGTTTTACGAATACCTTGTATATTGACATGTTACATAATATGATGATGCCTGATGATTTGTATTTTTTTTATTTATTTAAGGTTGTATTGCTGCAAGATATTGAGGACGAGGATGCTCAAAAACTTGTAAACAAATGCCCCGTTAACGTGTTTGACATTGAAGATATGGGCAAAGGTACCGGACTTGATATTTTGTTTGTTACGATTTTATTTCTGATTTTTTATTCAAAATACCTAAAAGAGATTTAAAACTTTAAATCCAGCTTGAGTACTCACGCTTAGGTGTTTAAAAAGCTCGAAACTTGCTCGGAAAAAAGCTCGAAAAAAGCTCGATTGTAAATGAGTTGGCTCGGCTCGATTTGTAAAGGAGTCGAGCTCGAGCTATATTTGGCTCGGCTCTTGAGCTCGTGAGCCGGCCCGAGTTATTTTATTTTATATATATTATTATGTTTAACTTTAATGTATTAAAATTATAAATATGTGCGATGGGATTGAAGTGTTTACATTTTAAGTTTAATTAATCAATAATATATAAAAATATGGGAAAATAAACAAAAATTATACATATCATCCTTTTAAAATATGTCTTTCGTTCTTTAAAATATTAGAAAAATAAAATTAATACATATGGATATATGTGTAATGTTTTTGTTTTTTATGTTATCAATGTTTGTAAAAAAATTTAATGAGCCGGCTCGAATTCAACTTTTCAGCTTGATAAAATAAACAAGCCAAGCCGAGCTGGCTCGTTTAAGTTCAAGCCCGAGCTCGAACTCAACCTGGCTTGGCTCGATTATTACTCGAGCTTGGATCATTTACTTCAACAGAACTCGAGCTCGGCTATTTTGAGCTCTATATACGAAGCTCGAGTTTTGCGCATGTTTTTCAAGCTCAAAAAAAGCTCGATCGGCTCGTTTAATTATTGTGTTTGGTATTTAATTATTTATTTGTTATTTTATGAATACACACATATAATTATCTTTCTATGTTTAACAATTATAATATATATATATATATATATAATATTATGTTTGTATAAATGATACACTTGTTTAGGACTCTCCCGTATATGAAGCTCGGGCTCATTTATTAAACTAGCTTCAATTTAGGCTCGAGCTCTTGATCAGTATTTTTGTGAGCCGATCACTAGTAGCTCATCTCTAACAATGTGGCCTTTCGAACAGGTGTGAAGAGGGCAACTGTGGCTAGACCAAGAGCCTGTACCCTGTGTCGGGAATGCATTAGAGAGCCCGGATGGGAGGAAAAGGTGGCGTTAAGACGTGTGAAGGATCATTTTATCTGTAAGTACAGTTAATTAGTTGCATAATCACTAGTCGGTCAAATCAGTGAATTTTTAGACCGGCCGGGTTGTCCCACTCACGTATGTGTTAATATATATATTTTTTGTTTTTTTTCTGTGCGTTAGTCACTATCGAATCAACTGGAGCATTGCCACCCGAGGTGCTATTTACTGAAGCTGTCAAGATTTTAGAAGACAAGTGTGAAAGTGTTATAACCGAGCTCTCATAGGCGGATTCTTCCAGCATATTTTTCTTATATAAGTGGTGTTATTCGTGTTACATTTTTAATGATTTTAGTATAGTAAACCATGTTAGGTATCTGCGTTAGCGTTAGGATATTGGTTTTTTGGTATGTAGTTTTAAGCAATTTTATGACCATCCCATGGGAAAGTTGTTTATGCTACCACTTTCGGTGTCGGTTTTGCAGGACTTGTTATAAAGTTTATTCAATGTAAGATGTAATGTTGATGAGTTTTAAGAAAATCTGGAGTTGCTTTGTCAATTATTTACCTCCCATTAAACCAACCATAAAGTTATATAATCATATACTAATTCACATTTTGACCAACATATTTATTTTCACCAAACCCTTAATTTGTCAAAATGCCTAGACTGGGCAAAAAAGACGTCGAACTTCACAAAATAAAACTAGCTTCAAGATTTGGTTATGTTATTCTTTATTCAAATGTTAGATATCAGTTTCAACAGAACTGATTATATAAAAAAATATCAAGATTATCAATTTACCACCTTTAAATTTTAACTTGCATACTTCATTTCAATTATACATGCTTTTAAAAAATTATTTTTAAACCGTTTATGTATAAGATAACTATATTTATAGTTGATGAAACGTGCCAGATTCATGTCTTTGTGAATTGCTACATTTACCTTTTATAAATAGTTGATTTTGATTATTCAACATGCGTAATCTATTTTAAGAAGCACTTCAACAAGATAATTCAATTAAACGTTGTGATTTCTGTAGGATGGTAAAATAAGTTTTGAGGAATTTATAGCAATGATGAAAGCAGAAACCGATTGGAGGAAGGGTTCTGGACTATACTCACGAGAATTTAGCTTGAGGTTATTCAAAGATGGATCGATAAACTTAAATTGATAATCGTCGTATCTTTCCTTTATACGTAAAAGTACGCTACGTACGCATTAGATCATTTGTGACCATAGTTACGTAGTATAATAACTCAACGGTGAGGTGAACACGAACACGGCCCAAAAACTCTAATTCAGACATACTCAAAATCATGTCATGTTTTTTGTTATATTTCAAGTTGGCACGTTTAATATTCATTTATTTCTTGTTAGGTAAGTTGGTAACATTTTAAAAAGCAATGACTAAAATGAACATTTAAAGTTGGTGCCTTTTTAATGTTTTTTCCTACTCTAATTCTCAATTAACAAACTTGGGTTTATATAAATATTTCAAGATTATAGGAACAAGCTTTAAATGATATTCTAAGTTATTGTAAACAGTAGTATAATTAATATTACACGAGTTCAAATTTTGTTATATCATAATTACTCTATTTTGAGTAATACACTAATCTCTTTTGTATTTGATCGTATGTTATTCAACACACAAAAACATTCAACGCCAATATCATGGTCATCTACTGACAACCCAAAAAACTAAAATGACACTTCAAAAATTTGAATGCGGCAATTAACAAAATGCATAAATTTATGACACCTATCATGAAGTATTTCATAAACAAACCGCTTGTCATCAACTGAAGAAGAAAAATTAAACATGACACTAAAGAAACAAAAATGGGACAAGCGACAAAAATATTAAGTAATGGCAACTCACGATTTGCTTATTAAACATAGATCTTCAAATTTAAGTTCGATATGTATTTTACGGTTTGCTCTGATTCTTCTACACTCCCACTGATCCACGTACGAATCCTTTAAAAAGATTATCAATCCCTTTAAAATTATTAAAATTTGGTGTCATATTAGCCAATTTATATAATCATAAATACGTTAATTTAGAAGGTTTTATTTCTTTCTTTAAAGAGATAGCCATATGAAATAGAATAAAAATGTTAATAGCCTTCGGATTGTGTACACAATAAAATGTATTCATCACTTTTTTAAACTTTAGTGTCTTAAATTTTAACAAACTTTATAAAAGATAGGCAATAAAGAAACCATGGTGACCCGAACAAAATATTACGAGTAGGGCTGTAAACGAATCGAACGAACACGAATAAGGCCTTGTTTGTGTTCGTTCACTAAGGATATGAGCATGCCATGAATTGCTCACAAACGTTTGCTGAACGAGATTTCTTGTTCGTGTTCGTTCATTAAAGAAACGAGTGTTCAAACGCAAATGAACTCAAATGAATGTTGAACACAAAAAACGTTTATGAACACAAATGAATACACACGAACATATATTCATTCATTCTAGAACAAAATAAGCATTTTTCATCACAAAGATTATGAAAAATCCACCAAAAAATAAGCACTTAACATAATTATCCAAACACAATTGACATAGTTAGCAGGAACATGACTAATACAAAATTTCGAAGTTTATAGCATAACTAAGGTTTCAAATGAGGGATTTTGAGGGAGGCATATAGTGTAACTAAGATTTCAAATTTTTAAAATTGAACGAACATAAATGAACACATTACCGAACACTCACGAACATAAACAAACTTCCCGTTGAACGTTTCACGAATTGTTCGCTGGACGTTCAGTTCGTTTACAGCCTTAATTACGAGGACTAAGCCTGACACTTGCTAAAATTTTGAGGACTAGTTATGTAGTACTCTCATAGAATAAGGACCAAAACTGCAATAAGTTGAGAAAACGACCTATGCGGGGTTTAGGGTTTCATCCGATATATATACACACACACCTATATCCCCTTTCTCCGTCATTTTCCGTCAACCTGCAACCACTGGTTTCCCCGTCGACGTCAAGGTACATCCATCTTATCCATACGATCTTCGTTATTTCACCGTTCTGTACAGTTTATTCGCACTCAACAATTTCAGAATGATTTGATTTCTAGTTTCACAGTAACAGATACCTAATAGTAGAAATTGAAATCGATTTTGTGTTTGTATCGTTCGGTGAGTGTACGATTAGTTCAATCAACTTGTTTGTTTTATATTCAGAGGTTTTATACGTATGCTACAACTATCGCAATGAATGAATCACCTAGATTTGATGTTTAGTTGTTTAGTGAAAGTTTTTTGGTTTTATTTGGCGCTGGTTGTAATCGATGCTGCTGATTGTTGTCGCAATAGGTTATTAAATTTATGTTGGATTTAAAATTTTAAGTTGATTAGCTTTGATGTTGTTGAAAAATCTCAAGTTAAGTTAGTCATGTGGTTTTAGGGTTTTAGCTTGCATCACTTCACTGATGAACTTTTGACTTGTTTAATTGTTTTAATTTCACAATTTTTTTTTCTTATTAACATGTTTACAGGACATTTGAATGTTTAGATTTTCATTTAACTAATTTTTGTAAGAGTGCATTTATTGATATAATTATTGTTGTTAGTGCATTCTATGATATGTTTTCTGTGTGTTGTGTATCTGGTTTTTTTATACTTGTATATCTTGATGCAATGTTTTGAGTATTGTTGGTGCTGGTTGTAATCGATGCTGCTGATAATCGCGATAGGTTATGAAAGTTGTGTAGGATTACATGTTCAAGTTGTTGAATAAAGTTAAAAGTTAACTTAAATATGTGGTTGTAGGTTTTTAGGGTTTTAGATTGCTGGTTGTTTAGCATTCTCATCTACTTGCATCACTGATTGATTTTGAGTTGTTTTAACACAAGACTTCTGTTATTAAAATGTATACTTGACATCTGAATTTTTAGTTTGTAGATTAAACTACTTTTACGTATGAATGTGTTTATTGTTAAAATTTTGGTTATTAGTGCATTTTATGATATGTTTCCTTTTAAAAAATAGCCATTTGGGTTGTTGCCCTGTGGTAAGAAGCAAAGCTTCTTTGGAGATGACCCAAGTTCTAATCTTGGGCAAGATGTAATCTAGGGGTGGTGAGTGTGTGTTCTTAGCCTTTCAAAAAAACTGAGGAAAAATGTATTGTATGCTTGTTCTTTTTTATGTTTGTATGTCTAGATGCAATGCTCTTGAGTAGATTGTTACCATCTGTTAGGTGCTTTATTTCTCTCTTTTGATTCTATTTCTAGTATTAGTTAAGCTATGTGTTTATGTGCATGTAAAAATAACGTAACATGAAGAAGCTTGTCTATGCACGATCGCACGTCGATTTACTTTTGTGCTTATATAAATGTTGGTATCGTCTACTAAAGTGGGCTGTTATCTAGGATTAGGAAACAATTTGTGGCCCATTTGTTGGTGGTTTTTATTTTCACTTGTCTTGTTTCTTTATGGGTCAGTTTCTCAACAGAAAACAATTTACTCTACTGAAATCGGCGTAATGTTGTTGTTTTTCACACATAGTTATTATAATATTTGACTAATTTTCTTTTTATCCATGGCAGATGAATGTTGAAAAGCTACAGAAGATGGCTGGTGCTGTTCGCACTGGTGGAAAGGGTAGCGTTAGAAGGTTTCTTTTTCTTTTCTATGTGTTTATTTTTTATGGTGTAATACACACGTCTATTGTCATTACCCTGTATGAAAAAGGTGGATTATACTGCGCAGTTTTCCAATTATATGATGAATGGCAAACAGGTATAGTAGAATATTTATGTGGTGTAATAATTTATCAAGTAAAAGGACTATTAATTATAAAGAAAAACATACAAAGAATTTGAATATTCTTCTAGGTTCCAGCTGAATGTTTATATGAATTTATGTCTTATATAAGTTACTGTATATTCACATACAGAAAGAAGAAGGCTGTGCATAAAACGACTTCAACAGATGACAAAAGGCTACAAAGCACTTTAAAACGCCTCGGAGTAAACCAAATCCCTCAAATTGAGGAATTCAACATTTTCAAGGATGATAAAGTTATCCACTTCTTGAACCCGAAAGGTACTAATTCTAAAAGATAAATCATTTGCTTTCGATTTAATTCATTTAAAGCATTAATTATTCATTTTCTTTTGTTTTTTCAGTTCAAGCTTCCATTCCTGCTAACACTTGGGTTGTTAGTGGTTCTCCCCTAATAAAAAGTAGGTTTTTATAATATATAACAGTCCAGCTATTTTAATCTTGTATACTTGTTTTTGTCATCATCTTATGATTTTTTTTCGTGTGTGATGGTTTAGATGCTGCAGAATTTCAACCAGACATCACTCAAATGCTCAGCCAGTTGGGTACGTATTAATTTCGGTTTAAAATGGCTAGATAATGTGCATTATGATGATTTTTGGTTGACAATGTTGTACAGGGCCTGAGAATTTGAAAAGATTAGCCGAACAATATCAGAAGCAGGCAGCTGAAGCTGGCAACCCTGCTATGGCAACAATACAAGAAGATGATGATGACGTTCCTGAACTTGTGCCGGGTGAAACTTTTGAAGATGCTGCTGAGGAAGGATTGAAACCCGAAGCTGCTGCTGTGGAAGGACAGAAATCTTAGAATCGCATGTGAGGATACTCTTTTATGTTCTATTTTTACGTATGAAGAAAAAAGGGTAGGAAGTTGCACAGTTATTTATGTTCTTTTTGGCTTTAAATACGTGGGCTTTGCCATGCGATTATCAGGTTACGGTTGATTTCTTTTCTTTTGTTGGATCGTGGGTTTTTTTTTTTATAATTGAACACTTGTTATTTCATATTGTGTTTATTTCTTTTCATGTGAGGATATATTTAGGCTACAATTAAAATGCTGTCAAATCTTTTTCTCAAGTGGATCAATGAATATTTGCATTCATCAAGTGTGTCAGTCGAGTTCAATTCCTAATGGCTACATGTCTTTTATGGTCGGACCAAGCAACAACTATATCCGACAAGCCTTTCCTTATTTTTAAAGCAAAAGGCAGAGCTACTAAAAAATTGGTGTTACACATAGTAATCTTTTGTTTTTTGAGGGGCTACCTGTTGATGAAGATATCGCCGATGCATCAAGGGTTTTACTAGCAAGAACTGTTAAGGATAGAAGAATGGGGTGGCTGCCCTTCTTTTCTCAGATTACGTGTTAGCATTTGAATAAGTTTCAAGATTGTTTCTCGTTACCTTAAGATTAATACATTGGAATCTCTCTACCATCACCCATGCAGTCATGACTGTTATGGATAGAATCCATGGATGAAGATATACAAGTAGATTTAACTAAATCTTCAATTTTTGTGTTGATTTTAGCCAAAAAAAATAAAGCAAAATAGCTATTAGCGATTTATAGAGAGGGTCTGCATTTTTTTCATTTTAACGCCCATTGGTAATATGACAACATACGTTATAGTTTGATAAATAGCGAAGACAATCTCTAATACTACAGAATAGATAATAGCGAAGACAATCTCTAATTACTACAGAATAAACTGCTATCAATCGTCACACATAAATCCACCATCGCAGGCTTTTTATGTTTGACCATATTTGTCATAGCCCTATAAACTCTATTTTGGCCCTTCTAGCATTTTATATATTTGGTGTAAGGTAAAAATTTCACTATCAAACACCTCCTCAACCACAATCATTGATGTGAGACTATATATATATATATTGGTTTGAGGGAAAAAATTTACACTACCAACACCCTCTCAACCACTATCATTGGTGGGAGCATGTACTTTGGCCTTCGTCTGTTTGTGAGCAATCAAGAGGTTTGTTTGATATGATAGGAGTAACAAAATATGACCTTAACAACACTGTGGTTGAAGGAATAAAAACGAAAGGCTCCATAAAATCAATGATTATTTATGTCACTTATTATAGCAAAATAAAAATTTAAGATGCTTACTATTAGTTGATATTAGTACAATATGATTTTTGTGAGATCTTTAGAGGTTTCATCCATTAATCTTTCATATTGGCCAGACATGAAAGCAATCTATGGTCACACTAAGATACTAACAATTACCATATGGTGCTTTTATCATAATATGTTTAGCAAAAATATCGTAAAAGTCTTTAGAATCAATAATAATCAATGTTAGGCTCCGAATGATCAGGTGGAGGTTTACTGGCTATCGGTAATTAAAGAATGGGGAAGATGGATGTTTGAATGAAAGCTTCCAGGTAATGGGTTATAAATTAGTAATAGAATATTTACTGGCATAATTTGCCGGATTTATATAATGTAATTTATTACACCCAAGTGGGTTTGGATAGTTGGACATCGAGTTTCTAAAGCTCGTGACTATAGGGCTCTTAGCGGGAGCCGAGTTAGATGGTTCCTTCCTCCGCTTTATCCTTCAGGATGGGAGAGTATTGTATTAAGGAACGGATTTTATGCTTGAGTGCACCGACACCTTTGTAGTGGTGCGGCCTTTTGTTGCTATTGTTGCTCAATCAGCTAGTGTAGTATCACCGGAGTGTTCATTGGATGTGGGAGACTTCGAGTTGATAATCTGGGGTATTTGGAAAAGGCAACTGGTTAGACTGTTTGTTTTACTTAGTTGGGCATAGGGTTATGTTTCTGGGAAAACGACAAAGGAGGTAGTATTCGGTGTGGAAGTTATCGTCAAAACAATGTAGTTCACCATATGGAGCTCCAAGCTCCTCAAGTGTAAGGGTTATTGTGGTCTGAGACCAAACATAGGTCCTTCGCCTTGTCTATGGTGTCTCAACGGCATGTTAGTAAAATGTTTGTATAATTAAAATTGATATCTATGTATAGATAGGATTAGTCTTATGTTCAGGTCTAGACTCGGAGTTTCTTAAGGAATATGCGATTGTGATATTTGAGACTAGACACAAAAGGCTAGTGTCTAATTCGCTCAAATTGTAGCTCTGATACGCAACGAAAGATAGAATGATAAAGTAATAATGTAAATGTTCGAATTTATTTAAATAAAACTTTAAGTGTTTGATACAATATCCCACAAGTAGGATCTGAAATAAAAGCGAGCTTAAGGACATCATAGGTCTTTAAGTAGAGAAGTTGCAAATTCCTAAGCTTTCCTTTGACCAAGCCATTCCACCCAATATTCAGGGCTCGTTACCTGCGGTTCAATCTTTTGAAAATACGTTACTTTCGCTGGTAAATACAATTAACCGTCTCATTTTAAAAATCAATTTCATAAATCCTTGATACATATTATGATAACCCGCGGGTTAATCATCTAGTATTCTTTTGGGATAGATTCCTTGTCACCAGTTTTACATGCTTGTCAATACAGCTGGTTACCAGAAATCTATGTCGGTATGTGATGATGGTACACACCACCTTTAATACAACGTCTTTTGGGAGTATGCCTACTACCTTGCGCGTATTTATATGGCCATTCCTATTTGATGAGTCGGGATGCCCTGACATGGTACCATTACTCCGGTGTTTAATGTTATTCAAACAATACAGATTAAACCGATTCTTATATTTATGAAAGCCTTTGCCCATTTATATAATACCTGTTCCAAGCGGCTAATGCCGCATCCCAAGTTTTCAAATAAAACTAGGCTAAGAGTATTTACCTTTGCTTAGCAAATATTCTGTTCAAATAAGTTTTTTGAAGCAAAGTCGTATTTCAGGTTGCTTCTCCTAGGCACGATTATCTGGAAGGCTCTATAGTACAGTGTAACACCTCGTAAAATCGTGTCCAATAGTATAGTGACACGTGTTGTATTTTTAATTTAGTCTATTAAATACTAATAGGGATTAAAGGTGTTAACATGCATAAATGTAAGCCTATGAGTTACTTATTGTCAACATGCTTAAACAATAGCCTCTGAGTGACTGATATTCAACATGCTTAATCTTTAGCCTCTAAGTGACTGATATGTCAACATGCTTAAACTTGGCCTCTGAGTGACTGATATGTCAACATGCCCAGCCTCTGAGTGACATCAGAGTCAACATGCTTATAGTGGGCCTCCGAGTGATCCTTTACGAAGTCCTAACTCTCGTACGTGCCATTTGTTGGACGAGAGGGATTAAAACCGTAAATATGTGAAAGTCGGATAATGGAGGTGTTAAAAGTGTCAACATGTTAATTTATACCTCTGAGTGACCTTTTAACGAACCGAGAGCTCGACGATGTCCGGACATACTCCCGGTATGCCAAGTATTGCACCTTTCTCATTCACAACTCTATCTCCCTCCTCTGGAAGTTCCTAACTGAAAGGAGCATCCAACTTAGTTCTATTGCATCCTAGGAACCACTTGTAAGTGTTCATTCCTCTTGCATTTTCGTTTATAGGTTTTTATAGCCAAAAGTCAAGCGTTTTACGGAAAACGCCTTGACTTTCGGTTAAGACCATTATGGTTCAGCCATTGTTCGTAACGAACATGGCTAAGTGATCGTAATAAGGTAGGTGTTAAAGGGCACCTCCTGAAGATCACGTTTGCCAAGGAGGAAAAGAGGAGCACGTATGTCGGTACGTGCGGGCCAACGATCGGGATCGCTGCCACCTTTGCCAAACCCTGCCCTACTATTCACGAGGACCCACAAATGGGTGGACCCTCTAATGCGTCACCTGTGGTGGAACCAACACCACCACCAGTGGTTCAACCACCACCATCGGGTTATAATAACCTTATCCCAACATATCCGGATACATCTGGATATGATCCTTTTAACCCATCTACACCTATTGATTACCAAGCATTATCGCATGACCCTTACATGCAAGCAGTCATGCATAACGCACTTTACCCGTCTCCTTTCCCACCCGTTTATCCACCTACTGGATATCCAAGTTATGGATACCAGTATCCTGTTATGCCACAACCACAACCTCCGCCACTTAAGGCCATTAACGAGGCCTTAGAACGAATGAAAGAAATGCAACAACAAGTGGAGAAAACGAAGAAGAAGACAAATAAGTTCTTTAAGAAACTCTCCAAACTGGTTAAGGGAAGGAAGGACGAGTGAAGTCTCTTCTAATATATGTTAGTCCCTGCGAGGACATTGTTATTTCTTTAGTCCCTGCGTGGACATTTTTATATCTTTAGTCCTTGCATGGACAGTTTATTTCATTTGTGTCTAGTATTGTAATTTCTATTTGAATTTAATGAAGCATTTTTGGAATTACATATATATGTATTCATCCTCTTCAAACGAGCGTCTCGATTTTACTTGAAATTTATGCTCTGCTATATGATTCCAAAAATATCTTAATGGTTTGATTATGCCAAGTGGCACAGACCACACCTTGGCCAAGAAATGATAGTTAAGAATAAAAGGTCTTCTATCAGGATAGTTAAAGGAAGTTATCCTTCTATCCAGAGGTGGTGAACTAGGTTCAAGCCTCCAAGGTCGTTAAGGTCCAACGTGACCGGGACCATTAATCAACCATTAAGGTACTCTTATGTTAACATTAAAAAATGTTCATACTCCTGGTAGTGTGACTCGAGGAACCACACTAGCCGTTTTGGTAAAAGGACTACGTCTTAAGACCTATTAGATAGCCTTGTGTTCAATGTGATCCCGGCTAATGTCATCAATGTGATGACAACTGACAGGCCAATGTGCCCAATTTTATGTCCAAGGTGAACAGGCCAATGTGCCCAGTTTTATGTCCAAGGTGAAAGGCCAATGTGCCAAATTTTATGTCCAAGGTGACATGCCAATGTGCCCAATTTTATGTCCAAGGTGACCGGCCAATGTGCCCAATTTTATGTCCAATGTGACCGGCCAATGTGCCCAATTTTATGTCCAATGTGACAGGCCAATGTGCCCAATTTTTATGTCCATTAGTGACAAGCCTATGAGCTGTATATAATTGTCTAAATGACAATGACAGTTGTGACATTACGATCCACTGTCTAATAATATATGGACTATGTCCAGATTGTAATTTGCCTTTGATGGTCCTATTAAGACCTAGGCCAAATATAGATATGATAAGCCTAAGAGTTGTGATGTTATTCACACTAGCTTAAATAGGCGATGGATTGTTATATCCAATGTTTAAGCCAATATGGTTGTTATACCATGGCTAAGAGAAATTTTGTTTGATGAATAGAGCCAAAGCTTCAAAATGGTAAACTTGGACGAGGCACAAAGTAGCCACCGAGAGATTAGCTCTAACAAGGCTGAAAATATAGCCGTTAATAATGATGATTTCCAAGCTCGCATAGATGCAGCTGTTGGAAAGGCCATGGAAAAGGTCATAGAAAAACTTAGGGAGTCGAGTGCTACTCGCTCCAGACCATTATCAATCCCACCATCCTCAGCTCATAAGGAGAGCTCAGTTCACTCTTCGAATGCAAAGAGTGACCAAGGAAATTCGTATTTGCTGATAGGTCCCGTTCATCTAAGACGGATGTACCTACAAGTATTTCGTCTCATGTAAGCCCCGAGATTTTAATGGGAAAAAGGAGCAGTAGAAGCCTTGAAATGGCTTGATGAGATGGAGACAATAGTGGATATCAGCGGATGTGCTGATAAGGATGTGATAAAGTATGTATCACACTTCAAGTGCGATGCCCTCATTTGGTGGAAGGCAATGGTTCAATCTACAGGTAAGATACACCTGTACAACTTAGATGGTCTAAGTTTGTCGATCTAGTCAAGGAGACTTATTGTCCACCTCATGAGGTGGAGAAATAAGAGACAGACTTTTTGATTCTTTCAATGAAGAACCTAGATTGTCGGAAGTATGTTTCTGACTTTAATTCCCTATCTAGGTTAGTTTCCTACTTAATCACCCTTGAATCCAAACGCATTGCGCGTTTTATTAATGGGTTAGCGCTTGAGATAAAAGGCATGGTAAAGGCTGCTCGGCCTAGTACCTGTAGGTCTGCTGTAGACCTGTCTTTCTCCCTCACCTTAGATTTAGTGAGGCAAAGGTCAGTTAGAACTGAAACTGACGGAAAAATAAAACGGGAGGAGGATAACTCCCAAAAGTTCAAAAAGAAAGGAAATTTTGGGTTAAAAAAGAAGAACCAGCACATGTCTAATGACAAACCCATGTGCAAGAACTGTAACTACAGACATTAGGGACATAGTAGTATTAATCCACAGACTAAACCCTATGGTATTTATAAGAGAAAGGGCATAAGACCTTAGAATGTAAAGATCTTAAGAATGCCGTTTGCTACAACATGTAATGAAAAAGGGCATATTACGTTCAATTGCCCCAAGAACCCCAAAAATAATGATGCAAAGCCTGGAGAGGCTAAGAAAGGGAATGCTCGTGCCTTCAAGATGAATGCCAGGGAGGCCGTCTATAACAATAATGTTATAACAGGTACATTCCTCATCAATGATGTATATGCTAGAGTTCTTTTCGATTCGGGTGCACATAAATCTTTTGTTGATCTTAAGTTTAGTAAACTTTTAAACTTGCCCATAAGAACTCTAGATATAATTTATGAAGTAAAACTCGCTGATGGAATGTAAGAGACAACATCCTCCATTCTTGAAGGATGTTCTATATCCATTAAGAATCATTCTATCCCCATACTCTCTTTTGCCAATGAAATTGGCAGGGTTTGATGTAGTTTTAGACATGGATTGGTTATCCTATAACCAAGCCCGTATTGCCTACGATAAGAAACTCATTGAGATTAAAACCCCATCTGGTGAAACGATCACCATCCCTGGAGATTCACACTACGGATTGCCAGACAAGCTGTCATTATTTAAGGCATCTAAGTGTTTGGGGAAGGTTGTGTCATTTACCTGGCACAAGTAATTACAAAGAGCCTAAACCAAATATAGAAGACCTTCCAGTTATCTCGGAGTATTCCGATGTTTTCCCCAAAGAATCACCTGGCCTACCTCCAGATAGGCAAGTGGAGTTCAGAATTGATATCCCACCTGGATCAACACCTGTAGTCAGAGCTCCATATCGGCTAGCACCAACGGAAATGAAGGAGTTAAGAGTTCAATTAGATGAACTTTTAGAGAAAGGCTTTATTCAGCCTAGTTCCTCACCGTGGGGAGCTCCTATTCTTTTTGTTAAAAAGAAAGACAGTTCAATGTGGATGTGCATTGATTACTGAGAGTTGAATAAGTTAGCAATTAAGAAGCGATATCCTCTGTCCAGGATCGATGATTTATTCGATCAACTTCAAGGTGCTAGCTACTTCTCTAAGATCGATGTCACACCCCGACCCGCAGCGGAATAAAAGTCGGGGCATGATTGGGTTATCACCAAAGCTCATGATATTTACTATTAAGTTTCATATTTATTAAATTCAAATTAAAATTCCAATATCCAACAAAATTTAATACAAACACAAATAATAATCTAAATGCTTGTTCTAACGAAATAACTTGATTATTCTTCTAGGCCATCCTAGGTGTTTCTTTCCTCAACTTGATCACATGTATCATGCGCAAAAAAGAGAAATTTTGGGTCAACAAAAGTTGGCGAGTGAACCTTGATAAAACATTTAAATAATTGACTTTTATGTTTATTTAAATAAAATTGTGCATGAATCACATGTGAGCAAATGTATATATGTAACCAATCACAAACCACATTGAATGAACATATGACATAATGGATGATGTATTTGAGATCAAAGCTCAATCAAACGGAGCCAATCTAATGAGGCACCTGATGCTCAACCCGTATCCCACGAGAAACTGATGGGCCTAATGAAATGATTGCACTGAAATAATAAAATGTATCCACATAACAAACAATACACATTTGATCACGAAATGATATTAGCACAATCGTTAAATAAAATAAAGAAATGATACGACACATGATACACCCCAAAACGTGATTAAAACGGGGAATTTGTAGAGATTCACTCACCTTGGGTTCGATATTCTTGAATGGTAAAGAGAGCGCACGAGTTGGGAATTTAATCAACGAGTAGGTACTAACCTAGAAATAATAACGTGATTAACTTGGTAAATATATAAGATATTATGTAGGTTATATTCTTTTGTTTAAGTTTTTGGATTATTTTTGTGGGTTTGAAAGCCTTTGGAAAATATATATTTATGTTTCTAATTGATTTAAGTTGATAATTAAAGTAATAAGATAAAATAAATAAATAACTAAATAAATTAAAAATAAAGTGGACAAATAAGGAAATTAATTAATAATAAAAATAAAAGAAAATGCAGCAAAAACGTTGGTCTGACACGTGTCAGGCCGATTCGATTGGAAGTTGGCATGCGTGTGTTGAGACTCGAACTCGCGACCTCTCGTTCGTGTGCACGCAACTCTTCAACTGAGCTACGTGTCTAATCCAAAAGAAACATGATTTTAATTATGTTTATACACAAATTAGGTTTATTTAATTTTAAAAAGATTTTTATTGGATTGAACCGGTCGCACCAAGGGACTCGAACTTGTGTCCTCGATGTTATTTTGCACCCAGCCCAACCAGTTGGGCTGGGTGTCTAACCCGTTAAGCTCTTGCTCTTTAATATATTTATATTCTGTTTGTGTCATTTCTGGTTTAGATTAAAAAGGATTTCAGAAATCGATTAAACCGCGTATCAAGAGAGTCTCGAACCCGCGACCTTAACTGTGATTTGCACCCAGCCCAACCAACGGGGCTGGGTGTCTAACCCAGTGAAACTTGAGTTTATATTATGTTTATACTCACACTGCTCAATGATATAATTCATCAAAAATAAAAACTGGTATATATCAGTGATACGGTCAGGATTCAGACTCGAACCGGGGACGTGCATCTTGTGTTTGCACACAGTCCACCACTGGACTGTGTGTTTAACCCGTTTAAAACATAGGATTTAATTACATAAAACACTTAACCCACTTCATCTTCTTCATTTGAATAAATCACACAGAACACATTCTTATTTCTTTTTTTTAACTGAATTTAACTTGATTCTTGTGATATTAAATCAACATATAAACTGAACTAGAACGAAGGAGGTTACCGTCGGCGGTGGGTGTTTTCTAGTGAAGAGTCCGGCGAGTGAATTCCAATGACCTCGGTGGTTCTCCGATGGAGCAAAGTCTTCCCGACGACAGTGGTAGTGAGCGAACAGAGGGAATGAGCGATTTCAAAAGGAGGGAATTCGACTGGTATTTATAGGAGAAACAGGGTGCACTTGGTTTCGATTTTGGAAATCCAATTCGATGATTGGCAATTGCCATGAGGATGACAGCCAGCGAGATTGGTGTTTGCCAAAAATATACGTTGCCAGTTGTCAGAGGATTTAAACAAAAAAAAGGAAAGCGCGTTTGCAGAGATCTAGGAAGTTGCAGATTTTCCCGCCCTGTTTGAGGGTGTATACATATATTTTTTTATGCGGGTTTAAACACATGAAGTGTGTGTAGTCTAGTGGTGTTTGTAACGTGTGTACAGGCGGGGGAACCGGGTTCGACTCCCGGTTCCACCCTTTTCTTTAATTATTTTTATTAACCCTTTTTAATTCTCTATTAATTATAAATATTTATTATTTAATTGATTAGTTATTATATTATCTTATTTTTAGACCTTGATTATTATTATTATTATTATTATATATTATATTATTTAAAATAATAAAATAAATAAACACGACGTAAATAAAATACACTTTAATTGATACATTGGGGCGGGTTTTTGAAACCCGATTTGTACAAATGTTACAGTATCCCCTACTTTTAGAAATTTCGTCCTGAAATTTAAGTAGTAGTTGTAACCGGAAAAAGATGCGGGTACTTTTCGCGCATTGAGTCTTCACGTTCCCAAGTAAACTCGGGTCCTCGTTTTGACTCCCAACACACCCTGACGATTGGAATACGACTTCGCCTTAAACGCTTCTCACCGAAATCCATGATTTCCACTGGTCTTTCAACGAAGTGCATTGATTCATCGACTTGAATGTCTTCTAGAGGGATATGGAGGTTTTCGTCGGCGAGGCTCTTTTTCATGTTTGATACGTGGAACGTGGGATGTATTCTGTTGAGTTCTTCTGGTACGTCAAGCTTGTAGGCTACAGGTCCTACTCTTTCGAGTATCTTGAAAGGTCCTAAGTAGCGTGGTGCTAGCTTGCCCTTTTGGCCAAAACGAACCACTCCCTTCCACGGTGATACTTTCAAAAGTACTTGATCACCGACACAAAACTTCAAGGGTTTTCGTCGTTTGTCAGCATAACTCTTTTAACGACTTTGAGCCGCTAGAAGATTGTTTCGAATTTAAAGGATTTTGTCGGTTGTTTCTTGAATCAATTCAGGTCCGGTGATTTGCGCTTCGCCAATTTCGTGCCACCATACTGGAGATCGGCATTTACGACCATATAAAGCTTCGAAAGGAGCCATGCCGATACTTGAATGATAGCTATTGTTGTACGAAAACTCAACTAACGGTAGATGAGCGTCTCAGTTCCCTTTGAAGTCTATGACACATGCTCGAAGCATGTATTCAAGGGTTTGGATGGTGCGTTCGGATTGACCATCAGATTGAGGGTGAAAGGCGGTGCTAAGGTCTAAGCGTGTACCCAAAGCAGTTTGTACAGCTCGCCATGTGCGTGAAGTGAAACGGCCATCACGGTCTGAAATGATGCTTAATGGTACACCATGACGGCTTACGATTTTGTTGATGTAGATACGAGCTAACTTCTCGTTCTTGAAGTCCTCGCGAATCGGAATGAAATGAGCTGATTTCGTGAGACGATCAATGATTACCCATATGGTGTCATACCCACTGGAGGTGCGAGGTAACCCGGTAATGAAGTCCATGGTTATGTTTTCCCACTTCATACAGGTATTTCGGGTTGGACTAGAAGTCCTGAAAGTCTTTGCTGTTCAGCTTTCACTTTGGAACATGTAAGGCACTTGGAAACAAAAACAGCGATATCCTTTTTCATGCCAGGCCACCAGTAGGTGTATCGTAGGTCTTGATACATCTTATCGGCTCCTGGGTGTACAGAGTATCGTGTTTTGTGTGCCTCATTCATGAGGAAATCATGAAGGTTGTCGCGATCGGGAATCCATATGCGGTTTAAATAATATAGAATACCGTCGGATTTGGTTTCAATTTTGAGTTCAGCTCCACATGACAGCTCATCGCGTACGTCATTTTCCGTTACAGAGATATGTTGAGCTGCCCGGATTCGATCCTTGATATCGGTTATGATTTGCGAACATAGAAGACGAATAGAGTTCGCATATCCCTTTCGACTGAGCGCATCAGCCACCACGTTTGCCTTGCCAGGATGATACCGAATCTCGCACTCGTAATCGTTGAGCAGTTCGACCCATCTTCGTTGCCTCATATTCAACTCTTTTTGATTGAAGATATGCTGGAGACTCTTGTGACAGTGTATATATCACACTTGGTACCGTAAAGATAATGTCTCCATATCTTGAGAGCGAACACAACGGCTCCAAGTTCCAGGTCGTGGGTGGTGTAATTTTTCTCATGAACTTTGAGTTGCCTAGAGGCATAGGCTATCACCTTTCCTCTTTGCATTAATACACAGCCTACCCTGATGCGTCACAATAAACCACAAAGTCATCGCAACCCTCAGGGAGTGTAAGGATAGGTGCATCACAAAGCCTTTGCTTTAAAGTTTGGAAGGCCTCCTCTTGCTTAGGTCCCAAATGAAGGGTTTTCCCTTGTGAGTCAAGGCCGTGAGCGGAACGGCGATACGGGAAAAATTGGCAATGAAGCGTCGGTAATAACCAGCCAAGCCAAGAAATGACCTAACTTCAGTAGGGGTGCGTGGCGCTTGCGATTCTTGTACTGCTTGATTTTCGAAGGATCGAACATGAATTGTACCTCTCTTAACCAGAATTCGCATTTGAGAACTTAGCGTAAAGCTTTTCAGTCCTTAAGAGTATAAGAATGAGTCGAAGGTGTCGCTCATGATCGGATTTTGACTTGGAGTAGATGAGAATGTCGTCGATGAAGACTATGACGAAACGGTCGAGATAGGGTTTGCATACCCTATTCACCAAATCCATGAAGACAGCGGGGGCGTTGGTTAAACCGAAGGGCATAACCATGAACTCGTAATGACCATAACGAGTTCGAAAAGCAGTTTTTGGAATATCTTCTTCGCGCACTCTAAGCTGATGATAACCAGAACGAAGGTGGATTTTGGAAAAACAGGTGGCGCCTTGAAGTTGGTCTAGAAGGTCATCGATACGAGGCAGTGGATAGCGATTCTTAACTGTCAACTTGTTGAGTTCTCTATAATCAATGCACATACGAAACATTCCATCTTTGTTCCTCACAAAAAGAACGGGCGCACCCCAAGGCGATGAGCTAGGACGTATGAATCCTTTGTCAGTCAGCTCTTGCAGTTGACTGGCCAATTCTTGCATCTCGGATGGGGCTAACCTATAGGGAGATTTTGCGACCGGTGTAGCGCCAGGCACAAGATCGATTCGAAATTCGACTTCTCTCACCGGAGGAAGTCCTGAAACGTCGTCGAGAAAAACTTGCGGGAATTCTTTCACAATTGGAATATCTTCGAGCTTCCTCTCCTTGCCTTCATTCTTGACGACGTGAGCTAGAAATGCGACGTAATTCTTGTGAAGATAACTTCGGGCTTGAAGGCAGGACATCAATTTGAGCCCTTTCGAAGGAGTTTCCCCAAAGATACGTGTCTGACCGTCGGCAAGAGGAATACGAATAAACTTTTCATGGCACACCAACTTCAGCGTGATGCTGGCTGAGCCAGTCCATTCCGATGATAACATCGAAACTTCCCAATTTCATAGGAATGAGATCAATTGAAAAATCGTGATCATTTAGGGTGTGATTACAATCGCGTATAATAGAATTTAATGAAGTGGGTTTTCCGTCAGCAACTTCCACCGTCAGAGATTCAACGAGATTACCACGAGGTTGGTCGAGAATAGATTCGAATTCTAAAGACACGAAGCTCTTATCCGCACCAGTATCGAATAATATGGATGCATAACTACCATTTACGAGAAACGTACCGTTGACCACATTGTTGTCAGCCCTGTCTTGGTTGGTGTTGATATTGAAAGCTCTTCCTCTAGCAGGTGGAGGAGCTTGGTTAGCTTGGTTTACCAGGTTTGCTTGAGCTTGGGCATGGATGATGTTCACCAGGCGTGGGCAAGTATTCCTGAAGTGGTTTGGATCCCCACAATTGAAAAATGCCCGTATGGATTGCATCATGGGGTAGTTGGGTTGGTAGTAAGGTTGGGCTGCGAGATTTTGCAGGTGGTAGAAGTAAGGGTTGTTGGGCTTTGCCCACCATATGATTTTGGGTTTGGGTTGGAGGTTGACTGCGGTTCGATCGCTGAAGGGTATGACAGGTTTGGATAGTGTGACCCGCACGGCCACAACTTGTGCAATGTTGGCAAGGGTTTTCAGGAGGGTGATGGTATTGGCAACGGTTACACTTTGGGTGTGGGCCAGTGTATGGCCTTTTAAATGGTGTGGCTGGAGGGCAACTTGGGTGATTGGAGCAGCAGTGATGGGAGGGTTGGTTTGGATGACAGCAAAGTTCTTGCCATTTCGCTTCCTCTTACCAGCAAACTTCGAGGATGAACCTGAGTGGTTTGGAATTGGGGTCTCAATGGGTGCTTTCTTCTTCTCATCTTTAAAATTGCCATTTCGAATGCGATTTTCAGTGAGGTCCGTAGCTAACTCCATTGCGGCTTCGAGTGTTGCAGGCGAAGTGCTTAAAACCGAATCTTGGATTTTCGAGGGGAGGCCTCGAATGTAGTGTTCAATTAAGCGGTATAATGGGGTGAATAGATTGGAACCATTTGGTTCAACTCAAGAAACCTCTTGTTGTAGGAGGTGTGATCCCCTTCTTTTTGCTTTAGAGCATAGAATTCATCTTCAAGCTTCTTGATCTCGCTTCTAGGGCAAAAACGTCTTGTCATGACCTCTCTTAATTCTTCCCATGATAAGGCCATGGCATCATCTACACCTCGCTTACCTTTTTCCGTGTTCCACCAGGTAAGGGCTACCCCAAACAATCTTCCAGTCGCGTAACGTACCTTACGGTCCTCAGGACAGTCGCAATTGAGAAAGGTGTTTTCCATCTCCTCAAACCAGTGAAGGAGAGCGGTGACACCTTCAGTCCCTTCATATTTTGGGGGATCGCAAGACTTGAAGTGTTTGTAGGTGCATTTAGGGGTTTTGGGAGGAGGGTTGGCGACGCTTTGGTCTTCTTGGTTGGGAGGGTAATGGGATTAGCGGTGAGAGCTTGCTGAACTTGTAGCACGATGTCAGGAAGCACTGCGGCCATTTGTTTAGCAAGTTGCGTGGCCAAGCGTTCGTTTGACTTTCCTGACCTTCTACCTCCACGTAATTACCTAGCAGACATCTACAGGAATATATGTAGGGAGATTGTGAGTTCAAGAATTTCCTAGGTGTCATGTGTCGTAAAAAGAATGAAAACAACATAACTGAAAATAATTTAACTACATCCATAGGATGTCTTGGGTTTGCTCATGTTTGGGCCTCCAAATGTCCCCCATACCATTGCCTGTATAGTCATGTGGGCCCCCATGACTATTGGGCTTGGTAGGATTCACATTGGTGTCGGCGGGTTAACACTCGCACCACCCGAATGAAAATCTTTAAAACATGATTGCGAGATGTATGGTCGGAGGGTGTCCAGGTGTGGAAACAATGACAACTCAAAGTGGGGTTAGTTCACACGATATTTGGTATAGCATGCTTTGGCCTAATAGGTCCTTCGTACTCTCATCGTTAGTCCCCAGGTAGGCAAACTGGTCCTTTATTTTGGATTTATACGAATGCCAAGCCTAGACAGGACGTTCCAACTACCGATACTCGTACCCTTCCTGTTACTACATGCCCGTCGTGAAAATGACTTTGATGTGATTTGAAAAATATGAAAACATTGCAAAAATCTTTGAAAAGAAATAACGGAAATTGTGAAATTGTGAGGTGTGTGCTTTCATAGATATGATATGATATGAAGGTATGATCTATGATGATTATTGCATATTAACATGTACTTGTGAGAATGTTTGCATAATGTTGTGTGTGAATATAAACATGAAACATATAAACATCATGAATTTTGCATGTAACACATAAACAATTTAAATCTAGTCAACTATAGTATAGGCTCTAAAGGTCTAATAACCTATCCTATATCCCTATAGTCACAAGCTCTGATACCAATCTGTCACACCCTGACCCACAGCGGAATAAAAGTCGGGGCATGATGGGGTTATCACCAAAGCTTATGATATTTACTATTAAGTTTCATATTTATTAAATTCAAATTAAAATTCCAATATCCAACAAAATTTCATACAAACACAAATAATAATCTAAATGTTTGTTCCAACGAAATAACTTGATTATTCTTCTACGCCATCCTAGGTGTTTCTTTCCTCAACTTGATCACCTGTATCATGCGTAAAACAGAGGAAATTTTGGGTCAACAAAAGTTGGCGAGTGAACCTTGATAAAACATTTAAATAATTGACTTTTATGTTTATTTAAATAAAATTATGCATGAATCACATGTGAGCAAATGTATATATGTAACCAATCACAAACCACATTGAATGAACATATGACATAATGGATGATGTATTTGAGATCAAGGCTCAATCAAACGGAGTTGATCTAATGAGACACCTGATGCTCAACCCGTATCCCACGAGGAACTGATGGTCCTAATGAAATGATTGCACTGAAATGATAAAATATATCCACATATAAACCACATAACAAACAATACACATTTGATCACGAATTTGTATTAGCACAATCGTTAAATAAAATAAAGAAATGACACGACACATGATACACCCCAAAACGTGATTAAAACGCGGAATTTGTAGAGATTCACTCACCTTGGGTGCGTATTCTTGAATGGTAAAGAGAGCGCACGAGTTGGGAATTTAATCAACGAGTAGGTACTAACCTAGAAATAATAACGTGATAACTCGGTAAATATATAGGATATTATGTAGGTTATAATCTTTTATTTAAGTTTTTGGATTATTTTTGTGGGTTTGAAAACCTTTGGAAAATATATATTTATGTTTCTAATTGATTTAAGTTGATAATTAAAGTAATAAGATAAAATAAATAAATAAATAACTTAATAAATTAAAAATAAAGGGGACAAATAAGGAAATTAATTAATAATAAAAATAAAAGAAAATGCAGCAAAAACGTTGCTCTGACACGTGTCAGGCCGGTTCGATTGGAAGTTGGCATGCGTGTGTTGAGACTCGAACTCGCGACCTCTCGTTCGTGTGCACGCAGCTCTTCCAACTGAGCTACGTGTCTAACCCAAAGAAACATGATTTTAATTATGTTTATACACAAATTAGGTTTATTAAATTTTAAAAAGATTTTTATTGGATTGAACCGGTCGCACCAAGGGACTCGAACTTGTGTCCTCGATGTTATTTTGCACCCAGCCCAACCAGTCGGGCTGGGTGTCTAACCCGTTAAGCTCTTGCTCTTTAATATATTTATATTCTGTTTGTGTCATTTCTGGTTTAGATTAAAAAGGATTTCAGAAATCGATTAAACCGCGTATCAAGAGAGTCTCAACCCGCGACCTTAACTGTGATTTGCACCCAGCCCAACCAATGGGGCTGGGTGTCTAACCCAGTGAAACTTGAGTTTATATTATGTTTATACTCACACTGCTCAATGATATAATTCATCAAAAATAAAAACTGGTATATATCAGTGATACGGTCAGGATTCAGACTCGAACCGGGGACGTGCATCTTGTGTTTGCACATAGTCCACCATTGGACTGTGTGTTTAACCCGTTTAGAACTTAGGATTTAATTACATAAAAAACTTAACCCACTTCATCTTCTTCATTTGAATAAATCACTCAGAACACATTCTTATTTCTTTTTTTTAACTGAATTTAACTTGATTCTTGTGATATTAAATCAACATATAAACTGAATTAGAACGAAGGAGGTTACCGTCGGCGTGGGTGTTTTCCGGTGAAGAGTCCGGCGAGTGAATTCCAATGACCTCGGTGGTTCTCCGGTGGAGCAGAGTCTTCCCGACGACAGTGGTAGTGAGCGAACAGAGGGAATGAGCGATTTCAAAAGGAGGGAATTCGAATGGTATTTATAGGAGAAACAAGGTGCACTTGGTTTCGATTTTAGAAGTCCAATTCGATGATTGGCAATTGCCATGAGGACGACAGCCGACGAGATTGGTGTTTGCCAAAAATATACGTTGCCAGTTGTCAGAGGATTTAAACAAAAAAAAGGAAAGCGCTTTTGTAGAGATCTGGGAAGTTGCAGATTTTCCCGCCCTGTTTGAGGGTGTATACATATATTTTGTTATGCGGGTTTAAACACATGAGGTGTGTGTAGTCTAGTGGTGTTTGTAACGTGTGTACAGGCGGGGGAACCCGGGTTCGACTCCCGGTTCCACCCTTTTCTTTAATTATTTTTATTAATCCTTTTTAATTCTCTATTAATTATAAATATTTATTATTTAATTGATTAATTATTATATTATCTTATTTTTAGACCTTGATTATTATTATTATTATTATACAATGTATTATTGTAAAAATAAACTAATAACACGACATAAATAAAATACACTTTAATTGATACATTGGGGCGGGTTTTTGAAACCCGATTTGTCAAATGTTACAATCGATTTGAGATCAGGATATCATCAGTTGAAGGTTAGGAAGGAGGATGTTCCTAAGACTGCCTTCAGGACCTGGCATGGTCATTTTGAATTTCTAGAGATGCCTTTTGGGCTCACAAATGCACCTGCAGCATTCATGGATCTCATGAACAGGGCTGCAAACCGTATTTGGATAAGTTTGTCATTGTCTTCATAGACGACATACTTATCTATTTTCGTAATCAAGTTGATCACGAGAAACACCTTCGGTGCATTCTAGAATTGCTAAGGCAGGAGAAGCTTTATGCTAAATTTTCTAAGTGTGAATTTTGGCTTAGAGAAGTCCAATTTCTTGGACATGTTGTAAGTGAGCGTGGTATCCAAGTGATCCCGCCATAATAGAAGCCATAATGAATTGGGAAGTACCAAAAACCCCATCGGAGATTCGTAGTTTCCTAGGATTGGCTGGTTATATAGGAGGTTCATTGAGAACTTTTCAAGGATAGCAACTTCTTTAACTACCTTGACCCATAAGAATTTAAGTTTGTTTAGGGTCCAAAACAACAAGAATCCTTTGAGATTCTAAAACACAAGTTGAGCAATGCTCCTGTGTTATCTCTACCTGAGGGTATTGAGGATTTTGTAGTTTATTGTGATGCTTCGCACACTAGCATGGGCAAAAGGCAAGGTGATTGCTTATGCATCACGACAGTTAAAGGTGCACGAAAGAAATTACACCACCCATGATTTGGAATTGGGTGCCGTTATATTTGAACTAAAGCTGTGGAGACATTACTTATATGACACAAAGTGTATTATGTACACTTACCATAAAAGTCTCCAGCATCTGTTCAATCAGAAGGAATTGAACATACAACAATGCCGTTGGATGGAAACACTTAACGATTATGATTGCGAAATTCGCTATCATCCTGGCAAGGTAAATGTCGTTGCTGACGCCTTGAGTCGCAAGGAAAATGTTAAACCCATTAGGATTAACACCAAGAGCATTGAACTTAGAAATAGCTTGAATGAGAAGCTATTAGATGCGTAGAAGCAAGCCTTATTAGAGGTTAACATTCCTAATGAGGGATTAGGCGGAACTATTGATCAGTTAACGCCTGGAAATGATGGAATCCTTAGAACTAATGGAAGAATCTAGGTTCCAATCTTTGGAGGACTTAGAGATCTAATCCTCAAGGAAGCACATAAATCAAGATACTCAGTTCACCCGAGTGGTGACAAGATGTATCAGGATCTGAAAAAGAATTATTGGTGGATAGGTTTGAAGAAATCCATAGCCACATATGTAGCTAAGTGTCTGACGTGTTCGCAAGTTAAGTCCGAACATCAGAAACCGTCAGGACTTCTACAACAACTTGAGATTCCCACATGGAAATGGGAAATGGTAACAATGGACTTGATTACCAAGTTACCTAAGACCAAACATGGAAATGACACGATTTGGATCATTGTAGATAGGCTGACTAAGTCAGCACATTTCTTGCCAATTAAAGAAACGTATAATTCAGACAAATTGGCTAAGTTGTATGTGGACAAGATTGTGTCCCTACACGGTGTGCCGGTATCTATTGTATCTAATAGAGATACTAGATATACTCTCATTTTTGAAAAGTTTCCAACAATCTTTTGGGCACAAGATTAAACTTTAATACAGCTTACCACCCGCAGACGAATGGGCAAAGTGAGCGTACTATTCAAACCTTGGAAGACATGCTTAGAGCATGTGTGATTGATTTAGGTGGAAGTTGGGATGACCACTTACCCCTAATAGAATTCTCCTACAATAATAGTTATCATACGAGCATCAAGGTTGCTCCTTATGAGGCCTTGTATGGGAGAAAGTGTCGAACGCCGCATGTTGGGTAGAAGTTGGGGAAGCCCAACTATCAGGACCTGAGATTGTCCTGGAAACCACGGATAAGATTTGCAAATCCGTGATCGTCTCAAGCTGCCCGTGATAGGTAGAAGAGCTATGCTGACAAGAGGCGTCAACATCTTGAGTTCCAAGTAGGGGACAAAGTCATGCTGAAAGTATCACCTTGGAAAAGTGTAATGAGATTCGGAAAGAAGGGCAAGCGGAGCCCAAGATATGTAGGACCATTCGAGGTAGTCGAATGTGTCAACACTGTAGCTTAGAAGCTTAAATTGCCGGAGGAGCTTAGTGGAATCCATGATGTATTCCACATATCTAACCTTAAGAAATGTCTAGCTGATGAGTCGCTAGCAATGTCGCACAAAGATGTGCAAATAGATAAAAACCTGAGGTTCAATGAGAAACCAAGTTCGATCGAGGATCGACAGGTTAAGAAGCTCCAAGGAAATTGATACCTATAATAAAGGTTAAGTGGGACGCCTTTATAGGTCCCGAGTATACATGGGAGGTTAAGTCCAATATGCGACAAAAGTACCCCCATCTTTTTGAATAAAATCTCGAGGTCGAGATTTCTTTTAAGGGGGTGAGGATGTAACACCTTGTAAAATCGTGTCCAATAGTATAGTGACATGTGTTGTATTTTTTATTTAGTCTATTAAAGATTAATAGGGACTAAAGGTGTCAACATGCATAAATGTAAGACTCTGAGTGACTAATATGTCAACATGCTTAAACAATAGCCTCTGAGTGACTGATATGTCAACATGCTTAATCTCTAGCCTCTGAGTGACTTATATGTCAACATGCTTAAACTTGGCCTCTGAGTGACTGATATGTCAACATACCCAGCCTCTTAGTGACATCGGAGTCAACATGCTTATAGTGGGCCTCCGAGTGATCCTTTACGAAGTCCTAACTCTCGTACATGCCATTTGTTGGACGAGAGGGATTAAAACCGTAAATATGTGAAAGTTGGATAATGGAGGGATTAAAAGTGTCAACATGTTAATTTATACCTCTGAGTGACCTTTTAAAGAACCGAGAGCTCGACAATGTCCGGGCATACTCCCGGGTATGCCAAGTATTGGTTACGGAAGGCTAAATATGCTAAAAAGGTGTTTTAGAAGGTTTTATAAGTTGAGGGGCTAAAAGTGTCAAACTTTGAAACTGACTACAGGGCGCGAGAGGCAAGGCCTGTGTCTGCAGAAAATTTGCTTGGCCTCCATACAAATTGCCAAAAACCATTTGATTCGAAACCATGGCTTTCTAAACTGCTATGCCACTTTTTAGGACACTTGTAAGCTCCCTCTTACACCTAGCATCACCTCCTTCAAGCTCTCCAACTATAAATAGGTGCAAAGGTTCACCATTTGAACTTGCACCTTTCTCATTCACAACTATATCTCCCTCCTCTGGAAGTTCTTAACTAAAAGGAGCATCCAACTTAGTTCTATTGCATCCTAGGAACCACTTGTAAGTGTTCCTTCCTCTTGCATTTTCGTTTATAGGCTTTCATAGCCAAAAGTCAAGCGTTTTACGGAAAACGCCTTGACTTTTGGTTAAGACCATTATGGTTCAGCCATTGTTCGTAACGAACATGGCTAAGTGATCGTAATAAGGTAGGTGTTAAAGGCCACCTCCTGAAGATAACGTTTGCTAGACCAATTGACGGGTCAAAGTTACTATATTAAAAATTCAAACAGGCCATTTTTCGGAAATGATATAATTTGAGCATATATATATTATGAAACTGCTTTGACACTTAAACAAGTTGGTAATAATTATTAGAATATGTAAGAACATGTTCGGCTTGTCAATTTCAGTTATAGGGTCGGTTCGCAACCGAAAGTCGCGAAGTTTGACTTCTGCTTTGACTTTCGATTCTGACCTGATTTAGATTAGTTAGCTACTAATCTAAAGTTGCATTATGATCGTAATATAATGTAGCATAACCCTCTGAGGTTATATCACATGATCATAATAAGAATCTGAGTTTATGCACTTCCGTAATTATGTCATTTTGACTAAAATGCCCTTTTTGCATAAAATGAGGTTTAAATAATAACAAACTTGAAAATGAATTACCTACTGATGTAATATTATAAGTAGGATTATTTGGGATGTCAAACCAGATTATAAACTGAGTTTATGAACAAGTCCTTTTATTATGTCGATAAATGACGATAAGGTCCTTGTGGCTTATGAAATGGTTTTAATCACATATTTTTAAAGAAAATCTTTTTACCTACTAATATGATATATTAAATAACATATCTAAGACATGTTAACCTGACCTTAACATCAGTTTTAATTAATTATCACATAAATCGTCATTTTACGACATAATCGTTCGGCGCATAGTATGGTTTTAAACCATATTTACCAACCAAGACTTGTTACCTATTGATTTTAAAACTTATTTTAAATATTTTTACAGTAGATACTAGATATAAACTCAGAATCCCAAATAATTTATAAACTATGTGTAAAATGACCAAAATGCCCCTTCGGTGCATAGTTTGGTCATAAAAGATAAATTACACATATAGTCAATATCCTACTGATATTATATCATAAATAAGTTATTTTTCCAGAATACTTATGGTTATAACATTAAATTATATTCAAGTTCCTTTTATAAGGTATGAAATTACCAAATTGCCCATATGAGGCATAGTTTCATTTTTAAAACCTTAATGGGCATATAAGTTGATATCCTACTGATATTACAACTTATTTAAAATATAATGGCATATAGAGCTTGTCCATGACTTATCCGGTTACCCGATATCGCTGATATGCGTACGGTTAAGCATATGTAACTAGTTTACGAAAATTAATCGAAACGGGTCTAACCTTGTCATTTAAGTCTCAAAATCCAGAATGTTTATAATTTATCCATATACACAAGTCAAAGTACTTGTTGGGATTAAACTACATTCTATCCGATAATCGTTTAATCTAGCGTTATACGTTTTGATCAAATACGCTAGTCGGTCTAAGTCTATGACTTAAGTAAGAGCATTAGTATTTAATTGGTTAGGTTATGCCATAATCCAGACTAGAGATATTCTGGTAAATGCTATCTCCACTTAGTGCTTTTGTGTACGGCTGAGTTAATAAATCTTGCATTTAAACGAAGACTAGCTCAGGTAAATACACTCAACTTATTTCCCCTATACGGGCTTCGGTTACGGTAAACTATTACCGCTTGGTTGGAAATGGGATCAATCGAATGCCGGATTGTGGCTGGTAAATCCGCATATCCGTTTTAATCAGTTTTGTTTGATAACTTAAACATCAGGGGTTAACTACCGTGTCCTGGATATCCTCGGCTCATTACAATAGATAATGGCCACAAGCTTAGCGCGGGTGTAGGCATACACCCGATAGACGCTCAAAATGCATTACCCACAAGGTTGGGAAGAAATAACTCCTTCGTGAGTTCAAAGTGGTGTGTACGTTAATCATGTCTCGGTCTGCGTACCGGGCCCTATATGTATGGACAAACATGTGAATCTGTTAACAAGGTTGGACGGTCGACTTTCCCAAGTTATAAAAGATTTTGTGCTGATACGCACTTAAAACATTTTTAAATGTTTTCAAAATGAGCCAGTTGGATGTATTTACCTGCGAAAGCTGACGTATTTTCAAAAGACTAAGCTTGTAGGTACAATATGAAAATAGGCTGGAAGTGCTCGGTAGTGATAGAGGATCTTGCAAATCCTAGATCTGCCCAAAGTCTGTTTTACATTCTTCTTTTGTACAACTTATGATCCGCCTGTGGATCTTCTATTACGAGCCGTCTGTATATTATTTTGGTATTTCGAACATTTTGTTTGTAATAGTAATTTAAATCCAAGACTTCCCCTGTGTTGTGTTTAATTGTCTATGATATTATCAACTTATGTCACGATATTCCCCACCCGGGCCCACTGGTGTTTGGATTGGCTGTGGAAAGCCGGGTGTGACATCCAGAGTAAAACATATATAAATATCGAATGTTCATGAGTCTTTTGTGAGTTATATTACTTGACTCGCTACTTAGAATATCGTTCGGTTTTTGCTAGATTAAACGTTGACCGGTTAGAATGTGCTAGATTTTTGACATTTTTGCTACTTTAGTCCTTGGACTTTGTTTCTATCCCCTTTTTGACATATTTGGTCCATCTCCTTCCATATATCGGAATTACACAGAGAGTTTGAACACATGTGGCGTTATAATTTAAGCAAATATGCGAGGTGTTACAACACAACATATGTTATGGTTTGATAAATAGAGAAGACAAACTTCGTAATTACTACAAAAATTACAAATCAATCACATTTGGCTTAAAAGCACATTTTTCATTAAAACAATCTTAAATAGTTACAAACTTAAAGGTTTCATAATTGTAGTAACGAGTTAGGAATAATAACTTAACTAGTCGTTTGTCTGTTCGTTGGGACATGTTCCTAAAATTAAGAACATCCAAGCTATGTGTATATTTAAGATTATGATAACTTCTTATCCAACTAGAATTAGTAGGTGTACCCAGAGGTGTACAAATCACTTTTCAAAAACCGGTTTCGGTTATTAACCGAACCGGTTTTTCTCTTCAAAAAAATAACCGGTTTTTTTGTAACCGGTTCCGGTTACTAACCGATTTTTTTAACTCAAAACAATAACTGGTCCAACCGGTTTATGCCAAAAACCGGTTTTTTTGGTTTAAACCGGTTATCTATAACCGGTTTCGGTTTTAAAACCGGTTTCAAAGATAAAAATCACTAACCAGTCTATAACCGCCGGTTCGGTTTGGTTCTAAAACCGGTTAAAAAAATCGGTTTCGGTTTTTTTGTACACCTCTAGGTGTACCAGTGTTCAATTGTCTTACATGTTAACTCAAATTTTGTTATTTAGTTGGCACAAATTAATATACTTGATTCATTATTTATAGCTGATTAATGTAGGAGTTGCTGTCATTATAAACTTAACAAAAAAGAGATCTATATATATTACATGTATATAAAAATACTAAGAATAATAAAAAAAAACTATCAATGACGATCAAACGTATAATAAGTTTTGTAGTGCACTAAATTTTACAATGTGATTTCATAAGTTTTATAACTCATAAAAATAGTTTGTATACCACATTGTTTTTGAAATGAAAAACAATTATGAACTACTTTATGAAGAAAATTGGAGTTAGTTAGGGGGTGGGTGGTGATTAATTAATCATGAAATAAGAGTTTTATTAACCAGTAACACAGTAGTTGTTGTCATTAGTTTTGTAGGATAACGTGGTCGACTACTACAAAATACAGTTTAACCGGAATAATAAACCATTAATACATTGTACGTTGTAAACAAATACAAATAAAAAAATATATCATATCATATCATAACACAGTGTTTGTACAAAACACAATGCTATAGTAGAGTACATTGAAGATCTTGTTAGCGTCTTATTCAACTGGAATTAGTAAGCGCAAAAGTTAGTAAATTACCGAATATGTTAACTCAAATTTTGTTATATAGCTGATACACTTTAACTTTGTGTATATTCTGGACTTTTTTAGAAAAAAAAAACAAAAAAATAATGTAACATCCCAGATCTCATAACTTCATTTTTTTACCTTTGAAAGTTTGTGGTACAAGGGATACTCAAATGTCACTAATGATATGTTAAAGTTAGGGTTGTAAAAGAATCGAACGAACACGAATAAGGTCATGTTTGTGTTCGTTCGTTAAGTAAATTAACATGTTCGCGAACGCATACCGAACATAAGTTTATGTTCGTGTTTGTTCGTTAAGGAAATTCAGTTGTTCACGAACGGTTCGTGAACATTGGTTTCGAACACCAACGAACGCAAGCAAATAAAAACGAACGAACACAGACATTTAACTTGAAAATAAAAAATAAAAACAATGTTATCCTTAAACAAGTAGTCAAACACAATCAAGGCACAAGAAGTCTACTACATTACCAAACAATGAATCAAATTTAACTAACTTAGACATAATTATCCCAAAAAATGGCTTAGAATCTCCAAATTTTAGCAAATTTAGAAAAAATAGGGTTTAAAGTTTTCAATATGTTTAGATAAAAGGTTTATTTTTATGATGCTTTAAATATAATCAAACGAACACGAACGAACGTAACCGAAGATATAACGCACGCAGTCAAACGAACGGGACTTGTGTTCTTGTTCATTCGCTAAGCTAACCGAACGAAATTTTTTGTTCGTGTTCGTTCGTTAAGCTAATCTAACGAACTTCCCGCCAAACTGTTCACGAAATGTTCGCTGAACGTTCGGTTCGTTTAAAACACTGGTTAAAGTTGATGTTGTGATGAATTTCATCACTAAATATATATATATAAATCGTATAGGAAACCACATTGTCAAGACGGAAGGACAACCAACAAGTTCTTCATCTACTAAGGTGAGTATCACTGATAATTTATACAATCTAAGTTGCAGGTTTATATACATAAATGCCATGTTGGATGAGTTCCCTTTTACTAAGTACCTTAAGTATAGTCAATTTCACATGAAGGGTGTGATCAAGTAATAACGTTCGATCGATCGATCATAAAGCGAGTAAAATTATCAAAAAATGAAGTCAAATTGGTTCATTATATTAAGGTTAGTCTTCTCGATCTTTAAATGTAGCAAGTAAGTAAAAGGACTAAAGGGAAATAAGAATAATAAAGATTCGGTTTATTTTAAATGTAGCAAGTAAGTAAAAGGACTAAAGGGAAATAAGAATAATATAAACAGCTTGAATAGAAGTTATGGACCCTTCTTTGGTAGAAGTAATTCTTTCTTGTAAAGAACCCATTTCGGTACTAAGGGTAGGTTGATAACCCACAGCGGAAGGCATTCTACCAACAAGGCGGATACTTCAGATCCTGCTTGGACAAAACGGAAGATATTGTCAACAAATAAAAGAACGTCTTGTTCATTAACATCTCGGAAATATTCCGCCATAGTTAGGGCAGTCAAACCAACTCTCATACGAGCTCCCGACGGTTCGTTCATTTGACCGTAAACTAGAGCCACTTTTGATTCTGCAATATTTTGTTCATTAATGACTCCAGATTCTTTCATTTCCATGTAAAGATCATTTCCTTCACGAGTCCGTTCACCGACTCGGGTTCCGGGGGCTTTGGTGGAACACGTTGAAAAACAACATAGAGGCAGGCATGTCTAAAGCTTAATAAAATTGTGTTGATTTGTTATCCTCTTCCAATAATACACCGAATCTTTTGGACACACATCCAACAGTCACCTTCATCACACCCTTCCTTTCATGAACCATCTAAACATGATCAATCAACCCTGAAACCTTTGAAAACTTCATAAGTTCATATTACAAATTGGACACTCCTCCCTTGACCACCCGAACCACCATCACGGCTACCCTGACCGCCATTCTGACCAGTCTTATCATCACTAATGATAAAAGATGAACCTCATTGAGCAAACTTGTAGTCTAAACAAGTTTAGCAAAGTCAAAAAAAAAGTACGAGTTTACAAGTTACCTATTTATCACTAGCGGACTACTTATAAACACTTGAATCCCTATAAATTACCTACAAACACTCCTCAAATTTCTAAAACATGTAAATTCGTCCCACCATGTGTTACGACAGAGAGTTCTGCTTTTGTGGTGATACAACGACTGTCAAGTGGGAGCTGACGGTATGGTTTCCCAGGGGAACGCTCAAGCCAAACTCCAAAGACAGCGTGAGCCCGATTAAAATAACATAGTATGGTTGGAGTAGAGCAACGAGACTCTCCAATTTATGAAACACAGCGGCCTATCACAAAACAGTTATCGTTCCAAAAAATCTATAAGTTAATTTAAAGAGTAAAGAGTAAAGAGCATAATCAAATTTACCATTATGCCCTTCATTGGATTAATTTACTAACCTCATGTTGTTCATAAACAAACAGCTCTTCTTCCCTGTCATTCTGCGATTTGGACTTTCGATTCCGCGTGAAGCAACGACTTTCAACGCGGAATTCGAAAGATTCACCAATCAAAATTCATCAAAAACAATAGAATTATCAGTTTCATTTTCATCATAATTCGACAAAATTGCAAGTAATGGGCACGCCGGCGTTCCCAGATCTCGGTAAACATTGCTCCGTTGACGATTGTAAACTCATCGATTTTCTTCCTTTCATCTGTGATTGTTGCAACAAGGTAAAATTTTACTCCTTATATTATTATTATTCATATTATTGTTTTCCGATTTGTTATGATTCTGTTTTAGTTAAATTTGTTGAGAACTATCGAGTTTGTGTATTTGCATGGATTTTGTACTTCGTGAGTTATGATTTTGTAGTTTTTAGTTGTTGAATTTGCTAATTGTGTTTTTATTTGGAATTCTATGTACTATTGCACTTTTTGGCAGATTTTAGGGTTTTAAAATATACATTTCAGCTGAATCATATTAGTAATTTAGATTTAGGTTTAAGTGTTTAACCCAGGGGTTTCATTAGTGATTTAGTGTTGTGGATGGCTTGTTGAATGTGAACACGACGCATATATATTTATTCGTGTTAAAGACAACTCTGATACGGACACACTTAGAACCGTGTAACCCGTGGACGGCCTTTTTAAGACGTTTATCTGAAAGAGTCAAACATGGTTTAAGTAGGTTATAGTGAAGTTGTAAATGTGTTAAATGGGCTGAGGGAGGGGTAGTAATAATTGGATTAAATAGGGCCATGGATGGTTAGGAGGTCGACGTGTTTGATTAAACGGCTCATGACTTGTTTAACACGTTCATTTAAACGAGTCAAACATGTTGTAACCAGGTTATAATTAAGTTGTAAACGTGTTAAATGGCTGACGGGCTGTAATAATTGGGTTATCCATTTAACGATTAGCAAGTTGACCTGTTTAATTAAACGGGTCACAATGTGTTCAATACATGTATCTAAAATGTCAAACATGTTGTAAATAGGTTATAATCAAGCTGTAAATATGTTAGTGGGTCGACCTGTTTAATTAAACGGGCTAAACATGTCAACCTGAACAAGACTTGTTTATGAGACGGGTTAGACACAACACAAACTTAATTATTTTTGTTGCTAGTTAGGAATTGCTACCCTAAATTGATATAAAACCCTCAATTACTTCATTAAAATCAAAGGTAAGTTGAATTGTTCTGCTAGATAACCAGTTTTGTTGCTTCTACTATGAAATTGATTATTTGATCCTAAACAATTAAAACCTTAAAAACCGAATATATAATATATTCCAAACAATATACCTTAGCAAAAGAATTTATTCCTTAATTTTTAAAACTTTTGCAGGTTTTCTGTCTAGAACATCGTAGTTATACCACACATAGATGCCCAAAAGCTAACAAAAACGACCGAACTGTAGTCATATGCCCACTATGCGCAAAAGGGGTTCATCTAATCCCCAACCAAGACCCAAACATAACATGGGAATCTCACGTTAACACAGATTGCGACCCATCGAATTACGAAAAAGTCACCAAGAAAAAGAAATGTCCTGTTCGTGGTTGTAGAGAAATCCTAACATTTTCCAACACGATCAAGTGTCGTGATTGCACCATTGACCATTGCCTTAAACACCGGTTAGGACTCGACCATGATTGCCCTGGACCAAAAAAACCTGAACCCACTTTCTCATTTTGGGGATTTTCGAGTCTCACAAAACAAGACCAACCGGCACCACGGACCAGTTCGGCTAATGCACCCTCGTCGTCATCATCAAGCTGGACTACAAGTTTGCTCAATGCGGTTTCGTCTCTTATTATTAGTGATGATAAGAGTGGTCAGAATGGCGGTTCAGGTAGCCGTGGTGGTGGTTCGGGTGGTCAAGTGGAGGAGTGTCCGATTTGTAATATGAAGTTTTCTAAGGTTTCGGGGTTGATTGATCATGTTCAGATGGTTCATGAAAAGAAGGGTGTGATGAAGGTGACAGTTGATGTGTGTCCAAAATGTAGCAAAGGGTTTAAGGATCCGGTAGCTTTGGTGGAACATGTTGAAAAAGAACATAGAGGTGTGTCTAAAGCTTAAAAAGATGTATTGATTTGTCCCCTCTTGTTTGTTATAATTCTTTTCCAATTTATTGTTGTCGAATTGGGTTGTAAATGTTACATGGATTTTGATATTGAATCTCAACACATTGTTTTGTAAATCCAATTTTATTAACAAAATGTTTATATTGTTGGATTCGATTTACTTTGTTTTTATGTTTAGGGAGAGAGAGGTGAGAGGGTGAGGTAGGACATATAAGTGTACAGATGAATCGGATGAATCTGAAGTCTGAACGGGACTATCTTTGTGTTTGTTCGTTTTACTTTAACCAAACATATAAATGAAAATGAACACAAATGAATGTATTTTATTGCCCGTGTTCTATCATTAAAAGAAATGAATGTTTGTGTTCATTAGTGTTTGTTCGTTAATATTTTAACCGCACATATATGTGAAAATCATTAAAGAAGTATAAACGAAGAGAAAAGAGCACAGACTTGACAATTGGCGGATCGGGTACACATCAATAGCAACGAGTGTTTGGGCGTGATCTACGTTGATGTGGGAAAAAATCACACAAGTAGCATGGTAATGTAACCACCAATAAGAAAAGAGATATCAACATCAGTTGATTATTATAGCTGGTATCAAACCTATATATTATGAAAGTGACACATAATCATTCTACTAAAGCAATACTTATTGTCACGCTAAAGATGATCAAGAGGAGAACTTCCTTCCCGTGTGAGGCTACCGACATTTTTGTTTTACAGATTTAGTTTCTCAAGAAAGTCCTATGATACTCTTATTACTAGCTGAAGTATTGGCCCCTAAGCGTTAACATCCGAATCTTGCTTCTTAAGTAAACAAACACAAATTTGATGTATAAATCGAACGTCTTTAAAACAATATCAAATCAGAGTTTAAAACTTTAATGCTATAAGATGATTAAAAAACAAATTCAATACATGCTTAAGTTTTTTTTCTTTATATTCGACGAATTTTATACCGCCATGTCAATAAATTTATAAAAACGAATATGATATATAGTTTAAAAATTAAAATATATTTTATTAAATTTAGATATATTTTAATTTATTTTAATTCAATATCAACAATGATTATGTTGAATTTCATTATTATAGATAACAAACTCCAATTCTTCAAACCACTCACCATCCATGATATGATACTGATCAACCATTCAATATCCATATTTAATCCAGAAATGATATATAAATTAAAGAGTTAAATGTCATTTTAGTCCCTGTAGTTTGAGCCATTTTACTAGTTTAGTCCAAAGGTTTCATTTTTCGCATGTGGGTCCAAAGAGGTTTCATCGTTGCCATTTTAGTCCACTGGGTTAACTTCATCCATTTTTTCTGTTAATGAGAAGGACAATTCAGTCATTTTATATGTAATTCTGTTAACTATAAGGGCAATTTTGCCATACTTCTGGTTAACAGAAAAAGTAGATGAAGTTAACCTTGTGGACTAAAATGGCAACGGTGAAACATGTTTAGACTCATAGGCGAAAAATAAAACTTTTAAGCTAAACTAACAAAATAACCCAAACCACATAGACTAAAATGGCATTTAACTCTAAATTAAATCCATAAGGTTGAATCTATAGTTCAAATGCAATACTAAAATAAAGGGCTAAGATGCAAAACTTAGATTCGCATGCATGATGTGATTTTAATTTCTAACTTTGTGTTGTTTGTTACTCTAGCTAGTTTGATATAAAATTGCCGATGGAAAAAACTAGAATAATAAATCAAAAAACCATGCGAAATAAGGTTAATAAAGCTCAATGCATACAATATTCTTGTTTTTTTTATAATTATTAATAAAATAAATACTAATAACAATAAGCTGACGCTATCAACAAGCTCCACAATAAATAAAGAATTTACTTTGTTTTTTTTTTTTTTTTACTTTGACGCTATCAATAAGCTCTACAATACATTATTAGACAAAATAACTCGGTCTTTATATGTGTCACGACATACTCTTAAAAAACATCTAAAAGTGTTACGAACAATTTGAATTTTCATTGCAAACCTCTTATTTGAAGCTTCTTTATTTTCTCTTCTCTCTCGAGTGATGCCCTAATAAAAAGCAATAGTCAATATTTGGGTAAAAAAACGTAAAAAAATGGGCTTAATGAACCAATAAGAAGATCAATATAAGGGAGTGGGGGCGCTGCATGGTAGCACGTGGTGGTCGGTGACCACGCGTAGAACATCGCCGCCACCCGTGGCCACAATGAGTGATGAGGAAAACACATATTCTCCACCTGTTATGATGATGATGTTGAGAGTGGAGTGGTGAGTGATGGGCACCCCCACTAAAATTCATCACTAGTGATGGAATTTTGCTCGGGCGTTTGATGATTGGGTGTGGTGAGTGATGGTTAGTGGAGCACCCCCAACCCCTAAGTGGAAGTAGCAAAACTTGAGTATGAACCATGAAGAGTAAATCAATAGATATCAAAGGCACAGTCTAAGAATGTTTAGTGAAGCTAATAAAACACCATATTAACTGGTATTAGCAATAAGAAGAGGACCACAAACACTAACCACTATACCAATTAAATTGCAAGAACATGATCACAAACACTACCGCTCTACCCATTGATGTTGCCAAAGCAAGCAACGTCACATGAAATTAAAAAAAAAACATAGAATAACTAAAAATAAAATTTCACCAATAGCTGTAACATTGACTCAAAACTCAAATAAACTTGTATGATCTATGGTTAGTTTAATTACATCAACAACACAATATTAAAATTAAAAGATATTGAAATGCTAAAGTTATAGAACATTAAAATAGTCTAAGATATCCATCCGGAAAAGAAAACGTTAATTAAAAATATACATTGTTCATTTAATTTCAATCAACACTTAATGTTTCATATATTTTTCAATATATTAATAAGCTACAATCAAATATCTGGATTTTTGATATATCAGCTGGGCGTCTTTTCTAATAATTCATTTGATCTACTCCATTAACAAAAGCAAAACTTTTAAACACTTTGAAAGAAAAAAAGTATTGGATTCAAGTCCTAAGGAATAAAAAGAAATTTGTCTTTAAAAAAATTGATCTGATGGTAACGGCATTTAATTTGTTCCCATGGTTTGAGTTTTAGGATTTGGTCAATACGTATTGGCTTTACGTCTTCCACGTTCCAATTGGACATGCTCCAATCACGCTAGTCTATAAATTTTTAATAGTTTATAAAAAGACGTGTTTAAATCCAATACTAGTATTATTATTTTTTAAAAGTGAAAGATTAATATATGGTTTCTCTTTTTTATTTTAGAGAAAAGACTAGGGTCCTTAAAATTCAATTTAACAAAAAAAAAGATAGATGATAAATCATAGGTAAATATGAGGAAATTAAAAATAAATAAGTTATACGTCAAAATTTGAACCATCTCATTTAAGTTTCCCGGTTACTTTAATAAAGTGGATTTGTAAAAATAGTGATTAACGGATTGAATAATAAAATTGCTAATTTTATACAATAACATTTCAAATTGCTAGTTTTAAATCCTTATTGGTTATTTTAACGTATTTTATTATACATGGTCACAATATTGTTATTATTTTTTAGAGTTAAATGCTTGGTTGGTCCCTGTGGTTTGCAAATCTTGCAGACTTGGTCCCAGTGGTTCACTAATTACACACTTGGTCCCAGTAGTTTCAAATTTTGCACTCGGGTGGTCCTTACCACTAACCTTTGTTAGATTTCTTAGTTAAGTATATGCAAAATTACTATATTACCCTCGAATGTGAACCAAACCGGAAATCTGGACTGAACCGGGGTTCGCCGCCGCCGCCGTGAGCTGCGCCGCTGCAGCTCCCCTCTCTCTCATTGTCTCTCTCTCTCCTGCAGTCTCTCTCTCACCTGTATGCTGTTGTGGGTTGAATGTTCAAGAGGAGAGGTAGGTTGCAGGGTGGTGTCGCCGGAAGAACATGGGTGTCGGATCTGGCGACAGATCCGCCGGAAGAATAAGGGGGTAATGATAATGAGGGTTTGAATAAGCGGAAAAACCCGCTTTTTGACGGGGAGTTGGTTTTGAAGAAACAGACTGTGGAAGTGGATGTGTGTTTTGTAGATGCTCCAGTTTCGGTTGATTTTAATGTGTTTAATAACAGTAATAAGGGGGTGAAGAATAAGTTTAAGATATACCAAGCGAACGATTTGTTTGGACCGCAGGATTTTGTTGCAGGTGATATTGTGGGCGAAATGCTCGAACCGGTTTCCTGCTTGGCCTGCTGTTGTGATTGATCCTAAACATGAAGCTCCTGCTTCTGTACTGAACTTTTATTGTTGTTCAGGATTATGCATAGGTGAAGGGTGGAATGATTTTTCCATTTTTGCAGTATATGGAAAGGTTTGCAGCATACACACACCCGTGAGTATAAACACGCAGCCAGATCCCGCGAGAGAGAATCCGACACCCATGTTCTTCCGGCGACACCACCCTGCAACCTACCTCTCCTCTTGAACATTCAACCCACAACAGCATACAGGTGAGAGAGAGACTGCAGGAGAGAGAGAGAGAGACAGTGAGAGAGAGGGGAGCTGCAGCGGCGCAGCTCACGGTGGCGGCGGCGAACCCCGGTTCAGTCCAGATTTCCGGTTTGGTTCACATTCGAGGGTAATATAGTAATTTTGCATATACTTAACTGAGAAATCTAACAAAGGTTAGTGGTAAGGACCACCCGAGTGCAAAATTTGAAACTACTGGGACCAAGTGTGTAATTAGTGAACCACTGGGACCAAGTCTGCAAGATTTGCAAACCACAGGGACCAACCAATCATTTAACTCTATTTTTTATTTAGTTAATTTACATATCGTCAATGGTTCATTTTACTTTAATGTGTTTTATTATACATGGTCACAACATTATTATTATTATTATTTTATATTTAGTTAATTTACGTTTTTAATTCTTAACTTTTAAAGTTATCATACGACCCGAAACACCATACGTTTATACCTCTGAACTTTAATAGATATATATACAGAAATTTGATGATATATCTTTTTCTATAAATGATTTACACTTACAACCCTAACTTTAATAGAGTTATCATACGACAGTTGAAGCTTAATAAAAATATTTTTTAACATATATTTGTTCTTATCTTTTTTATAAGTTTAATTATTTTTATTTTAGTTATTATTTTTTTTTCACTTATTATAATTAAAGGCAACTTTTTAAATCTTGACATGTTTATTAATCGTATTGTTTGCTTATTTTTACCATCTTTTAGATTAAAATTGATATGGGTTATATTAACTCTTCAATATACCAGATAACAAATTTAAATAAATTTTTTGTTTATTAATCTTATTATGGTTAAAATAACTTTTAACTTTAGACATGTTTACATAACCATATTTATTGTTTATTTTTACCGTGATCTATAATATATTATCAATATATCCTTGTATCATGTAACAAGTACATCATCGCCCCCACCCTTCAATGATTCCGTCGCGAAATGTTGGGTCCAATACTAGTTTATCAAATAAGAGGCTTGGTTGTCAAAACACTCCAAAATGAAGTTTCATTTGTGGAAGTTTGGTGTTTAGTAATTCACAACCGAACCTTGGGAATTTATCTTATTAAACACCTTCTCTAATGTCATGTTATAACTCTTAATATTGCGATCATCAACCATTTTACAAGTACAGCTAGTTCATTGACAAAAGTGCATATAACAAAGATTAAAGTTGCCAGTTTATCAAAATCGATGATAGTGTATGTTTTTTTAATTAATAAAGTGAAACCAACATTTGTGTTAAATCAAAGACGCTGAAACCCAACCCCAAACCCATATTTCAGACTCTAAGTCGTTACACAACTTCGTGCGACTATTTTATTAATAAGAACTTTAAGAGAACTGATTACAATAGTACAGAGTATTTACAATACTTCACTATCTTGCTAAACAAGAGTCGAAATCAACTCAAACACTTAGGGTGGAAGGGACACTTCTCAAATGGAGAGTGGTAAACTTTTTTTTTACCCAATAATATCATGCCATGTCAAGTCACCACTCCATTCCCATTTTGCACTCAATCACTAGGGTGATCAAACACTTGGGGTGTTTGATTTTTTTAATATTTTTTTTCTAGAAACATATTTTTTATACATGCATTAAAAATAAATAAAACATATATTAAACACTTAAAAGTAAATAAAACATATATTAAACAAATTAAAACCATACAGCCTAAACTTTAGAAAGAACAAGGCCAATTATATTTTTTTGCGATCTCGTTTCCGCGCTAGAATAAATGGCAACATCTCGGGTGAAACATGGTTGTGTGGCTTAGTAAACGTCTCCAAATCCCGATCGTACATAAGTTGTTTCACCGCCTCGCGTTGTTCTGCCACTAACGCTATGGTGTCTTCCTCACTTTCTTTTTTATATTCGACAACTCCAACGCCCGTGCTTGTTTTGCTTCTTTCATAAGGGTGTATTGTGAGAGCTTCTCGGTCAAAGCCGCTTCCGCGCTATCGGATGGTGTTCTTGCGGCTTTTTTATCTTTCTTTCGTAATCTTGTTGGTGAGAGGTCTACGTTTATGTCGGGTATATCGCTTGTGAACTCAGTTCCCGGTGTACCCGCATTATAGTACCCGAATCCGACAACTTTCTTTTTTGGCCCGAACTACCACTTTCTTCACCCAACAATGGTACCGGGGCCCATTTGTCATGTTTACTAACAACCTCCCACGCCTCAACATGTTGAAAACCACTCGGATATTTTGATTGGTAATCTTTTAAAGCCCTATTCATGACATCGAGGTCGCCACACCCACTACAACGAATACGATCCTACATATATAACAAATATGAAGTTAAATGTTAAAAGCAAAACAATGTTACAGAAAATATTTTAAAATGTTAAAATAAAAATTACCGCTTGTTGCCAAAAGCCGTCGAAGTAGTTTATCTTAGTCAACATAGGGAGCCATTTTGAACGTACTTGATGGATGGTTCGTGTACTTCCGCCGACCGTAACGTTGTAATGCTCGAGGACTTTCTTCCAAAAACTATCCGATTTTTGTTGGTTGCCTTTTTTCTTGTTTACCGAACAATGAACCCATGCCTTGGCTAAGGCCTCTTCTTGTTTTTTTCGTCCAACTTTGACGCTCCGCCTTGCCTGCCTTTTCTTTCGGCTCACTAGCTTCACCGCTATCTTCAGCCTCAACAACATATTCTTCTACATCGGCAATATTTTCTTGCGTTTCGGGGACAACCTCTACATCTTTGTCTTCATTGTCATCGTAGATCGGAAGTCTGCGAACTTTGTTACGGGCGGTCATTTTACTAGAGGTTTATAATCTACCCTTGTGTGATTCGGCATTCTCTCTTGGTGATTGAATTGGCGGTGTCCTAAATGCAAATGGATCGAATGAGTTTTGCGCTTCCATGGAGTATTCGTACATGCCGGGAGCGACCATCGTTGGACCATGTGGGTGTGAAAATACTTGTGGCGTAAAATTAGGTTGGTGTTGGGTGTTATAAAAAGTCGGTTGTGGAGCTTGAGGGTAAAAATATTGAGATTGAGAGTATGGGGTTTGAACCGGGGCACTCGGACAGCTAGAACCGCCACGTCTCGTTTGCAACATACGTCCACTTGAGTTTGAACCCAAGCCTCGACTAACGGAACCTTTTTTCTTGGGATCACCTTTGTTTTGTTTATCCATATTGTTGGATGTAGTAAAAAGTGGTGTGTGAAAAATTATATATGTAATAAAAAAGTGGTGTGTGAAAAATTATATATGTAATAAAAAGTGTGTATAAACGGTCAAACACACTCAAACGGTCGAATATTCACAACGGTCAAATAATCAACGTTCAAGTATTCTCGGTGACTACTAACCGAAATGGTGACTCACCGAAACATGGGAAGGGGGTGGCGGCGGTGTCACCGCTCGATGAACACACTCAAACACCTCACTTCCCGAATACACCCCGACAACCCTTAAAACATCTGGAGATAAACAATAAATAAACTCTATTCTAATATAACTTCGGATCTTGCTCATATTCTCATCTTTTTCACACTGAGAATCTACATCTATATTAAAGCCGATAAACTTTAAAAATTAATGGATACGTAGAGTTTTATCGTTCCAAAAAATATACCATATCTTACATTTCAAAACTTTATTACTATACTTTTCAAAGTTTCACAACGTTCTAAAATTTTAAATTTAAAGTCGTCCCAAACATTTTCTTGAAAACATGTTAAGAGGGAGAAATCTTGAAAGTGAAAAGCAAACAAATTTTTTTTTTCGAAAAAAACCCGGTCTAGCTGGCCGGCCGGTCACAAAACCAAAAATAACGGAAAATATTTCCAAAATACATGATATCATTAACGGCTAACGTAATGTGCCTCTACACATTCAAATTGGGTCCCACAGAAACAGCGTTATTAGCGGTAACATGATTACAATTCAACAAAACTCAAAACTCATTTGCTTATACCAATTATTATTATTATTATTATTATTATTAGGTAATTAAAATTACAATTACAATTTAATAAATATATAATAATAATAATAAGTTGGGTGACCGGCGGACATGTAACAAATCATATATACAGAAGAGGAACATAAGCGAAAAGAGAGAGAAAACAGATTGAATTTGGGGCAAAATCTGGAGGTTCCATAAGTTTGTTCAACAATTTTCACGTGATCACAACCCTCCCAGCCTTCCAGCCTCAATGCTCTTACAGGCATCGACTTGAAGGTAAATTATGATTGTTTGTTGGAGAATTGTGTCACCTGTTTGATTAAATCTGTTTGCAATTTGATTTTTGTTGGTTTTGGGTTGAATTGAAATGGGTTTTGCGTTTTGGGTTTTCATGCACACCACTGTTTGATGAAATGTTTGATCCAGATTGGATGATTTTGTGGGGTTTTTGAGGTGGATTTTATGCACACACCTGTTTGATGAAATGTTTGATCCCGTTGATGATTTGGTGGGGTTTTTGAGGTGGGTATTTATCCAGATTGGATGGTGTGATGGGGTTTTGAGGTTGATATTTATGCATACCATCTGTTTGATGATATGTTTGAACCAGATTTGATGATGTGGTGGGGTTTTTGAGGTGGGATTGATGTTGAATTCTTGTGTTTTTTGTTGTAGGCTGGTCGGATAATTGTTGAAGTGCCCGGGTTTTTGGAATTTGGTAGCTTTTCTTTCCCTTCTCTGTTATTAAAATGGTTGCATTTAAGAAGGGAAGAAAGCTCGAAGAACAGTTTTGAAGAAAGTGGGGAGATATTTATTGAATTATTATCATTATTGTCGTTGTTGTTATAACTTAGTGTCATTCTGTATAAATTGTTGTACAAAATGAATGCTGTTTCTGGGCTAGTGTCAAGGCAAGTTTTGCCAGTTTGTGGTGGCCTTTGTTTCTTCTGCCCAGCGTTGGCCACAAGGTCTAGACAGCCTGTGAAGCGGTACAAGAAGCTGATCTCAGATATTTTCCCGAAACATCCGGTTAGTTTCTTAAATATTTTTTTATAATTTCTGAATACTTTACATGATAGTAATAAGAAAAAAAGACACTATTATTAGTTAAGTTTACATGTTAGGTACATTACTAGACGACTTTTAATTTTTTATTTGTGATATGAAAAAGGGTGAAGAACCAAATGATAGGAAGATTGCAAAGCTTTGCGAATATGCTGGGAGAAATCCTTTACGTGTTCCAAAGGTACATTTTGTGTTTCTAATGTAATTGATGTCATTTATATCATATTATTAATTAGTTTATCTTAATCTTACCTCCAGATCACAAGTACTCTTGAGCATCGTTTTTATAAGGAATTAAGAAATGAGAATTTTCAGGCTGCAAAAATCGTTATGTTAATTTACAGAAAGTTGTTGATTTCGTGCAAAGACCAAATGTGAGTTCATTGATGCATACTTCATTAATATGTATTATTTTGGACATTTATCATTATTAATAGACATTAATTTGTCTCGTTGGCAGGCCGTTATTTGCAAATAGTTTGCTAAGTATCATGCAAACGCTGCTGGATGAAACACGACATGATGAAATGTTAATTATAGGATGCCAAACACTCTTTGATTTTATAAATTGTCAGGTTGGTGTTAGAACATGTTCTTAGTAAAGACAGTAATTTCAACCTATTATACGGAAACAGGTCAATTCAGGTTGTATTACATTAGTAACGGGTCAAATTCAGAGAATTAGCTAGAAGTAAAACATGTCAGATGGGTTGAACCTGAACGGGTCAAAGTTGCCTCACGAGAGTTGAAATGCGTACAATGTCCTAAATCTTTTAATTATAAAAGAACTAGCTTATTTAATTTTTATCGAGTTTTTGTTATTATATCTAATCAAATAGTAATTACAATATACGCAAAATATACCTATTTTGACCCGTTACCCAGCCTGCCTGTTTGCCGTTTCTATTTTTTAAATAATTGTCTTGACTTTCAAAACCGTATTTTTCAGAAAGATGGAACTCATATGTTTAATTTAGAAGGATTTATTCCAAAACTTTGTCAATTAGCTCAAGAAGTCGGTGAAGATGAGAGAGTTGCGCCACTTCGTTCAGCTGGTTTGCAAGCTCTTTCTTCAATGGTATTTTTATTGTTGTGTAAACTAACCTTTTTGTCGTATATATGAATTTTGTATACGTTGTCTTTTTAATATTTGATGTTATTTTTTTTTATATAATAGGTGTGGTTCATGGGTAGATATTCCCATATATCAGCTGAGTTTGACAATGTAAGCATATATTATAATTTGTATGTAGGAAAATAACTCTAACAATTATATTAATTTATTCGTCTTTTTTTTTCCATTACATAGATTGTTTCAGTGGTTTTGGAAAATTATGGATCTCTGATCAACGAGTCTGAAAACCCTAATGAAAATCGATGGGTCCAAGAAGTACTGAAAAACGAGCATCATGTCTCGCCATCAGAGGCTTTGATGAAGGTTCCTTCTTGGAGTACAATTGTAAATGAGAAAGGCGAATTAAATGTGTCGGCGTAAGTTACATTTCCAAAATCTTCAAATTCTTATTTTATCGTTATTGTTTAGTCATATTCAGTTTCACAGTAACTGTTTTAACTTATCATCTTTTTTCATCCAAACACTCAAAAGTGCTTGCTTATCCACTTTTAAAAAATGCAATAAACGAATAAACTATTTTAATATAAAAACCCAAATTTCCCTAACTTTTGTTTTGAGTAAAATGCCATTTTCGTTCCTGAGGTTTGGCCAATTTTGCAACTTTTGTTCAAAGGTTTGTTTTTCCACATCTGGATCTTAAAGGTTTGGAATCTTGCCATTTTCATCCGGCTCGTTAACTCCATTCATTTTTCTCCGTTAAGTCAGGGGCATTCCCAATCTTTTTTGTTAACTTAAATGGGTATTTCCGTCTTTTTGAATACTTGTACATTATGCTAAATGCTTGTACATAGAGTGAAAAAGGCTGAATAGCCCTTTAAGTTAACAAAAAAGACGAAAATACCCTTGACATAACGGAGAGAAATGGATGGAGTTAAGGAGCCGGATGAAAATGACATTTTAATCAGGGATGAATATGGCATTTTACTCTTTTGTTTTTCTCAAATTTCATAATTAATGTAACTTTGATTATATTATCTCTAAGTTTCTTGCAGTAGTCAAAATTTAGCACTCAAACTTCTAATTATCTTACTATTATTACTTTAAATAGTGGAAACACGTCAACACACTATTTTCTGCACTTAGTTTCCCTTGTATACAGTATACATAAATTGTTTTCGTTTTTGTAGGGTTGATGCTAAAAACCCAAACTTTTGGTCGCGTGTGTGCCTTCATAATATGGCTAATCTGGGCAAGGAAGCTACAACCATGCGGCGTGTTCTCGAATCGTTATTCCGTTATTTTGATTCCGAAAATTTATGGCCGTTTCCTCAAGGAGTTGCCTACCCTGTTCTTGAAGACATGCAGATTATAATGGATGAATCCGGACACAATACACATTTTCTTCTTTCAATATTAGTAAAGCATCTCGATCACAAAAACGTCCTTAAAAAACCCGACATGCAAGTCGACATTATAGAAGTTACCACCTCACTCGCACACGAAACGAAAAAAGAAGCTTCGGTTGCAATAGTTGGAGCAATTGCTGACATCATCCGACATCTTAGAAAAAGCGTACACTTGGCACTAGATGATGCTGACCTCGGGGCTGATGTCATCAAGTGGAATAATAAGTTTCATGAAGTTGTTGATGAATGCCTTGTGGAGTTATCCTCTAAGGTCTCCTTCATTTTCCTTATTGTACACCAGATTTTTTTTTATTTTACTACAGAAATGTTCTGAGTCAAACTTGGTCAAACAGGTTGGTGATGCGAGTCCAATATTTGACATTATGGCTGGAATGATGGAGAATCTTTCAAGTATTACCGTTATAGCAAGGATTACAGTTGCTGCTGTTTACCGTACTGCTCAAATTGTAGCTTCATTGCCTAATATGGCTTACAACAATAAGGCAAGTATACATACATATATGTAATTATATATAGAGGAGTAAAATGCCAATTTAGTCCCTAAGGTTTGGTCAGTTGTGCGACTTTTGTCCAAAGGTTTGTTTTCCGTATCTAGATCCAAAAGGTTTGAAATCTCGTCATTTTCCTCCGGCTTGTTAACTCCATCCATTTTTCTCCGTTAAGTCAAAGGTATTTTCGTCCTTTTGATAACTTAAAGGGCAGTTTGGTCTTTTGCACTGTATGTAAAAAGACCGAATTGCCCTTTAAGTTAACAAAAAAGACGAAGACTTAATGGAGAAAAATGGATGGAGTTAACGAGCCGGATAAAAATGGCAAGATTTCAAATCTTTAGGATTCAGATACGGAAAGACAAACCTTTGGATGAAAGTCGCAAAACTGGCCAAACCTCAGGGTCGAAAATGACATTTTTCTCTATATGTATTATATATAAAGTTACAAATTGTGCCGTTGAAGTTATTATATATGGTTTTTTTGGTTAGGCATTTCCAGAAGCATTATTTCATCAATTACTTCCTGCAATGGTGCATCAAGATCATGAAACACGAGTTGGATCACATAGAATATTTTCTGTTGTTCTTGTGCCATCTTCTGTTTGCCCTCGATCTTCAAGCCTTGTGCCAGCTGGCGCTGATCCCAATAAAGCGATGGTTCCACGGTCACTATCAAGAACTGTTTCCGTGTTTTCTTCTTCAGCTGCCCTTTTTGGGAAAATGAAAAAAGGCGGGCCTTTAAAGACCAATAATGTTAGTAAGCAAAAATCAAATAATAACAATGGAGCAATTAACAGAATGAAGTCGAGTTATAGCCGAACTTATTCAATAAAAATCGATGCAAATACTGCAAGTAACCTTACCAAAGATGGGGTAGGTTTTTTTGGCACTCTTTATTAGTAATACATATGGTCTCTCTCTCTCTCTATATATATATATGTATTTTAATTTATTTTGTATTTTAAACCTTAGGAGGCAGTTACCCTTCGGCTCAGTTCTCACCAGATATCACTCCTGTTGTCTTCAATTTGGGCACAATCCATTTCACCTGAAAACACACTTGAAAATTATGAAGCGATTGCTCACACTTACAGCCTCGTGTTGTTATTCTCTCGAGCAAAGGTAACGTCTACTTCTAAAGTTAAAAGAAAACGTGTCGAATGGCTTCAATCGGTCGATTATGAAACATAAGTTATTTACTAAGCAGTTAATGCGGTAAAAAACCAGATATCGGTCAAGGACTGATATTTGAGATATAGGATATCGCAGTGGGACATCGGTAATTTTAACATCAACAATTCAGTATACTCTCCTACCATTAACAAATTAACCTTTTGCAACTTGCAAAACACTAACAATTGTAGCTAGTAGGAACTCATTAACACTTAAAACACTAACATTTAACACTAACTATTAACAATTAAGACTTAAAACACTAATAGCAACAATAAGAAGAAAGACGAATGGTAGAACTAAGAAGAAAGGTACTGATATCGGGAAAATTGGTGATATATCGGTCCAAATATCGCCGATAATTACGGTAACGATATTCTGACCGACATTTGACACCGAAATTTTACATGGGGACCGATAACCGGTGATATATCACCGATATTAACTGCATAGTTCTTGTTATCGAATCAGTAAAGTTATGGAAGTTGTGCAGAATTCGGGTCGTGAGGCGTTAGTTCGAAGTTTCCAGCTGGCATTTTCATTGCTTGATATTGCTCTTGCTGAAGGAGGTATGCCTGAAAACCATTATTATTATTAAACAAATAGCTCTAGATATGAATCTTGTTATTATTAATATCGTTATTATTATGGCAGGAGCGTTGCCACCTCACGTAGGAGGTCTCTTTACACGTTGGCAACCACTATGATTATTGTTTCGGGAAAAGCGTTTAGTATTGTTCCTCTTGTTCCAGTTGCAAAGGCAACACTTGCTAATAAGATGGTAATTTGATTATTATATTCACTATTTATGTTGGTGTTAATATTATAATGAGTAAAATGCCATTTTTGCCCCTGAGGTTTGGCCAGTTTTGCGACTTTCATCCAAAAGTTTGTTTTTTCGCATCTGGGTCCATAAGGTTTAAAATCTTGCCATTTTCATCCGGTTCGTTAACTCTATCCATTTTCTCCGTTAAGTCGGGAGTATTTCTGTCTTTTTTGTTAATTTAAAGGGCAATTTGCTCTTTTCCAGGGGTATTCGGTCCTTTTACATAAAGTGAAAAAGACCGATTTGCCCTTAAGTTAACCCAAAAACGGAAAGACCCCTGACTTAACGGAGAAAAATGGATGGAGTTAACGAGCCGAATGAAAATGGCAAGATTTCAAAACTTTTGGATCCGGATGCGGAAAAACAAACCTTTGGACGGAAGTCGCAAAACTGGCTAAACTTCAGGGACGAAAATGGCATTTTACTCTGTTTAATAACTTTTCTTTCTAGTTAGTTGTAAAAAATATGTTATTTTGTTATATGGTACCAGGTAGATCCATACTTGAGCTTGATTGAAGATTGTAAGCTGACTGTGGGGCCCGGATCGGGTAACATTAGTTTCGGGTCAAAGGAAGATGATAAATCTGCTCTAAAATTGCTATCGGAAGTAAAGTTTTCAGAGGAACAATCAATGGAATCATTGGCTTCTACAATCGTGAAGCATTTAAAATCAGTTTCCGAGGTAAAAAGGGTCCTGCTGGGTGTCTGTAACGGATCAATGTCTTATCGGGCCAAAATGGTTAACTTTGGGCCTGATCTAAACGGGTTTGGTTGGGGATGACCGGAAACACTTAATGTCCAAATTTTGTTTTGAGTAATTAGTATTAAATATAATTGCAGAAATAACATTAATTCTGTAATACTAATAATACAAGATGTCAAGATCTTGAAAATAAATATATATGACTTTAAGAGGTTTTATGCATTAAAAATATACCTTGGGTGCCGTTAGACACATTTCCTTTTAATCTATTTTTTCTATCATTTGGAGATAAAACATAACCCAAATCGACTATTTCATAATTAATGGGTCGATTTCTTTTGGTACAAGCCGGGTCAGTAAGGGTTGATTCAATTTGCAAAATATTTTGTTTTTTTTTATAAATAGGTAGTGTCAAATATTATTTACAGTTTTTGTTTATGTCATAATCTAAAAAAACATTTGTTGGTCAATCTTGTGCAGACGTCAAAACATTATTTTTTTTGTACAAGCCGGGTCAGAAAGGTTTGATTTGAAACGCTTTTTGTCAAAATATATTCTTTTTTATAAATAGACAGAGTCAAATACTATTACAAAAAAAAAATATTATGTCATCATCTAAATATATCAACTCTTTCGGTGACTTCCAACGCGGTTGACCCATTTTCTTTTAAGTTATGTTTTTATGTTCTACCTAGTTCAATCCATTACCGAATCAACTCATTTTAAATATTTGAAAGTAACAATAAAAAAATATTATCTGTGCAGTCTGAAATATCGAGCATTAAGGAGCAATTACTAAATAGATTTGTGCCTGATGACGATGTGTGTCCTATTGGCTCCCCATGTGCAAATCCACCACAAAAGAATTCAGAACATCGTAAATCTATGGAGGAGGAGGAGGAGGTAAATAACAACTTTCAAAAATCATCATTAGAGGTGACAGATTAAGCACGTTGGCCCAAAGCTTGGTTTAAAAAAGCGTGAGGCGCTCCAAAGCGTTTTGGTTCCAAAAGCTTTAAGTGAAGCTTTAAGCGCGAAGCGAGAGTTTCACGTGTACGAAGCGCTCAAAATTAAAAAAAAAACTTGTACACATCAATATGACATGATTAAAAAACACACTTAACACATAAAAAAGATAGTTAAAACATAAATTAAAGTCAAAACACACTTAAAACTAGGGATGAGCATGATACCGATACCGTACCGATCCCGAAAATACTGATACCGAATTCCGTCAAAACTGGATACCGATACCGAAATATTTGGTACGGTACGGTGCCGGTATATGAAGGTGAAATTCGGCATTTTACCGCTACCGTACCAATCCCGAAAATACCGATATAGAAAATGCCAAAAAGTGGATACCGAATTCGGTACCGAAAAAATTCGGTACGGTATTTTCGGGTTCGGTATCGGTACGGTATCGGTATATCGGTATTTACCAAATGCTCATCCCTACTTAAAACATAAACATAAAACTAGTCTTTAATCTAATCATCATAATCAAGTACGTATTCTTCTCCATCAACATCAGTTAATCCAATATCTTCTTCAAGCTCATCTTCATCATATAGAGATTGTTTTCCCTTGATGTACTAGTACCGTTGCCTCTTCGTCTAGTATGAAGAATCGATGGAGAAGAGGGAGGGAGCGGCTGAAGATGTTTACTAACGTTCTTTTCTTTTAGGGTAAAGAAGTATCGGGCCTCAATTAAACCCTATTAGTGACTATTGGGCCCAAATAAAAAACCCAAATCTGACGTGATTGGGCTGCTTCAAACCAATGGCGCTTCGGGCTTAAAGCGCGCTTCAAAACGCTTCACGTGATTTCTTGCCTCAGAGCAAAAAAAGCGACACCCCTAGTGCTTCATCGCCTCACGCTTTAAGCTCGCTTTTTTAAACCAAGGCCCAAAGTATCACCTCTAATCAAGATTATATCGAAACGGACTATATAAAATTTTTCTTTCTTTTTTGTGTAGGATGCTCCACTTTTTATGGATGATGATTTTCATGGAGATCCATTTGAAAGTACAAATCGGCTTTCACTGGCAACGACTGAGACTAATGATCTCTTGAGTGTTAATCAACTTTTGGATTCAGTAAGTTTTTTTGGGCATTTTATTATGTCATTTATCCAACATAGTTGAGAAGAATGTACATGAAAAATTGTTAAAAATATTAGTTAATAACAAGGATAATTTGATAGAAACCATATATTGTGAACAGGTTTTGGAGTCTGCACAACATGTCGGAAGAATGTCTATAAGTGTTGCACCTGAGATGTCTTATAAAGAAATGACCAATCAATGTGAAGCTAATGGAAGGAGGATGAAAATGACGAATTTAATGAGTATACAAAGGCCCGCAAGCCGCAATGATGGCGAAATAAACATGCACAAAAATGACACAAGCTTCCAATCGGTATACTTTTCTTTTAGCACATTATTGGCATAAAAATACGTATATTCATTGTGTCGCGTTCATGTTGGCCGATTCATTTAACCCGATATAATAACTAATTGTTTCAAGATTATGGGCCCTAAACCGGACATGGATAGTAACTCGTTTATCCTAATGGGTTGACATGCCGGATTTCTAGGTTTAATATTTAACTTCAAAATTACAAATATGACCCCGACCCTAACACCATTTACTTTTTTTGGGTTCGTGTCTTGTTTTCGTGCATATCCTTGGTTTAAAAGGCACTCATGATCATGCATCGAGGTACAAAAAGGCATGTGCCATGCAGTTCTTGGTCAAAATTAGGGTCTTAAGTAGGTTTATACGTAAAAACAACCAAAGGGGTGAAGAAACTATAAAAAGTTTACTTGATAAATAGGTTGATATGTAAAAGAGATGAAACACACGCCTTGGCTTTTTGGACCAAAACTCTTTAGAGCATGTTATATATATAAGCCTATAGGGTTATGATCATGTGAGAAGCACTAGGGTAATTGAGAAACACGAAAGCATTCTAGACCACACATTTTTCCTAAGCAAAAATGCAACTCTTTTTTAATTATAGACATGTGTATATTGTCAATTTTAATTATACATTTGTGTTTAATAATATACACATGTATAATATAAAAATTGACAATATAAACATGTGTACAATTCCATAAAGAAAATACCTTAAAAAGGTGCATTTAGTAGTAAAAAATAATTGGCTTAGAGAAAATGTGTGGTCAAGAATGCTTCTCACATTTCTCAATTAGCATGTATATCTCTTAGGATTCCTAACCTATATTATAGGCTTCGTTTTGACCGAGGTTCTCTAAGTTCTCTCAACTCGTAGGAGTTTTTATTTTACCCTAACCCTTATATATTATAATATATATATGTGTGTGTGTGTGTGTGTGTAGGGGAGGGATAGAAAGAAAACCCACATGAGTTAAGAAAACCTTATGTAACATTTTTTTTTGTAAAAAAATTAGGGGATGTAAACTACATGTTATCAAACATTTTGTAACAAAAAAAAGCGCCGAGTGGATTTTTCTATTAAAAATTTAAAATTCAGTGTTTTAGCATATATATATATATATAAAACTGAATTTTTAAATTTTTTTTTTAAAAAGTCCCTTCTGGCGCTTTTTGTTTTTTCTTTTTTGTTACAAAACGTTCAATAACATGTAACCTACATTCCCTAACTTTTTTCCAAAAAAAATTGTTACATAAGGTTTTCTTGAGTTTTTTTTTTAACTTAAGTGGGTTTTCTCTCTATAATTCCCCTATGTATATATATGTTCAATAACAGGTAACCTACATTCCCCAATTATTTTACAAAAAAAAATTGTACATAAGGTTTTCTTGAGTTTTTTTTTTAACTTAAGTGGGTTTTCTCTCTATAATTCCCCTATATATATATATATATATTATATATATATATATTTGTACAATAGGACTTAACAGTATGCGACTGGTTTTTCAACGTGCTACTTTATTTTTTAATATGCGATTTGTGATGGAAAAATCAACATGCGAAATTCTTTATATACCAACATGCGATTTCATCATATTTACCAACATGCTTTTTTATAACATGTGATTTCAAAATCGTGTACGATAAGGCCTAGGTTTCTTCATAGTTCCTACATAGGGAGCATTCAACACATAATTGGTTTTTAAGTAGAGAACTCTGAGAATCACATAAGTATATGTTCATATTTTATTAATATTCTGGCATTTGACAATCTTTATTTTTATATTTTATTCATCTGTTTTCAGCAAGCTGGCCATCCTTTTTTGGAACAAAACGCACCTCCCGCTACGAATGGACCAGTTCGAACATCATGCGCAACAGAATATCAACACATACCCCAATCATTCAGGCTACCTGCATCGAGTCCATATGATAATTTCTTAAAAGCTGCTAGAAGTTAGTTAAACCAACCAATCTTTTGGAACCATAATATCACGCCCCCTTAAAATTTGCACAAAAGATATGGTTTTGAAGATCACTCGTCCCGAGACATTGTGCTTGCATGCTGCAATAATCAGAGATGGTGAATACTTATGTTTGTGATCGAATCGCGACTGCTTATTACAGTTCCTTCAACAAAATTCACTCATTTTAAAGTTGTTTGTGTTTTATGTATAGAACTGAGAGGCATGGAGATGGCGTAAAGGGCTGATCTTTAAGCATTATGAGAGTTTATTTTGTAATTAGAAAAGTGAACTGTAATTTGTTGAGGGGTTTAAGTATTCTTTTTCACCCTTGAGTTGAGGTGGATATAAACATTGTATTTGTAAATTGTTAGCTGTGAAATGGTAGTTTTATACAACAACAAAAGGTTATTTTTTGTTACATGTATTAGAGCCTTTTAGTTAAGAACTATTTAGATAAGTTGAGAATTGTGACAACAGTATTATCATCATCATCATCATCATCATTATTATTATTATTATTACAAATAAATCGTATTGGAGTGTTCATTAACATCAACAAAATTCAACATCATGCCCTGCCCACCCACCTCCTATCGTAACTACACGTCTATCGACTTTGCTTCCTCAGTTGCACTATGGTTGTTCTGCACAACCGCCGTCTCAAACTATAGATTTGGACCCTTAAGTAAACCCCAAGCCTCCTTTAGTTTGAAAGAGGGTGTTAAGATTATATATGTGCATTGTATTTGGATTATGTAGTTTGAATCTGTTGTCGGAAATGACTTTTAACATATACCATGTACTAGGAGTATTCGCCATAAAATCTTATCCATATTTTTATAATGTGGCTAAAGTACATATTAATTTTCCTATTTGAAAACCTTCAAAATCTCATTTCTCAACGTTTTGTAAAATAAATATTGTAACTTATTTAAAATACTTGAGTTATCATTTATCAATTAATATCTTGTTCAATAAACTAGAGAACTTAAGGGACTAAAAGTGAATACTTTGTTTGTGTGAAACTAGTGTTTAAACTCCTGCGTTGCGGGGTGTAGGTGATTAAACGGTGCTAGGTGGTAAGTAAACAACGATTAAAACCAAGAAATTTGTAAAACAAATTACGAATTTATACCGTCACGCGACGTCAAACATAGACAAAGACCAACGCGAACTTATGCCGTAAGCTAGCGTAAAACGTACACAAACTCAAATTTATAACAATAGAACTTTAACTTAAAGACAATAAAAACAAAACTTGTGGTACCGAGAACGAGACATAGAAATCTGAGAGACTAAAAATATAAACCACAATAAAAAAACTAAAAAGTATCACTACAAGACAATAACATAAAAAAAACTAAAGAAAAAAACCCATGCATCTGATTTTTGGGTGAAAAAGATTAAGATCAAAAGTGGTATTTTGGTGGTGAAGAAGAGACAGAGATAAAAAGAAAGTTGCATTTTAGTAATTTAATTTTAGACAAGGGGTTGTCATTTTACTGTAGAGAAGAACTACTCTAAATGTTATATAGTAATACTATGAATCCCATAAATATCGGGATATCTATCCCGTAACTTCGTTATAATTTATATATTATATATATATATATATACACGTCACCCTTGACCACTTGCACCTTTCCTAAGCCATCACTCTACACCACCGTTACCTAACACTGCCATCATGTCGGACCGCCACTCGGCCACCCTTGCCGGCAGGCTTGAAGTAAGTTAACAAAAAGAAGACCATGGAACAACCCTTGATATAACTATCTGCAACTTTATCGAAACATGGTGTTATGGTATTAGATCTAACATAACATCAACTTGTGATTTTCAAGCAGTTATTTCAAGGGTTGTTCATGAGAGAGACAATTTTACAAGGTTTGGCCTTCGGTCCACACACACATTACATGGTCAATGTTACAGGTCTAGGCCGTTACACACCCCTTTATATTAGTTTGTATTGCTTTAGTGTTTATAGGTACGTTAGCCCGTTTGACCTGTTTCTTTCTTACTTCGTTAGATGTATTTAACCGTTTCCGTTATTACTACAAAAACAAATGGGCTTCGTATATATCCAATTCTTCAGAGTTATGCAACATATACAAAACCCGAAATTTCCCAGAACTTCTATCAGACAAAACTCATCTAAAACATTTCAAAACCTTCTTACTTTTCACTTACTTTCCGTAATAATTTCTTGAAGCATTTCCACCACTTTCTTCATCTTCGGTCTCTTTGCTGGTGTAGTGTCCGTGCAGAGTAGAGCCACTTTTAAAGCCGAAAGCATTTCTTTTCTCCATGAAAACGACACTGTACTTAGCTTTGCGTCGAGTATTTGCTCTGGGGTTTCACCTCTTGTGGGTGCACCCTGGACCCACTTCACCAAATCTACACCTTCCCCGAATTCTTCGTCTACTGGGACCCGCGTTGTGAGAATTTCGAGTAAAACGACACCAAAACTGTACACGTTTCCTGGAGCTGTTACTTGCATCGTGTAGGCGTACTCTGTTTTCAAACAAAATGTTGTTAGGAACCAGACTCCTGACGTGATAATTGGTTCATATAGAGGTCATCATTTCGACCCATTTAGTTATGAACGTGTCAAATATATTTTATTTTTGACGAGGCCGAATAAAAAATTAGTTTAGGGTGAAAGTGTCAATTGGGTTGATCAAGTCAAACAGGTTGAAAGTTGTCCAAAACGCATCTATATATTTTTATATATAGATTATAGTAATGAAAACGTTTAAAATACAAAAGGCTCTTAACGTGCGACGGTATGCGACAACCAAAATAACGTGTGTAATCAGGGTTTAGTCCAACTCATGCGTAGTTATGCAAATAACGTGCGTAATTAGGGTTTAGCCCAACCCATGCATAATTATGCAAATAAGGTGTGTAATTATGCATTTATAACATGCGTAATCATGCAAAGTATTTTACTATTGTGCCACCGCCTTCAATTGAAGGCCTACATTAGATCAGATGTGCGGTTGAGATACTCGCGTACGCATCGCACGATAAGGTGGTCTTGTACGTTAACCGGCCCCTTATAGCAGTAACTTAAAATATTCTAATCATACTCGACAACCTAATTATATTAAAAAACAAATTCCTTTTTTTTAACAAACAGTCTTATGGGTCAACCCGACCCGTTTCACATGTGCCTAAAATCTAGCCCTTTTGACCCAAACCATTTTGACCAGTACTAGAAAATTACCCATTCCATTTGACCCGTTACCCAACCCACCAGCCCATCTTGCCACATGTACACAAGTAAAAAACACAGAAACCAGGCTTAAAATATACCTGGTGGAATGTAACCGAACGAGCCTGCAACAGCACTGATACTAGCAGTACCGCGTGACGGATCTAAAAGCTTTGAAATTTCAACTTCCCCGACCAATGGCCTAAAATTCGAATCGAGAAAAATATTCCCAGAAGAAATATCGAGATGAATGATAGCCAAATGATGCAAAAACGCCAGCCCTTCTGCAACACCAACAGCTATCGAAAGCCTAATGGGCCAATCGGGCTTGTACGCCTCTTCTTTACTAGACTCATGAAGAAACCGGGCCAACGACCCATTCGGTAAAAACTGGTGCAACAGAAGTGCCACGTCATCGTAAATGGCAAACCCGATTGGTCTGATTAGATTATCGTGACAAAGATTACTTAGCCTCTCGAGTTCTCGAATCATCTTGCTTTGTTGATGAAGTATCGTTTTGTCAACCGATTTTAACCGTTTGACCGATAAAGTCAAACCCGAAGGCATTTCAGCTTTGTAGATTGTACTAAACGTCCCACTACTGATTTTGTTCGAATCTTTTAACGTTGCTTTGACCACAGCATCAAAGTCAATAGCTTGTTTCAGATTCTCAACAAACACATTTCGAAGAATCACCAACGGTTTATTGTTATCTTCAATTTCTTCTTCTTCTTCTTTTCCAACGGTTTTCGTCACTTTCTCTTGTTTCTCTCTCATCATGAACAGAACAACAACTATTGCAACAGACAGGAATACTAATAAACCCGACCCGATAACCGCCAACACAGTTCTGTAAGAAACCTTGTGATGATACGACTCAGGCCCGTCTGAATTTCCACAAAACGAATTCAACGGGTACCCACAAAGACCCGTGTTCTTCTCAAAACTCGAATTTGGGCTCTTTTGAAATGGCGCAAATGTTGGTATCGGGCCTGTTAAATGATTATTTGCAAAGTTTACATCGATTAAACTTAACATACCCTTTAACGCTGAAGGAATATTACCCGTGAGTTGATTATTTGAAAGATCTAACGACACCAGCTTATCGAGTTTTCCTAAATCGGGTGGCAACTGTCCGTGAAGATGATTAAAACTCAAATTTAAAGCAATCTGCAAGTTCTTGATTCTACCGATTTCGGGTGGAATCTTTCCGATGAGACGATTACCACCGAGCTGCAGCTCCAGCAACTTCACACAGTTCCCGATTTCACTCGGGATTTCTCCGATCAACGAATTTTGACCCAATAACAAGTACTGTAATCGTGATGAATTACAGACGCTTTCGGGTATGCTTCCATTGAATCGATTGTTACTCAAATCGATCTTGTTAAGATTCTTGTTACCAAGAACCGAAGCTGGAATTTCACCGGAAAGATTGTTTCCCGAAACAATCAGTTCTTGCAGATTCATCATATCACCGAAAACCGGTGGTATGATCCCACTAAACCCATTCGAAGCCAAATTTAACAGCGTTAAATTCGAACATTGCGCAAATTCTTTCACAATCTCACCGGAAAGATTGTTGTTATCGGCTTCAAAATAAGTAAGACTACTAAGATTACCGATTTCTTTCGGTATATTCCCGGTTAAATCATTATCCCCAATTCGAATACTTGAAAGATCTTTACACTTTCCTACCGTGTCAGGTAACTCACCACTGAGTTTGTTCTGAGTCAAAACCAAGAACTGTAACTTCCCATTAGCAAACACACTCTTTGGGATTGATCCTTCAAGATAGTTTGAATGAAGGTTTAACAACAAAAGTTCCGAAAACCCCCCTAAGGTTTCGGGTATTTTACCGCTTAACTCGTTCTCATAAGCTGTAAAAACTCTAAGATTGGTCAAATTTCCCACCCAATTTGGTATACTTCCATTCAAATGATTAGTGTAAAGTTGTAAATCTTGCAACTTTACAAGCCCTTCAAGCTCATTGGGTATTGATCCTATGAGTAAGTTGTTTGAAAGGTTTAAAGATTTGAGGTTTTTAAGTTGACCCAATTCAACTGGAATTGACCCATCAAACTTGTTGTAAGATAGATCAAGAAACTCAAGATCAGATAAGTTACCAAAAGAGTGAGGGATTGATCCATGAAAAGTGTTGAATGACAAATCTAGCCATTTTAATGATTTTAATTCAGAGAGTAATGTGAGGTTACCTTGTAGACTTTGATGAGAAAGAACAAGTTTTTCAACAGATTGAGTTGGGCTACAAGTAATGTGAGGCCAAAAACAGTAGTTTGAGGTGTTCTTGAGCCCATTTTCATCCCACTCAAGTAACTTAAGCTCTTTACCAATGGCTACCAGAGTGAAAAGATCTTCATGATGACCATTACTGAGCTCTGAACTCACAGTTTCTTGACACCATGAGAGAAACCCAACTGTCAAAACCAAAACAACCCAAAATTTACCATTTTTTATAGCTTTCTTCCACACCCACAAAACAAAACCTATAAAAATCCAATCTTTTTTCCCTATTCTTGAGTTTCTTGAATTATGATGAAAGCCCACTACTTTTTCAGTGAATTTTCATGCAAATTATGCTTCAAAACACTAAAAAGATGCTAACTTTTCTCCACCCAGATGACCATTTTTCAAATTTTGGTCCAAACAAGCTTTAAAAATCAAGAAAATATTAGGGTTTTGCAAGATTTTGGATAAAAATTGAGGGGATGAAGTAAGAAGGGTTTATGATCAAAACCCAGAACCCAAAATGGGTATAGTATATCAGTGATGAAAAGAAATCGAATAAGGGTTTGAAGATTAAGGATAAAACATTGTGTGAAGAAGTTAATAAAAGACATAAATATTTGGGTACAAATGGATGTTTTAGACCATAGTATATGTATTCAACGACTTTACAGAAGGAAAGAGATGATAGGAGGAGGCCAAGACCATAAATGAGCAGTCACAAAGACAACAGTGTTTACGTTAATGTTGTCATATAATAATTATAGATAGATATAGGAAACTGTAAAATATTTAAATGCAATTTTTGAATTACTTTATCATTTGAATATGTGTTTTTTTATACTAACTAGCGTCGTATTTATTTGTGCGTTGCATAGAGACACGGTTGAAATTTATAACATATAGCACACTATGACAACGGATAAATAAATTTACAAAATTAATTAAAATGATATTTAAATGTGTTATGCTATTTGCTTCGTAACTCGGCTCTAAACATCAAAATAATAAGAAAAGTTACACAATATAGTAAATAAAAAGGCAAGAAAAGGTAAACGGAAAAGAAATAATAGAAACTCGGCCGGTTTCGGTACGCTCGTTAGAACAAAGAAAAAATAGCTAAAAAATATGTTTAAAAGAGTGACCTAATTAGGACACTTTTAAAAATTGGTTACTGTGACATTTTCTCGATTTTTAATTTAAAAGAGAGAGATTTATCATCCCATATGATGAGAAAACAAAGTTGTGTAAAAAAATGTTCATAAAACATATACTCTAATCCCACTTTAGTAAAAAAATAATAGAATGATGTTGGGGAAAATATGTTTCAAAAGGCCCCACAAGTAAACATGAATGCATCAGGATTCTTAACCAAACATGAACGCATTAGGAGTCTTTTAGTTGGGAAATTACAATGGATTGTGTAAAATGAAAAATACTATGTCAATTTAAATACTTATATTACTTATAAAAAAATATATATCTTTTTATCCCCTTGTCTTTCTAAACCTATGATGCTTTCTAACTTTATTTAGAGACATTTCTTTCTATAAAAAGATTCAAGATATTTTGCTAGATGAAAAACAAAATACCAATAACACACTTACACATGAATCTCAATTTTGCATACCATGTAAATTATTAATGTTTTCATCTAGAGATATGATGTAATAGTAAGAATGTTTTCATCACCTAACTTTAGTTTATATGTTTATATAAGATCATGTGTAATGGTCCATGGTTGGCCAAACTATAAGCTCACCAGACGGTGAAGACTCCCTCACCTTGGGTGGTTTGGGTTTTTTTATCTTCTCTCGTGATTGTGGAAACGAGCATGAAGAGAGGAGATTAGTAGGCTTTGTCCTCAACCACTTAAATGTTTTTCTTTATTTCTATCATGAAATTGAAAGATTAATGCTCTTTAAAATACAAGTATTGATGGTTAGTAAAGTTATGTTAATTTGTCGTTAAATAATATAACTTATTAATATAAAGTATGAATATTTGGAAAAAGAAAAGAATTCTTGTATGATCAAAATACTCCAAAACAAAAGTTGTTATCAGTCATTAGATGTAGATTACGTTGTCTAGGTCTCGGGTTTGATTTTTATAAGAGAGGTTTTTTATATTTATCGGTATCCTTATGAATTGATGTATAAGTATTATACCTAATAAAGATAGATCTGATCAAATGAGTCCATCTACAGATGATACAATAATATTCCAGTACTACGTTAGTGATCAAATTTAGTTTTTGAGAAAAAAGATTACGTTGTAAGTTTATTTACAAATTAGCCGGCAAAAAAGAGAAGTGGGACCACGTAGTGATGGTGTGGACTTCGAAGGGTGGCAAAAATCATCATCTATCCTTTACGGTTTCCCTTTTTCAAAGTCAAAAAGATGCAACGCCTCTGATTAATTTCACTCGCCTTCTTCTTTTTAATTTAATTATAATAATTATATATATATACATATATTAGGATCTTGCAAACTAATTAATTATGACGTTATAATACACACATTGTAACCTTTTGAAGTTATGGCTTCAAGTTCAAATCAAAACTACAATAGTGTTTCTCACTACATTCATGAATTGAACTTAACGTTTCATATTTTATTTTATTAAACTCGAACAGAACTCAATTAAATTCATTTTATATTTAAAACTTGAGCTTGATCTATTAGTAATTTTATATTATACAACTAGGTTAAGCCGATCTATGCTTTCACGATGCATGACTTCTTGTTGATTCATAATTAAGATGGGATGCAAAAAGAACAAAGTGATTTAAGGTGTTATTATGATGACTTGTTGCCGTATATGGAAATCGAAGAACGAGCAAGTCTTTGCGCACCACGCGGCTCTGGCGGCGAAAACTCTCTCGTAGCTTTGGATTAAGAATCGGTCTCCGATTAGATCAATCTCATGGAAAGATTGGTATAACTTTTTGTTGTACTATGTCTTGTTGTGTTTCTCTAGCATTTTGGTAGTTGTTTTAATGATAGTTGCCGTTCTAAAAAAACATAACTTTGATACTTGTCACCTATCATAATTATAAGTTTTAAAAGTCGATTAATAATATTAATTATGATTCATGGTACTGTTTATTTATGCTATTCTAGAATATAAAATTATTACATTTGCATAGCTTTTGTATGCAGCCTTTGCTTGAGAATGGTCTAATCATTAAACTTAAAAAAGCGAACGTTAATTGTGGCGGGAATCCAGGGTTTTGCTTAAAGGTATTTATCAACGTATAGTAATATTTTTAAAAATGTTATTGAAACATACTCATTTCGTTATAATAAACACTATAATCTAATATTATAACTTCCTGGATAAAAAAACAAACCTAGGTATATTTCCCTATATAAATAATATAAAAACGTTTTTAATATACATGTATATTATATTGACCAATCATGTTTGGTCTTTACAAAACTAGTGACTCATTGGTAAGATTCATAAATGAAATTTAGATGCATCATTTTCCATCTATTTAAGAATATATAAGTTCATTTAGGTTATATTTAGGGTGAACCGATATAAAAACAACAGTAAAAGACTAGTTAAAATGTAAACTAAAAACATTCAAAATATGTTTAAATTCATTAAATTAGTAAAAGTTAATAAAAGAGGGTTGATTGTATGAGTAAAAAGAAAGTATTGAGTTGATTTTAAGAGTGTTCTCGGCTATCTTATTCAGTTATTATATATAACTTTTGTGTATATATTTATAAAGATAAGCTCAAACTACCTTTGGCTAATCTTGTTTAATAATAATTTGATTTTATATCTATTTATAAAGATAATTTTTATATAGAACATAATACGTATTATTTAGTTATTTTTATCATAGTTATAAATGTAAAAACATTTGTTATTTTGTTATGTAATACATATTTATTATATTAAATGGAACTAGTTATATTTATATAGATGCCATGAACATTTAAGCTTGCGAGATTAGGCAAACGTGATATATGCATATTGGGATTTAGTTTGTGTATTAGGCTTCAATTTAGTCATTGGCTCGATTAAGTCTGTCTCAAACGAAGCTTTTAGAAGCCGATATTAAAGGCTTACTCGTTTACACCCCTAGTTGATTGGTAAGCAACCCGGTCTATTTAATTTAATTCAAATGTATCTCAAAGGCTATAACATACAAGCAAACTCACAAGTTTATGACCAATATTATAAATCTTGTAAACTAATATTGGAATTGTTTTGTGTGGAATAACTTGAAAGGAAAAAAGTAGTGGGAAAGAGGCATGTGCATGAGTAATAGGATGGTGGGGTGGGAGCCACAATTGGTGATGAGATGAAATGAAGAAAAGGAAAGCAAATTGAGGTTTGATGGAATCTCATTTGATGTAGATTGGGCACTCCCTTTACTAGACATGTATCATGACCCTTGTATCATGCATTGTCTCTCCCATTTGGGGCATTTTGGGCCACCACTCCTTTCCTACATGTATTCTTCATCTCTTTCTAGATTAAACTTTAGGAATATTTTTACTTTTTATTTGTATATGTATCTAATTAAACTACTATATACATTTATTTTCATCTACACATATTCGTTTTATTTTTCACGTATTTGTTTATCTTAATTTATTTTGGAGAAGTTTTGTAACTTTTAAGACATTTATGGCCGTAAAAAACATAGATACACGCAAGTTATGCTTATAGATGTATGAACTTATCTAGCATAACTTCAATTATATTATTGTATACCTAAAAGATCATGATATAGCATGATTTAGTTTGATGAACAAAATAAAAGGAGGCATTTTGTTTATGATATAGTAATTTTAATATCCTCATTGGTAAATGATATTCTATAATATACTTTGCGTGTTTGTTCATGTAACATTTTTAATGTAATATTTAAAAAAAAATATGATTTACACACTATTAAAATCACTTCACATGTTCACTAAATTTGACCATCTAAAAACATTTATGACATATGTGGTATACGAAATAATTTTAGAAATGTACAAAACACAACTCCAACCAAACAACGTCGATACCCATATCGCTATTATCAAATCGGTACCGGTGTTAATGTTTATGGTTTTCGATTAATATAAACACGTGTCAGTATCCTTTTGAGCAAATCACATTTTATTTTTTTAGTTTTCTCTTTCAGTTGTTGTAGAGAGGATGCCATTACCATAATAAACTAAACTGATACCAACCCAATTCCCGTCACATGCAGAATTCCCATCAGTTATTTAGTTGTTATTTAAAGTATGTGTTAGTTTTATGTAACTCGAGTTTAATGGTTGATGATGTACTTGGATAAGGGTTTAAAGCAGGCCAGTGTGGGCCTATTAGTCACGTGATTGGAATTTGGAAGTTTGTTGGGTATGAGTAAATAAGAATATGTCATTAACGTAAGCCCAAGTACTTTTAATTTTGTATTATTTTTTGTTTTAACTGTAAAACAAATACACGATTTTGATTTTTGTAACAAATAATAACATAATCTATATCACCCAAAACATCAATATAACGTGTTAGTGCAGGTGCAGGAAAGCTAGAGTATATAACTTTACGTACATTACTTCTCACGTTTTGATAATTAGCAAATGAATCTCTTAACTTATGATAAGTATTTGAAATTATAACTATTCACATTAAAATAAAGAGAAACCTTTAAATAAATATAAAAGAAATTTAAAATCAGATGTGACTTGTGAGTGAGTGATACACTCAGTGTGAAAGTTATTTGAAGTTATTCTGGTTTATTTGAATTTGTTTTTTCTTTAAAGTCAATTTGAATTGAAACCGAGTTTCAATTAAAACTCCTAAAAGCCATTCAAAACTCGAAAAACGATTAGAATTCGGTTTAAACTCAGGTTTCTTCGAAATTAGGTCTGTTCAAAAAGCTCGCAAGTCTTAGCTCGGATCATAGCTCGCTCGAAAAGAGCTAAAAATTAACTTAAAAAACTCGATTTGAAACGACCTGAGCCGAGCCGGCTCATTTTGTAACCAAGCCAAGCTCGCGCTCATTGGCTCGTTCTTAGGCTCATTTAACTTCAAACTCGAGCTCGAGCCGAGCTACCTCGTATAATTCGAGCCCAAGCTCGAACCCTGGCTTGACTTGGCTCAACTCATTTACAATGCCGCTTCCAAACTACGAAAAAAACAAATAAATGGTTAAACAAGTGTCAAAATAACATGTATCAACCCAAGAGCAACTTTATATCAACGATTTAACAGTCAATCAAACAGAAAATATCTCTGAACTGACAACACAGATCATCGACGCAATGATCTGATACTCTCTCAACTATAGTTCATTAACACAATGATCTACAACACTCACTCACAACATATCTAATCAGTAGAAGATCTTAACACAAGAACAACAAACAACTGACACAAAGAATGGTGTGGTGAAACCCTAAGAGAGAGAACAGATAAACTGAGAAAAAAATCTATTATGAATAAAATGATTATCAAGTGTGATATAATAACTCATTTATATAAGACAACAAACACTGATGCCCTAAGCCCAGAAGTCTCTCATCCAAGCAGTCCAATGATAAGCCGGTCCAGCAACAGTCAGCAAACGTGCGTTCCCAGTTAGCCCAAACCAGCAAGTGTGCCCAGTTAGCCCAGTGTCCGGCGAGCAAGTGTCCAGTCCAGCATAGTCATGTTATAAAAGATAATAAAAATATAAGTAACAAGTATAATACAAACAACAAGTAAAAATAAAAGTGAAACACTATTATTTTCAACACCCCCTCACTTTTATTTTTGAAAAATATCCAACAATTTTAGTTTGTTACAAATTTCATTATGCTGACCTACTTGCAAACCTTTTTAAAAATATATAAGCAATTTGATTCTCAGTTTTAATACCCACAACAGTAATACAACCTGCTTGTATTTTTTCTCTAAGAAAAAATAAATCTAACTCGAAATGTTTCATTTTGTCGTGAGACACTGGATTTGCAGCTATAGATATAGCTACACTATTGTCACAATATAAAGACATAGGTAACTCAATTTCAACTTTCAGTTTAACAAGTAAATTCACAATCCAAATTACTTCACATGTCGCAGTACACATCGCTCGATTCTCGGCTTCAGCCGTAGAACGAGACACGATGAAATGCTTTTTACTTTTCCAAGTAACTAAAGAGGAACCTAAAAACACACAATAGCCTGTAACAGACTTCCTAAACACTACACATTTACCCCAATCAAAATCTGCATAAGCAATTATTTTCAAATCTACATTTTTACCAAAAAAAACACACACCAGGAGAACCTTTGAGATATCTCAAAACTCTCATGGCTAATAATAAATGTGCCCTAGTAGGCTTATGCATATACTGACTGAGCACATGTACAGAATAAGCAATATCTAGCCGTGTATGAGACAAGTAAATTAACCGACCAACTAATCTTTGATAACAAGTTATATTAACCAAATGTTCAGATTATTTATCGCACATAGCAGTAACCACATAATTAGGTTCAGTAGGACTATTAACTGGCTTACAACCAGACATACCATATGCAGCAAGAAGCTCTAAACAATATTTGCTTTGTGAAAGACATAAACCATTATTTACTTTTAACACTTCAATGCAAAAAATATTTTAAAGTTCCTAAATCTTTAATTAGAAACTTGGATTGAACTAGTGTTTTAACATTGATAATTTCCTGTTCATTATTCCCGTAATAACTATATCATCTACATATACCAACAGGACAATAAACATAGAACCAGTAGACTTTAAGAACATAGAATGATCACATCTAGTTTGTATAAAACCAAACTCAAGCAAAGCACTTACAAGCTTAGCATTCCACATCCGTGGTGCTTGCTTCAACCTATTTAGCGACTTATATAATTTACACACTCAAGTATCAGATTTAGAAAAATAACCTTCGGGTAATTTCATATACACATCTTCTATAAGATCACCATACAAAAATGCATTATTAATATCTAACTGATACACAGACCAACCGTTTTGCACAGCAATTGAGAGAACACATCTTACAGTAATTATTTTAACAACAGGAGAAAACGTTTCTTCAAAGTCTATACCTTCCTTTGACTATAACCCTTAGCAACCAATCGTGCCTTACACCTTTCTATTTCTCCGGTTGACTTATATTTTATTTTATAAACCCATTTATACCCAATGGGTTTCCTACCACTAGGTAACTCAACCAAGTCCCATGTTTTATTCCTATTTAAGGCCTCAATTTCATTGTTCGTAGCACTAACCCAATTTGGATCAGTACACGCCTCATAATAATATTTTTGCTCAACAAACTTGTTCAACATAGAAACAAAACAAAAATTTTCAGGCAAAAGATGTGAATAGTTTACTACCTTTTCTAAACCATACTTGACTTTGCCTTCTATAACAAAATCATCAAGCTTTCTGGGTAAGGCAGAGGTTCTAGTAGACCTTCTTACAGGAATAGCACAAGGTTGAGGTGATAATATACCCTCAGATAGGTCATCGTTTTCATGTTCTAACCTATTATGCCCAGCCCTATCTAACTCAGGTTCATTACTACTAGATTGCTGATGTTCAGCCTCTCTTGTATTACTCTCAGTGTTGAGTGTTAAAAGGTTGGGTATCAGCCCTATCTACATTAGTTTCAGAACACTAAGAAGATTGCTGAGAATCATGATTATTAGAATCATCATTATGACTAACCTTTATCTCATCATAGGGTTCACTCACAACCTTAGACTGTTGGGTAATACTTTTTCATACAGGTTGAAGAAATTTAAAGTATTTAATTCACTTGGAAACTTAGAGCTATGTTCTTTACCTGAATTACTTTCTCCAAAAGGATACACGGACTCATAAAATCTAACATCTCTAGAAAATAGAACAGTCTTTTGTTCCAAGTTCGAAAGTTTATATCCTGTTTTCTCGTTCGAATACCCAATTAGAACACATTTATCAGCATGACTAGTAACCTTATCACTATTCTTTAAGAATGTACTAAAACAAAGACACCCAAACACTCTAAGGTGTGACAAAACTGGCTTAAAACCATAAACCAACTCACATGGAGACTTACCTTGAAGCACCGAAAAAGGTATCCTGTTAATCAGGTTTGCAGCAGTTAAAATACACCCTGACAAAAAAAAATGGCAAACTTCCTTGAAATAGTATGGCTCTAGCTATATTCAATAAGTGTCTATGTTTCCTCTCAACAATCCTATTCTGTTAAGGGGTATACACATACGTAGTTTGATGAATTAATCCTTTTTTTCACAAAGTCTTTAAACTAATTATTTACAAAATTAGTTCCGTTATCACTTCTTAAAACTTTCATAGGTTTTTTCAAACTGTGTATTTATTAAACAAATAACCTGTTTAACATTTTCAAAAACTTCATCCTTATATCTCATAAGGTAAACCCAAACAGAACATGTAAAATCATCAACTACAGTTAAAAAAATACCTAAAGCCTTCTCTGCTTTTGACTCTATACGGACCCCAGACATCCAAATGAATCAACTCTCCTAATGATTTAGTCTTATGATCACTTAAAGGAAACGGTTCTCTATGCTGTTTAGACTTATGACAAACTTCGCAAGGTAAATGATTTTCAAATCCTTTTAAGTTTAAATCATTTTTTAGAACTTTAACACAATTTCGATGGATATCCAAGTCAAGCATGCCATAAGTTTGCAACATCAACATTACTACAACGAACACAAGAAATCACGGACGACTCACCACAGAAATATAATCCACCATGTTGACTACCAGTCACCAGGGTGTTCTTTGTTACGAAATCCTTAGGATAACAAGTGTTCTCATAAAAAATGACAGTAACTTTACTATCTTTTGCTAACTTATGTACATAAATAAGATTAACACAGTAATCTGAAACAACAAAAACATTAAGCACTTTAACTTTATCACTTAATTTGATATCACCAATTTTAGTTACTAAAACACTTGTTCCATTTGGATGATTAACCTTGATATTGTATTCAGTAACATCTAATTGATTAATTAATCCTTTATCATTCATAACCATGTGTTGATTCGCACCTGAGTCACATATCCAACCCATAGTTTTAAACATACCATTAGAATTTGCAAAACAAAAAAGAGGTTTAATACTACTTGTAGAACAAAAAAGATTTAAATTCCTACCTGCAACATTATAGCTTACACTATCGTCATCACACTTCTGATTCAACAACCCTAACAACTTAGTCACCTGATTAGCAGTCAAACTGGCACTAGCATTTTTATCAATATCAGAAGTACTAGCAACAACATTACTACTGACAATCCTTTTTCCCTGACTTTGCTTATTTTTCATCCAAGGAGGATACCCAATTAACTAAAAACATTTTTCAATACTATGTCCAACCTTATTACAATGAGTACACTTTATGTTTTGATCTGATTTTTAACAAACTTCTTTTTTACTTCAAAAGGTTGATTAACTTTTGACACAAAACCAACAGTTTGTTCTTTTGAAACACATACATTAGAGTTTCTATGAGATTCTTCCTAGAAATGATGGAGAAAGCCTCTTTCACAGTTAGAAGAGGTTCTCTAATAAGCAAAGTAGTTCTGACAGATTGATAAACACTATCAAGACCTATTAAGAATTGCATAAGTTTAATCAAGTGATTAAAATTGTTAAACTGTTGTGAAGCATTACAAGTACACACGAAATTTGCAAAATTTGATCTAATTATTTCCACATAATGTTCAACTTGTGATAATATTCAACAACAGACAACCACTTTGTGTAAAAGAATTAGTTTTTCTGGTACAAGTCAAATACAACAGATCCATCAACTTTATCATAAGTGTCTTTAAGTTCTTTCCACACATCAGCAGCAGACTTAGAGTAAACATGACCTAAATAGAGTTCTTCTAAAACTGAATTTACTATCCAAGTTAAAACCACAAAATTGCATCTCTCCCATTAGGTTGCTAAAATCGCATTATCTACAGATTTTACAACAGTTCCATCTACAAAACCGATTTTATTCTTAACTCCTAATGCAAGATTCATGGCATTTGCCCATACACTATGATTCTCGGTTTCTTTTAATTTCACATTAACAATAGTTAAGTTCGTTGAATCACTAGCATGCAAATACAACGGATTATCTGGTTCAAGTTTACTAATTAGAGTATCACCGAATAAATCCAGTATATCAGCCAACAGAAAATAACAACAGTAAACCAACAAACAATACAATAGAACAAGAATCACAAGACAGTAACAACTTCAATTAACAATCAGTAAGCACACGCAATACAGTAAACCAAGAACACTATAACTATCAAGAGTCACAAGACCGTAACAAATCCTAATGACGAAACCGTGCTAGGGACCAGATAGTAGGTTCATCACTCATGGTGCCTACCCAGGCCTTTGCACAGAATTCAATAACCTAAACACAACACAAAAGATAACAATGCAACAGAATGTACCCTTTTTGTGTCCCATAACAAGCCGGCCCGACTAGTCTAGTAACAAGATGCCTAGATGCAAAACAAGAAAATAAAGAAAGCAATAACAAGAAACAATCTCATCAAGATAGCAAACCCAACAAGGGTTTCTCCAGTCCCGACAAGGATTTTACAACCTTCAAGGGTTGAACCCTAATCGGAACAGCAACTTCCTTTAAACTCTCTTTATGAAGTCACCAGATAGGAACCGGCAAACCCTAGGTCTACAAAAACTCCGCATATCTTCAAAAGAAAATCACCAGATCCCGAATTAGCAAACCTAGGCTCACCAAGACTTCACAATCACTTAGATCTAACTAGATCTATAAGATTCACCACTAAGAACGATTAAACGATCAGATCCCCAAATACGAGAAATCCTTGATCCAAACAGCTAACTCTGATGAACAACGGAAGCGAATAACAAACTGATCAGGGCTTTGATACCATGTCATATATCAACCCAAGAACAACTTTATTTAACAATCTATCAAACATAAAATATCTCTGAACTGACAACACAGATCATCGACGCAATGATTTGATACCCTCTCAACTATAGATCATTAACACAATGATCTACAACACTCACTCACAACAGATCTGATCAGTAGAAGATCTTAACACAAGAACAACAAACAACTGACACAAATAATGACGTGGTGAAACCCTAAGAGAGAGAGAGAACAGATAAACTGAGAAAAAAATCTAGTATGAATAAAATGAGTTATCAAGTGTGATATAATAAGTCATTTATATAAGACAACAAAACACTGATGCCCTAAGCCCAAAAGTCTCTCATCCAAGCAGTCCAATGATAAGCCGGTCCAGCAACAGTCGGCAAACGTGCATTCCCAGTTAGCCCAGTCCAGCAAGTGTGCCCAATTAGCCCAGTGTCCAGCCAGCAAGTGTCCAGCCCAGCATAGTCATGTTATATAAGAAAATAAAATATAAGTAACAAGTATAATACAAACAACAAGTAAAAACAAAAGTGAAACATTATTATTTTCAACAACAAGTAGCGGCAAGAAATCATGCAATGTGACAAACTGAAACAAGTAGACTGTTAGAAAGGAACATACATAAAAGAATTCTTTTTTTTATTTATGTTTCTTTATTTGTTGTTATTATTATTATTAATATTAATATTAATATCAATATCAGCTTTAAACATCTCTCCCTCGTCTTTGTTCACAGATTGCTCACCCGGCCGGGTGAGGTCATTACACGCCATGGTCAATGTTCTGAATAATTTTAATAAATCTTAGCATGGCCAAGTCATTTTTTATAGAAAAATTTCAAAACGGTCGGGTAAGGTTCTGAAACAAAAAATCACTTTCACACGGCTGGCCATCTTTTTTAAGAATAATCAACGCGACCAGGTTAAACTTTTGACTAGAAAAACATTTCTTTTCTTTTTATTATATTTTTTTTGTTTTTGTTTTTTTATGGAATTAAAGTAAAAGAGAACAATACGAAATCATGGGTTGCCTCTCGCGAAGCGCCTTTCTTGCTTGTCTTTGGCTAGACTTGGACCTTGTTTTGTTAATCTGGAGCATGCTCCTTAAACAGAAGAATCTTTTGGATAATGCTTGGTAATTTTAAATTTGCTGCTTTGTACTTTGCTTTCTTTCGTTTGTCCATGAGGGTCATGACATCCATTAGATCCTCCCCAAGCTTGAACTTTTCAGTAAGTTCCTTTGCCGCAGCTTCATCAATGCTTTTGTTTGACACTAATGCTTGAACATCATGGTTAGACAACTCAAAACATTCATCAGTTAGTGGTTCAATGACATCTATATATTTCAAAGACGAGACATCACTTGGGTAACGCATAGCATCATCTATATTAAAATTGATTACCTCCCCATCAAATTCCATAGAAAGGAGGCCACTATAAACATCGATTTTTGTCCTTGCGGTTTTTAGAAATGGCCTCCTTCACAATATGGAACTTGATTTCGGAGCTTCATTATCCTCCATGTCTAATACATAAAAATCAGATGGAAAAACTAATTCATTCACTTGGACCAAAATATCCTCTAATACACCTTTTGGATATACTAAGGATCGATCAGCCAATTGAATGACTACCCCAGTCCTTTTTAACGGTCCTACATTAAGTGTTTTGAAAATTGAGTATGGTAGGACGTTAATTGAGGCTCCAAGGTCGAGCATGGCTCGTGGTATGGTAGGATTCTCCAATTTACAAGGAACGATGAAAACATCTAGATCCTTGCAATTTGGAGGTAATTTCTTTTGTAGAACAGGTGAAACATTCTCACCCACCTTTACTGTTTCATTACCTTTTAGCTTCTTTTTGGAAGTGCAAAGATCTTTTAGGAACTTTGCATATCGTGGGACTTGTTTAATTGCATCAAGAAGTGGAATGTTTACCTCAACCTTACGGAATGTCTCCATGATCTCTTGTTCTTCCCTTTCCTTCTTTGTGCTTCGTAGCCTTGATAGAAATGGAGGTATAGGAGTGAATTTCACTTCATTTCGAACAGGTTCTTGTACTTTCTTCTTAAATTGGTCCCTCTTCTCAACAACAATTTCCTCTTCTTGAAGTATACTCCGACCGTCATAGCTCTTTCCACTCCTCAAGGTAGTGGCACAGACGTTGTGCTTTGGGTTATTCTCGGTTTGTGCGGGTAGTTTACCTTGAGACTCTATTTACTCACTAAGCTAGCAGGTTGAGCCATTTGTTGTTCTAAGTTCTTGATGCTAGATTTAGTCTCTTATTGAAAGGCATAGGTGCTAGTAGCCAAACTTTTCACAATGTCCTCTAAAGACATTCCCGAGCTTCCCGCTTGTTGTTATGTAGGTGGTTGCTGTCTAGACTGATAGTTTTGTTGATGTTGATTACCTTGGAAGGGCGGGCGTTGCTGATATTGTGGGGGCCTTTGCTGATAACTCATGTTGGGGTATCCCTAATTTTGATTGCCTTGATATTGTTCATATTGCCTTGAATTTTACTCCTGGTAGCCTCCAAGTGCGTGTGCTTGTTCAACATCTTCTTGCTAGTGTGGGGCACATATTAGTGGGGTGTCCAAATTGTAGGCAAATTCCATAAGCTCGGGCTTATGGCTCAGCACTCTTGTCCTTGGTGAGTTACATACTGCTTTGGTTAACTCCGCGAGCTGAGTTTCAATGTGAGGTGTATTTACTTCTTTGACTGCTCGTGGGATATCAGTATACCAATCTTCTTCTTGTGATGAGTGTTTAGTGTCTTCAGCATTGGAGGTAATCAAGGCTCTTATTTGAGTCGGTGTCTTATCAAGTAAAGCTCCTCCACTTGAGGCATTAATCAAACGCCTCTCCAAAGGTGCCAACCCTTCACAAAAGTATTGAAGGAGTTGGTGATCTTCCCAATAAAGTGTGCAAGGCTTCTTTTTTAGTTGCTTGATTCCGATAATCTCATTGCGTAGGATCAATGCTTTGACTTCTGGGAAGTACTTATTAAGAAACAGCTTTGCTAGTGCATTCCAAGTAGTTACCGACAATGGTGGTAGGTAATATAACCATTCTTTTGCTGAGTCTTGAAGAGCAAAGTGCCCTTAGCTTGATTTGGTCTTTAGTGATGTTATGTGGCTTCATACCGGAGCACACAACATGGAACTCTTTGAGGAACTTGTGTGTGTCTTCATTCTCTAAGCCTCGGAAAAGTGGTACTAGGTGAATGAGTCCGGATTTCAGCTCAAAGTTTTCCACAGTAGGCGTAGTTAATGCAAAGAGGCTGTTGTGGGACATCACGAGTCGCCCACTGTCTAAGGGTTTGTCCAACTACCATTGTAACTGTAGAGATTGGAGATTCGGATGAGTTTGGTTCTTGGTGAGTATGAGTGGGTGAGTGCGGTGGAGGGATGGGTGTTTCTTGATGATTGTGATTCCGTTTCGGTTTCAGATTCACTTGACAAGAGTACGTCTTGCCAAATGATGGTGACCGGAGGTGAAGATATAGAGGTTGAGGACCTTGCTAACTTCTTTTGTTGTTTTGCTTGCCTCCTTAATCTCTTTGTTGTTTTCTCAATCTTTGGGTCAATCTCGAGTGGTGTACCTGTACACAAAGATCTTGGCATAAAACGATTAAATTTGCCGTATCCCGGCAACGACGCCAATTTGTTGGGAGTCTAATCCAACAAATAAAATAATAAGAAAACTACTAGTATAAGTGGAAGTAGAGTTCGTGTCTTAAGGTATACAAATTAACTAGATTATACCAAAACGTTTTAGATACACATACGGTTGTTTTGAAAGGGGTTTTTAACTTAACTAGTAATAAAGACAATTTTAATTTTTCTAGATTAAAAAGAAAAGCTAATTAAAGTGGTTGGAAAATTCAGATGTTAAAAACTAATTTCAACGCTAGGGCAATTTCTTGATTTATTCGACTTACGATCATTAACGGTCACGATGCAATGATCATTTTTAAATAGTAGTTTGTATCAACACTAGACGTCACGCCATTCTGACATCCACTCCATCTAATGTCTAACCAAGCGCAGTCTGTCGATTAGAGCCAACCAACTACTCTAAGCTCACGTCGTTCGGATTTTAGCGTGCGGGTTGTGTGATAGAAGTATCAATTATAATCAAACACTCACGCCGTTCAGAATGTTTAATTATATTATAAATTCTATAATATTTTGGGTTCATACAAACTCAAAATATTATTTTGTTCCTAGTATCAAAAATTAAAACTTTATAGTTTAAAAAGTGATGAAATTTATTAGAAAAATTAACAAGTTGATCAGGTTTATTAACAATCTAATATTTTTACGGATTAAAACGTAGTAAAAGCAAGAATCATACAAACAAACCACTAATATAATCAGATCAAACGTGCTCGTTTCACATAAGTTTATCAACCAAATCAAAGAAAATAAACCCCGATGTCGAAACTATACAGTTATAACCGAACATAATGACTAGAACAATCAAGTCTAAACAATAGAATTAACAAGGTACGAAACAAAAAAATACTTCTCAAAGTTCGAATCTTGCTTCTCTCGATCGATCTCCAGTTGCAGCCGTCAAAAGATGTTGCTGATTTTGCGTGATGATTGTTATATTCATCTTATTCCCTCACTTTTCAATTTCCCTCATCTCTTTGCTAGCTTCTACGTTCCCTTGCGTTGCTTGTTGTTGGCAGCCCACACTTTCTACCCCAACAAATTCAATCCAAACAAAAAGATTATCTCATAACAATTATTATTTGGGCCCAACTTCACTTCTTATGATGTCACGAATATCCAAAGCAAACCAACTTTGATTATAGTGCTCTAATTTTTATTTATTAACTTTAGCTTAGTCACACATCTGGCTCACTTTTTTCACTAGCTCATGAATTTGTATTTCGACTTACTCCAATTCTTTTCAACGCTTTCGTCCTTCACAATTGCTCCACACCTACAAAATAATTAAAAATGTCCAAAGTAGATTTCGTTCCAAAAACAAGTATTTTCCAAAATAATGCAATATCAATAGTATGAATGCCTAAAATGCAATTAAATACGCATGCTAAAATGTGATAAAATATGCCTAAAAATGCAACTAACACTAGAGTCCAAGATGGCAAGATCAACCATCTCATGATCAAGTTATTGATGATTATATTCACTTTACTTAGAGTCGAGTTTGTGTGTATATCCTTATGGTAGAGAGAATGGGAGTAGATAAGGCGTTAGGACGGAAGAGAGTCCAAAGTACCTTTCACATTTCGGACTCGTTCCTTGATATAAGGTAGGCATAGAGCCTAAGAGGGGCAGAACCATCATGTTAGCGTAGCACGGGCTGCTGCTCAACCTCGTATTCGCAGTTTTTTTTTCGCTTTTATACAAAGGATACCCACCCTAACCTAAAAAACAGGATACTTGACTTTAGTAAAATCCAATTCCTTTTATAAGTACAAACATAATTGATAAAGCTAGCCCATTAGCGGAAACCCAAAACAATAATAAGATTGAAACAGGCCCATTTATATTTCTGATTATGGGCGGCAATGGAAACACGATTGAGGAACCCAAAAGTCAATCATACGAAAAGAACAGAAGCCAGCGTCCCTGCGATCTGAAGTCTGAACAGAAGGCCGGAAACATTGTTCCATTTTTTTTGGGATACCTCTAAATTAATGGGCTAGCTCCGCCACTGAAGCCTAATGGGCTTTATCATAATGTTAGACCATGAGCTTTATCTTTTATTTTGTCTGGATATATTGGTTTCAGATCTGAAATTGACATTATCACATGTTTTGAAATTTATAATCAGATTCTAGACAACTTATTCGAAAGATCATGATACATCAACTATTGGTGACCAACTGGCTACGTACGAATGAGTGGTTGAAGGTAACCTAGATTGTTTACAAGTAGGTATATAAGCTTACTAATTGATAAATTTATGTGTCACATATCATCATGAGAGTATGTGCACGTGTTTTAACTGTTGGAATGTATGCATAATACATAGATTTATGATGTTAGGGTGGACAGAATCCTATTATATATCATAGCCCATCATAGTCTAAGCCCAAAACAAGTTATGAAAGCTTTTTGTAGCCATGGCCCATGACCATCACATAAGGTGATAACTGATAAGGGTTCATTATTATGTATAGTAGCATTTAATATTTAGGTTCAAAGATTTTGTGTTGGTAATAATAAACACTTAGCACGAGCAGAGATGTTTTAGTCATGTTAATATGATTCACGTAAATTTGTCATATGATTTCAAACTCTATTTCTCAAAAACCTAAGGTGTGTTTGGTTCGTTGAATCTTTTTGAAAAGTTCAAATTCGCCAATTTTTTTTAACACAGAAAAACCGGGCCAGCAAGTAAGTGGAGCCCGAATTATACAAAGACATCACGGATGTTAAAGTCGATCCACCTAACCCAATCGAGAATACAAAATTTGGATGTATTGCTTATAAAAATAAAAGAGCTATCTTTGATGATGTCCACCGTTTTGATGAAGTGAATTTGCCGTCCTCGTTCCTTGCCTTCCATATCTCCCATGTGACCACTTGCAAGACCGCCCCTACGAGTTTATTCCAAAGCCTGGCATGGTGAGGGAAGGGGAGCTTCAACCAAACAAAGATGGCCCACCCTACGGACTTAGCGAAGAGGCAAACCCACAAAACCCTAATGCCACACCTCGAGCACTTGACATCATCTAGCCAATTGTTTGCACCACTGAACCGGGCTGCCTTCAATGAAAATATCGCTGATTTTACCAAGTTTGTCTGCAGCAACTTTAAAGAGATCTTTGTACTTGTGTTTTAGCGGTCTCCTGGTAGCAAATTGTCTATCCAAAAACTTATCGACCGACCATCTCCGACCCTCCTATCAAGATATCTTTTAGAGATAAATTGATATTGCAAAAATCTTTTTCCACCGAGCCAATGTCTATCCATAAATCCACCACACGATCGTTAAAAAGGAAAGAGTGAAATTCGCCAAATGAATTGGAATTTAAAGAAATTTGTTTGGTATTGGAATTTGCCTAAAGAAAGTGATACAATTGAGTAGCATAAAATTCATAGAGATTAAAATACATTACTAGTTGTCTTTGAGTGGTCCAATTAGGGATGGCAATGGGTTGGGTTGGGTTGGGTTTGGGTCGGGTATTGGTAATCTCATACTCATACCCGGTTGTAAAATCGGTGTCCCATATCCGACCTAATACCCGTCAGGTAATTACTCGCCAGGTATCGGGTATACCCGCAAGTATCGGGTATACCCATTAGTTTGTTAAAAGATATATGTTGGGATTTACAAATACATTTCTTTACTATTATAATTATTACATAATTTTATTTACACAAAAACTATTATAAATAAATGTACATTACAAACATATAAATTTTATCATAAATTAGTAATAACTATATAATACTTATACACTTATATACTTCAAACATACAAATGATAAATATTATTATCAAATACATATAACCTAAAGAAAAATTGTTTTTTCACCTTGTGAACATACTAAAATAAATTACTAATAGACAAAGGTTAATAAAAAAATAAATATAAAAGTAAATGATCCGGATATATAGTTCGGGTAAATGGGTATCTGGTCTCGGGTAATCGGGTCAGGTATCACCTAATACCGTACACGACCCATACCTGCGAAAATTTTTAAAACTAATCTCACACCCGACCCAATACCTGTTGGGTATCAGGTTTACCCGTCCCATTTTTGTCGGGTTTCGGGTATACCCGTCAGGCTCGGGTAGTTTTACCATCCCTAGGTCTAATTTTCACTATTCATTTTTACAATATACTAAATTTGTATAGGCAATTTAATGTTAGAGATTTCCATATGCGTGTTATATTTGGTTGTTATAAAAAATGGGCGTCATCTCATTACTCTTTAAAGTCATGTTAGTATTAGACTTTTACGGATTTGGCGCAACAAACGGGTTCTCAAAATTAGTTATCTCTAAAAAGTTTTTCGTTTCCTACCAACTTCTTGCACCTATTCCCCATTGCTATCACTGTCGAATTAAAAAAATGAGAGGTGAATGTTAAATGGCGTGGAGTGTTAAATTAGTAAGAAAACCTTAATTTTTTTATGAAATCATGGGTTTAGGTTGATATGGGGAATGAAATGTAAATGCTCTAAATGATGATAAATAGGGACCACTAACGTTATAGCTTGCTTTCCCTGCCCATTTGCAAGTAGGACATTGTTTTAATTGCATTCATAATCACCCAAATCCAAATCGAATTTGTTTGGCTCGTCCACATTAGGCCACCATTAGACAGGGGTTGTGGTGATTTTGTGGTCGCGAGGAGGTGTAGGTTATGGCTTTGTACTTGAATCGCAAAAAGAAGTTGTTGATTTGGATGGATATTAAGTTTGTTTCGTGTTTGGTTGTAGTGTGATGGGTGGTAGGAAAAAAGAGACGGGTCGTTGGAAGTGGATATGTTTGTGCTTTGTGTATGCCAGCATATTAGCAACGAGAAAAAGGCTTACCGATATTTCTTTTAGTTTTTTTTACCAAATCAGTTTACATAAAGTTACAAAAAAAGTATATATGGTGTTAGTTTGGATGGCAAAATAGCCCGAACCCAACAGGTATATTCGAAACCTATGAAACATATGGGTCGGGTATGGGATTAAAAATATAAATAATTTGGGTACGGGTAGGAGATTTAGTGATACCCGCCCAATATCCGAATTATACCGAAAAGTATATTAATTTAAATTTAATTTTCCATTTATGTAAAGCTTTAGTACATACACTTACTCATTATTCATAGATTTTGCCCTTTTATTTGTTTTCAAAACTTTAACATAAACATACAAAATTTTATGTTTAGTTATGTTGTTTCTATGCATATTAAAGATGTTTGTTAGCTTTGAGATTTTCTAAATATATTTCAAGTTGTTAGGGAGATTACATGAGTCTTGATTAAAGCTACTATTTTTCATGTCTGGTGTTCGATTAAATGCAAAATACATAAACTGACATTATGTATTCCAAAATAGCAGTACCTTAATTAGTTAATTATGTAGATATTTGTTTCAAATATGGTGTGTATGTATGTTATTGGTTATATTTTCCTTTATTGTAGTAATTAAAATAGTAAATTATATAAATATTAGAGTAAAAAATGCGCATAGGAGTCTCAATGATATTTTTAACAAATTAACGGATATACCCAATACCCGATAGATAATTACCCGATAAATACCGAACCGGGGATGAAATAAAAAATTACAACTAGATACGATCTTGGAATTACTAATACTCCGCCTATTATCATTTTTAATGTTAGTGAGATAGAGTGAAATGAAAAGAATCAAAATCAGTGTCCACGAAGAGAAAAAGATATTAAACTCAAGGGTGTTGGTAAACCATGATAATGTTGGTGAGATATACTAAAATGGAAAGAAACAAAATCACACAAAAGTAAAATTATATATAACTCAAAGTAAAAAGTCCTTTTTAGATTATGATTTGACAAAAGGCGAATTATATAAAATACTCGAGCCACAAATCGTCAATTGGTAACATCACGAAAAATTGAACCATAAGAAAGAAACAATCACATGTTCACAATAAAAAGAAATTAAACAAGATCCCTACTTCAATGATTAACCACATATTCACCGACCCTGTCACATCCTGATCCATAGCGAATATGGTAGTCGAGGTATGATTGAGTTTTCATCAAAACTTATGACATTTACTGTTATTAAAATTTCATACTTATTATTTCAAATTGAAAACATAACATTTCTGTATAATTCATACAACCACAAGATACTCAAACAAAGCTTGCTAGTAACGTTTTATTTTCTTCTAAGGCCCAAGTCCTAAGTGATCCATGCTTTACACCTGTTCACCTGTATCATGTATAAAAAAATAAAGTTTTTGGTCAACATAAGTTGACGAGTGAATCCCATTTAATCATTAAGAAAAAGGATATGTTTATTATATAAAAAATGTGCATTGACCAAAATATGGGAAATGTATATGCCATATAATTCACAAACCATATAATCAACTAGCGATGTACATGTGAGCACGATAAGCGATGTGACTGTGAGATCAAGGTTCAATCAAACGGAGCCGATCTAAAATATGAGGCAACGCGACGCTCCACCCGTTAATAACGGGAAACAAGTGGGCCTAATGTGAGAGCTTGACTGTAACGAGAAATATAAACACAAATAACATTAAAAAACAACATCACGTAACACGTTAGATCACATAATGGTAATAGCACAAGGTTTGAATTAGCGAGATAAACATTTGCGACACATGATACACCCAAAAACATGAATAAAAATGAGAGTTGTAGGAATTCACTCACAGTGGGTGCGATTTCGATTTGGTGAATATTGCGCACGATTTAACGTTTGAGATACCAAACGACGAGAAAGACTAACCTAAATATTCACGTAATAAAATCGATAAGTATATATTTCTTTTTGGGTTTAAATTAGTATTTTTACTTGGTTGATTATTTACACAACTTTATAGATATATAAGATAATTTTTATTGTATTTATTACTATTTTTATGTGCTTAAAAGAGGTTATTTGAATATAATTTTTTTTATAATTTTTAAGAAAGAAAATAATCGAAAGTTTAATTGAAAAATTATGTTTCTTTTTGGATCGAACCGCCCGATTATACGATGTGTGTGGGGATCGAACTCGTGACCTCTCGTTTACGTGCACGCAGCTCTACCAACTGAGCTACGTGTCTAACCCGAAATATATTGGAATTTAATTACCTTTATATACTTACTGAGATAAACCTTATTTTTATTAATTAAAAAGGTTTTATAATTTGTAAGAACCGTGTAACGAACCGGTCTCGAACTCGCGCCCCATGCTTCGTGTAGCACACTACCCGACCAATTGGGTTGTGTGTCTAACTCGAAGAATACAAGATTTTAATTAATCGTATATAATAACTGAGTCATTTTATTTATATGTTATAAAAAGGTTTTTGGTTACATAGGGAAATCGGAACGTGTTTAAGACTCGAACCCCGGACCATATGTTTCAAGTGCACAGAATCCACCACTGGATTGTGTGTCTAACCCGGTATAAACATCAATTTAATTTTCTTATATGTTTAAACCCACTTCATCTTCTTCATTTCAAAATGTATCTGAATCTGTTTAACCCGATTCGACTTGTGAGTTTAACGATTAAACCCTTAATCATGTATTGTTGAGTTTAATAAGAATAATGAAAAAGATTGAGTGGAATGGTATACCAACATGGGTGTTTCGATCTCCGGTGAGAATTCCGGCGGCTGTATTTTATTCTGGCGAAAAGTCTTTGATGATAGAAAAGATGTAGCAAGGTTTTCGAGAGTGTGCATTCTAATTGAGTTCTAAACTCCTATATATAAATGAAAGTAGAAACCTGGATTAGGGTTTCGGTCAGAATCAATTACGGCGAGATGATTTTGCATAACTGATTTGAACATGATGATTGGGTTTAATTGCACAAATTGAAAACGGTTTCATCCGTTGATTGCAGAGATTCAGTGGTTTGATTGCTCTCCGGATCATCGCATCTGTTACAGGGCGACTTCTTTTGAACTTGGAGCATAGCGATATTTGATATAAATATTATTTGATTCGGGATATATCAGATGTTGAGTGTGTGGTGTAACGGTGTGTTGTGGGTTTTATTTGGGTGGAGACCCGGGTTCGTTCCCAGAGGTCCCCCCCTTTTATTGTTTTTAATAACTATTATATTTTATATATTTTATTTATTATTATTATCTTAACTTTATTATTATTATTTTCAACTTTATGTTATTAATATTACATAAACTATTAAATGACCCATGTAAATATTGAAACAAAAGATCATGAATAAAAACTTGATTACAAACATGGCGCGGGTTTTAGTACCCGTTTTACGACAGATGTTACAGTATCCTCTACTTTCAGAAATTCCATTCCGAAATTTAAGTAGTAGTAGATTTGTCTTGGAAGAGATGGGGTATTTTTCGCGCATTGAGTCTTCACGTTCCCAAGTAAATTCGGGTCCTCGTTTCGACTCCCACGTACCCTAACTATAGGAATTCGACTTCGTCTTAGACGTTTCTCACCGAAGTCCATGATTTCTGCAGGTCGTCTACAAAATGCATCGACCGTCAATTTGGATATCTTCTACGGTATATGAAGGTTTTCGTCAGCAAGGAACTTTTTCAAGTTTGAGACATGAAATGTTGGATGAATCTTGTTGAGTTGTTCAGGTAAGTCAAGCTTGTATGCTACAGGATCAACTCTCTCGAGTATTTTGACTGGTCCAACATAGCGAGATGCTAACTTGCCTTTTTGTCCAAAACGAACCACTCCCTTCCATGGTGATATTTTCAAAAGTACTTGATCGCCAACACAAAACTCAAGCGGCTTTCGTCGTTTGTCAGCTTAACTCTTTTGACGACTCTGAGCTACTAGAAGATTGTTGCAGATTTGGAGAATCTTATCGGTTGTTTCTTGGATTAATTCTGGTCTGGTGATCTGTGCTTCACCGATTTCGTGCCAACATACAGGTGATCGGCACTTATGACCGTATAGTGCTTCAAAAGGAGCCATACCAATGCTCGAGTGATAACTATTATTGTAAGAAAATTCGACCATTGGTAGATGAGTATCCCAATTGCCCTTGAAGTCGATGATACATGATCGTAACATGTCTTCAAGAGTCTGTATGGTGCGCTCAGATTGACCATCAGTTTGAGGATGGAAGGCGTGTTGAGATCTAAGCGTGTACCTAACGCTGATTGCACGGCTTGCCATGTTCGTGAAGTAAAACGTCCATCTCGATCCGAAATGGTGCTTAAAGGCACACCGTGTCGACTTACAATTTCATCGATGTAGATACGAGCTAACTTCTCGTTTTTGTAATCTTTGAGGATCGGAATGAAATGAGCGAATTTAGTAAGGCAATCGATAATAACCCAAATCATGTCATGCCCACTGGAGGTGCAAGGTAACCCGGTAATAAAATCCATGGTTATGTTTTCCCACTTCCAAACGGGTATTTTGGGTTGAACAAGTAATCCTGAGGGTCTTTGATGTTCAGCTTTAACTTTCGAACATGTGAGGCACTTAGAGACAAAAATGGCGATATCCTTTTTCATTCCAGGCCACCATTAGGAGTATCGTAGATCTTGATACGTCTTATCAGCACCCGGATGTATGGAGTATCGTGTTTTGTGGGCCTCATGTAACATCCGTCAAAAACGGATTTACCAAACCCGCTCCGTTTATCAACCGAACAGTCAGTCAAAATTTTTGTTGCGAATTAAATGCCCAAAATATTTTTAAACGATCCGTAATCAATTATTATACGGGAATATATATTTAGTTTTTGAAAAACTGTCAAAAATCGCAAAATAAAAATGAATTGCCTCTGCCGGGTTTCGAACCCGGGTCTGTACCGAGTCAGTTCAGCGACTTATCCCTCAACACACAAACCACTGCGCCACTTGTTCCGTTTGTTAAATAATAGAATCATTTAATTCATAAAGAGACGTTTCGAATTCAAAACCGGCGCCCAAACGGTTCAGTCGTCGGAATCCCGGAAATCTCGCGAGTTTTAACACCACTTTCAGTTATAACGTAAACCATTAACAATACATCGGTTATAACCGATGTTTGAAGTCCGCGACACTTTTCTATAACCGCCGGAAATTTTAAAACAACGAATACAGTCGGAAATCAGACCAAGTGCATTTCGATTTTCCCCTTTAAATTCACCCTCAAACCATTGAAAACCTTTTCGCTCAGAACCACACTCTTTCTCGGCGAAAACTCCCTCGCCGGAACTTTTCTGTTTTTCGCCGGAAAACCGAGTTTTAATCTCTGAGCTTTACTGAATCCCCTAAACCTTTACCGAAGTCACCCACACCCTTTTTAAGCTTTCGGAAGACTCGCTGCTGCAAGACACCTGACGCCGGAGTTGAATTCTGTCGCCGGAGTTCTGCCGGAAAACAGAGGATCCAGTCGGTATACCTCTTTCGCTTATTTTCTTTATCTTTTCACCTTTTCTTACCTTAATGGACTGTAAAACGCTAATAAACTGATAAAAATCTTGAACCAGTCGATTTCCGATTTCTGGTTCAAACTTGACGAGGAAGACGATGTTTTTATGTATCATATAAGTATAATATAAATCAGGATTTTACTCGGGTTAGACACACAGTCCAGCGGTGGACTATGTGCACACATAACACAAACGTCTCAAGTTCGATTCCGGTTTCACACGCTGCCTTAATAAAAATCAAATTTTTGTTTAACTGAACCGGAGTCGATACAGATATATGTTAAGTATATTGATAACCGGAATAATAACCAAGTTAGACACACAGTCCAGCGGTGGACTGTGTGTTTGTTTATATCACAGGTCACGAGTTCGAGTCCGGTCTTCAGCACCGACTCGGACAATTATCGATTGTTTTTAAAAAAGGCAGAAAAGGAAATGACTAAATTGTATTTAAGTATAATAAAAATCAAATTATATAACATGTTGAACACACAGTCCAGCGGTGGACTGTGTGTTAGATTAAACCACAGGTCCCGGGTTCGAGACCTGTGGAGTGCATGTCCGGTTCGCTTAAAACTGTTTATAAAATAAAATGATTTTCGATTTAAACTAATTAGTATATATATATAATTAAAATCAGATATATAACGGGTTAGACACGTAGCTCAGTTGGTAGAGCTGCGTGCACGCGTACGAGAGGTCTCGGGTTCGAGCCTCACTCAGCGCACAATAATATGCCATCGAACCGGTCAACGCCAGTCAAAGTCAATGGTCAAAGTCAACTGTAGCAAAAAATAAAATATTTTTTATTATTTTTATTTAATTATTTTAATTAAAAATCAATTATAAATACTTAAAAACAACATTTTTAAGGTTAGAAAATAGCCTCAAACTCACAAAAATACACCCAACAATCCTACTAAAATAGATTAATAAAATCCGTTTACTTACCAAACCATAATGCGATTTATCTAGGTTAAATCTCACTCGTGGTTAAAACCACTTCGCGTGCATTCAACGTCATCAACCGAACGCACCCACTGTGAGTGAATCTTACAACTTCCCCTTTTAAATTACACGTTTTGGGGTGTGTCATGTGTTATGAAAATAATTAATTTATTTATTTAAACTTGTGCCATACCACATCATGACTTAAACTTAGATTGTTTTATTGTTGTGATTTACTTATATTCTGTTTGTCAAATTATATGAACTCATACATTAAGCCCATCAGTTCCTCGTGGGAGACGAGTAGAACATCGCGTGCTTCAATTCAAATTCATTATTTGTTCATGTGTGTATCATTGAGTTTGTATTGTTTGTAGTTGTGTCATTCATATTATCATGGTTATGCAATTCATTCATTAGGCCCCTCAGTTCCTCGTGAGAGACGAGTTGAGCATCGCGTGCCTTTAATTGTTCCATTATTGTTCATGAGTGTTTCATTTAACATCTTATGATTGTTGATTAAGTTACATCTATTTTTACTCATGTTTGGTTGTGCACATATTTCATAATCAAGTTAAATAAATTGTTCAAATGTTTTCCATAGGATTCACTCGCCAACATTATGTTGATCCAAAAACCTTTTTACATATGATACAGGTGAACAGGTTGAAGCAAGGAAAACATAGGATATGCCTTAGAAGAGAACAAAGAAGTTTAGATTGTTAGTTAGATCATGTTGTAGCAATCATTGTAAATTTCCATTTAATTTGTATTAATGAATATGAAACGCTTAATAAATGTCATGAGCTTTGATGATAACCCAATTATGCCCCGATCACCTTTTCCGCTGCGGGTCGGGGTGTGACACCTCATTCATGAGAAATGTACGAAGATTGTCACGATCAAGTACCCAAATACGATTCAGATAATAAAGAATACCATCAGACTTTGATTCTAACTTGGTTTCAGAATTCATCTCGCACATCATTTTCCGTGACAGAGGTATGTTGAGCTTCGCGAATGCGTTTTTGAAGGTCAGTTACGATTTGAGAACACAAAAAGTGAATGGAGTTAGCATACTCTTTTTGACTAAGAGCATCTGCTACAACATTGGCTTTACCAGGATGATAACGAATTTCGCAATCATAATCATTTAAGAGTTCGACCCATCGTCGTTGCCTCATGTTTAATTCTTTCCGATTGAAGATATGTTGGAGACGCTTGTGGTCAGTGTAAATCTCACACTTGGTACTATAGAGATAATGTCTCCATATCTTTAGAGCGCACACGACTGCTCCGAGTTCAAGGTCATGAGTGGTATAGTTCTTCTCGTGGACTTTGAGTTGCCTTGAGGCGTAGGCTATCACCTTTCCTCTTTGCATTAAGACACACCCTAGTCCCTGTCCTGATGTGTCACAATAGACCACAAAGTCTTCACAACCGTCAGGGAGAGTGAGAATAGGTGCATCACAAAATCTATGTTTCAAGTTTTGGAAAGCCTCATCCTGCTTGGGTCCCCAAACGAAGGCTTGCCCTTATGAGTCAAAGCTGTGAGTGGTAAAGCAATACGGGAAAAATTGGCGATGAAACGTCGATAATAACCCGCTAAGCCGAGGAATGGCCTAACTTCGGTAGGAGTGCGTGGCGCCTGCCATTCTTGCACTGCTTTGATCTTTGCAGAGTCGACATGAATTCCTTTGTCGTTGACGACGTGACCAAGGAATTGAACTTCTTTTAACCAAAACTCACATTTTGAAAACTTAGCGTAAAGCTTTTCCGTTTTCAAAAGTGTTAGAATAAGACGAAGATGTCGTTCATGATCTGACTTAGTCTTGGAATAAATCAGAATATCATTGATAAAAAACAATAACAAAACGATCGAGGTAGGGTTTACACACCCTATTCATCAAGTCCATGAAAACGGCGTGAGCATTGGTCAAACCAAAAGGCATGACCATGAATTCGTAGTGACCGTACCGAGTTCGAAAGGCAGTCTTTGGAATGTCTTCTTCATGTACTCTAAGCTGATGATAGCCAGATCGAAGATCGATTTTTGAGAAACAGGTGGCACCCTGAAGTTGATCTAGTAGGTCATCGATGCAAGGTAAAGGATAACAGTTCTTGATGGTCAATTTGTTGAGCTCTCGATAGTCGATACACATTCGGAAAGTTCCATCTTTCTTCTTGACGAAAAGAACCGGCGCACCCCAGGGTGATGAGCTAGGGCGTATGAACCCTTTGTTAGTTAGCTCTTGCAGCTGACTAGCTAACTCTTGCATTTCAGATGGGGCTAACTAATATGGAGATTTTGCAACTGGAGTGGCACCAGGTACAAGATCGATTCGAAATTCGACTTCTCGCATGGGTGGAAGCCCTGAAACGTCGGTGGAAAAACTTGAGGAAAATCTCTAACAATCGGAATATCTTCAATTTTCTTCTCCTTGCCTTCTTTCTTGACGATATGGGCTAAGAATGCTATGTAATCCTTTCGAAGATACTTCCGAGCTTGAAGACACGACATCAACTTGAGTCCTTTAGATGGGGTTTCACCAAAAATATGAAGAGTTTGACCGCCGGCGAGTGGAATTCGAATGAATTTTTCATAACCTACGACTTCAGCATGATGCTGACTGAGCCAGTCCATACCAATGATGACGTCGAAGCTTCCCAATTTCATTGGAATGAGATTGATTGGAAAATCATGATCATTAAGAGTAAGAGTACAGTCGCGAAAGATAGAATCCAACGTAATAGGTTCACCGTCTGCTACTTCCACTATAAATGATTCGGCTAAACTAACGCCAGGTAAACCAAGAATAGATTCGAATTCTAGGGACACAAAACTCTTATCCGCGCCAATGTCAAAAAGAATAGATGCATAGCTATCGTTAATGAGAAACGTATCATTGACTATGTTGCTATCCGCTCTAGCCTGGTTGGCGTTGATGTTAAAAGCTCTACCTCGTTCTGGTGGATCGGCTTGATTGGCTTGGTTCATAGGATTAGCATGTGCTTGTGCGTTGATGATGTTCAATAAACGCGGGCAGGTGTTGCGGAAATGAGTTGGATCACCGCATTTGAAACAACCTCTGACGGGTGGCATCATAGGGTAGTTGGGTTGGTAAAATGGTTGGGCCATTGGTTGTGCAGGTGGTAGTAGAAGAGGTTAACTTGGCCCACTGTTTGGTTGTTGGGTTGGGCTTGCGGTTGGTTGCGGGCTTGTCTTTGAAGAGAACGGCAGGTTTGGATTGTATGACCTGCACGGCCACAACCTGTGCAGTGGAGACATGGGTTCTCAAGAGGGTGGTGGTATTGACATCGATTGCACTTCGGGTGAGGTCTTGTGTATGTTTCTTGAATGTAGCGGTAGGGGGAGCAACTTGAGTGATTGGGGCGGCTGCAATAGGTTGGTTGTGTTGAGTTGGCTGGTTTGTTTGTGTGACGGCAAAATTCTTCCTGTTTCACTTTCTCTTGCCAGTGAATCGAGAAGAGGATCCAGCTTGAGATGGGTTTGGGGTTTCGGTTGGTGTTTTATCTTTTTTCTTCTCATCCTTGAAATCCCTATTCCTGATGTGATTTTCGGTGAGCTCAGTAGCTAGCTCCATTGCTGCTTCAAGAGTTGCAGTCGTAGTACTCATCACAGATTTCCTGAATCTTTGAAGGAAGACCCCAAATGTAGTGCTCGATCAATCGGTAGAGAGGAGTGAACAAATTGGGAACCATTTGATTGAACTCGAGAAACCTCTTGTTGTAGGTTATATGATCTCCCTCTTTCTGCTTCAGGAAATAGAACTCATCCTCCAGCTTTTTAATTTCACTTCTTGGGCAGAAGCGTCTTGTCATAAGCTCTCAAAGTTGTTCCCAAGTTAGGGCTACTGCGGCTTCGGCGCCTCTTCTGCCCTTTTCAGCATTCCACCATGTGAGTGCTACCCAAATAGACGACCAGTAGCATAATGAACCTTACGGTCGTTGGGACAGTCACAATTTAGAAAAGTACTCTCCATTTCTTCAAACCATCAAAGGAAAGCAGTGACCGCTTCAGTTCCCTTGTATTTTGGAGGGTCACATGAGTTGAAGTGCTTGTAAGTGCACTTAGTAGTGTTGGTGGGAGGGTTGGCAGCATTTTGTCCCTCTTGTTAATTGGATTGACAGGGTTAGCAACAAGAGTTTGTTGAACTTGAATTATGATATCGGGAATCACGGCGGCCATGCGCTCGTCGGATCTTCCTGATCTCCTACCTCCACGAGAGTATCTAGAAGACATCTACAGGAAATACGTAACGAGATTATGAGTTTGGCGTATAGGTTTCATGTGTGTTGCATTTAGAAATAAATATCCACAAAACAAATGAGAAAAATAAATCCATTACATCCTTAGGATGTCTTGGGCTTTGCTCATGTTTGGGCCCCCATATGTCCCCAATACTTGGCCTAGGTAGTCATGTGGGCCCCCCCATGACTACTGGGCTTTGTAGGGTTCACGTTGGTTTTGGCCTGTTAACACTCGCACCACCCGAATGAAAATCATAAAAACATGCTTGCGAGGTATAAGGTCGGAAGGTGTCCTGGTGTAGACACAATGACAACTCAAAGTGTGGTTAGTTTACACGACGTTTGGTGTGGCATGCTTTGGCCTAATTGGTCCTTCGTACTCTCATCATTAGTCCTCAGGTAGGCAAACTGGTCCATTATTTTGGATTTATACGAATGCCAATCCTAGACAGGACGTTTCGACTACCGGTACTTGTACCCTTCCAGTTACTACATGCCCATCAGAGAACTCACTTTGATGAGATTGAAAATTCAAACATCACAAAAATTTTTTTTTAAAAAGGAAAGAATGAAATGTTTAAATATGTGAGAATTGAGATGTACGTTATGACGGTAACATATGTGTATATATGTAAGCATGTTATGTTGACAATATTTATAACACATTGAATGTCACACAAAACCATATAGTAGTTGGAGTGTTTGCATGTATTTGTGTGTGAGAGAAATGTAAAACAAGTAAATATCATAAGTTTGCATGTAACCAACTTAACACGTAAGCAATTAAATTCTAATTGACTATAGTATAGGCTCTAAGGGTCTACTAACCTATCCTATATCCCTATAGTCAAAAGCTCTGATACCAATCTGTCACACTCTGACCCGCAGCGAATATGGTAGCCGGGGCATGATTGGGTTTTCATCAAAGCTCATGACAGTTACTATTATTAAAATTTCATATTTATTATTTCAAATTGAAAACATAACATTTCAATTAACGTATAATTCATACAACCACAAAATATTCAAACAAAGCTTGCTAGTAACGTTTTATTTTCTTCTAAGGCCCAAGTCCTAAGTGATCCATGCTTCACACATGTTGACCTGTATCATGTATAAAAAAAATAAAGTTTTGGGTCAACATAAGTTGACGAGTGAATCCCATTTAATCATTAAGAAAAAGGATATGTTTATTATATAAAAAATGTGCATTGACCAAAATATGGGAAATGTATATGCCATATAATTCACAAACCATATAATCAACTAGCGATGTACATGTGAGCACGATAAGCGATGTGCTGTGAGATCAAGGCTCAATCAAACGGAGCCGATCTAAAATATTAGGCAACGTGACGCTCCACCGTTAATAACGTGGAACAAGTGGGCCTAATGTGAGAGCTTGACTGTAATGAGAAATATAAACACAAATAACATTAAACAACAACATCACATAGCACGTTAGATCACATAATCGTAATAGCACAAAGTTTGAATTAGCGATATAAACATTTGCGACACATGATACACCCCAAAAACATGAATAAAAAGGGGAGTTGTAGGAATTCACTCACAATGGGTGCGATTTCGATTTGATGAAGATTGGGCAAGATTTAACGTTTGAGATACCAAACGATGAGAAAGACTAACCTAAATATTCACGTAATAAAATCGATAAGTATATATATTTCTTTTTGGGTTTAAATTAGTATTTTTACTTGGTTGATTATTTAAACAACTTTATAGATATCTAAGATAATTTTTATTGTATTTATTACTATTTTTCTGTGCTTAAAAAGAGGTTATTTGAATATAATTTTTTTTATAATTTTTAAGAAAGAAAATAATCAAAAGTTTAATTAAAAAAATTATGATTCTTTTTGGATCGAACCGCCGATTATACGCTGCGTGTGGGGATCGAACTCGTGACCTCTCGTTTACGTGCACGCAGCTCTACCAACTGAGCTACGTGTCTAACCCGAAATATATTAGAATTTAATTACCTTTATATACATACTGAGATAAACCTTATTTTTTATTAATTAAAAAGGTTTTGTAATTTGTAAGAATCGTGTAACGAACCGGTCTCGAACCCGCGCCCCATGCTTCATGTTGCACACAGTCCGACCAATTGGGCTGTGAGTCTAACCCGAAGAATACAAGATTTTAATTCAATCTTATATACTAACTGAGTCGTTTTATTTATATGTTATAAAAAGGTTTTTGGATATATAGGGAATCGGAATGTGTTTAAGACTCAAACTCGGGACCATATGTTTCAAGTGCACACAGTCCACCACTGGACTGTGTGTCTAACCTAGTATAAACATCAATTTAGTTTTCTTTTATGTTTAAACCCACTTCATCTTCTTCATTTCAAAATGTATTTGAATCTGTTTAACCCGATTGGACTTATGGGTTTAACGATTAAACCCTTAATCATGTACTGTTGAGTTTAATAAGAATAATGAAAAGATTGAGTGGAATGGTATACCAACAGGGGTGTTTCCAATCTCTAGCGAGAATTCCGGCGGTGTATTTTATTATAGCAAAAAGTCTTTGATGACCAGAAAAGATGTAGCAAGGTTTTCGAGAGTGTGCATTCTAATTGAGTTCTAAACTCCTATTTATAGATGCAAGTAGAAACCTGGATTGGGGTTTCGGTTTCGGTCAGAATCAATTATGGCGAGGTAAATTTGCATAACTGATTTGAATGTGATGATTGGGTTTAATTGCACAAATTGAAAAGGTTTCATCCGTTGATTGCAGAGATTCAGTGGTTTGATTGCTCTCCGATCAATTGCATCTGTTACAGGGGCAGCTTCTTTTGAACTTGGAGAATAGCGTTATTTGATATAAATATTATTTGATTCAGGATATATCAGATGTTTAGTGTGTGGTGTAACAGTGTGTTGTGGGTTTGATTTGGGTGGAGACCCGGGTTCTAACCCCGCGGTCCCCCCTTATTGTTTTTAATAACTAATATATTTTATTTATTATTATTATCTTAACTTTATTATTATTTTTAACTTTATGTTATTAATATTACATAAACTATTAAATGACCAGCGTAAATTTTGAAACAAAAGATCATGAATAAAAACTTGATTACAAACATGGCGCGGGTTTTAGTACCCGTTTTACTCAAATGTTACAAACCCTTCATTCATCTTAAGAACACTCACTATTGTCTGCTTTCAAAGAACTTTTAAACACCAATTTCGAGTTCAAATCAGAGTTCTTATCTTCAACTAACACCAAATTCATGAGTGTATAAGTGCGAAACTAATTTAATGTTGGTCCACCGAATCGACTTTGTTTAGCTAATTCTTCATGTGGCCCGGAATTCTAACAACACCAAACATGGGTTGTGATTTCATGGTTGTGGGGCGGCATATGAACAGAGTTTATGGTTTGGTACTTGAATCGCGAAATAAGTTTTTGATTTGAGTGGATATGGGGTTTGTTTTGTGTTTGGTTGTAGGGTGATGGTGGCAGGAAGAAGGAGACAAGTCGCCGGAAGTTCGTGTGTTTTGTGTGCGTAAGCAAAATGACAATAAAAATAAAGAGATAAGGTGGCACCGATATTTCTTTAGTTTTTTACCAATTTTTTGTCAATTTAAATGACATTAACAGAAAAATATCGGTGTTAGTAAGGTTAATTGAAATAGAAAGAAACGAAATCACACATTGTCCCAGGTTTCAAACCAAAGAGACACTGGTTCTAATCCGCTTAGGACGAGACCTCAGAGGTGATTTTGACAAGTAGGTTAATCTTCAATTTCTTCCGAATCATTGGACTGATGGAGTCTTGAGAATAAATTTGAAAAACAAGCAGCATCATGAAGCTCGTTATGAGAAGCAGAGGATCTGCTTGTAACCACCTCCGGCTTGAGAATAAGTATTGTTCTTTTGAAAAAGAAGGGTAACAAGTGTGTTAAATGTGAGAGAGCAGAAGTTGGAATGCTTAAACCTTTGAGAGGGGGGGGGGGGTTCTAGTATTTATAGTCGAAGGATAGGAGGAGAATATGGGCTGATGTGTCACACCCCGGATTTCCAACCCAAATCCATACACCGGTAGGCCCTGGTGGGGAGTATCGTACGTCAGTTGATAATCATCATAGTCAATTAAACACGGCACAACGGAAGTCTTGGAGTAAAATTACTATTACAAACGAATGTTCGAAAATACAAAATAATATACAGGCTCGTAATAGAAGATCCACAAGCGGATCATAAATTGTACATGGAAAGAATATAAAACAGACTTTGAGCAGATTTAGGATTTGCAAGATCCTCTATCACTACTGAGCACTTCCAGCCTATTTTCGTATTGTACCTATAGTTTAGTCTTCTGAAAGTACGTCAACTTACGCTGGTAAATACACCCAACTGACTCATTTTGAAAACATTTCAAAAATGTTTTAAGTGGGTATCAACACAAAATCTTTATAACTTGGGTTAATTGACCGTCTAACCTTGTTAACAGATTTACATATTTGTCCATACATACAGGGCCCGGTACGGAGACCGAGACATGATTTACGTACACACCACTTTGGACTCACAAAGGAGTCAATTCCTCCCAACCTTGTGGGAATGCATTACTGAGCGTCTATCGGGTGTATGCCTACACCTGCGCTAAGGTCGTGGCCATTTCTATTGTAATGAGCCGAGGATATCTATGACACGGTAGTTAACCCCCGATGTTTAAGTTATCAAAAAACTAATTAAAACAAAATATGCGGATTTACTAGCCAAAATCCGGCATTCGATTGATCTCATTTCCGACCAAGCGGTAATAATTTACCGTAACCCAAGCCCGTATAGGGGAAATAAGTCGAGAGTATTTACTTGAGCTAGTCTTCTTAAATTTTTAATAACTCATTCGTACATAAAAGTACTAAGTGCAGATAGCATTTACCGGCAAGTCTCTAGTCTGGATTATGGCATAAACTAACCATGTAAATACTAACGGTCTTATTTAAGTCATTGGCTTAGACCGACTAGCGTACTTGATCAAAACGTATAACGCTAGATTAAACGATGATTGGATAGAATGTAGTTTAATCCCAACAAGTACCTTGACTTGTGTAATATGGATAAACTATAAACATTCTGGATTTTGAGACTTAAATGACAAGGTTAAACCCGTTTTGGTTAATCTCCGTAAACTAGTTACATATCATGTCAGCAATATCGGGTAACCGGATAAGTCATGGACAAGTTCTATATGCCATTGTATTTTAAATAAGTTAAAATATCAGTAGGATATCAACTTATATGCCCGTTATGGTTTTAAAATGAAATTATGCCTCATAAGGGCATTTTGGTAATTTTATATCATATAAAAGGAACTTGAATATAATTTAAGTTTATAACCATGAGTATTCTGGAAAAATGATTTATTTATGATATAATATCAGTAGGATACCAATTATATGTGTAATTTATCTTTTATGACCAAACTATGCACCGAAGGGGCATTTTGGTCATTTTACACATAGTTTATAAATTATTTGGGATTCTGAGTTTATAATACGTACCTACCATAAATATGTTTAAAAAATAAGTTTTAAAACCGGTAGGTATCAAGTCTTGATCAAATAATATGGTGTAAAACCATACTATGCGCCAAATTGGAACTTATGTCGAAAAATGACGTTTTATGCAATGTTTAATGAAAATCGACATTAGGGTCAGATTAAAATGTTTTAGATATGTTATTTAATATAACATATCAGTAGGTAAATGATTTATATTGAAAAGATTTAATTAAAACCATCTTATAAGCCACAGGGCTAAAGTCGTCATTTATCGACATAGTTTAAGGACCTGTTTGAAAACTCAGTTTATAACTTGGTTAATCATCCCAACTAATCCTAATTATTATATTACATAAGTAGGAATCTCATTTTCAAGTTCATTATCATTTAAAACCTTGTTTTATGCAAAAAGGCATTTTAGTCAAAAATGGCATAATTACAGGAACTTGCGCATAAACTTAGATTCTGATTATGATCATGTAATGTAACCTCAGAGGGTTATGCTACATTATATTATGATCATAACGCAACTTTAGATCAGTAGGTAACTAATCTAAATCGGGTCAGAATCGAAAATCAAAGCAGAAGTCAAACTTCGCGACTTTCGGTTGCGAACCGAAACCCTAGAACTGAAGTTGACGAGCCGAACATGTTCTTACATGTTCTAATAATTATTACCAACTTTTTTTAAGTGTCAAAACAGGTTTCATAACATATATAAGATCAATTTAGGATTTTTCCGAAAAATGGCCTATTTGACTTTTTAATAACATAACTTTGACCCGTCAATTGGTCTAGCAAACGTGATCTTCAGGAGGTGCCCTTTATAGGGACTAACACCTACCTTATTAGGATTACTTAGCCATGTTCATTTTGAACAATGGCTGGACCATAATGGTCTTAACCGAAAGTCAAAGCGTTTTCCATAAAACACTTGACTTTTGGCTATAAAAGCCTATAAACGAAAATGCACAAGGAAGGAACACTTACCAGTGATTCATAGGGTGCAAAAGAACTATGTTGGATGCTCCTTTCAGCTAGGAACTTCCATAGGAGTGAGAATAGTGTATGAATGAGAAAGGTGCAAGTTGGAATGGTGAACTTAAGCACCTATTTATAGTTGGAGAACTCAAAGGAGGTGATGCCAGCTGTTTAGGGGTGTAAGAGGAAGCTTACAAGTGTCCCAAAATGTGGCATAGCTGTTTGGGAAGCCATGGTTTCGAGTAAATTGTTTTTGGAGCTTTGTGTGGCAGCCAAGAAAAACTTTCTGCTGCAGAGCCCTTCTCACCCCCCCGCGAGAGACCCAGGCCTGGCCTCTCGCGGCCCGCGACCGCTCTAAGGTCAGTTTCAATCTTTGAAACTTTTAGCCCCTTAACTTTACAAAGCTTCTAAAAACCTTCTAAAACACCTTTTTGGCACTTTTAGCCCTCCGTAGCCAATTCTTGGCATACCCGGATTATGCACGGACATTGTCGAGCTCTCGGTTTGTTAAAAGGTCACTCAGAGGTATAAATTAACATGTTGACACTTTTAATCCCTCCATTATCCAACTTTCACATATTTACAAAATTGAACCCTCTCGTCCAACAATTGGCACGTAGGAGAGTTAGGACTTCGTAAAGGATCACTTAGAGGCTTATTATAAGCATGTTGATTCCGATGTCACTCAGAGGCTGGGCATGTTGACATATCAGTCACTCAGAGGCCAAGATTTTTAAGCATGTTGACATATCAGTCACTCAGAGACTAATGATTTAAGCATGTTGACATATCAGTCACTCAGAGGCTGTTATTTATGCATGTTGACTTCGGATTGTCACTCAGAGGTTCAGTTTGAGCATGTTGACGCCTTTAGTCCTTATTGGTCTTTAATAGACTATATTTAAAATACAACACGTGTCACTATATTATTGGACACGATTTTACAGGGTGTTACATCCTCACCCCCTTAAAAGAAATCTCGACCTCGAGATTTTATTCAAAAAGATGGGGGTATTTTTGTCGCATAGTGGACTCAACCTCCCATGTATACTCGTGACCTCTAAAAGCGTCCCATTTAACCTTTACTATAGGTATCATCTTTGTTTGGAGCTTCTTAACCTGTCGATCCTCGAGCGAAATTGGTTTCTCAACGAACCTGAGGTTTTCATATATTTGCACATCTTTGTGCGACATTGCTAGCGACTCATCAGCTAGACATTTCTTAAGGTTGGATATGTGGAATACATCATGGTTTCCACTTAGCTCCTCGGGCAACCTGAGCTTATAAGCTGCTGTGCCAACACATTCGACTATCTCAAATGGTCCAATATATCTTGGGCTCACTTTCCTTCTTTCTAAAACGCATCACACCTTTCGAGGGTGAAACTTTCAACATGACTTTGTCCCCTACTTGGAACTTAAGAGGTTTACGCCTTTTATCAGCATAACTATTCTGCCTATCCCTGGTAGCTTTGAGATGATCACGGATTTGCACTATATTTTCCGTGGTCTCTAGGACAATCTCTGGTCCTTCTAGTTGGGCTTCCCCAACTTCTGCCCAGCACACGGGCGTTCGACACTTTCTCCCATATAAGGCCTCTAAAGGAGCAGCCTTAATGCTAGTATGATAACTGTTATTATAGGAGAATTCTATTAAGGGTAAGTGGTCATCCCAACTTCCACCTAAATCGATCACACATGCTCGGAGCATATCTTCCAATGTTTGAATAGTATGCTCACTTTGTCCATCCGTCTGCGGGTGGTAAGCTGTACTAAAGTTCAATCTTGTGCCTAACGATTGTTGGAAACTTTTCCAAAAGTGAGATGTGTACCTAGTATCTCTATCAGACACAATAGATACCGGCACGCCGTGTAGGGACACAATCTTTTCCATATGCAACTTAGCCAATTTGTCAGAGTTATACGTTTCTTTGATTGGCAAGAAGTGTGCTGACTTAGTCAGCCTATCCATAATGACCTAAATAGTGTCATTACCACTTTTGGTCTTTGGTAACTTGGTAATCAAATCCATAGTTACGATTTCCCATTTCCATGTGGGAATTTCCAATTGCTGTAGAGTCCTGACGGCTTCTGATGTTCGGCATTTAACTTGCGAACATGTCAGACACTTAGCTACATAAGTGGCTATGGATTTCTTCAAACCCATCCACCAATAATTCTTCTTCAGATCTTGATACATTTTGTCACCTCCTGGGTGAACTGAGTATCTTGTGTTATGTGCTTCTTGGAGGATTAGATCTCTAAGTCCTCCAAAGATTGGAACCGAAATCCTTCCATTAAATATAAGGATTCCATCTTTCCCAGGCGTTAACTGATCCACAGTTCCGCCTAATCCTTCCTTAGGAGCATTAGTCTCTAATAAGGCTAGCTTTTGCACATCTAATAGCTTCTTGCTTAAGCTATTTCTGAGCTCAATGCTCTTGGCGTTAATCCTTATAGGTTTAACCCATTCCTTGCGACTTAGGTCATCAGCATATACATTTGCCTTGCCTGGATGGTAGCGAATCTCGCAATCATAGTCATTAAGTGTCTCCATCCATTGCGTTGTCGCATGTTCAATTCCTTCTGATTGAACAGATGCTAGAGACTTTTATGGTCTGTGTATATAATACACTTTGTGCCATATAAGTAATGTCTCTACAGCTTTAGTGCAAATACAACACCACCCAATTCCAAATCATGGGTGGTGTAATTCCTTTCATGCACCTTTAACTGTCGTGATGCATAGGCAATCACTTTGCCTTTTGCATTAGCACACAACCCATGCCAGTGTGCGATGCATCACAATAGACTACAAATTCTTCATACCCTCAGGTAGTGATAACACAGGAGCATTACTTAACTTGTGTTTAAGAATCTCAAAAGATTCTTGTTGTTTTGGACCCCAATTATATTTAATATAGTTAAAGGAATGGCTATTCTTGAAAAGTTTTTAATGAACCTCCTATAGTATCCAGCCAATCCTAGGAAGCTACGAATCTCCGATGGGGTCTTGGGTACTTCCCAATTCATTATGGCCTCAATTTTGGCGGGATCCACTTGGATACCACACTCACTTACCATGTGTCCAAGAAATTGGACTTCTCTAAGCCAAAACTTGCACTTAGAGCATTTAGCATAAAGCTTCTCTTGCCTTAACAGTTCTAAGATGCACCGAAGATGTTTCTCTGATCAACTTGATTACGAGAATAAATAAGTATGTCGTCTATGAAGACAATGGCAAACTTATCCAGATATGGCTTACAGACCCTATTCATGAGATCCATGAATGCTGCAGGTGCATTCGTGAGCCCAAAAGGCATCACCAAGAATTCAAAATGACCGTGTCGGGTCCTGAAGGCAGTCTTAGGAATATCTTTACTTCTAACATTCAGCTGATGATATCCTGATCTCAAATCAATATTGGAGAAGTAACTGGCCCCTTGAAGTTGGTCGAATAAATCGTCGATCCTGGGCAGAGGATATCTATTCTTGATTGTTAATTTGTTTAGCTCTCGGTAATCGATGCACATTCGCATCAAACCATCTTTCTTCTTTACAAAGAGGATAGGAGCTCCCCAAGGCGAGGAACTAGGTTGTATAAAGCCTTTCTCTAAGAGTTCATCTAATTGTGTCCTCAACTCCTTCATTTCCATTGGTGCTAAGCGGTATGGAGCTCTAGCTTAGGTGCTAATCCTGGTATAATATCAATCTTGAACTCCACTTGTCTGTCTGGAGGTAGACCTGGTAATTCTTCTGGGAATACATCGGAATACTCCGAGATAACTGGTAAATCTTCAATATTTGGCTTAGGCTCGTTTATGATGACTTGTGCCATGTAGATGACACGGCCTCTTGTCAAACACTTGGATGCCTTAAATAACGACACCTTGTCTGGCAGTCCATAGTGTGAGTCTTCGGGGATGGTGATCATTTCACCAGATGGGGTCTTAATCTCGATGAGCTTCTTATCATAGGCAATGTGGGCTTGGTTATGAGATAACCAATCCATGCCTAAGACAAATCGAACCCCGCCAATTTCATTGGCAGAAGAGAGATAGGGATGGAATGATTCTTAATGGATATAAAAGCATCCATCAAGAATGGAAGATGCTGTCTCTAACAACGAGTTCTATCTCATAAGTTTTATCTAGAGTTCTTATGGGCAGGTTTAGTAGTTTACTAAACTTATGATCAGCAAATGATTTATCTGCACCTGAATCGAAAAGAACTCTAGCGTAAATGTTGGTAATGAGGAATGTACCTGTTATGACATTGTTGTCATTAATGGCCTCCCTGGCATTTATTTGAAAGGCACGTGCATTCCCTTTCTTGGCCTCTCCAGGCTTTTCATCATTGTTTTTGGGGTTCTTGGGGCAATTGTACGTTATATGCCCTTTTTCATTGCAGTTGTAGCAAACTGCATCCTTAAGATCCTTGCAATCTAAGGTCTTATGCCCTTTTCTTTTGCAGATACCACAAGGTTTGGTTTGTGGATTTATACTACACTGTCCCCAATCTCTATATTTACAGTTCTTGCACAGAGGTTTGTCATTAGACGCGTGCTGGTTCTTCTTGAACCGAAATTTCCTTTCTTTTTAAATCTTTGGGATTTATTGTCCTCCCGTTTCCTCTTCCCGTCAGTCTCAGTCCTAACTGACCTTTGTCTTACTAAATCAAGGGTGAGGGAAAGAGATAGGTCTACAGCGGACCTATAGGTACTGGGCTGAGCAGCCTTTACCATGCCCTTTATCTCGGGCGCCAACCCATTTATAAAACGCGCAATGCATTTGGATTCGGGGGTGATCAATTAGGAAACTAACCTAGATAGGGAGTTGAAATCGAAAACATATTTCCGACAATCTAGGTTTTTCATTGAAAGAGACAAAAAGTTTGTCTCTAATTTCTCCACCTCATGAGATAAGCAGTAAGTTTCCTTAACAAGGTCCACAAACTTAGACCACCCCAAATTATACAGGTGTACTTTACCTGTTGACTGAATCATGGCTTTCCACCAGATTAGGGCATCACCCTTACAGGATTGTGATACATACTTAACCACATCCTTATCAGCACAGTTGTTGATATCTACTATCGTTTCCATCTCGTCTAGCCACTTTAGAGCTTCCACTGCTCCTTTTTCCCCATTAAAGTCTCGGGGCTTGCATGAGACGAAATACTTATAGGTACATCCGTCTTTAGCAGAACGGGACCTTTAAGCAAAATCTATTTTCCTTGGTTCACTTTTCGCATTTGAAGAGTGAACGGAGCTCTCCTTATAGCTGAGGATGGGGTAACTGATAATGGTCTAGAGCGAGTGGCACTCGATTTCTAAGCCTTTCTATGGCCTTTTCAACTGCCGCGTCAATGCGAGCTTGAAAATTATCATTATCGATATCTCTATTTTCGGCTTTATTAGAATTACATTCCTGCGGCTACTTTGTGCTTCATTTGAGTTAGCCATCTTTAAGTCTTGGGTTCTATATACCAATAAAACTTTCTTAGCCATGGTATAAAAACCACATTGGCTTTAAACAGTGGATATAACCATCCAAAGCCTACTTAAGCTAGTGTGAATAACATCACAATTCTTAGGCTTAACATATCTATATTTGGCCTAGGTCTTAATAGGACCATCATAGGTAATTTACAATTTGGACGTAGTCCATATTTTATTGGACAGTGGATCGTAATGTCACAACTGCCATTGCATAATTAACAATTATATTTAGCTCATAAGCTTGTCACTAATGGACATAAATATTATATTTATATATATATATATATATATATACATACATAAATTGGGCACATTGGCCTATATCATAACATATGTAATTCATGGCATATCAGCCTGTCACATTGGACATAAATGGGCACATTGGCCTATATCGTAACAGATGTAATATATGGCATATCAGCCTGTCCCATTGGACATAAATTGGGCACCTTGGCCTACATCATAACAGATGTATATGGCATATCAGCCTGTCCCATTGGACATAAATTGAGCACCTTGGCCTACATCATAACAGATGTATATGGCATATCAGCCTGTCCCATTGGACATAAATTGGGCACCTTGGCATACATCATAACAAATGTATATAGCATATCAGCCTGTCCCATTGATGGCTAGTGTGGTTCCTTAAGTCACACTACCAGGAGTATGAACATTTCTTAATGTTAACATAAGAGTACCTTAATGATTGAATAATGGTCCCGTTCACCTTCGACCTTAACGACCTTGGAGGTTTGGACCTAGTCCCACCTCTAGATAGAAGGATAACTTCCCTTAACTATCCTGATAGAAGACCCCTTCGTACTTAACTATCATTTCTTGGCCAATATGTGGTCTACACCACTTAGCATAATCAAATCTATTAAGGTCTTTTGGAATTATATAGCAGAGCATAAATTTCGAATAAAATCAAGACGCTCGTTTTCAAGAGGATGAATACATATATAATTCCAAAATACTTCATTAAATTTCAAATTAGAAATTACAATACTAAAAAATGAAATAAACTGTCCATGCAAGGACTTTAATGAAATAAAAAAAAATAAAAAAGATGTCCATGCAGGGGCTAAAGAAATAACAAAGTCCTCGCAGGGACTACATATTATTTAAAGAGACTTCACTCGTCCTTTCTTCCCTTGACCAACTTGGAGAGTTTCTTGAAGAACTTGTTGTCTTCTTCTCCGTTTTTTCCGCTTGCTGTTGCATTTCTTTCATCCGTTCCAAGGCCTCATTGATGGCCTCAAGTGGTGGCGGAGGTTGTGGTTGTGGCATAACCGGATACTGGTACCCATAAGTTGGATATCTAGTTGATGGATAAGCAGGTGGGAAAGGAGACGGGTAAAGTGCATTGTGCATAACTACTTACATATATGGATCTTGCGACCATGCTTGATAGTCTACTGGTGTAGATGGGTTAAAAGGATCATACCCAGTCGTATCTGGATATGTGGGGATTAGGTTACTATAACCCGTTGGTGGTGGTTGAACCGTAGGTGTTGGTTCTACCACGGGTGAGGTGTTAGAAGGTCCACCCATTTGTGGGTCCTCTTGAATTGTGGGGTATGGATTGGGCAAAGGTGGCAGCGATCCCGACCTTTGTCCGGTACGTACCGACATACGTGCTCCATGCTTTCTCCTTGGTAGTTCAGGTGGTGGTTGAGGTCGGTCCACCGGTTCCATGTGGACATCTTCTTGAACAGGAGGTGGTTGAGAGTGATGGGAAGGTGTGTTGGCGAAGGTGAATTGGTTCCAGTATTGGTCCCATTCATTAGGACCTTGGTAGGGCGATCCGACATAGGAGTTAGAACCGCTTGAAATTTCTATAGATGCGCATTCGATCCCGACGGCGGCATCTCCGGGTCGGAGTCCTCGTCCATAGGGTTTGGTTGATCCAACTGATTTTGATCGGCTGGAGGCGTATTAAAGTAGTAGTTTGGGTTAAATTCTTCATGGTAAGAGTGTGAATGGGAATGGTGAGAATGGTGTGAATGATAGGAGTGGTGAGAGTGGTAAGAATTTTGGGAATGTGGGGGCGAATGTCTATGTGATACAGAACGTCTCGCTGGTTGCCAAGGAGACGAATCTCCTGATTCTTGGTAGGCATCTGAGTTGTGAGGCTGAGGGGGAATGCGCCCTGATGGTCCTCCCTTCATTGGGCATTTTCCTCTTCCACTTTATCATCTTACCCTTGGCGGAATTTCCTATTAAAATTAACTCAAAAACATACTAATAACTTAATAATGAAATGAGTAATCCTAGGTCAATGCCTAGACTCGAAGTCTAAGGAATGTGCTCGTGTAAGTTTGAGATTAAACACAAAAGGCTAGTGTTTAATTCTCTCAAACGTTGGCTCTGATACCAACCTGTCACACCCCGGATTTCCAACCCAAATCCATACACCATGGGCCCGGGTGGGGAGTATCGTGATGTCAGTTGATAATCATCATAGTCAATTAAACTCGGCACAGCGGAAGTCTTGGAGTAAAATTTCTATTACAAACCGAATGTTCGAAAATACAAAATAATATACAGGCTCGTAATAGAAGATCCACAGGCGGATCATAAATTGTACATGGAAAGAATATAAAACAGACTTTAAGCAGATTTAGGATTTGCAAGATCCTCTATCACTACTGAGCACTTCCAGCCTATTTTCGTATTGTACCTGCAGTTTAGTCTTCTGAAAATACGTCAGCTTACGCTGGTAAATACACCCAACTGACTCATTTTGAAAACATTTCAAAAATGTTTTAAATGTGTATCAACACAAAATCTTTTTATAACTTTGGTTAATTGACCGTCTAACCTTGTTAACAGATTTACATATTTGTCCATACATACAAGGCCCGGTACGGAAACCGAGATATGATTTACGTACACACCACTTTAGACTCACGAAGGAGTCAATTCCTCCCAACCTTGTGGGAATGCATTATTGAGCGTCCGCGCTAAGGTCGTGGCCATTTCTATTGTAATGAGCCGAGGATATCTATGACACGGTAGTTAACCCCGATGTTTAAGTTATCAAAAAAAGTGATTAAAACAGAATATACGGATTTACTAGCCAAAATCCGGCATTCGATTGATCCCATTTCCGACCAAGCGGTAATAATTTACCGTAACCCAAGCCCGTATAGGGGAAATAAGTCGAGAGTATTTACCTGAGTAGTCTTCTTAAATTTTTAATAACTCATTCGTACACAAAAGTACTAAGTGCAGATATCATTTACCGGTAAGTTTCTAGTCTGGATTATGGCATAAACTAACCATGTAAATACTAACGGTCTTATTTAAGTCATTGGCTTAGACCGACTAGCGTACTTGATCAAAACGTATAACGCTAGATTAAACGATGATTGGATAGAATGTAGTTTAATCCCAACAAGTACCTTGACTTGTGTAATATGGATAAACTATAAACATTCTGGATTTTGAGACTTAAATGACAAGGTTAAACCCGTTTTGGTTAATCTCCGTAAACTAGTTACATATCATGTCAGCAATATCGGGTAACCGGATAAGTCATGGACAAGTTCTATATGCCATTGTATTTTAAATAAGTTAAAATATCAGTAGGATATCAACTTATATGCCCGTTATGGTTTTAAAATGAAATTATGCCTCATAAGGGCATTTTGGTAATTTTATATCATATAAAAGGAACTTGAATATAATTTAAGTTTATAACCATGAGTATTCTGGAAAAGTGATTTATTTATGATATAATATCAGTAGGATACCAATTATATGTGTAATTTATCTTTTATGACCAAACTATGCACCGAAGGGGCATTTTGGTCATTTTACACATAGTTTATAAATTATTTGGGATTCTGAGTTTATAATACGTACCTACCTAAATATGTTTAAAAAAATAAGTTTTAAAACCGGTAGGTATCAAGTCTTGATCAAATAATATGTGTAAAACCATACTATGCGCCGAATTGGAACTTATGTCGAAAAACGACGTTTTATGCGATGTTTAATGAAAACCGACATTAGGGTCAGATTAAAATTTTTTAGATATGTTATTTAATATAACATATCAGTAGGTAAATGATTTATATTGAAAAGATTTAATTAAAACCATCTTATAAGCCACAGGGCTAAAGTCGTCATTTATCGACATAGTTTAAGGACCTGTTTGAAAACTCAGTTTATAACTTGGTTAATCATCCCAACTAATCCTAATTATTATATTACATAAGTAGGAATCTCATTTTCAAGTTCATTATCATTTAAAACCTTGTTTTATGCAAAAAGGGCATTTTAGTCAAAAATGACATAATTACGGAACTTGCGCATAAACTTAGATTCTGATTATGATCATGTAATGTAACCTCAGAGGGTTATGCTACATTATATTATGATCATAATGCAACTTTAGATCAGTAGGTAACTAATCTAAATCGGGTCAGAATCGAAAGTCAAAGCAGAAGTCAAACTTCGCGACTTTCGGTTGCGAACCGACCCTAGAACTGAAGTTGACGAGCCGAACATGTTCTTACATGTTAATAATTATTACCAACTTGTTTAAGTGTCAAAACAGGTTTCATAACATATATAAGATCAATTTATGATTTTTCCGAAAAATGCATGTTTGACTTTTTAATAACATAACTTTGATCCGTCAATTGGTCTAGCAAACGTGATCTTCAGGAGGTACCCTTTATAGGGACTAACACCTACCTTATTAGGATCACTTATCCATGTTCATTTTGAACAATGGCTGGACCATAATGGTCAGTGTTTTCCGTTAAAACACTTGACGTTTGGCTATAAAATCCTATAAACGAAAATGCACAAGGAAGGAACACTTACCAGTGATTCCTAGGGTGCAAAAGAACTATGTTGGATGCTCCTTTCAGCTAGGAACTTTCAGAGGAGGGAGAAGAGTGTATGAATGAGAAATGTGCAAGTTGGAATGGTGAACTTAAGCACTGGAGAACTCAAAGGAGGTGATGCCAGGTGTTTAGGGGTGTAAGAGGAAGCTTACAAGTGTACCAAAACGTGGCATAGCTGTTTGGGAAGCCATGGTTTCGAGTAAATGGTTTATGGAGCTTTGTGTGGCAGCCAAGAAAAACTTTCTGCTGCAGAGCCCTTCTCACTCCCCGCGAGAGACCCAGGCCTGGTCTCTCACGGCCCGTGACTGCCCTAAGGTCAGTTTCAATCTTTGAAACTTTTAGCCCCTTAACTTTACAAAGCTTCTAAAAACCTTCTAAAACACCTTTTTGGCACTTTTAGCCCTCCGTAGCCAATTCTTGGCATACCAGGGATTATGCCCGGACATTGTCGAGCTCTCGGTTTGTTAAAAGGTCACTCAGAGGTATAAATTAACATGCTGACACTTTTAATCCCTCCATTATCCAACTTTCACATATTTACAAAATTGAACCCTCTCGTCCAACAATTGGCACATAGGAGAGTTAGGACTTCGTAAAGGATTACTCAGAGGCTTATTATAAGCATGTTGATTCCAATGTCACTCAGAGGCTGGGCATGTTGACATATCAGTCACTCAGAGGCCAAGTTTTTTAAGCATGTTGACATATCAGTCACTCAAAGGCTAATGATTTAAGCATGTTGACATATCAGTCACTCAGATGCTGTTATTTATGCATGTTGACATCGGATCGTCACTCAGAGGTTCAGTTTGAGTATGCTGACGCCTTTAGTCCTTATTGGTCTTTAATAGACTATATTTAAAATACAACACGTATCACTATATTATTGGACATGATTTTACAGGGTGTTACATGATGGGTCTTGGGCCGGACGTCGTTGTCGAAGAATATCCACTTGGCCCCCTCTGACACGGCAAGTAATGTATGTAGGGGTGATGGGGACTTGGCGCAACGTGATTGGTTACCTGTCATCGTCCAAGTGTACTTTCTGTCGGGACTGTCATCAGCCGTTAGTGGATATCATGGCGTTGCGCCTGGCGACAGCTGAATGGTGCCACGTGTTCGTCATTTTGTACTTGTTGTGAAGCTCGTTATAAGAAGGAGATGCGGGGGTGAGGGGGTTCTTCTTGTAACCCCCCTCCGGTGTGAGAATAAGTATTGTTCTTTTGAAGAAGAAGGGTAACAAGTGTGTGTTAAATGTGAGAGAGCAGAAGTTGGAATGCTTAAACCTTGGGGGGGTGTCTAGTATTTATAGCCGAAGGATGGAGAGGCAAATGAGAATGTGGGCTGATGGGACATGGGTCGGATGTCGATGTCAAAGAATATCCACTCGGTTTCCTCTGACACGATAGGTAATGTCTACAGGGGTGGAGGTGACTTGGCGCAACGTGATTAGTTACATATCATCGTCCAAGTATACTTTCTGTCGGGACTGCCATCAGCTATTAGTGGAGATCGTGGGACAACACCTAGCGACGACTGGATGGTGCCATGTGTTCATCATTTCATACTTGTTGTCTCCTGCACGATTGTAACGTTTCATATTTCTGTACTTTCCTTATTTAGAAAGTGTAATTATATTTCTATTTTTGGAAACTTGTAATCGTGTCGTAATTCGCATTTCATTTTTCCAAACTTGTAATCCGAGACTTTGATCATAATGGAAATACATTTTTATTCACACTTGTTTATGCACAAATACATGATACTTAATCAATCTCGAAAACGTGCTTTACATAATAAACTGAATTATACTTGATGTTTAAATTATATTCAGAATCATACTCATATACATTCTTGATATTCACACATTTATATCCCTTAAGATGCCAAAAAATAGAAAAGAAAATAAAGGAGAAAATAAAAAGAAAGCTTTTTTTTTAAACAAAACAATCCGTAAGCCTACGAATCTGGGCAGACAGAATGTTAAAAAAGTGTGAAATTCAGCTTTATTCCACCTCCCTTCTCTTCTAATCACCTTCCAACCTCCTTTTAACCCAAAACCTATTCCCCAACTATATGTACATCACTTCCACAACTCCTCCACACTTTACAAACTCTCTAAACTCTCTCAAGACTCTCTCAAAGTACAAGAAAATTCTGGTTTTGGGCATAATATCTTTTGAGTTCATAGTGAGTTATAACTCATTTCTACTACTTATTCTTTAATTTTTCTTGCTTCAAAACATTTGGACAACATCAAGGTTTGTTACCCAATGTTCACTAAGGTGTAACAAGGTGGTACAACTCCGATTTTGGTGTCCAAAGTGGGTTTAATTTTCTGCTTTCACTAAACTTTATAGATGTTTATCTTCTACTTTATTTGTTCTGAAGAACTTGTACCCACCTTGTCCTCAATCGAATCCATGATTGTGGGGCTTGTGTGTGGTTGTTCTCCATTAAGTTTAAGATCCAATAACCTCTAAACTTTCTGTTTTAGGCAAGCTTTTAGATGACCTACGAGTGATGAAACCATCCAAGCTCACCATCTTCAATATAGTGAGACTTGTGTTTTGGTAAATGTGTGAACCATAGAAGCCTTGGCTTTCCAAGCTCCACCACCTCACTTGATGTTTTACCATATTATTCCAAGTAGTTTCCTAGTCTCAAAGTAACACAACCCCGCCGCATCTCCAACATTTTCCATGATGGGTATGAAACACCCGGGTTGATCTTACTTGGCTACTTGATGAACTAGTTGGTTAGTCTTTATTTTATTGTTATTCATGACCAACCGGTATCAATTAAGTTGATAACCTTGTGATTTGATGAATTCATACAAAAAGGTTTAATGGATGTTTATCATCCTACCTCCATGCTTGACTTCTATGACATTTATGATGGACTTATTATATAAATATATATAAACATATAATATATTTAACCAGATTTATGATGCTAATCAATTTATGGTTAAGTGTTATAACTTTAGGTTATACTATATTCATTCTAAAATTCCTTGTTTATGATTCTAATGGGCACGTTAGAACATATGAAATCACATGAAAACGTAGTGTCAAAATGAGTGTTTAAACGAGATATACTTTTTGCATACATATACTTTTTCTACTTAAAGTTTCGAATCCAAACTTCCTACAACTCCAAATACTCACACACTTTCGTTTCCCCATATAGGGTAACTTCGGTGTTCCATCTCCAACAACTTAACAACTTCACGGTTTACTCGGAAAGCTTACAAAACCGTGAGTATACATGACTCCCTTTTTACCTTTTTACACTTTTGGGTGCAATACGTGCATGCTATCAAAATTCATGAAATCACATACTTCATGCTTAAAACACAAACAAACTTTCCAATATACATGCTTACTATGTTATACTTGAATGCGTATATGCTAGACTATTCTTATGATTTATAATTGTTATTAACTTCGTACAAGCCCGCATTTTTGAGGTCAAGTTAAGTTAAACAAAACGGTCTTATCGTTGCTACGATAAGATTACACTAGCGGGAATCTTTGGGTTGACATTTATAATTGCATGCTAGTATCGTATGTTATTTCTAGTTAACCATTATGACATGTGGATTCGTTTAAACTTTTTATATTTATGGTATTACTTAAACTTGTATTCTCGCCAATGCTTTATGTATTGAACTATGCTTTAACACGTATTGCAGGAAATTGATGATAATGATGAACGGAATCTAGTATGATTGACTAGAAACTCACTTTAATTTTAGTATTGTTGTTGTAATTTGCTTCATGTTCCTTTGTTGTATTTGTTTCAAATGATGTACTTGAATTTAGTAATGAAATGAATTTTTAAATTTTAAATACTTGTCGCAAAATAGTGTTATGACATTTCTTGCAATCTATTTCATCACACTCTGATGTTTCCGCCATCGGTTAGGGTGTGACAACGATTCTTCTATCATAGGGATTACAATCACAAAGCCTATTGCAACCTGATTAGTTGCATGTTGCTGCGATGTTAACCATCTGTCCTTTACGTGATATGTCACTATGCGTCACACGCGAGTATTCCCATACAGGAAAACTCTATAACCTGTTGAGTGTTTGTTTGCTAATTGTAAATACGGTCTTGTAAGCGTATGACACACGTACTATTTTAGACCATACCCTTTAAAATACTATTTTAGACCATACCCTTTAAAACTAAAGTTGAGGTTTTCGGGTACAAAAACCATATATAACTTGAAAGTACATATTAATAATCATTTTAGAATATATGATTTGACAAAAGGTGACTTGTATAAAATACATGGAGCCACAAATCATCAATTGGTAACAAGACGAATTGAACCACAAGAAAGAAATCAAACAAGATCGCCGTTCCAATAATCAATCAACATGTTCGCCACCTCATCATTCAGCTCAACAACACTCACTAATAATAAACACTGATTTTTGCAATCAGGATAACTTCACTACTAAATCCGAGTTCAAATCACAGTTCTTTCTTACACTCACACCAAATTCATGAATCTGTAACTTCAAATTCAATTCAATGTTGGTCCAACAAGATCACCCCAAATCACCAAAATTTCACCCAAATCGATTCTCTCCATCAAAATCACTAGATTTCTCCACATGGGTTTCCCAAAATCTTTACAAAATCATCACAATTTCCATCCTGATCACCACCGTCGCCGCCGTGTTCTTCCTCCGAAACACCGGCGACTCCGCCGCATTCCTCTGCTTCCGATCACAAACAACAACGCCACAAACCCTAACCCTAAATTATCCCCAAATTGATTACGATTCAATTGCACCCATTGTTGACAACACTACCCCTTATTCAAGATTCAGATCAGACAACTGGGTTATTGTTTCTGTGTCTGATTATCCGTCGGATTCGGTTAAAAAGTTGTTAAAGATTAAAGGGTGGCAAGTCCTTGCTGTTGGGAACTCAAAGACTCCTGATGATTGGGGTCTTAAAGGTACAATCTTTTTGTCTCTTGAAGATCAAGCTAAGTTAGGGTTTAGGGTTGTTGATTACTTGCCTTATGATTCATATGTTAGAAAGAATGTTGGGTATTTATTTGCTATACAACATGGTGCCAAAAAGATATTCGATTTTGATGATAGGGGAGAGTTGATTGATGATAACATTAGCAAACATTTTGATATAGAATTAGGTGAGAAGGGTAGGAAAGATGTCATGTTGCAGTATAATCGCGATAACCCGAATCGAACGGTTGTGAACCCGTATATTCATTTTGGTCAACGGTCCGTTTGGCCTAGGGGTTTGCCTTTGGAGAATGTGGGCGAGATTGAGCATGAGGAACATTACAATGAGGTGTTTAGTGGGAATCAGTTTATTCAACAAGGGATTTCTAACGGTTTGCCGGATGTGGATTCGGTGTTTTACTTTACTAGAAAACAAAATCGTGAACCGTTTGATATTAAATTCGATCAACACGCGCCAAAAGTTGCGTTACCTGAAGGAGTAATGGTGCCCGTGAATTCTTTTAATACTATGTTTCATTATTCGTCGTTTTGGGGGTTAATGTTACCGGTTTCGGTTAGTTCGATGGCGTCTGACGTAATTAGGGGTTACTGGGCGCAACGGCTGTTATGGGAAATTGGTGGTTATGTTGTTGTTTATCCTCCAACGGTTCATAGAACTGATACGGTTGAATCATACCCATTTGAGGAAGAGAAAGATCTTCATGTAAACGTGGGCAATTTGGTACATTTCTTGGTTTCTTGGAAATCAAGTAAGCGTAGATTATTTGAAAAGGTTCTTGAATTAACTTACTCGATGGCTAAAGAAGGTTTTTGGAGCGAAAAAGATGTGAAATTTACAGCTGCGTGGATTCAAGATTTGATTTCCGTTGGTTATTTACAACCACGATTAATTTCAGTCGAATCGCGCAGGCGAAAAAGTGTAATTAATCATGGAGAACGTAAGGATTTTGTACCTCAAAAATTACCATCTGTTTTTCTTGGTGTTGGGGAAAAAAATATGGTAAATTATGAAATTGGGAATTTGGTACGGTGGAGAAAGAATTTTGGGAATATTGTTCTTATAATGTTTTGTAACGGCCCCGTTGAGCGAACGGCTTTGGAATGGAGATTGCTTTATGGAAGGATATTTAAATCTGTAATTATCTTGGCAGAAAATAAGAATCTTGATCTTGTTGTTGAAGAAGGTCACTTTGATCATCTATACAAGTAAGTGATACCGGCATACCGCACTTTTTTTGAGTAGTAATATAAATATATAATCCAAATGGTAATCTTATTCCCCAAAGGTACTTTAGACATTTGACCTACTTTAAGTGCTATGACTTATGAGACTATGATGGCTAACTGCTCATTTGTTGAAACTTCTCTTTCACATGTTTAATCATCTGATTGATATCTATTTTCTTTGGTGTTATTATTTTCTTATTTTATTTTTCTATTTGTGTGGCAGGCAGCTTCCAAAGTTGTTTAACAGATTTGAAAATGCCGAAGGGTTTTTGTTTTTACAGGATAATACGATTTTGAATTATTGGAACCTGGTCCAAGCCGATAAGACTAAGCTGTGGATAACCGACAAGGTTAGACTTGACTTATAGTTTTGACTGTAAATCAAATGCCTAAAATACCCTTACGTATGTCTAGAGGTCCGAATAAGTGAGTTTAGCTTATGTTTTTCCCACCTTGGAACATATTAGTATAAGTGATCATTTTGTACGCTATTCCCAACTAAGATTTCTTTTTGCAAAATGACTAAAACTACCCACTTTTCTCTACTTCCATTCTTATTAATCTACAGATTGTCGAGAAATATCGGTTTGACCAATCTGACCCCTCATTTTTGGGTCTTCTTACGTTCACTTATCCTATCTCCGGGCAAGAAAGAAAGTTATTTGACCAATTTAACCCTCATGTAGCAACCTTTTTGTGTCTTCTTGCCCTATTTACGGGTAGGTGTAAACAAGATGAGGTGCTCGTTAGCTACTCGAGTTCAGCTCGCTAAAAGCTTGAATCGAGTTGAGCTTAAACAAGCTCAAGCCTATGTTGGAGCTCATTTAATAAACAAGTTCAAGCCTCTGCCTCACAATACGAGCTTGGATAGGCTCGCGAGCCTAAACGAGCCCATCATTAAAATACATTTTGTTATCTAATTAAATATAGTTAGATAGTAATGTATTATATATATATATATATATAATATATATATAAAAAGTATGAAAATTATATGTATGAACAAAATAATTGATAAATAATAAACAAGTTGAGAGACTATGCTTTATACAATATACGTAGACCTTGAAACGGATCAAACTCAAACTTAGGTCGGGTTGGGTCGGCTCGTTTACACTCTACGGGCAAAAAAGAAAGTGACTTGACCAATTATGTAAGATTATGATTTATGATCTTGAAATCTTTCTGTGTGCAGGTTTCAAGATCTTGGAGTACTGTTCCACACGACGGCAATAAAGATTGGTATGGTAAACAAGCAGAAATGGTCAAAAAGGTCGTAAAGTCAATGCCAGCTCATTTACAGGTCAACTACAAGGATCATACAAATAACCATGATTCATCCCTCACAATCTGCACTTCAGATGTGTTCTATATCCCTCAAAGGCTTGTGGTTGACTTTACCGACTTGGTCAACCTTGTAGAAGATCTCGAAATCCACCAGAAAGTTGCTATTCCCATGTTCTTTTTAGCGATGGATTCCCCTCAGAATTTCGATTCGGTTTTTAGCAAAATGGTTTATAAACGAAAACCGCCTTTGAACATTACCACGAGTTTTTATTCTCCTGAAGTAACTGCGGTTCACCCGTTGCGTGTTTCGAATGAGCAAGAGTTTATAGAGCTTATTAGAGTAATGGCAGCAGGTGATCCTCTGTTACTGGATTTGGTTTGAAGGTAGGATTGCGTCAGATGTTGTAATGCTGGCTGCATTTGTTGTACCATTCTTTTTTATAGGTGGTTGTGGTTCCTTTTTTATAGAATTTTTCCGGGTAAAATCTGTGATCACTAGGTTTATAGTGAACTCCATAAATGGTCCCTTGAATATTGTTTAACATTTAGGTTTAGTCTCGTCATTTTAAAGATACTTTTTAATTTGATCCAAAAAACCAGAAAGCCAAACGACGCAAAACAGAGCCAAGACTCGAATATAAACTAACACATAGGTATCAAGCCAACCTAAATGATTAACCTTTCACAAACCTAGGGTTGGCAAGTCACACGAGTGTAAATTTCATAATACAAAACGATTAATACAATGCAAACTGATATGAAATTTACATGTTTTGGTTTATCTAAACAAGTACGGTTAGCGTCAGGTCGGTACCGATAACACGTATAGTAAAACAGACTTTGTTCAGTTCAGTTTAGTTTGAGGTCAAACCTGAAACTCAGTTAGGAAAACAGATCATGTTCAGTTCGATCTAACAGGTTCGCTGGTTGGCAGTTTAACACAATTACTTTTATAAATTTAAAAATAAAATGTTTTTTCAGAATTTGAGATGGTTGTGTATAATGGATGGTTTAAACATGATTATTCAACATAAATAATACTCTTGGTTGTAAATTTGTAATGTTAGAAAATTCATGTTAATCTGTTGGCATGCATAGATACCCATTAAAAAAAGGTTAACCACAAAAGTAAACCACATTCCAAAATTTAAAGGCTCCGTTTATCAAAGCTAAGAGAAAATCCTGAAACCTAGCTTAGCAATGAACAAGCTTCCTTGCATGGCGTACAAGTCATCATAGAACATTGCTCTGGATTCAGTAATTGACGCTCTGGAAAAAAAGAACAAATAATATGCTGAAGCTAATCAACTTCCATATCACAAATGGCTTCATTCAGGATTGTCTGAAGCTCTCCTACTCTTTGTCTTGACAATGCAATACAATCCTGCACGAGTAACCGTATCAGAAATACATACTAGAGTTGACTAGTTGAGAAGTCAACAGATGTGTTGCTTTCAACCCGTTTATATCTAAATCAGGTAATTCGGTTTGTATTTTATTGATAAACGGTCAAACATGTAGAATACATAAAGAAACTGGTTCACGTTGTATTCGGACGCCTACAACCTACTAAATTGGTTTATTTAGATAAGTTATATTATTATTTCAATCACAAGGGGCCTTTTGACCCATTTAGATATAAATGGATCATTTTGGGTTGTACGTGTTTCAAACAGGTCGCTTAGAAAAATAGCTAAACGAAAACATGTCAAATGACTGGAAATCGTCCACAGTATCACTAATGCATAAAATCTGTAATTGGCTTATATAAACTAAAAGAGTAGAATGCCATTTTCGTCCCTGAGGTTTGGCCAATTTTGCGACTTTCGTCCAAAGGTTTGTTTTTTCGCATCTAAATCCAAAAGATTTGAAATCTTGCCATTTTCATCCAGCTCGTTAACTCCATCCATTTTTCTTCGTTAAGATAAAAGTATTTCCGTCTTTATTGAATACTTGTACATTATGCTAAATGCTTATACATAAAGTGAAAAAGACTAAAATGCTTTTTAGGTTAACAAAAAGGACACAAAATACCCCTGCACTAACGTAGAAAAATGGATGGAGTTAACGAGCCGGATGAAGATGACAAGATTTCAAACCTTTTGGAAGAGAAAAAATAAACCTTTGAACGAAAGTCGCAAAACTAGCCAAACATCGGGGACAAAAATGGCATTTTACTCAAACTGAAATTTGTAAACCTCAAAAAGAATGATTCGAAAACCGAAGTTGTAAACTGACCTGGATTATGGACTCGTAGGCAAGAGAAGGACCACCTGGTTTGTAAAGAGAGACCAATTGATACGATGAATCCAATACAATGGTTATTAGTGTTTCCATGATGGATTCTTCCTCAGACGTTGGATCAGCTAGAATATAATTCTTGTGAATTATACAAGTTAATCCGAACGGAATACTCCTCAATTTAAGCTTTCTTTTCTCCTCGTTTACTGGTTTGTTCTTCAATTTCTCTCCCTCGTTTTCTTTTAAAAAAACAACGATTCTTCCTTCATCGTTCAACGTAACCACAGGAATTTGCACTGAGCACATCATTATATTATATAACTCAGTAAATTGTAGATTAAAAATTAACGCTACAATAGCATAGCGTATGCATACAAATATGTCAAACGACTTACAATGGGAGAAAGCGGCAACAGCAGCAAGTAAGGCAGCATCGAAAAGCGCACCATCGGCATCCAAACAATATATATCCTTGAAAATCAGCCTCTCATTAATAAATTAAAATGAAAAAAATTGTATATTGCAACTAGGGGTGTGCACGGTTTGGTTCGGTTTGGATTTAGGGTAAAACCAAAACCGTAACAGAAATGTTCAGTTTTCGGTTTTGAAAACCGTTCAGTTTCGGTTTTAACAATGGTTCAGTTCAGTTTTTCAGTTTTTTTGGTTTTTGGAACAAATTATATAAGATTCAAAAATAGGAAAATATAAGCCAAGATTTAAGAATCTTTCTTATATGTTTACATTTAGTTAATATATTTAACCTTTTTAAATAGTATTGTTAACACAAACCTAACCTCCTAATCTATTTTTATGTTTCCCCAAAGTTTTTATTAAGACATTTTCTTTTATAGTACTTTGAAAATCATTTAATTTTCATGTTAATTTGTTATTTCTTGTAGGGATCATATAAATCATTTCAAATATAAATAAACATATTAATGTTTTATTCTAAATAATTAACATTCAACAATTAAAACTAATAATTCTTATATCAATATATAACAAAACATTTAATAATGATTTTTCGGTTATTCAGTTTGGTTTTTTCGGTTTTCATAAATGCAAAACCGTAACCGAACCGCAAATTTCTGTCTGGTTTTTTTCAATCTCTTGAGTGGTTCGGTTAAATCGGTTTTATCGGTTTTCTGCTCGGAATTAAAATGAGATAGCATGAGTGAAATGAAATTGTTAAAGAAACGGTACCAGATAAGCCATCCAAGCAGCTTTGCCACTGACCAACGACAACTCTTTGAGATCAAGCATCCCGGAACTGTAATAAACACATGACATGTAAATCGACAATAATATACGTCTTTAACTTGTAACTGTTTCATCTATTGTGACTTTATGAGTTCGTGAATGTGGAAAATAAAATTAAAGAACACTTACCTTATGATGGTATCGGATAATTGCTTAGAGACAACGGGTGCAGCCTCAGCAGGCCTGCCGGGCCTAACGATAGGAGAACAAATTGCAGGCATGTGGAAATCTATGGCTGGTATAAAATGATAGAAAATAATCAGATACAAGAGATATGATATGATCAGGAAAAAAAAGACATAATGATAAACATAAATTGCATTGTGATCTAACCTATGCAGCCTTCATCTGGTGTTTCCTTTGCGGGCGTCATGACTTCCATTTTTATGGCAGCTAACACAGTCTAGACAAACAACCAGGTCAAACGAGGGTTGTCGGGATTTGAGTTTCAAAACCAATTATCTTATTATTTCAGTAATCAGTTTGTAAACATTAGATAAACATATTCTGTTTCTAATAATTTACAGGTCACATAGTTAGTTTTAGTTAATCAGTTTAATACTGGTTGCCACAAAAAGGGTATCCCATGTCATACTATAATATCCATATTTCACAAAAACATCCCATTTTTGGTCATTATATGAATAAACTTCAATAATATAAATTTGTTAAACAAACAAACAAGTGAACAACTGATTATCTTTCCTATGGCATCAAACAGTAAAAGCACACCTAAAAACTATCTTCTGCAAACCATTTTATCACAACTGATCAGCTATCTGTATTATAATTACTCAGACTCTCATCAACACTCCCAAAATGCACATCCAAACACCCTCCACATCAGTAAAGCCTCATCTTTCAAAATAACTTCTATGTACACAAAAAAAACCATAAAAAATTTCATTTAATAAATAAAAGAAATAGAACTTACAGTGCAGCCTATCTTTGCTAGTGCTGATCCATCTGCAGATGCCACTGCCCCTAATTCACACCAACAAATTCAAAATATTAGTACATAAGGTATACAAAAACAACCATAGGGATAGAGAGGCTGCTTCCAGATAGACCCCCAGCTCAAAAACAAACAAACAGAACTCAAAATATAGAAATAGACATAAAGTATCAAAAAATCTAAAGTAAAACATATACTCAGGATAATGGCACACCGCTGGCCCTGACGGATCTTTTTACACACTAACAAGTATATGAGTCGTATAAATATGTACAACTTGTAAATCCTCTTTTTACATAAACTATACAAGTCATATATCCTTTTCACATGAACTATATCACTCGTATACAAATATATGAGTCGTATAGAGATACATCACCCAACAAAACATATACGACTCGTACACACACATATACAAGTGTAAACCCTTTTTTACATGAACTACAAGACTCGTGTACAAATATACGAGTCGTATAGAGATACCTCACCCAACAAAACGTTTACATATATACAGGTCATATATCCTTTTTTTTACATGAACCATAGGAAATATACATGTACAACTCACATAGAGACACCTCACCCAACAAAACATATACACGAAAAAACATCTCAAAATGAGATATATTAGACTAACCTAGAGCCAATGAAGTTTCTCTAGCTTTACCAAGTGGTCTGGCATCGGGTCGTACGGACTCCAACAAATGGCGTTCGTGAAATCGCAACGGGAACAGTCTTCTGAATGCATCTACCTCCATCTCTGATGACAAATCACTCGCACCGTTTGCAGATTCCACCATTTTTTGTTAACCCTAGAAACCAAATTACAAGTGATTTCTCAAAATTGAAATGCAAAATGAATGGATTGGTTCATGTGATTAGAAAACAAAAAGAAAATTTACAGGTCTACGGGAGATAAACCTAGAATGATCAGTTTGAGTAAACAGAGGTTGTTCTTCCACAGTCGTACGCCGAGAAGAAGAAAAAACTGTGGCCTTGGTAGACGAGTGTTTAAAATAGGGCGGGTTCATCCAGTGGCCCAACAAGTATTTCGGGTCGGGTTTTCTAAGGGTCTCTTTTTTTTAAAGATGAAAAACGATTATCGTTTTTTTTTGTTAAGTTTGTAGGGCGTTCAAAAAAAATCATTTTTTTTATATCGTTATGTTCTATTTGTATGAGTTACAAATAAAATAAGTTAACCAAAATATTAAATTGTAAAAGTCTAGAGAACACAAATATAAAATGGGAAATCAATTATTGGGTTAGAATTTTATATGAGCTAATGAGCAAGTTATCTTACATTGTACAATTTGAGTTAGACAACAAGCGAATCATCTTTAACTTCAACTCGACAACCAACTAGCTCGAGTTAGGTATAATCAAGTTTTAACGAGCTAAATAAAAAGGAATTGTGAGTAGATTCCAAGAAAAAAAGAAATTTAATAAAAAGAAAAGATTAAATTTGAGACCTAAGCATAGTGTCATATAATCATTTATTATCGTCGCATGGACAACAAATTTACTCCACAAAACAAAAATATAAGACGTATTATTATTATTATTATTATTATTATTATGATTTTGTATTTAAGAATTGTAACACCTCGTAAAAATCGTGCCCAATAATATAGCAACACATGTCATATTATATATATATATATATATATATATTAATGTAGACTATATATAATAAAAGTGTCAACATGCTTAAACAAGTCTCTGAGTGACCTCTTAGCGTCAACATGCTTAACTAAGCCTCTGAGTGACTCATTTGTGACAACATGCTTAAATAAGTCTTTGAGTGACCCTTTAATGTCAACATGCTTAAACTGAGCGTCTAAGTGACCATTTGGTGTCAACATGCTTAAACGAAGCCTTTGAGTGACCTTTAGTGTCAACAAGCCTAAACTAAGCCTCTGAGTGACCCATTAGTGGCAACATGCTTAAACTGAATCTCTGAGTGACTCTCTAGTGGCAACATGCTTAAACTAAACTCTGAGTGACCCAATACGAAGTCCTAACTCTCACATGAGTCACTTGTTGGACGAGAGGGATCGATATGTAAAAGTTGGACGATGGAGGGGTTAAAAGTGTCAACATGTTAATTTATACCTCTGAGTGACCTTTTAACGAACTAAGAGCTTGACAATATAGGAGGATACTCCCGGGTACACCAAATATTGGCTACTGAGGGCTAATTATGCTTATAAAGGTGTTTTAGAAGTTTAATAAGTTGAGGGGCTAAATGTGACAAAGTTTGAAAGTTTCCATGAGGCGCTCGCGGGCCGCAGAGACATGGACCTGGTCTCTCGCGGGCGCCAAAGGCCTGTATCTGCAGAAAATTTTTCTTGGCACCCACACATGTTGCCAAAAACTATTTGATTCGAAACCATGACTTCCAAAGTACTATGCCACGTTTTAGGACACTTGTAGGCACCCTCTAACACATGCTAACACCTTGACATCACCTCCTTCAAGCTCTCCAACTATAAATAGGTGCATGAGTTCATCACTTGAACTTGCACCTTTCTCATACATTATTCTATCTCCCTCCTCTGAAGTTCCTAACTGAAAGGAGTATCCAACTTTGTTCTATTTCATCAAAGGATCACTTGTAAGTGTTCCTTTTCTTGCATTTGCGTTTTTTATAGCCAAAAGTCAAGCGTTTACGAAAAGCTTGACTTTCGGTTAAAACCATTATGGTCCAGCCATTGTTCGTAAGAACATGGCTAAGTGATCGTAATAAGGTAGGTATTAATCCCTATAAAGGGCACCTCCTAAAGATCACGTTTACTAGACCAATTGACGGGTCAAAGTTTTATTATTAAAAAGTCAAACAAGCCAGATTTTGAAAATATTACAATCTGAGTTCATAATATGTTATAAAAACATGTTTTGACACTTAAACAAGTTGGTAACAATTACTAGAACATGTGAGAATATGTTCGACTCGTCAATTTCAGTTATAGGGTCGGTTCTCAACCGAAAGTCGCAAAGTTTGACTTCTGCTTTGACTTTCAATTCTGACCTGATTTAGATTAGTTAGCTACTATCTAAGGTTGCATTATGATCATAAAATAATGTAGCTAGTAAATCCGCATATTCCGCTTTGATCAGTTTTGTTTGATAACTTAAAAATTTGGGGGTTAACGACCGTGTCCTGGATATCCTTGGCTCATTACATTAGTTAATGGGCACGACCAAAGCACGGGGTGTAGGCATACACCTTATAGATGCGAATGCTAAATTATTTTCACCCAAAAGTTGGGGATAACTCCTTTGTGGGTTCATAAGTGGTGTGTACGTTAATCATGTCTCGGTCTCTATACTGAGGCCCCATATGTATTGACAAACATGTGAATCTGTTAACAAGGTTATAAACGTAACGTTCCCAAGTTATAAAAGATTTTGTGTGCCCTATGCACTTAAATCAATTTTTGAAATGTTTTCAAAACGAGTCAGTTAATTGATTTACCAGCGAAAGCTGACGTATTTTTAAAAGACTAAGTTGCAGGTACAATACGAAATAGGCTGGAAGCTGCTTGGTAGTGATATAAGAGGATCTTGCAAATCCTTAGATATGCCCTAAAGTCTGTTACACATTTTTGTATTTTTTATGATCCGCCTGTTGATCTTTCATTACAAGCCGTCTGTTATTATTTTCGAATTTTGGACATTTTGGTTTGTAATAGTATTTAAACTCCAAGACTTCCGCTGTGTTGTGTTAATTAACTATGAGATATCAACTTACGTAACGATATTCCCTACCCAGGCCCACCGGTGTTTAGTTGGCAATTCGGGTGTGACAAGAACTCAATCCACAAGTCATTGGTTATACACTTATACATGTTACACGCTATCATAATGGTAATTACACGTAGGCATTGGTCGGTTTGGTTTGAGTGTAGGTTAAAACTTAACATACAACTAATATTTTGGTTTTAAAATTTAACAAGAGTTTTAAAATATAACTGATTTGTAATGAACCAACACAATTTGTAAAATGTCATTTAAAATATATATTTCCTTTTGCCTTTCAAGTGTAAACTTTACGAAGTTAACCATATGGACCTGGTTGTAGTGGCGAAATTTGTGATTTTCGACCGGGAACGGAAGTCACTTAACCTAAAAATTTCTATAAAACCGGGGGTCGAAAATGTCATTTAAAATATATAACTGATTTGTAATGAACCAACACAATTTGTAAAATGTCATTTAAAATATATATTTCCTTTTGCCTTTCAAGTGTAAACTTTACGAAGTTAACCATATAGACCTGGTTGTAGTGGCGAAATTTGTGATTTTCGACCGGGAACGGAAGTCACTTAACCTAAAAATTTCTATAAAACGGGGGGCGAAAACGTATATACCGAAAATTTTCGATACAAAAACTACATTACTCTCCACTACTGAGCGAAAAGTTCGGTGGGTCGGCAGCCCCCTCCCGCCCCTTAAAAGCTTCGCCCATGCCTGGCTAGGTTTAAACAGTCGAACAAAGACAAACAAGGTCTTGTTTGTGTTCGTTCATTAAGAAAAGAACATGTTCATTAACGGTTCACAAACGCTTACCGAACAAGATTTCTTGTTCCTGTTCGTTCATTAAGGAAATAAACATGCTCATGAACTATTCACGAACACTTATCGAAAAGTAGACGAAAGCAAACAAACGTTATACATTCATTAAAAAATACAATCTGCATTTTTCATTAAAAGGACTACGAAGAATCCACAAAAATAATTAGATACTTAACACATTTACAAAACTTAAGGCGTTTGTCAAACTTTATCACAAACTTAAATTAAAATGATCAAATAAGAAATAACTATGATTTCAAATTTTAAAAACTAAAGTCAATAAAATAAAAATATAATATAAAAAACCTTTAAATTAAAGGTGCGAACATGAACAAAATACCTAACGACCAGAGGTTCTGTTCATATTTGTTTGTTTAACTTATCGAACAAATTTTGTTCGTTTTTATTCATTTATTAAAAGAAATCTCCGAAAAATAATTCACGAACTGTTTGTTGAATGTTCGGTTTATTTACGAGCTTAGTTAAGTAAGATTTAGTTTTCAGAAATTGAAATTATGTTTTTGAAAAAAGTTTTATCTAATCTTCATAATTATTATTTACCTTAATAAAAACACAACATTTGGTTTCGAGTTTTCTTAAAATGAAGACCTTTTCCTCCTGTTTTACGAACAAGCCCGCGACAATCGGTTTATCAAAGCTGAAGAAAACAATCACCTGTCAACAAATGGCAAATTCAGAAATTAGTGGAACCAAAAACAGAGGAAATTCGAAACGAAAACCCAGCAGGACCATTCAATTCCATTCTAAAACTAATTACCCTTCTTCAGATCATCAATTTCTGCTTTCAATTTCATCTACATTCGCTTTTCTATCCAACCTACTCAGGTATCTTGCATTTCCATTAATCACGTCAGTTTTTGTAATCATTTTCATCTTAATTCAGATTTCAATAATCATGATCTTAAGTTCGTAACTTGCATTAAATTGTGAGTCTTTGCTGTTATTATTTTGATTCTATATTTGAATGTTAGAGAAAATCTCAATTTCGTATTTTCTATGGGCATACTTATATGAAAAGGTTCCGGGCCCGGGTGGGGCCCGCATCCGGGAAAACTTTTTCACTGAAATTCGGGGATGGCTTGCAGATCATAGGGGCAAGTGGGGAAGGGAGGCTGTCGGGTTTTGGGAAAGCGGGATATAGAAAGCTGACGTGACACACGGGAAAATATGGGAAAAACGGGACCCACCCCCCTAAACGCACTGACAAATATATTTGCAAATCATCATAAATATCTTAGAATGTACAAACCGATTCGCTTTGTACTGTTGCAATAAATTACTCGAGAAAAGACAATATCTGATAAGAGTTTTACGTACATTCGAATAAAAGTAAATGATATGATTATATGAATGAAGTTTGTTCGTAGATTTGATAGCAACAGATATAACACATGTTTGACGTAGACATTGACGTATATAAATATATCAAAATATGGGCATATGTATGAAATTTGTCCTATCATAATAATGAGAAGTTTTAGACGCAACTTAAGTTTATGAGGATAAAATAGAACTTATGTTTTGAATGCCAGATGATGTTACCAATGCTGTAATGTAAAGGTGGGTGTGAATATGATTTTTGGTTAGATCTTAGATTTGAAATTTACTATTGATATATGCATGTTAAATCGACTTCATATTCACCGGTAAAACAACTCATAATTATTATGAAAATGTTCATCCAAACACCCTCTAATGTTTATGTTATGGCTTGAAAGGGAAAACGAAGATCTAAGTTGTATTAAATTCACTTTAACCTATGCTTGCTTGCTTTTATACTTTGCAGTGGCTTTAATCTAGAGATTGCATAGTGGCAAATTTTGGATGTATTTGTTTATCTTAATTTAAAGAAACTAAAAGCCCATATTCAACAACATGGCTACTGCAAAAGCTCTTGAACCTGCATTCCAGGGAGTTGGTTCTAGACCGTATCCTTACATATACATATACATATACATATACATATACATATACATATACATATACATATACATATACATATACATATACATATACATATACATATACATATACATATACACATACATATACATATACACATACATATACGTACACTGTTATGTTTGTTCTTAACAATTTTTATAGAGGGCTTGAAATATGGAGAATTGAAAACTTTAAACCCGTCCCTTTGCCAAAATCTGATTATGGTACATTCTACTCTGGGGATTCATACGTTGTCTTGCAGGTGCTTTATGATGTTTCAACCTCTTCTTTTTTGTTTTTTAATAAAATCACAATAATATTGTTAAATACTTTTTTTTGTTAAAGAACGGTTTTATGTATTTGCAGACTTCTGCTGGTAGGGGAGGTGCAGGTGTATTCGCGCATGACGTACACTACTGGTTAGGAAAAGATACTAGCCAGGTATACCAAAAATATAAAATATTTTTTTGAGTGGTGAAAAATTTTTAATATGTGCATACACTATGCATATTTATGTACTGTACCGGTAAAAACGTTCATAAATCAATGATAATTAGGATGAAGCTGGAACCGCTGCAATAAAAGCAGTGGAACTCGATGCTATTCTCGGTGGACGCGCAGTGCAACATAGAGAAGTCCAGAATTTTGAATCTGATAAATTTATATCATATTTCAAACCGTGTATTGCACCACGAGAAGGTGGCGTTAAATCTGGATTTAAAAAACCTGAAGAAGAAGAGTTTGAAACAAGATTATATACATGCCGAGGAAAACGAGTTGTTCATTTGAAACAGGTCCACATATATTCAGACATATTTGAATCCAATTATTTATATATGCATGTTTATGTTTATATAAAATATTTGATTTTTATTTTACAAGGTTCCGTTTTCTCGATCTGTGTTGAATCATGACGATGTGTTTGTCTTGGACACTAAAGATAAGATCTTTCAATTTAATGGAGCAAATTCGAATATTCAAGAAAGGGCTAAGGCTTTGGAGGTTATACAGTTCTTGAAGGATAAATATCATGAGGGGACATGCAATGTTGCAATAGTCGGTACGGCTTTTTGCTATTGATACTGATACTGATATATGCTTAGTTTTTATTTCTTTTTCTTGTGTTAATTGTTATTTATTTGTTATTGAACATTTTAGACGATGGAAAACTACAAGCCGAGGGAGATTCGGGTGAATTTTGGGTTATTTTTGGCGGGTTTGCTCCTATTGGCAAAAAGGTTCTAAGTGATGATGATGTCATCCCCGAAAGGACGCCTGGCAAACTTTATATGTATGAATATATTCTTGTTAGTTCAAGATTACATTTATTTTTGTGTGTTTGTATGCGAAATTTGTGTGTGTATATATATATATATATTTGCATAACAAGATCTATATTTGCAGCATTGATGGAGAGAAGGTTGGGGATCAAATCGAGGAATATTCAAAATCATCATTCGAAACCGACAAATGCTATCTAATGGATTGTGGTTTTGAGGTGTTCGTTTGGGTTGGTCGAGCAACGCAGGTGGATGATAGAAAAGCTGCCACACAGGCTGCTGAGGTAAAAATATATATAAATACCAAAAATAAATTTGTTTTTTACATCTTTTTTCATTGGTTACTGATCTTCATCACTAAACAATCATAGGAGTTTCTCACCAGTAAACAATCGGCCGAAAGCCACCCTTATAACCCGACTAATTCAAGGTTATGAGACACATGCATTCAAGTCAAACTTTGACTCTTGGCCATCATCAACCGCACCTTCTGCTGAAAACCGAGGAAAAGTGGCTGAAAATAGAGGAAAAGTTTCAGGTAATATCAGATCTTATCATTGTAATAATATCCAATTTGTTATATTATTAATGTAAATGGCAAAAATACTAAAATAGGTTATATATTTTCTATTTATTTAAGCTCTACTGAAGCAACAAGGTGGCGGGCCTAAAGGAAAAGAAAAAAACGCTCCGGTTGTTGAGGAAGTTGTTCCTCCTTTGCTTGAAGCAAATGGAAAACTCGAGGTTCAATCTCATATCTATTTCTGTAATCATCGGTTTATTACTTTATTTGTTTCTTATTATTTACAAATATTTTGGTATTTAGGTATGGTCTATTGACGGCGGTGCAAAAACCCTGTAGCCAGTGAGGACGTCGGTAAATTCTACAGTGGGGATTGCTACATTATTCTTTACAGTTACCATTCTCGAGAGAAAAAAGATGATTTTTATCTTTGTTACTGGATTGGAAAGGATAGTACTGAGGTAAAACAATAATACATAATTTTTTTAATATTATTATGTGAACTAAAAAAGATGAAATAATTGCATTTTAATTTTAATCCATTGGTTTTAACAGGAGGACCAAAATACAGCTGCTAAGTTGACTACATCAATGTTCAATTCACTCAAGGGGAGGCCAGTTCAGGTACAATATTTTAATTTCTTTATTAAATAATCAGCCAGTAAATATAGTTACAAAATTTTTATTATATTAGTAAAGAGTAAAATTACATTTTCGTCTCTGAGGTTTGGTCAGTTCGTGACTTTCGTCTCAATGTTTGTTTTTCCGCATCCGGATCCAAAAGGTTTGAAATATTGCCAAGTTCATTCGGCTCGTTAACTTCATCGTTTTTCTCCGTTAAGTCAGGGGTATTTCCGTCTTTTTTGTTAACTTAAAGGGTAATTTGGTCTTTTCCACTTTATGTACAAGCATTTAGCATAATATACAAGTGTTTAAAAAGACCGAATTGCTCTTTAAGTTAACAAAAAAAAGATGAAAATACCCCTGACTTAACAAAAATAAATGGATGGACTTAATGAGCTGGATGAAAATGACAAGAATTTAAACCTTTTGGATCCAGATGCGGAAAAAAAAAACTTTGGACGAAAGTCGCAAAATTGGCCAAACCGCAGGAACGAAAATGCCGTTTTACTCTATTACTTTTGAACAAAATGAATGAAAAGATTTTGTGCAAAATAAAAAATAGACTTTGGTTGATTTTCGATCTGTTGACCCGTTTCCTTTTAAGCTAATATTATTGTTTGACCTATTTTATCTGTTAGATCAAAACATAACTTGATTTGACCCAGTATTAAGTAAGTGGGTCAACGTTTCTGATTCTAACTTTTAGTCCTTTTCTATAGGGCCGTATATATCAAGAGAAAGAACCGCCACAATTCATTGCTATTTTTCAACCTATGGTTCTTTTGAAGGTACATTTTGTGACAGTTATATAACTTTAAATCGCCATTTTGACTTTTGACCGCGTTATGAAATTTAAAGTGTACTCTGTAATTAGGGTGGATTAAGCTCCAGTTATAAAAGCTACATTGCGGAAAAAGGATTAACCGACGAAACTTACAGTCCAGATAACCCTTCAATTATTAGGATATCGGGAACTGCAGTGCATAATAATAAAACTGTTCATCTAGATCCGGTAAGTATTGCTTTTTTATCTATCAAATTTCAAATTTAATATTCGATAACACCATATTATTTATAAAACTAAGATATAATTATGTGTACACTTTTGTATTTTAGGTGCCAGCATCTTTGAATTCACATGAAGTCTTCGTCGTACATGCCGGGTCCCACCTATACATCTGGCAAGGAACCCAAAGTACTTATGAACAGCAGCACTGGGCAGCTAAAATTGCTGAATTTTTAAAAGTATGCATTTCAATATTTCATAATCTTATTTAGCTTCTGATATTAAAGCTTCAATACATAAGAAGTTTATGGTTAATTTTTTATAATCATTTTTTATATATATATTTAAGCCCGGAGTAACCGCAAAGTATCAGAAAGAGGGAACCGAAAGCGCAACTTTTTGGCTCGGGCTTGGAGGGAAAGAAGATGTTTCCACTAACAAAGTATCATTTGATACTATTCGAGATCCTCATTTGTTTGGATTTTCACTTTCTAAAGGTTAGAATTAACTTTTACATTTTATTATTTGGATTTAATATTTTAATTTTCAACCCTTCTAACTTGTTTTTTTTGTTATCGTTTACGCTGGTTGGATTTTCAGGAAAATTTGAGGTGGGTTTGGAGTTGGTAAAATTACAATTGCTTGATTTTATTAAATTATTTGTGTGACGAATGTCTAAATATATTTCTTTTTAATTATTAAAGGTCGAAGAAGTTTACAACTTTGATCAAGATGACTTGTTGCCGGAGGATATTTTAATATTAGATACACATGCTGAGGTTTTTGTTTGGATTGGTCAAGCGGTTGACCCGAAGGAGAAGAAAAACGCTCTTGACTATGGGCAGGTATTCATTTAGTGAAAATGGGCGGGCTGGCTAACGTGTCAAATTGGGTAACTTTTTTACGGTTAAAGTTATATGATTGTTAAAGTTATATTATCTCAATAAACACATTGTTTTCTGAATAACATGATTATGAAGGTTTATCATTTATGCATTATAAATTCAGTTTGGGAACTTTTGGCCTGTTTGCTTTGGGCCTATTTAAGCTTTGACCCGTTAATAAAACATGACCCAAACTAACGGTTCAAAAGCAGGTTTGAGCCAAAGCGGGTAGCTATTGAATGAGTTAGGTTGACCTGGAAACATTTTTAGTCTAACCATCTCATCTTTTCTAAACATTAATTTTTATATATTATTATGATGTATTATATAATGTATTATATTATTCTTTTCAATAATGGTTAGGAGATTTTATGCAATAAAAGTACACTTTGGGTTACTTTTGTCGTATAAATGTATTTGATTTGTTTCCTTTTAAGCTAAGTTTTAAGATTGTACTTGTTTGATTCTTTCATTTTGATCCACTAAATGAGTCAAAATCATCATACATGACATTTTTTGCTTAAGAAATTTACCCTTTTCTTTTACGAACTTGATTACAGAAATACATAGAATGGGCTGAAAATCTGGACGGATTAAGCCCGCGTGTGCCGTTATACAGAGTTCCAGAAGGAAATGAACCGAACTTCTTCACAACATATTTCTCATGGGAACCTTTAAAAACCCAAGTATGTGCAATTGTGACATTATTATTATTACTATTACTCTTACTATTAGTATTACTCATCAACCCGTTTAATATATATGGATAGTGATTTGCTTTTGTTTTATTTCTTTATTTTTCTCAATGCATTTAGATTCATGGAAACTCATTCCAAAAGAAGATTACTATACTGTTTGGAGCAAGCAGTGCTGAGGTAAATTCCTTCCTAAACCCGTTAACGAAAACTGGAATTACACGTGTAAACGTACGGAATGCTTTCGGCCCGGTGGGTTAAACCAGGCCTAGTTAGTTTGGAAGCTAAGTTACCTAGAGATTTGGGAGCAGTTCAAATTTACCCGATTGGACCTCAATCTGTTTGACGTTGACCCGAAAAGCAGAATGACACGTGTAAATGTACTGACTTTTGGTGTTAACACAGGGTGCTGGGAATCAAGGTGGCGGTAACACTCAAAGAGCTGCAGCGATGGCTGCGTTGAACTCAACTTTTGGCTCATCTGGTGGCGGTGGCGGCGGCGGTAAAGCACCCGGTGCAACAAAAAATGCTGGTTCACAGAGACGCGCCGCGGTCGCTGCATTATCTGGGGTTATTCCCGATGCCAAAATCGATGAACCTGACTCACCTGGTATTCAAATTGGGCCGAGCCTGGTTGGCCCGGCCCACATAATAACTCCCCTTTTGATTTATATAAATAGTTAATGCATATATATTTGATTATGAATATATAAATAGTTGCATACTATTTGAACATGCAGAGAAGCCTGAAGAAGCACCTGAAGAACCTGTAGAACCATCTGAACCCATTCCCGACGACCATGATTCAGAACCAAAAGTGGCGATTGAGGAGGACGAAAACGGAATTTTGTCAAGTCAATCCACTTTCAGCTATGAACAAGTTAGGGTCAAGTCAGAGAACCCCGCACCTGATATTGATCTTAAGAGGAGAGAGGTTAGTTTTCTAAAAAATTCTTCAAGTTATATAGTTGTAACGGTTCGGGTCAAAACAAGTAATCGGTTAGCGAATTTGTTTTAAAGTTTTATAAATAATTAGTGCCGGATATTTTTGTAATATATTATAAAAAATATAATTTAAGTTGAATAAAATGAGGCTGCTCGGCTGGGTAAAACGTTAAAACAGGGTCATTGATCGGTTTGGGTTGAAACTGGCCATTACAAGTCGGGCTGGCCTGGAACTTTCTTTTTTTTTTTTATCACAAAACATGCATTATTTTAGTAATAATCTGTAATTTTGGAGGTTTTAAAATATTTAATTTCGTCTTGGACCCTTTTGGCTTGTTTGCCTTATTCAGCGATTTCCTTCTATGTGGTGAAAATTTCTGAAAAACTATGAACACTAAACATGGACTTTTATAAACAATAAAAGCTTTACACTTGCACGAGATGGCAAAAACTTTCGCCCCATCTAAGAACCAATTAAAAAATGACACGTGGTACTTCAGCCGCAAGTTGTACTAGGGGGCGCTCATCATTTTTTAATTCGGCCAGGTAGTGGTCGAAAATTGCGCCATCTGGTACACTTATCTTTTTGTATTGGTTCACAATGTCAATGTTTATTTTGGTAAAAATGCTGGTCAACATGTTATCTTGATGATTTTTTTTGAATAATTAATTGCTTAATTATGTTTTTTTGTTTGTTTTAGGCTTATCTTTCTGTTGAAGAATTTGAGTCTGTGCTTGGATGACAAGAGAGGAGTTTTATAAGTTGCCAAAATGGAAGCAAGATTTGACCAAGAAAAAGGTTGACCTCTTCTAAAAATCAAACTCCTTAAAGCACACCAAGTAATAAGCATCAAACACTACCATTATCAGCATATTAATAATTATATTGTGGTTTTGACCCAATTAATCTGCCTGATTATATGGGCATATTCTTGATTGTGGTATGGTATGATTATTGTATTTAGTATCTGTTTTTTTTTGTTATTTCATGTTGGAGTTAAAGAGTCATTCTTTTGCCTCCTTCAAGATTTCAAGACTTCAAGATTATAGCAAAATAAATTCTTTATTTTTTGTTATTTTCTTTTGTCTTTTACATTTAAGAAGGTAGTGCAAGTTGTATTCGAATTCTATTACATAATGGATAAAGATCTATTGTTGTTTATGATACTATGTTATGTGGGTGAGATATAATAGGAAGTTTTTTTACAAAGGAAGGTTAAGATTTAAGAAGTCATCCTAGTCATTAGGTTAGAATATTAGATAATTTATGGATAAGATTAAAAAAAGGTGGATTTATCAACTGTAAAAGAGGCGCGTCGGTTTTTAAGGGTATAATGGTTCATCCAAGACAATGTGTATCTCTCTTTCACTTCCTCGTTTTTAAAAATGTTAATAACTCTTTTATATACACGGCGTTCTTTTAAACTACTGTAAGACCCTATCTTAATTTATTGAATTTCTATTAAAATTTCGCATTTTGATGTGTGAATGCGAATACACGTCACTCATATTATGAGTTTATTAAAACTTTTTCAACATTTTAAACAATTTAACATGTTATCGTTGGTTAGTTTTATTATAATCAAAACCAAGTGCGGAAGCTCGAACTTTGATCGTGTCCGGTTCTTCATATAGCTTGATCCACCTCCGGTGCTCCCAAACATCACCTGTATTTCATAATTTATGAAATACATTAGTTATAAATAAATTATAAACATAACCGAATAAACATGAAGTCTTAAAACAATAAAAACAAAAACTATATTTCAGACCCAAACCCTAAGCTACGGTGGCCACCGTAGCTTACGGTCCAGCATTAACGGTCCTAGTTCACTGTCTTACGGCTAAGACTTCCAACTTCAATCAGCAGCTGCCTACCGTAAGCTACGGTAGGCCACCGTAGCTTACGGTGGGCTGCTGCAGCTTTTCTCTTGTTTGTAGTTTTAGTTACGACATTTTCCGTAACTCACTCAATTCTCTCCGTTTTACCCGAAACTTGTTTCTAAATATCCGTAGAATATTTTCTTACATATTTTACCCGAAATCCTTGACCCATATTCTTATTTCTTATGAATTACACATTCACTCTTGATTTATGCGTATATACATTTTGACCCATTAAGTGATTTAAGTGTATAAACTTAAATCTCATTTCCTCTTACTTTGTTTCTCGTTTTCCCACCAAAATATCTATTTACATTCCACAACAACTATACATTGTGGTGGATTGGTTAATAAAATGCTATCTTTTAAATTCTACCATTCGGTTTGGCGTTTTTACGAAAAATATCTAATATGAGTCATTAAGCCAAAACGGCTTATGTTTTTCGCCTTTACATTACCAAAGAGGCCTGTCGTATTATAAAACTCATTTTTAAACAAATATTAGAGTCGTTTACCTATTTTATCATTCGAGGGCATTTTGGTCAACTTAGACACTTCTTTACGACGAAGGACTTACAATATTATGTTTTGACCAAAACGAACATTTAACCATAATCTATGTAAAATCATTGCGTTCTTAAAAACGTAATGATTACAGATTAGATTATTGGATTTACCTTACCTTAGGCAATCCCTTTTTCATTTATGACTCATTTAACTCTCATCGGACCTTTTAGTCCTGGTTGGGAGTTTGACCCGTTACACGTACCTGGCTCGGGTCATAGCATTGACCCGTTTAATTACTTTGCACTACTAGTTACTAATCAATAGCGATGCGAACCAAACGCCAATTCTCCGTGATAACAAAAACTCGACAAGCGTTCATTAGATATTATTGTCAAATGGTGATATATTACCATTTGATCCATTTGGTCTAAATGACCATTTTATCATTACGAGATGGTATTTATTTACCATCTCATCAAGTATCCGTTTCAGTTTACACCACATGATCATATTACTTAAATTTGTTTCTCAATTCATTCGATCCGTTATGGCATACGCCAAAGGTGTCTATATCAAAATTTAATATTTATTTGTCAACTCTTGACTAAATTACCATTTTACTCTTTTATTTCTTATGGCTTACACCATAAGGTAACTTTTCCGAATTCCTTGTTTATTTGTCATTACATGACTAAATTACTGATTTACCCTTTTTACCATCAAATATGGTTTATTACCATTTTCACTTGTTCCGACCCATATCGATTCAAGTCGGAACCTTGCATTTCCTATCTCATTCCGATTACCAAATCACTTATTCTTAGTCAATTACATAAGTAGATTTTCTATATTAAGGATGTAAGCTTTACTTATCTTGAAATCCAATTATGCTCTTTCCGCGTACTTGATCCGTTTGACCCGCTTCTTCCCAAGCCTCCATCTAGTTTGTCAAGCGTCAAACTATCATTTATCATTCTCAAGATGGTTAGGTTAATCATCATTTAAAACGACTATTCCATCTTACAGATTTTATATCAAATTTATCATTTGATCTTATTATAGGTCAGTTTGACTCTTAAAAGTCAACAGCCCATTTACACATACAAACTCACAGATAAGTTTAACAACTCATTTAAGTATTTCGTTAATTACCCGGTAAGTGCTATTCTTAGGACACCATTATAGTTACGTTTTCCAAACCAAGTTCATGTCGTTTCTTTCACTTAGACAAATTCAAGCGATTGTTAACATCAAGTTAACTTAGCTTTTGATCAACAATGCTAATTTATCCGTTAGCTAGGTTTTCATCTTTATGTAGCAATCCATTTCATCATATTATTAGACATTCATCCGAATACCTAATATTATTAATTTAACATCTAGTAACATTATTTATCATTTATCATTTATCATTCGCAAGATAGTTAGGTTAGTCATCATTTAAAACGACTATTCCACCTTACGGATTTTATATCAAATTTATCATTTGATCTTATTATAGGTCAGTTTGACTCTTAAAAGTCAACTGCCCATTTACACATACAAACTCACGGATAAGTTTAACAACTCATTTAAGTATTTCGTTAATTACCCGGTAAGTGCTATTCTTAGGACACCATTATAGTTACGTTTTCCAAACCAAGTTCATGTCGTTTCTTTCACTTAGACAAATTCAAGCGATTGTTAACATCAAGTTAACTTAGCCTTTGATCAACAATGCTAATTTATCCTTTAGCTAGGTTTTCATCTTTATGTAGCAATCAATTTCATCATATTATTAGACATTCATCTGAATACCTAATATTACTAATTTAACATCTATTAACATTAACTTAACATCTATTTCATCATATCATACACAACTCATTTCAAGTCATATATGATTACTTACTCGAATCTCTAATTTGTTCGAGTATCTTACACATGCATACGAGTATGATGATCATAAACATTCCTACATTATTAATTTCATCATATAGTCAAGAACCCATTTCATTATTTACTTGTTAATCACTAACAAGAAATCTTACATCAAATTGTGCATGATTTCTTTAAGTTCAATGAAATCAATCATGTAACATCCGTCAAAAACGGATTTACCAAACCCGCTCCGTTTATCAACCGAACAGTCAGTTAAAATTTTCGTTGCGAATTAAATGCCCAAAATAATTTTAAACGATACATAATCAATTATTATGCGGGATTATATAAGTTGTTTTTGAAAAACTGTTAAAAATCGCAAAATAAAAATATTTTGGTTCTGCCGGGTTTCGAACCCGGGTCAGTAACCAGTCCGGCAACAACTTAACACACAACACATAAACCACTGCGCCACGGATGCTATTCGTTAAATGTTAGGATCATTTAATTGATATCATGACTTTCCGAATTCAAAACCGGCGCCCAAAAGTTCAGTCGTCGGAAATCCCGGTAATCTTGCGAGTTTTAACGACATCTTCCGTTATAACGTAAACATTTACTAAGACATCGGTTATAACCGACGTCTGAGTCCGCGACCAAAGTTATAACCGCCGGAGAAATTTAAACCAATGAATCCAGTTGGAAATCGGGCCAAATACATCGACGATTTGCCCTATAAAAACCACCTCGAACTTCTGCAAACCTTTTCGCTGAAAACCGCACCCTTTCTCGGCGAAAACTCACTCGCCGGAATATCTCTGCTCATCACCGGAAAACCGGGTTCTGCATTTCTGAACCTTACTGAACCCCCTGAGCTTATACCGGAGATACCCACACCCTTTGTAAGCTTTCCGGAGACTCGTTGCTGCAAGACACCCGACGCCGGAGCCTATTGCTGTTGCCAGAGTTCTGCCGGAAAACAGAGGAAAGCTAGTCGGTATACCTCACGCCTAATTTTCCTTTCTTTTTACTTTTATCTCATCGGTAATTAACCTAAAATGCTAAAGAAACCTGAATAAAAACTCGAACCAGTCAGACATCATCTCTGGTTAAAACTCAACGAAGAAGACGATGTTACGGTAGTATATAAGTATAATTTAAATCAAGAAATAACTCGGGTTAGACACACAGTCCAGCGGTGGACTGTGTGCACATTAAACACACAAAGGTCTCGAGTTCGAATCCTGTTCCACACACGCTGCGTAAATAAAAATGTTCTTTTTTGTTAACTGAACCGGATTCATTTTATATATATGTTAAGTATATTAATAATCGGAAATATAACCAAGTTAGACACACAGTCCAGTGGTGGACTGTGTGTATGTTTAATCAAAGTGCACGAGTTCGAGTTCGGTCTTCTGCATCGACCCGGACAATTATTAAGCTTTTTAAATAAGTCAGAAATGAAAATAATTAATTTGTGTTTAAGTATAATAAAATCAGTTAAGTTAACAAGTTGTACACACAGTCCAGCGGTGGACTGTGTGTTATCATAACCCACAGGTCCCGGGTTCGAGACCTGTGGAGCGCACCGTCCGATTCAAATTAAATCGTTTTTAAATAAAAGGATTTTCTGTTTAAATTAATTAATATATAAATATAATTAAAAACGGATATATGACGGGTTAGACACGTAGCTCAGTTGGTAGAGCTGCGTGCACGCGTACGGGAGGTCTCGGGTTCGAGCCTCACCCAGCGCACTTATATTCGCACTCGAACCGGTCAACGGTCAGTCAACGGCCAAAGTCAAAGTCAACGGTCAGAAAAAGTCAATTTTTTTTTATTATTTTTATTTAATTATTTTAATTAAAAATCAATTAAAAATACATAAAAATAACATTTTTTAGGTTAGAAAATAGCCTTAAACTCACAAAAATACACCCAACAATCCTACTAAAATAAATTAATAAAATCCGTTTACTTACCAAACCATAATGCGATTTATCTAGGTTAATCTCACTCGTGGTTAAAACCACTTCGCATGCATTCAACCTCATCAACCGAACGCACCCACTGTGAGTGAATCTTACAACTCCCCTTTTTAATTACACGTTTCGGGGTGTGTCATGTGTCTCAAATAATTAACTCGTTTATTTAAATTTGTGCCATACCATATCATGACCTAAACTTAGATTGTTTATATTGTTGTGATTACTTATTTCATTTTGTCAAATTATATGAAATTCATTCATTAAGCCCATCAGTTCCTCGCGGGAGACGAGTTGAACAACGCGTGCCTCAAAACCAATTCTTTATTGTTCATGTGTGTTTCATTGAGTTTATATTGTTTGTAGTTGTGTCATTCATATATTCATGTTTATGCAATTCATTCATTAGGCCCATCAGTTCCTCGTGAGAGACGAGTAGAGCAACGCGTGCCTCTAAATGTTCCATTATTGTTCATGTGTGATTTATTTAATATCTAATGATTGTTGAATAAGTTTACATCTATTTTTACTCATGTTTGGGTGTGCACATATTTCATAATCAATTTAATAAACTTGTTCAAATGTTTTCCCATAGGATTCACTCGCCAACTTTATGTTGATCCAAAACCTTTTTACACATGATACAGGTGAACAGGTTGAAGCAAAGAAAACATAGGAAATGCCTTAGAAGAGAACAAAGATGCTTAGATTGATAGCTAGAACATGTTGTAACATTTATTGTAAATTTCCATTAAATTGTATTTAATGAATATGAAACGCATAATAAATGTCATGAGCTTTGATGATAACCCAATCATGCCCCGATCACCTTTTCCGCTGCGGGTCGGGGTGTGACAGATTGGTATCAGAGCCATGACTATAGGGATATAGGATAGGTTATTAGACCCTTAGAGCCTATACTATAGTCTGCCTAAATTTTAATTGATTAGGTGGTTACATACAAACTTGTGATATTTATTTGTTTCATATTTGTTTACATTTACAGTCAAACATACATGCTTATATACATATTCATTATACATATATCGATGTTCATGTATTCAATTTATTTTCATACTCTCATTATCCAAAGATTTTGTTGCAATTTTCAAATCTCATCAAAGTAAGTTCTGCGACGGGCATGTAGTAACTGGAAGGGTACAAGTACCGGTAGTCGGAACGTCCTGTCTAGGTTGGCATTCGTATAAATCCAATATAACGGACCAGTTTGCCTACCTGGGGACCAACGATGAGAGTACGAAGGACCTATTAGGCCAAAGCATGCCACACCAAACGTCGCTCGAACTAACCCACTTTGAGGTGTCACCGTGTCTACACCTGGACACATTCCGAATATCACACGTTGTATACATATTTCTCGATTTCTCCGGGATTTTGTGTACGCAACCTGGCAAACCCGTGCGAACCATATGAAAAACCGGTATTCATGGGGGCCCACATGATTACACAGGTAAAGTATGGCGGCATGTAGGGCCTAATGGCGAGCAAAACCCAAGACATCCTATGGATGTAGTAGATTTATTTTTCTATAATTATTTTATGAATGTTCATTCCTAATGCGACCCATGATCCCAAATCGTTCAACATATGGCTGCCGTAATACCCAACATTGTAATCCAAGTACAACAAGCACTCACCGCTAATCCTGTCAATCAAGAAAACCAAAAACATTATTAACTCTCCCTCAAATACCGCTAAATGCACCTACAAGCACTTCAAATCATGCGACCCTCCAAAATACAAAGGGACTGAAGGTGTCACCGCTCTCCTCCATTGGTTTGAAGAAATGGAGAACACTTTTCTAAATTGCGATTGCCCTGATGGTCGCAAAGTGCGTTATGCTACCGGTCGACTATATGGGATAGCACTTACTTGGTGGAATACAGAGAAGTCCAAACGAGGTGTTGACGATGCTATGACCTTAACTTGGAACGAATTGAAGGAAATCATGAAAAGACGATTTTGCCCAAGGAGTGAAATCAAGAAATTAGAAGATGAATTTTATTCGTTGAAGCAAAAGGAAGGAGACCACACCACCTACAATAAAAGATTCCTCGAGTTACATCAAATGGTTCCCAACATGTTCACTCCCTTCTACCGTTTGATCGAGCACTACATTCGTGGTCTTCTGTCAAAGATTCAAGACCCTGTAATAAGTACCAAGCCTGCAACTTTGGAAGCAGCAATGGAGTTAGCAACAGAGCCTACCGAGAACCGAATCCGAAACGAAGACTTCAAGGAGGAGAAGAAGAAGGATAAAGAATCGACTGAAACCTCCGACTACACCCAAACCGAATCCCCTTCTCAACCCAATCCTAAGAGAAAAAGAGACGGGTAACTTTTCGCTGCTATCCAACGAAATCAACCAATTTCACACGCCATACCCATCCAAGCTATCCCAATCACCCAAGTGGCACCCAACTCAATCTACCCAAATAAGAAGCCATATCTTGGACCTCACCCTCGATGCAACAACTGTTTTTATCACCATCCCCTTACCTTACCTTGTCGACTATGTACAACTTGTGGACGCTATGGTCATTTGAGCAAGGTTTGCCGCACCTTTCAAAACCAAACCTCTTCCCCTACTCAAAACATGGCCCAAACTTATCATCAACCCCAATATCCCATGTTCCCATATGTTCGAGCTTGTTTCAATTGTGGTGACCCTACACACTTTAGAAACACATGCCCTCAATTGGTTAACGTCATCAACACTCAAGCCCAATCAAACCCAGTTAACCAAGTAAACCAAGAAAACCCACCACTATGCCACCAGCAAGAGGAAGAGTCTTCAATATCAACGCCAATCCTGTCGAAGATAATGACGGCCCAAACGAAGATACCCAACTAGTCCTCTTCGCCGAAGATCCAGATTCAACTTCTATCATTTAGTTTTATGTTTTTTTTCTTTATCACATAGAACCAAACATAACTTAAGGATAAAGCCAATGAAACTTTGACGGGAATACGGTGGATACGCCGCTGGTACTTCCTATTGCTGTTGCCAGAGTTCTGCCGGAAAACAGAGGAAAGCTAGTCGGTATACCTCACGCCTAATTTTCCTTTCTTTTTACTTTTATCTCATCGGTAATTAACCTAAAATGCTAAAGAAACCTGAATAAAAACTCGAACCAGTCAGACATCATCTCTGGTTAAAACTCAACGAAGAAGACGATGTTACGGTAGTATATAAGTATAATTTAAATCAAGAAATAACTCGGGTTAGACACACAGTCCAGCGGTGGACTGTGTGCACATTAAACACACAAAGGTCTCGAGTTCGAATCCTGTTCCACACACGCTGCGTAAATAAAAATGTTCTTTTTTGTTAACTGAACCGGATTCATTTTATATATATGTTAAGTATATTAATAATCGGAAATATAACCAAGTTAGACACACAGTCCAGTGGTGGACTGTGTGTATGTTTAATCAAAGTGCACGAGTTCAAGTCCGGTCTTCTGCATCGACCCGGACAATTATTAAGCTTTTTAAATAAGTCAGAAATGAAAATAATTAATTTGTGTTTAAGTATAATAAAAATCAGTTAAGTTAACAAGTTGTACACACAGTCCAGCGGTGGACTGTGTGTTATCATAACCCACAGGTCCCGGGTTCGAGACCTGTGGAGCGCACCGTCCGATTCAAATTAAATCGTTTTTAAATAAAAGGATTTTCTGTTTAAATTAATTAATATATAAATATAATTAAAAACGGATATATGACGGGTTAGACACGTAGCTCAGTTGGTAGAGCTGCGTGCACGCGTATGGGAGGTCTCGGGTTCGAGCCTCACCCAGCGCACTTATATTCGCACTCGAACCGGTCAACGGTCAGTCAACGGTCAAAGTCAAAGTCAACGGTCAGAAAAAGTCAATTTTTTTATTATTTTTATTTAATTATTTTAATTAAAAATCAATTAAAAATACTTAAAAATAACATTTTTAAGGTTAGAAAATAGCCTTAAACTCACAAAAATACACCCAACAATCCTACTAAAATAAATTAATAAAATCCGTTTACTTATCAACCATAATGCGATTTATCTAGGTTAATCTCACTCGTGATTAAAACCACTTCGCGTGCATTCAACCTCATCAACCGAACGCACCCACTGTGAGTGAATCTTACAACTCCCCTTTTTAATTACACGTTTTGGGGTGTGTCATGTGTCTCAAATAATTAACTCGTTTATTTAAATTTGTGCCATACCATATCATGACCTAAACTTAGATTGTTTATATTGTTGTGATTACTTATTTCATTTTGTCAAATTATATGAAATTCATTCATTAAGCCCATCAGTTCCTCGCGGGAGACGAGTTGAACAACGCGTGCCTCAAAACCAATTCTTTATTGTTCATGTGTGTTTCATTGAGTTTATATTGTTTGTAGTTGTGTCATTCATATATTCATGTTTATGCAATTCATTCATTAGGCCCATCAGTTCCTCGTGAGAGACGAGTAGAGCAACGCGTGCCTCTAAATGTTCCATTATTGTTCATGTGTGATTTATTTAATATCTAATGATTGTTGAATAAGTTTACATCTATTTTTACTCATGTTTGGGTGTGCACATATTTCATAATCAATTTAATAAACTTGTTCAAATGTTTTCCCATAGGATTCACTCGCCAACTTTATGTTGATCCAAAACCTTTTTACACATGATACAGGTGAACAGGTTGAAGCAAAGAAAACATAGGAAATGCCTTAGAAGAGAACAAAGATGCTTAGATTGATAGCTAGAACATGTTGTAACATTTATTGTAAATTTCCATTAAATTGTATTTAATGAATATGAAACGCATAATAAATGTCATGAGCTTTGATGATAACCCAATCATGCCCCGATCACCTTTTCCGCTGCGGGTCGGGGTGTGACAAATCATACACATACACTTAATTTCATCTTTGGATCATAATCCAACTATCTAATTGCAAGTAATCAACATGTCTCAAGTTATGATTTTTATCAAATCTAAGTTTTGAGACATACCTTATGATCTTCTCAATTAGGTGATCATTTATATGCGTTCATGCACTGATTTGGGATTAGAATTGGCTTTCAATTTGTTGATTCTTGATTGAACTAGGGTTTCCCTAGTCTTCATCTCCTGATGATCGACCAACACACATTTACTATGTGTGTTGTGTCTTAATTTTGGTGTTTTAAAACACAAGTTCCTTTTGTGGCAACTTTAGTCCCTCAAGTTAGTTTTTGATTATATAAGACTACAACTCATTGTCTTGTTACTTGTATACATGTTATCAACTAGGTTAATTTGTTCCTAGTCATTTTGTTATAGTTTAACTTTCACCACTAACGGTTCTTTACCCGTTCTTTAATATTAACGTGGTTTGATTACCAAACCCGTTTTTGGGGTGTTACAAATCTACCCCCCTTAAAGAGGTTTCGTCCTCGAAACCTTTCTTACGTAGCTCCTTGGGTTTGACCCAATGGACTTGGTTTCGTTTTCACCTGAGTATTGCTCATATTTTAATTTTGGCTCCAAGGTGCATGCGCTCTTCATGTGTAAGACCTCATGTGCCATTACTTTCATCTTGTATTCCTTTTTCTTTACTCAACCGAGTCGCCATTTGCCCACTCGGTCATATGTACCTGTCAACATACTTATTTCACGCAAATCTTATATTGATAAGCGCATTCAACAAGTTTAAAATTTAATTTTTGATCTTGACCGATCTTGTCGGTTAGACTTCTTAGTCACCGGTTACCTTATACTTCATAATTTAGGTACACTTATATTGCCTTCGCAAGGCTTTTACTAACTTTCGAGACTCTAGTCTCATAGCTCGTGTCACAAGGCAATCGTATACCATGTTATATATATATTGACCGTGATTGCATCACGTCATGTTAAATTTTATATCTATCCTTTTCGTTTTCGAAAATTTCTTTTACTTAGCCTCTTAAGGTGAGGTCTTTTAAAGCATCATTCCTCTTGATTCATGATCCCAAGGTCATTTTGACCTTGTAGATTATTACACTATTCGTAACCCGAAGGTCGTGGTGATCCTTTAGATCATCTTTTTTACGTGTCGTTCTTTAAATATATTTGGTGTCAATGCACCTCTTTTGTACTTGAAAGGAAAAAATATTTACGTTGTCCTTGCTTTTTCCGCCAAATCATGGCTCCCTTTTACCATGAAGGCTAATTTATTTTACTTCAATTATGGTCATCAGGCCATGTTTGATCCGGTTTATTAACATTTTTGTTTTCTATGACCCCGCGAGTCATTTATGAATCACTTTCACTTGTCGGATCTATTAGTCGTTTCATCTCCATTGGGTGATGATCATTTGCGTCTAAACCTGGCGCAATGTCAACTGGCATTGACCACTTGTCACCACCGAGTCACAACTACCATCTTTAGTGGCAACCACAACATTTTTTGTATGTTGCCCCGAACATTTATTCAGATCAGACGCTGTCTGTTGATAGCCGTGTGCGCCTGCGCGATCGTAGTCCATGACTAGATCAATTTTCGTTCGGACAACTCTTCCGAATCTACGACTTCATATGTCATTTATGCGTCGGTTTGCCTTACGTTTACCGTTATCCGGTTTAAGCCTATATTTTCTTTACAACCCGTTACCTGGGTTCTTTATCTTAATGTTATAATGTTCCCGTTATCCGTTTTGCGTCTTCATTTATATTCATTCACGACCCCTTTTATGGGTTTATTTCTATTTCACACTCCCGTTATTCGGTTTGCGTCTACAGTATATTTAATCACGTCCCATTACCCGGGCTCATTATTCTTTTGCTTTAAAGCTCCCGTTAGCCGGTTTGCGTTTACTTTTAAATTCTATCAATGTACTTTTTTTCACTCGTTTGGCTTGCTCGTGTGAAGTTCATCACTTATGAGTGATCGTATCTAATTCTTTATTTAACCAGTTTGACTTGTTCTTGTGAGATTCATCACTTATGAATTGTCAAACTTTATTCATTATCTGACCCGTTTGACCTGTTCGTGTGAAATACATCACTTTTGAACAATCAAACTTTATTCTTTTTCTAATCCGTTTGACTTGTTCGTGTGAAATCCATCACTTCTGAACAGTCAAACTTTATCCTCCCATTTGACTTGTTCATGTGAAATTCATCACTTCTGAACAGTCAAACTTTATTCTTTTTCTAATCCATTTGACTTGTTCGTGTGAAATCCATCCCTTCTGAACAGTCAAACTTTATCCTTCCGTTTGACTTGTTCATGTGAAATTCATCACTTCTGAACAGTCAAACTTTATTCTTTTTCTAATCCATTTGACTTGTTCGTGTGAAATCCACCACTTCTGAACAATCAAACTTTATTCTTTTTCTAATCATTCTTTATGGCCTCACGGACCATGAGTGATGATTATCATCATTATTTCTTTCTTTTCTCCTTTTATCTTTTCTATGATCATAGTCATCGACTTTGATCACTTCTCGTGTGGGCGCTACCTCCGTTTCTATGACCTCGCGGGTCATTTATACCTTGGTTTTACGTGCCCTTTTTGTCAACCATGGTTTCCTTGGGTCATTTATTTCTATGTGTGCCTATTACCGTTTTTATGGTTTCCACGAAAACCATTTATACAAGTACACTTGTAAGTTTCTTGACCGCAAGGATCTTTTAACTTTTCCCATTCACCTCGATTTTACCACATTGAATGTATATGTGTTTATTATAACAAGTTCATGGTATCATGTGTTTATCATTTACTAGGCCAGACTAAGCGATCAACACATGGTACACATGCCTTATTATAACTAACACATTACTTCCCATGTAAGTAAATCCTCGGTTCATGTCCATATTTCTGATTTATTTGGTAAAACTTTGTTTAATTGTCATTTAACAATTATTAGTTTTTACCTTTACTAACTCAAAACGTATGGAATGTATTTTCCTTTTTATAATTTTTTTATATAACCACATTTATTCATGTGATCGTTACTTTTCCTCAATAGGATCTTATTGAAAATTTCTACTTGGATGGTCACCCCATCCAAGATTTTAGATCTGTACTCTTTTATATTTTATTATTCACGATTTGTGAATAATGAGTATCACCCGCCCAATTTCTCTTGGGAACATCATCATGGATGGGTATCCCTTCCGGTTTTCCTATGCTTTAGTCCCGTATACAACCGTTGTTCATTACGTATCTGTTGTATACTACTAGTTATGCAATAATTTAAAGTGTGCACTTGTGTGATATTTTCTTCATTGGCTTTCATTGCCGTTCCACCTTTATTTAATATCATTATTTAGTTTAGGTCCTTAACGAGTATGCTCTACTTGTCATACTTCAAACCATTCTGTCATCGCGTCGGCAGATCATTAGATTCCCGCCATCTTCAGATGCAAGCATCCTTTAACCAAAACATTTACATTGATTAGTAACATTGAAAATTAATAAGTCCTTAGTATAGTACAAGGCTATCTACAATACTTGGTAACACAAATAATTCACTAGCTGTATATCGGTCTTTATCATTTTATTTAGGGTAACGTGCGTTTACACGATAACCCTTGTGTTATTTACAACACTTTAACTATGTTAGACCGCTAAATTTATAATAACTTACCAGATCATGCGACCAAGCCTCGAACCGAACACATTTGATCATTAGCCTTGAGCTCTGATTACCAACTTGTAAGACCCTATCTTAATTTATTGAATTTCTATTAAAATTTTGCATTTTTTTGTGTGAATGCGAATACACGTCACTCATATTACGAGTTTATTAAAACTTTTTCAACATCTTCAAACAATTTAACATGTTATCGTTGGTTAGTTTTATTATAATCAAAACCAAGTGTGAAAGCTCGAACTTTGATCGTGTTCGGTTCTTCATATAGCTTGATCCACCTCCGGTGCTCTCAAACATCACCTGTATTTCATAATTTATGAACTACATTAGTTATAAATAAATTATAGCTAACCGAATAAACATGAAGTCTTAAAACAATAAAAACAAAAACTTTATTTCAGACCCCACTGTCACCGTAGCTTACGGTCCAGCATTAACGGTCCTAGTTCACTGTCTTACGGCTAAGACTTCCAACTTCAATCAGCAGCTGCCTACCGTAAGCTACGGTAGGCCACCGTAGCTTACGGTGGGCTGCTGCAGCTTTTCTCTTGTTTGTAGTTTTAGTTACGACATTTTCCGTAACTCACTCAATTCTTCTCCGTTTTACCCGAAACTTGTTTCTAAATATCCGTAGAATATTTTCTTACATATTTTACCCGAAATCCTTGACCCATATTCTTATTTCTTATGAATTACACATTCACTCTTGATTTATGCGTATATACATTTTGACCCATTAAGTGATTTAAGTGTATAAACTTAAATCTCATTTCCTCTTACTTTGTTTCTCGTTTTCCCACCAAAATATCTATTTACATTCCACAACAACTATACATTGTGGTGGATTGGTTAATAAAATGCTATCTTTTAAATTCTACCATTCGGTTTGGCGTTTTTACGAAAAATATCTAATATGAGTCATTAAGCCAAAACGGCTTATGTTTTTCGCCTTTACATTACCAAAGAGGCCTGTCGTATTATAAAACTCATTTTTAAACAAATATTAGAGTCGTTTACCTATTTTATCATTCGAGGGCATTTTGGTCAACTTAGACACTTCTTTACGACGAAGGACTTACAATATTATGTTTTGACCAAAACGAACATTTAACCATAATCTATGTAAAATCATTGCGTTCTTAAAAACGTAATGATTACAGATTAGATTATTGGATTTACCTTACCTTAGGCAATCCCTTTTTCATTTATGACTCATTTAACTCTCATCGGACCTTTTAGTCCTGGTTGGGAGTTTGACCCGTTACACGTACCTGGCTCGGGTCATAGCATTGACCCGTTTAATTACTTTGCACTACTAGTTACTAATCAATAGCGATGCGAACCAAACGCCAATTCTCCGTGATAACAAAAACTCGACAAGCGTTCATTAGATATTATTGTCAAATGGTGATATATTACCATTTGATCCATTTGGTCTAAATGACCATTTTATCATTACGAGATGGTATTTATTTACCATCTCATCAAGTATCCGTTTCAGTTTACACCACATGATCATATTACTTAAATTTGTTTCTCAATTCATTCGATCCGTTATGGCATACGCCAAAGGGTGTCTATATCAAAATTTAATATTTATTTGTCAACTCTTGACTAAATTACCATTTTACTCTTTTATTTCTTATGGCTTACACCATAAGATAACTTTTCCGAATTCCTTGTTTATTTGTCATTACATGACTAAATTACTGATTTACCCTTTTTACCATCAAATATGGTTTATTACCATTTTCACTTGTTCCGACCCATATCGATTCAAGTCGGAACCTTGCATTTCCTATCTCATTCCGATTACCAAATCACTTATTCTTAGTCAATTACATAAGTAGATTTTCTATATTAAGGATGTAAGCTTTACTTATCTTGAAATCCAATTATGCTCTTTCCGCGTACTTGATCCGTTTGACCCGCTTCTTCCCAAGCCTCCATCTAGTTTGTCAAGCGTCAAACTATCATTTATCATTCTCAAGATGGTTAGGTTAATCATCATTTAAAACGACTATTCCATCTTACAGATTTTATATCAAATTTATCATTTGATCTTATTATAGGTCAGTTTGACTCTTAAAAGTCAACAGCCCATTTACACATACAAACTCACAGATAAGTTTAACAACTCATTTAAGTATTTCGTTAATTACCCGGTAAGTGCTATTCTTAGGACACCATTATAGTTACGTTTTCCAAACCAAGTTCATGTCGTTTCTTTCACTTAGACAAATTCAAGCGATTGTTAACATCAAGTTAACTTAGCTTTTGATCAACAATGCTAATTTATCCGTTAGCTAGGTTTTCATCTTTATGTAGCAATCCATTTCATCATATTATTAGACATTCATCCGAATACCTAATATTATTAATTTAACATCTAGTAACATTATTTATCATTTATCATTTATCATTCGCAAGATAGTTAGGTTAGTCATCATTTAAAACGACTATTCCACCTTACGGATTTTATATCAAATTTATCATTTGATCTTATTATAGGTCAGTTTGACTCTTAAAAGTCAACTGCCCATTTACACATACAAACTCACGGATAAGTTTAACAACTCATTTAAGTATTTCGTTAATTACCCGGTAAGTGCTATTCTTAGGACACCATTATAGTTACGTTTTCCAAACCAAGTTCATGTCGTTTCTTTCACTTAGACAAATTCAAGCGATTGTTAACATCAAGTTAACTTAGCCTTTGATCAACAATGCTAATTTATCCTTTAGCTAGGTTTTCATCTTTATGTAGCAATCAATTTCATCATATTATTAGACATTCATCTGAATACCTAATATTACTAATTTAACATCTATTAACATTAACTTAACATCTATTTCATCATATCATACACAACTCATTTCAAGTCATATATGATTACTTACTCGAATCTCTAATTTGTTCGAGTATCTTACACATGCATACGAGTATGATGATCATAAACATTCCTACATTATTAATTTCATCATATAGTCAAGAACCCATTTCATTATTTACTTGTTAATCACTAACAAGAAATCTTACATCAAATTGTGCATGATTTCTTTAAGTTCAATGAAATCAATCATGTAACATCCGTCAAAAACGGATTTACCAAACCCGCTCCGTTTATCAACCGAACAGTCAGTTAAAATTTTCGTTGCGAATTAAATGCCCAAAATAATTTTAAACGATACATAATCAATTATTATGCGGGATTATATAAGTTGTTTTTGAAAAACTGTTAAAAATCGCAAAATAAAAATATTTTGGTTCTGCCGGGTTTCGAACCCGGGTCAGTAACCAGTCCGGCAACAACTTAACACACAACACATAAACCACTGCGCCACGGATGCTATTCGTTAAATGTTAGGATCATTTAATTGATATCATGACTTTCCGAATTCAAAACCGGCGCCCAAAAGTTCAGTCGTCGGAAATCCCGGTAATCTTGCGAGTTTTAACGACATCTTCCGTTATAACGTAAACATTTACTAAGACATCGGTTATAACCGACGTCTGAGTCCGCGACCAAAGTTATAACCGCCGGAGAAATTTAAACCAATGAATCCAGTTGGAAATCGGGCCAAATACATCGACGATTTGCCCTATAAAAACCACCTCGAACTTCTGCAAACCTTTTCGCTGAAAACCGCACCCTTTCTCGGCGAAAACTCACTCGCCGGAATATCTCTGCTCATCACCGGAAAACCGGGTTCTGCATTTCTGAACCTTACTGAACCCCCTGAGCTTATACCGGAGATACCCACACCCTTTGTAAGCTTTCCGGAGACTCGTTGCTGCAAGACACCCGACGCCGGAGCCTATTGCTGTTGCCAGAGTTCTGCCGGAAAACAGAGGAAAGCTAGTCGGTATACCTCACGCCTAATTTTCCTTTCTTTTTACTTTTATCTCATCGGTAATTAACCTAAAATGCTAAAGAAACCTGAATAAAAACTCGAACCAGTCAGACATCATCTCTGGTTAAAACTCAACGAAGAAGACGATGTTACGGTAGTATATAAGTATAATTTAAATCAAGAAATAACTCGGGTTAGACACACAGTCCAGCGGTGGACTGTGTGCACATTAAACACACAAAGGTCTCGAGTTCGAATCCTGTTCCACACACGCTGCGTAAATAAAAATGTTCTTTTTTGTTAACTGAACCGGATTCATTTTATATATATGTTAAGTATATTAATAATCGGAAATATAACCAAGTTAGACACACAGTCCAGTGGTGGACTGTGTGTATGTTTAATCAAAGTGCACGAGTTCGAGTTCGGTCTTCTGCATCGACCCGGACAATTATTAAGCTTTTTAAATAAGTCAGAAATGAAAATAATTAATTTGTGTTTAAGTATAATAAAATCAGTTAAGTTAACAAGTTGTACACACAGTCCAGCGGTGGACTGTGTGTTATCATAACCCACAGGTCCCGGGTTCGAGACCTGTGGAGCGCACCGTCCGATTCAAATTAAATCGTTTTTAAATAAAAGGATTTTCTGTTTAAATTAATTAATATATAAATATAATTAAAAACGGATATATGACGGGTTAGACACGTAGCTCAGTTGGTAGAGCTGCGTGCACGCGTACGGGAGGTCTCGGGTTCGAGCCTCACCCAGCGCACTTATATTCGCACTCGAACCGGTCAACGGTCAGTCAACGGCCAAAGTCAAAGTCAACGGTCAGAAAAAGTCAATTTTTTTTTATTATTTTTATTTAATTATTTTAATTAAAAATCAATTAAAAATACATAAAAATAACATTTTTTAGGTTAGAAAATAGCCTTAAACTCACAAAAATACACCCAACAATCCTACTAAAATAAATTAATAAAATCCGTTTACTTACCAAACCATAATGCGATTTATCTAGGTTAATCTCACTCGTGGTTAAAACCACTTCGCATGCATTCAACCTCATCAACCGAACGCACCCACTGTGAGTGAATCTTACAACTCCCCTTTTTAATTACACGTTTCGGGGTGTGTCATGTGTCTCAAATAATTAACTCGTTTATTTAAATTTGTGCCATACCATATCATGACCTAAACTTAGATTGTTTATATTGTTGTGATTACTTATTTCATTTTGTCAAATTATATGAAATTCATTCATTAAGCCCATCAGTTCCTCGCGGGAGACGAGTTGAACAACGCGTGCCTCAAAACCAATTCTTTATTGTTCATGTGTGTTTCATTGAGTTTATATTGTTTGTAGTTGTGTCATTCATATATTCATGTTTATGCAATTCATTCATTAGGCCCATCAGTTCCTCGTGAGAGACGAGTAGAGCAACGCGTGCCTCTAAATGTTCCATTATTGTTCATGTGTGATTTATTTAATATCTAATGATTGTTGAATAAGTTTACATCTATTTTTACTCATGTTTGGGTGTGCACATATTTCATAATCAATTTAATAAACTTGTTCAAATGTTTTCCCATAGGATTCACTCGCCAACTTTATGTTGATCCAAAACCTTTTTACACATGATACAGGTGAACAGGTTGAAGCAAAGAAAACATAGGAAATGCCTTAGAAGAGAACAAAGATGCTTAGATTGATAGCTAGAACATGTTGTAACATTTATTGTAAATTTCCATTAAATTGTATTTAATGAATATGAAACGCATAATAAATGTCATGAGCTTTGATGATAACCCAATCATGCCCCGATCACCTTTTCCGCTGCGGGTCGGGGTGTGACAGATTGGTATCAGAGCCATGACTATAGGGATATAGGATAGGTTATTAGACCCTTAGAGCCTATACTATAGTCTGCCTAAATTTTAATTGATTAGGTGGTTACATACAAACTTGTGATATTTATTTGTTTCATATTTGTTTACATTTACAGTCAAACATACATGCTTATATACATATTCATTATACATATATCGATGTTCATGTATTCAATTTATTTTCATACTCTCATTATCCAAAGATTTTGTTGCAATTTTCAAATCTCATCAAAGTAAGTTCTGCGACGGGCATGTAGTAACTGGAAGGGTACAAGTACCGGTAGTCGGAACGTCCTGTCTAGGTTGGCATTCGTATAAATCCAATATAACGGACCAGTTTGCCTACCTGGGGACCAACGATGAGAGTACGAAGGACCTATTAGGCCAAAGCATGCCACACCAAACGTCGCTCGAACTAACCCACTTTGAGGTGTCACCGTGTCTACACCTGGACACATTCCGAATATCACACGTTGTATACATATTTCTCGATTTCTCCGGGATTTTGTGTACGCAACCTGGCAAACCCGTGCGAACCATATGAAAAACCGGTATTCATGGGGGCCCACATGATTACACAGGTAAAGTATGGCGGCATGTAGGGCCTAATGGCGAGCAAAACCCAAGACATCCTATGGATGTAGTAGATTTATTTTTCTATAATTATTTTATGAATGTTCATTCCTAATGCGACCCATGATCCCAAATCGTTCAACATATGGCTGCCGTAATACCCAACATTGTAATCCAAGTACAACAAGCACTCACCGCTAATCCTGTCAATCAAGAAAACCAAAAACATTATTAACTCTCCCTCAAATACCGCTAAATGCACCTACAAGCACTTCAAATCATGCGACCCTCCAAAATACAAAGGGACTGAAGGTGTCACCGCTCTCCTCCATTGGTTTGAAGAAATGGAGAACACTTTTCTAAATTGCGATTGCCCTGATGGTCGCAAAGTGCGTTATGCTACCGGTCGACTATATGGGATAGCACTTACTTGGTGGAATACAGAGAAGTCCAAACGAGGTGTTGACGATGCTATGACCTTAACTTGGAACGAATTGAAGGAAATCATGAAAAGACGATTTTGCCCAAGGAGTGAAATCAAGAAATTAGAAGATGAATTTTATTCGTTGAAGCAAAAGGAAGGAGACCACACCACCTACAATAAAAGATTCCTCGAGTTACATCAAATGGTTCCCAACATGTTCACTCCCTTCTACCGTTTGATCGAGCACTACATTCGTGGTCTTCTGTCAAAGATTCAAGACCCTGTAATAAGTACCAAGCCTGCAACTTTGGAAGCAGCAATGGAGTTAGCAACAGAGCCTACCGAGAACCGAATCCGAAACGAAGACTTCAAGGAGGAGAAGAAGAAGGATAAAGAATCGACTGAAACCTCCGACTACACCCAAACCGAATCCCCTTCTCAACCCAATCCTAAGAGAAAAAGAGACGGGTAACTTTTCGCTGCTATCCAACGAAATCAACCAATTTCACACGCCATACCCATCCAAGCTATCCCAATCACCCAAGTGGCACCCAACTCAATCTACCCAAATAAGAAGCCATATCTTGGACCTCACCCTCGATGCAACAACTGCTTTTATCACCATCCCCTTACCTTACCTTGTCGACTATGTACAACTTGTGGACGCTATGGTCATTTGAGCAAGGTTTGCCGCACCTTTCAAAACCAAACCTCTTCCCCTACTCAAAACATGGCCCAAACTTATCATCAACCCCAATATCCCATGTTCCCATATGTTCGAGCTTGTTTCAATTGTGGTGACCCTACACACTTTAGAAACACATGCCCTCAATTGGTTAACGTCATCAACACTCAAGCCCAATCAAACCCAGTTAACCAAGTAAACCAAGAAAACCCACCACTATGCCACCAGCAAGAGGAAGAGTCTTCAATATCAACGCCAATCCTGTCGAAGATAATGACGGCCCAAACGAAGATACCCAACTAGTCCTCTTCGCCGAAGATCCAGATTCAACTTCTATCATTTAGTTTTATGTTTTTTTTCTTTATCACATAGAACCAAACATAACTTAAGGATAAAGCCAATGAAACTTTGACGGGAATACGGTGGATACGCCGCTGGTACTTCCTATATATAAGTTTTCTTGTCAAAGGATCAGAAGCATTATCTGGCGGTTATGAGAGGTTCCATGTGTAGACTGTTAGAGTAATTATTGTTTATTATTTTCAGTATATGCAATTGCCGAGGCCGCCGCTCCCCATTTATGAGCGTTGAGCCTGCTCCCCATTTATGAGCGTTGAGCCTGTTCCCCATTTTATTATGCAGTTGAACCTGGCGTGCCCGCACGATCGGCTCCGTTTGATTGAGCCTTGATTGATCAGTTTATTTTACATTTTCATTACATGCAATACGCTCGGCTCCGTTTGATTGAGCCTTGAGCGCACAGACAATTTCATTTTCAGTACATGCAATACGTTCGGCTCCGTTTGATTGAGCCTTGAGCACACAGACAATTTCATTTTCAGTACATGCAATACGTTCGGCTTCGTTTAATTGAGCCTTGAGCGCACAGACATTTTCATTATCAGTATCTTGTGGTTGTGGTGTTTGTAGTAGAGTCGCATAGAACTAACCATAACTTGCGGATAAAGTCAATGAAAATTTGACAAGAATATGGTGGATACGCCGCTGGTACTTCCTATATATAAGTATTCTTGTCAAATGATCGGAGGCATTATCAGGCGGTTAGAGAGGTTCCATGCATAGGCTGTTTGTGTGATTGTAGTTTAGATTAAGTTGTTCATTTTCAGTACATGCAATACGTTCGGCTCCGTTTGATTGAGCCTTGAGCGCACAGACAATATCATTTTCAGTACATGCAATACGTTCGGCTCCGTTTGATTGAGCCTTGAGCGCACAGACAATTTCATTATCAGTATCTTATGGTTGTTGTGTTTGTTGTAGAGTCGCATAGCACTAATCATAACTTGCGGATAAAGTCAATGAAAATTTGGCAAGAATATGGTGGATACGCCGCTGGTACTTCCTATATATAAGTATTCTTGTCAAATGATCGGAGGCATTATCAGGCGGTTATGAGAGGTTCCATGCATAGGATGTTTGTGTGATAGTTGTTTAGATTAAGTTATTCATTTTCAGTGCATGCAATACGCTCGGCTCCGTTTGATTGAGCCTTGAGCACACAGACAATTTCATTTTCAGTACATACAATACGATCGGCTCCGTTTGATTGAGCCTTGATCGCACAGATATTTTTCATTTCAGTATTTTAAGTTTGTTGTATTGGTTGTAGAGTTATATAGGACTAATCATAATTCACTGATAAAACCAATGAAAATTTGACAAGAATATGGTGGATACGCCGTTGGTACTTCCTATATATAAGTATTCTTGTCAAAGGATCAGAGGCATTGTCAGACGGTTATGAGAAGTTCTATGTAGGATTTATTAGTTTCTTGGTAACTAATCATAATTTGTGGATAAAACCAATGAAAATTTGGCAAGAATATGGTGGATACGCCGCTGGTACTTCCTATATATAAGTATTCTTGCCAAAGGATCAGAGGCATTATCAGGCGGTTATGAGAAGTTCCATGTAGGACATAGTATTGCCTTGGTTGAAATTGTGTTACATTTATATCATCTTGCTATTTAGAGAAATTGGATTTGTGTTCCATTTCTACATAAACTAACCTCTCCATCATAACAAACGAGAGAGGAACTTCCACCATTCAAACATATATGCTATCAGAATGTGGATTCAAATATTAGCTGTTGTGTTTATTTATGTTCAAATATTAGCTGTTGCGTTTATTTATGTTCCATGTAGGTTGTAGTATTGGAAGTTTTGCCTTAGGATATAACCATACCCTTCCAAACATATCCAAACTTTTATGCATGACATCATAGTTAGCGAATAAATTTTGTTTATCAATACTTTTACAGTAGGCAACAAAAAGCGATTCCTGTAATAGGGTACTTAACCCTTACAAGGAACGTTACCACCTCAAACAAAAACTTAAACCCTTACTTTTTCTAAGCAAGAAACTGACAAACTAAACACCATCATTCTTTTAGTCAAATATATCACTATTTAAATTTCGGGACGAAATTTCTAAAAAGCAGGGGATACTGTAACATCCGTCAAAAACGGATTTACCAAACCCGCTCCGTTTATCAACCGAACAGTCAGTTAAAATTTTCGTTGCGAATTAAATGCCCAAAATAATTTTAAACGATACATAATCAATTATTATGCGGGATTATATAAGTTGTTTTTGAAAAACTGTTAAAAATCGCAAAATAAAAATATTTTGGTTCTGCCGGGTTTCGAACCCGGGTCAGTAACCGGTCCGGCAACAACTTAACACACAACACACAAACCACTGCGCCACGGATGCTATTCGTTAAATGTTAGGATCATTTAATTGATATCATGACTTTCCGAATTCAAAACCGGCGCCCAAAAGTTCAGTCGTCGGAAATCCCGGTAATCTCGCGAGTTTTAACGACATCTTCCGTTATAACGTAAACATTTACTAAGACATCGGTTATAACCGACGTCTGAGTCCGCGACCAAAGTTATAACCGCCGGAGAAATTTAAACTAATGAATCCAGTTGGAAATCGGGCCAAATACATCGACGATTTGCCCTATAAAAACCACCTCGAACTTCTGCAAACCTTTTCGCTCAAAATCGCACCCTTTCTCGGCGAAAACTCACTCGCCGGAATATCTCTGCTCATCACCGGAAAACCGGGTTCTGCATTTCTGAACCTTACTGAACCCCCTGAGCTTATACCGGAGATACCCACACCCTTTGTAAGCTTTTCGGAGACTCGCTGCTGCAAGACACCCGACGCCGGAGCCTATTGCTGTCGCCAGAGTTCTGCCGGAAAACAGAGGAAAGCTAGTCGGTATACCTCACGCCTAATTTTCCTTTCTTTTTACTTTTATCTCATCGGTAATTAACCTAAAATGCTAAAGAAACCTGAATAAAAACTCGAACCAGTCAGACATCATCTCTGGTTAAAACTCAACGAAGAAGACGATGTTACGGTAGTATATAAGTATAATTTAAATCAAGAAATAACTCGGGTTAGACACACAGTCCAGCGGTGGACTGTGTGCACATTAAACACACAAAGGTCTCGAGTTCGAATCCTGTTCCACACACGCTGCGTAAATAAAAATGTTCTTTTTTGTTAACTGAACCGGATTCATTATATATATATGTTAAGTATATTAATAATCGGAAATATAACCAAGTTAGACACACAGTCCAGTGGTGGACTGTGTGTATGTTTAATCAAAGTGCACGAGTTCAAGTCCGGTCTTCTGCATCGACCCGGACAATTATTAAGCTTTTTAAATAAGTCAGAAATGAAAATAATTAATTTGTGTTTAAGTATAATAAAAATCAGTTAAGTTAACAAGTTGTACACACAGTCCAGCGGTGGACTGTGTGTTATCATAACCCACAGGTCCCGGGTTCGAGACCTGTGGAGCGCACCGTCCGATTCAAATTAAATCGTTTTTAAATAAAAGGATTTTCTGTTTAAATTAATTAATATATAAATATAATTAAAAACGGATATATGACGGGTTAGACACGTAGCTCAGTTGGTAGAGCTGCGTGCACGCGTACGGGAGGTCTCGGGTTCGAGCCTCACCCAGCGCACTTATATTCGCACTCGAACCGGTCAACGGTCAGTCAACGGTCAAAGTCAAAGTCAACGGTCAGAAAAAGTCAATTTTTTTAATTATTTTTATTTAATTATTTTAATTAAAAATCAATTAAAAATACTTAAAAATAACATTTTTAAGGTTAGAAAATAGCCTTAAACTCACAAAAATACACCCAACAATCCTACTAAAATAAATTAATAAAATCCGTTTACTTATCAACCATAATGCGATTTATCTAGGTTAATCTCACTCGTGATTAAAACCACTTCGCGTGCATTCAACCTCATCAACCGAACGCACCCACTGTGAGTGAATCTTACAACTCCCCTTTTTAATTACACGTTTTGGGGTGTGTCATGTGTCTCAAATAATTAACTCGTTTATTTAAATTTGTGCCATACCATATCATGACCTAAACTTAGATTGTTTATATTATTGTGATTACTTATTTCATTTTGTCAAATTATATGAAATTCATTCATTAAGCCCATCAGTTCCTCGCGGGAGACGAGTTGAACAACGCGTGCCTCAAAACCAATTCTTTATTGTTCATGTGTGTTTCATTGAGTTTATATTGTTTGTAGTTGTGTCATTCATATATTCATGTTTATGCAATTCATTCATTAGGCCCATCAGTTCCTCGTGAGAGACGAGTAGAGCAACGCGTGCCTCTAAATGTTCCATTATTGTTCATGTGTGATTTATTTAATATCTAATGATTGTTGAATAAGTTTACATCTATTTTTACTCATGTTTGGGTGTGCACATATTTCATAATCAATTTAATAAACTTGTTCAAATGTTTTCCCATAGGATTCACTCGCCAACTTTATGTTGATCCAAAACCTTTTTACACATGATACAGGTGAACAGGTTGAAGCAAAGAAAACATAGGAAATGCCTTAGAAGAGAACAAAGATGCTTAGATTGATAGCTAGAACATGTTGTAACATTTATTGTAAATTTCCATTAAATTGTATTTAATGAATATGAAACGCATAATAAATGTCATGAGCTTTGATGATAACCCAATCATGCCCCGATCACCTTTTCCGCTGCGGGTCGGGGTGTGACAAATCATACACATACACTTAATTTCATCTTTGGATCATAATCCAACTATCTAATTGCAAGTAATCAACATGTCTCAAGTTATGATTTTTATCAAATCTAAGTTTTGAGACATACCTTATGATCTTCTCAATTAGGTGATCATTTATATGCGTTCATGCACTGATTTGGGATTAGAATTGGCTTTCAATTTGTTGATTCTTGATTGAACTAGGGTTTCCCTAGTCTTCATCTCCTGATGATCGACCAACACACATTTACTATGTGTGTTGTGTCTTAATTTTGGTGTTTTAAAACACAAGTTCCTTTTGTGGCAACTTTAGTCCCTCAAGTTAGTTTTTGATTATATAAGACTACAACTCATTGTCTTGTTACTTGTATACATGTTATCAACTAGGTTAATTTGTTCCTAGTCATTTTGTTATAGTTTAACTTTCACCACTAACGGTTCTTTACCCGTTCTTTAATATTAACGTGGTTTGATTACCAAACCCGTTTTTGGGGTGTTACAAATCTACCCCCCTTAAAGAGGTTTCGTCCTCGAAACCTTTCTTACGTAGCTCCTTGGGTTTGACCCAATGGACTTGGTTTCGTTTTCACCTGAGTATTGCTCATATTTTAATTTTGGCTCCAAGGTGCATGCGCTCTTCATGTGTAAGACCTCATGTGCCATTACTTTCATCTTGTATTCCTTTTTCTTTACTCAACCGAGTCGCCATTTGCCCACTCGGTCATATGTACCTGTCAACATACTTATTTCACGCAAATCTTATATTGATAAGCGCATTCAACAAGTTTAAAATTTAATTTTTGATCTTGACCGATCTTGTCGGTTAGACTTCTTAGTCACCGGTTACCTTATACTTCATAATTTAGGTACACTTATATTGCCTTCGCAAGGCTTTTACTAACTTTCGAGACTCTAGTCTCATAGCTCGTGTCACAAGGCAATCGTATACCATGTTATATATATATTGACCGTGATTGCATCACGTCATGTTAAATTTTATATCTATCCTTTTCGTTTTCGAAAATTTCTTTTACTTAGCCTCTTAAGGTGAGGTCTTTTAAAGCATCATTCCTCTTGATTCATGATCCCAAGGTCATTTTGACCTTGTAGATTATTACACTATTCGTAACCCGAAGGTCGTGGTGATCCTTTAGATCATCTTTTTTACGTGTCGTTCTTTAAATATATTTGGTGTCAATGCACCTCTTTTGTACTTGAAAGGAAAAAATATTTACGTTGTCCTTGCTTTTTCCGCCAAATCATGGCTCCCTTTTACCATGAAGGCTAATTTATTTTACTTCAATTATGGTCATCAGGCCATGTTTGATCCGGTTTATTAACATTTTTGTTTTCTATGACTCCGCGAGTCATTTATGAATCACTTTCACTTGTCGGATCTATTAGTCGTTTCATCTCCATTGGGTGATGATCATTTGCGTCTAAACCTGGCGCAATGTCAACTGGCATTGACCACTTGTCACCACCGAGTCACAACTACCATCTTTAGTGGCAACCACAACATTTTTTGTATGTTGCCCCGAACATTTATTCAGATCAGACGCTGTCTGTTGATAGCCGTGTGCGCCTGCGCGATCGTAGTCCATGACTAGATCAATTTTCGTTCGGACAACTCTTCCGAATCTACGACTTCATATGTCATTTATGCGTCGGTTTGCCTTACGTTTACCGTTATCCGGTTTAAGCCTATATTTTCTTTACAACCCGTTACCTGGGTTCTTTATCTTAATGTTATAATGTTCCCGTTATCCGTTTTGCGTCTTCATTTATATTCATTCACGACCCCTTTTATGGGTTTATTTCTATTTCACACTCCCGTTATTCGGTTTGCGTCTACAGTATATTTAATCACGTCCCATTACCCGGGCTCATTATTCTTTTGCTTTAAAGCTCCCGTTAGCCGGTTTGCGTTTACTTTTAAATTCTATCAATGTACTTTTTTTCACTCGTTTGGCTTGCTCGTGTGAAGTTCATCACTTATGAGTGATCGTATCTAATTCTTTATTTAACCAGTTTGACTTGTTCTTGTGAGATTCATCACTTATGAATTGTCAAACTTTATTCATTATCTGACCCGTTTGACATGTTCGTGTGAAATTCATCACTTCTGAACAGTCAAACTTTATTCTTTTTCTAATCCATTTGACTTGTTCGTGTGAAATCCATCCCTTCTGAACAGTCAAACTTTATCCTTCCGTTTGACTTGTTCATGTGAAATTCATCACTTCTGAACAGTCAAACTTTATTCTTTTTCTAATCCATTTGACTTGTTCGTGTGAAATCCACCACTTCTGAACAATCAAACTTTATTCTTTTTCTAATCATTCTTTATGGCCTCACGGACCATGAGTGATGATTATCATCATTATTTCTTTCTTTTCTCCTTTTATCTTTTCTATGATCATAGTCATCGACTTTGATCACTTCTCGTGTGGGCGCTACCTCCGTTTCTATGACCTCGCGGGTCATTTATACCTTGGTTTTACGTGCCCTTTTTGTCAACCATGGTTTCCTTGGGTCATTTATTTCTATGTGTGCCTATTACCGTTTTTATGGTTTCCACGAAAACCATTTATACAAGTACACTTGTAAGTTTCTTGACCGCAAGGATCTTTTAACTTTTCCCATTCACCTCGATTTTACCACATTGAATGTATATGTGTTTATTATAACAAGTTCATGGTATCATGTGTTTATCATTTACTAGGCCAGACTAAGCGATCAACACATGGTACACATGCCTTATTATAACTAACACATTACTTCCCATGTAAGTAAATCCTCGGTTCATGTCCATATTTCTGATTTATTTGGTAAAACTTTGTTTAATTGTCATTTAACAATTATTAGTTTTTACCTTTACTAACTCAAAACGTATGGAATGTATTTTCCTTTTTATAATTTTTTTATATAACCACATTTATTCATGTGATCGTTACTTTTCCTCAATAGGATCTTATTGAAAATTTCTACTTGGATGGTCACCCCATCCAAGATTTTAGATCTGTACTCTTTTATCTTTTATTATTCACGATTTGTGAATAATGAGTATCACCCGCCCAATTTCTCTTGGGAACATCATCATGGATGGGTATCCCTTCCGGTTTTCCTATGCTTTAGTCCCGTATACAACCGTTGTTCATTACGTATCTGTTGTATACTACTAGTTATGCAATAATTTAAAGTGTGCACTTGTGTGATATTTTCTTCATTGGCTTTCATTGCCGTTCCACCTTTATTTAATATCATTATTTAGTTTAGGTCCTTAACGAGTATGCTCTACTTGTCATACTTCAAACCATTCTGTCATCGCGTCGGCAGATCATTAGATTCCCGCCATCTTCAGATGCAAGCATCCTTTAACCAAAACATTTACATTGATTAGTAACATTGAAAATTAATAAGTCCTTAGTATAGTACAAGGCTATCTACAATACTTGGTAACACAAATAATTCACTAGCTGTATATCGGTCTTTATCATTTTATTTAGGGTAACGTGCGTTTACACGATAACCCTGTGTGTTATTTACAACACTTTAACTATGTTAGACCGCTAAATTTATAATAACTTACCAGATCATGCGACCAAGCCTCGAACCGAACACATTTGATCATTAGCCTTGAGCTCTGATTACCAACTTGTAAGACCCTATCTTAATTTATTGAATTTCTATTAAAATTTTGCATTTTTTTGTGTGAATGCGAATACACGTCACTCATATTACGAGTTTATTAAAACTTTTTCAACATCTTCAAACAATTTAACATGTTATCGTTGGTTAGTTTTATTATAATCAAAACCAAGTGTGAAAGCTCGAACTTTGATCGTGTTCGGTTCTTCATATAGCTTGATCCACCTCCGGTGCTCTCAAACATCACCTGTATTTCATAATTTATGAACTACATTAGTTATAAATAAATTATAGCTAACCGAATAAACATGAAGTCTTAAAACAATAAAAACAAAAACTTTATTTCAGACCCCACTGTCACCGTAGCTTACGGTCCAGCATTAACGGTCCTAGTTCACTGTCTTACGGCTAAGACTTCCAACTTCAATCAGCAGCTGCCTACCGTAAGCTACGGTAGGCCACCGTAGCTTACGGTGGGCTGCTGCAGCTTTTCTCTTGTTTGTAGTTTTAGTTACGACATTTTCCGTAACTCACTCAATTCTTCTCTGTTTTACCCGAAACTTGTTTCTAAATATCCGTAGAATATTTTCTTACATATTTTACCCGAAATCCTTGACCCATATTCTTATTTCTTATGAATTACACATTCACTCTTGATTTATGCGTATATACATTTTGACCCATTAAGTGATTTAAGTGTATAAATTTAAATCTCACTTCCTCTTACTTTGTTTCTCGTTTTCCCACCAAAAAATCTATTTACATTCCACAACAACTATACATTGTGGTGGGTTGGTTAATAAAATGCTATCTTTTAAATTCCACCATTCGGTTTGGCGTTTTTACGAAAAATATCTAATATGAGGCATTAAGCCAAAACGGCTTATGTTTTTCGCCTTTACATTACCAAAGAGGCCTGTCGTATTATAAAACTCATTTTTAAACAAATTAGAGTCGTTTACCTATTTTATCATTCGATGGCATTTTGGTCAACTTAGACACTTCTTTACGACGAAGGACTTACAATATTATGTTTTGACCAAAACGAACATTTAACCATAATCTATGTAAAATCATTGTGTTCTTAAGAACGTAATGATTACAGATTAGATTATTGGATTTTCCTTACCTTAGGCAATCCCTTTTTCATTTATGACTCATTTAACTCTCATCGGACCTTTTAGTCCTGGTTGAGAGTTTGACCCGTTACACGTACCTGGCTCGGGTCATAGCATTGACCCATTTAATTACTTTGCACTACTAGTTACTAATCAATAGCGATGTGAACCAAACACCAATTCCCTGTGATTACAAAAACTCGACAAGCGTTCATTAGATATTATTGTCAAATGGTGATATCATCACCATTTGATCCATTTGGTCTAAATGACCATTTTATCATTACGAGATGGAATTTATTTACCATCTCATCATGTATCCGTTTCTGTTTACACCACATGATCATATTACTTAAATTTATTTCTCAATTCATTCGATCCGTTATGGCACCAAAGGGTGTCTATATCAAAATTTAATATTTATTTGTCAACTCATGACTGAATTACCATTTTACTCTTTTATTTCTTATGGCTTACACCATAAGGTAACTTTTCCGAATTCCTTGTTTATTTGTCATTACATGACTAAATTACTGATTTACCCTTTTTACCATCAAATATGGTTTATTACCATTTTCACTTGTTCCGACCCATAATTCAAGTCGGAACCTTGCATTTCCTATCTCATTCCGATTACCATGTCACACCTTGGTCGTAGTGGAAGCGCAAGTGAGTGACTATTAGGTAATAATTGCATCAAATATAGTAAACCTTATAAATTAACAACGATGCATGCCATTCATAAGTTTCACTTCATATTTACAATCATCAAAATTAAAGTCACATTGTTATCAGTTTCAGATCACCCGTACAAACATAGTTTAAAAGACATTTTTCCAAAATAGGATAGTGTTTTCATCACAATTTCATGCTGAGGCTTTGACCTCTATATACCCAAACGAAGTTGGGATATAAAACGCAAACCCTCCAAAAATAATGCATCGTTGTCTTGACAGTTCCCAAACCCGGACCTCATCACCAGCTCAAGTCCTGCGTCCTGAAACACATGTAATTTTAAAAAGTCAATATAAAGTTGGCGAGTTCATGTAATTTAATCTTTTCGTATCCAAATGTCATCTTTGAAAACCTGTATTGAAATCCAAGTATGTTATTAGCATCAATGAGTTAATTTAGGATCTATCGGTGTGTCGCGAGCACCCTGACATACTAGTGCCATAGTAAGTAACCAAACCGAGACTTCTTTGACATGTTGGGATCACAAAAGCACTCCAATGGGTATACCAACCAGGAGTGGAGCGGGTCTCAAACTCAATAGATCTACCTCTTTTGCACCTTGGTTACTAAGTGATTAATGGTTACTACTGTTCTTTCCTACTTACGCACAATGATCTGTTATCTGCTAACTCATAGCTAACATACTGTTTTGACATGACATGTATTTCCCCTCGATAGTTTAAAACAAAACTTGAAATAAGTGAAAGGAGGGACATGAACTCACAGTTTTTGCGTTCTGTTTAAGTCGTACTGTTTAACTCTTGGTGTCTGCAACGTAGGTAACCTATAGGTCTCAATGGACCTTGTACACGTTGTTCATCTTGAATCCTTGTTATTTATTTACTTGTTATGATTGAACAACTTAGAATGTTATTATAGTGTTGGTAGTTTGTTTGTTCGATGAATATTTGTTATATATATTTCTTAAAAATATATATATTATTGTTTTCAAACAATGTGTGAACTGGGCCTTGCCCATCACATGTCATTGGACCTAGCCCATGTTTTCTTGTCACCGGGCCTAGCCCATGAAATTTTGACTTTGGGCCTAGCCCATGTCTTTTTGTCTTTGGGCCTAGCCCATGTCTTTTTACATCCTTGGGCCTAGCCCATGTATTTTTGTATTCTTGGGCCTAGCCCATGTATTTTTGTATTCTTGGGCCTAGCCCATGTATTTTTGTATAGTTTTGGGCCACCTCCATAACATTATGGAATTTGGGCCTTAACACATTATTTTCATAATTTTGGGCCTAGCCCAAATGTATATATATGTGTAAGCCCATTTTTATTATAAGTGTTTACTTATAATTTAACTAACTTTTAATATACTTAACTTTCCGAATTTTCATATCGATAATATATAAACAAGTTAAACGTCTAAATATATATTTAGACTCGTTGTCGGCGTTGTTTATTACATGTTTGTTTTCGTCGAGAATTGTTCGTTGTCGTCGACGTGAAAGTGTAATCTTGAATGTCCGCCTATTGTTCGCCTTGTTTCGTTTGTCCGATTTATTGTTTCGACTCTTAACGAAATATATTTGTCATGTTACCAATACTTTATGTGTTATTTCAAGTGTTTGTATTTTGTATATGGTGGGGTATTTTTATTGTGAATACCCTAATTTTCTAATACATACATATACAATACACACATGTATACATATTATTTATTAGCACAATTATACATACAACACTTTGTATTATTTTTCTTACAAGACATATATATATATATATATTGTAAGAGTATTTATTTTTCTTATAAATATATATATATATATATATATATATTGTAAGAGTATTTATTTTTCTTATAAATATATATATATATATATATATATATATATATATATATATATATATATATATATATATATATGTGACTTTATTTAAACACATAGTCATTTAGGGATAACCCTTGTTATTAAAGTCCACTTAATGACGTTTTAAGTTACTAATCACGTTTAGTCTCACTAATCATGCTTTAATCGCGATTAGATTTTTAGAAAATTTCGCCATAGTTTCCCCTAAACTATGGCGTTTTTCACGTTTTAAAAACGTATTTAAAACCTGTTTAAACTTATAATCATCATCAACAAATCATCTAATATTTATTTAGCATAATTTACATATCATCATCCATGACTTTTGTTGTTAAAAACACTAGTAAATCAAGAGGGTTTTTAGTGTTTATTATCCTTTTCAAAACAATACTTTAGTAGGTTATGTAAATAAGTTCATGCATGAATCTCTTTGATTACTACACATTTTTGATGTGATTACAACTTAAATACATATGTTTATTTCTTACAAAAATCATTCTTTTGTATAAAAATTATATTTAAGTTGTAGTATTTTACATGGATGATGTAAGTGATGATCTTGGTTAGATTTAAACCTTATCATGTTCTAAATCCTTATTTTTATACTAAATCATACAAGATCATCTTACTTTTATCTCATAATATCAACATAAACAACTTCAATATACATTCTAACAACCATATAAGCATGCAATCAACACAAAATAATCAATATTTATTCTTAATATTATGTTGTATTTTAGGGGTTTTGATGTATCTTTTCTTGATTTTCAAGATGATCAACTTGTACACTAATAATCTAAGCATAAAAATAAGTTAGATTATGGAGGAGATTAGCTCACAATGGGTGCACAAGATTCTTGAAGATTATGGAAGAAAATAAGCTCCTTAGAAGACCCTAATGAACTCCATCCATGCAAGCTCCCTTAGAGGTCTTGATCAAGCTTCAAAGTGTGCTTAAAGTGGTCTTCTAAGGTGGCTTAATGGTGGTGATATGGTAGCCGTGAGATAGGAAGAAGAATGAGAGCAAATGTGTTGCAATTTTTTTGTGAATAATGGTGAATTATTTTGGAAGATCATGATATATATTTCCATCATAATTTCAAGTCCATCAAATCTATCTAAGCCATACTTAAGATCACAAAATTTCAACAAAAATCAAGTGGGTGGGACCCACTTTGTAGTCGTGTAAATGGGGGGGGGGGTAAGTGTAAATTATTTTTTACCAAATGTTGAAAATAAAGATATTTTGGTACTTATGTTAATTATAGTAATTAGGGTTAATCTTCTAGCATCTTAAGCCTAAGACTTGTGTTTAGGGTGTATTACATGGTATTTAATCCATATGATCCTCCAAAATAAGTTTCGGATGACGGATATGTCCCTAGATCGTTCATCGTCGAAGTATTCGCTAATAAACGGAACTATATATTTATTACCGGAAGCGTTTGATTTCGATTACCATAACTAATATGGTGTCAAATTAGTGCATTTTCGGTCCAAAAATATTCACGGCTAGTTCGCTAGATGAATATATGATGAATTAGGGTTGCCGATATGTCTTTCGTTCGACGGTTCGATCGATATCGTCACTTTTATGATCCGCCGTCGAACTTTTCCGAAAGTTGTGTTTCCGTGACCTCATGTTAGCTGAATGGATTCCGAGTTCCAAATAATGCTTAACTAGTTCACTAGACGCTCGGATGAGGCTATCGGCCACTAAAATATTCGTCGTTTCGACGATCGGCCGCTTTCCGGTCGAATTGTGCGCTGTTTGACGAATGACCGGAAACGATGTGTTATGTGCATTTTTGCTATTCTCACATTATTTTAGGATGTTTAGCATTGTTTTATTCTTATCTTGGCATCCGGAATTCTCCGAATTGGTCTTGCGGACAAATCGCCATTTGTCGCCTTTTTGGTCGAAACGGACAATTTTGCAATTTAGGCGTTATACCGGAAAGTTATGTATTATTGTAATAGTTGTTCTCAATTATTTATTTTCATTTGTATATGGACTCAGGTATGGCATCATCATGCCATCATTTCTCGTTCGGATTCGTTTCAGCGGGTTTTCCGACACGGTAAATGTCACCGCATTTAGTGCATTCAGCACTTTCTACCAACACTTTTAGGGCATTGTTTTGGTCTGTTTCTCGTTGTAACGGAAATCAGTATATGTTATGATCAGATTTACTTGCCCTAATAACGTACGACTCAGTTTTGAATTTAAAGTACGATAATCATGCTTGAGATTATAATATGAAATTAATGATTACATTGTACGGAATTTTCAGTTATTTGCCACTTGTCACATACCAAATCACTTATTATTAGTCAATTACATAAGTAGATTTTCTATATTAAGGATATAAGCTTTACTTACCTTGAATTCCAATTATGCTCTTTCCACGTACTTGATCCGTTTGACCCCTTCTTCCCAAGCCTCCACCTAGCTTGTCAAGCGTCAAACTATCATTTATCATTCGCAAGATGGTTAGGTTAGTCATCATTTAAAACGACTATTCCACCTTATGGATTTTATATCAAATTTATCATTTGATCTTATTATAGGTCAGTTTGACTCTTAAAAGTCACCTGCCCATTTACACATACAAACTCACGGATAAGTTTAACAACTCATTTAAGTATTTCGTTAATTACCCGGTAAGCGCTATTCTTAGGACACCATTATAGTTACGTTTTCCAAACCAAGTTCATGTCGTTTCTTTCACTTAGACAAATTCAAGCGATTGTTAACATCAAGTTAACTTAGCCTTTGAACAACAATGCTAATTTATCCTTTAGCTAGGTTTTCATCTTTATGTAGCAATCAATTTCATCATATTATTAGACATTCATCCGAATACCTAATATTACTAATTTAACATCTATTAACATTAACATAACATCTATTTCTTCATATCATACACAACTCATTTCAAGTCATATATGATTACTTACTCGAATCTCTAATTTGTTCGAGTATCTTACACATGCATACGAGTATGATGATCATAAACATTCCTACATTATTAATTTCATCATATAGTCAAGAACCCATTTCATTATTTACTTGTTAATCACTAACAAGAAATCTTACATCAAATTGTGCATGATTTCTTTAAGTTTAACGAAATCAATCATACACATACACTTAATTTCATCTTTGGATCATAATCCAACTATCTAATTGCAAGTAATCAACATGTCTCAAGTTATGATTTTTATCAAATCTAAGTTTTGAGACATACCTTATGATCCCCTTGATGAGGTGATCGTTTATATGCATTCATGCACTGTTTTGGGATTATAATTTGCTTTCAATTTGTTGATTCTTGATTGAACTAGGGTTTCCCTAGTCTTCATCTCCTGATGATCGACCAACACACATTTACTATGTGTGTTGTGTCTTAATTTTGGTGTTTTAAAACACAAGTTCCTTTTGTGGCAACTTTAGTCCCGCAAGTTTAGTTTTTAATTATATAAGACTACAACTCATTGTCTTGTTACTTGTATACATGTTATCAACTAGGTTAATTTGTTTCTAGTCATTTTGTTATAGTTTAACTTTCACCGCTAACGGTTCTTTACCCGTTCTTTAATATTAATGTGGTTTGATTACCAAACACGTTTTTGGGGTGTTACAACTACACCACAAAAACGAGCATTTTATCTTTAAAATGAGTATACTATTTCTATACTTATGAAAAAAAATCGAAAACCTAGATGCGTAAAACACAATGGACGTCACAACATGCTATAACACAATGAAACATCAAATTAAAAAACGTAATGGAGTAGAAACATAAAAAAATGTGTTTTTATTGTGTTATAAGCACAATGAACTAATAACACAAAAAATGTGTTTTTCATTATGTTATAAAACGTAGGGGACTAAAAACAAAAAAATATGTTTTTTCATTGTGTTAAAAACGCAATTGACTAAAAACACAAAAAATGTGTCTTTTATTGTGTTATAAAACACAATGGAGTAAAAACACACAAAAATGTGTGTTTTCATTGTGTTATAAAATGCAATGGACTAAAATACACAAATTTCTTTTGTTTATTGTGTTATAAAACACAATGGACTAAAATACACAATTTTTTTTTGTTTATTGTGTTTAACACAATGGACTAAAAACACAAAAGAATGCGTTTTTTCATTGTGTTATAAAGCGTAATAGACTACAAACACAATAAAATGTCTTTTCATTGTGTTTAAAACGTAATGGACTAAAAACACATAAAAATATATTTTTATTGTATTACAAAACGCAATGTACTAAAAACACAAAACAAAATATGTGTTTTTTCGTTGTGTAATAAAATGTAATAGACTAAAAATACAATAAAATGTGTTTTTTTTTCATTGTGTTATAAAACACAATGAATCAAATAAAATATATTATATATGTCATATCGAATATTTTAGAGGTAACAAAAAGAAATTTTAGATGAAATACGTATTTTATATCTAAGATATTATATATTTTATATCTAAAAGCTATGCATCAAATAAAAGATATTATGAATAAAAAAATAAAAACCTAATGGATAAAAAGGCAATGGATAAATAATGCATCAATATTATAAAATAATCTATCTATATATATATAATAAAGTAAATCAATTTGAGACATATCACAAATATTGAGACAGAATTGTATTTTCCCTCCTAAAACATAATCACTTTGTTTTCATAGTAAAATTTAAATTCAAAAAGAAAAAAAAATTAATATACATTTAATCACGCAAGTTCGATATCAATTGAATTCAAGATTGTCAAATATAGTAAAAATTAGATAAAAAGGCGAGTCATAAAATTATAATTATATTTTTAATATATATATATATATGTCAAATAAAATATTGTTTTATTATTATTATTATTCTGATATTGATATATATGTGTATGAGATTTTAATCAGACTACCGGAAAAGTCGTACGGTACGGTCTAGGAGCGTGTCTAAGCATTTTACTAAAAAAACCTAATTTTGTTATGTTGCACTGTGACCATAAATCAACATATCTCCACTTTCACTATCAGATGGTTTTGTAGTGACAAATAATATAAGCCAAGGTCAGTCACTATCAAAAGCTGTTTTGCTTTTAACACCACCAAATTCACCCATGGTCAATTGCAAGTAGCACTATCAGGAATTAAAAGTAGAGACGGGGTAGAACTACAAATTCTAGATAGAGATGGTAAGTTATGAATAAAAGATGTAATGTTATATAATAATAAATATATAGATATTTATGAATTATGTTAATATTTTTTGGATTCAAATTATTTTCAGTAATATGCGAATTATAATTGTAACTTTTTATTTCTCATTAAATGTAATGTAATACATAAATACAATAATAAGTATTATATAATATATTTATTTTTGTATTATTTTCAATTTGGGTATATTCTTTTTTGATAAATTTTATAATACTAACATACATTGTATTTATATTCACTCATTTATGTCAATTTGGTATATAAGTATCTTCGTCTTTGGTTTACATTTACAAGAAATGTTTATTATAAAGTTTAAATTGTTCAACCCATGTAATACATGAGGAACTAACCTAGTATATAATAAAGTAAATCAATATATGACACATGTTATTCACTGAACTATTTATTTTTTAGTTTTCCCATCTATATCTTCTAATTAATTTTGAATAATTACATTTTAGTTAATGCCTTTATCTTCCAATTAATTATAGATAATTATTTTTATTAAAGTTAATTATTATATCGTTATCTAAATAAAACATCAATATCTTTTTAAATTTATATTTATATCTGTCTATCTATATATCTAAATCTAATATTCTAAATTTTTAATAAAGGATTTCAATTAATGCCACATGAAACTTATCTTTATCAATAATGATAAAATTAATTAATAAATTATTCCAATTAATCAATTAATTAAAAAAATTAAAAAGTTTAATTAGTTACAAATCATCACACGGGTTTGTTTAGTACCCGAAAGTTAATTTACATAGTTATATATTTACACACAAATATTAACATATTAATATGACACAATGAGCAATAGATATATATTTAATTGAAATATGTTATTAACTGTAATACATTACAATGGGTCGTCATACGTTACAACAAAAAAATTAACCTTTTAATAATTAATTAAAGAAATTTACCTTTTTTTTAATAATTAATGATTCAAACAGTCAACCCGTGTAATACACGGGTTTGTAGTATAACTATAATAATTAATAAAAAAGTTTATAATTTATGTTGTTTTCTTTATATTCAACCTTTGTAATATATGGGTTTCTAAAGAATGTTATGTATCACTCACTTATATATTAGTAACAAAATACTGGGTGGGGTTCTACTACAAAGTCCAAATTTCCTAAAAAGTGTAAAAAGTCAACATTATAATTTCAACAATAGTCCATAAAAACTTTAAATACACAATCGTAGAACTATGAATATAAAACACAACATGCAAATACACATAAAATATGATCGTGTTTGTCGTTCGATAATCAGAGCCTTATCATCCGAAATATAAAACACAAACCACAAACCACATATATGATGTTTTAGTAATCTTCATTTTGTTATTTGCGGGTTTTGAGTGTGTTTTATAGTTAACATTTTGATGTTTTATGACTTTTTTACACTTTTTAGGAAATTTGGACTTTGTAACCAACTCATAGCCACAAACACTAATCTACTAATTTATTTATCAATCTTGTAACAATTATAAGCAACAAATCTACGATATTATATTTCTTAAAACTATTTATTCATGATAATATTTATTTATTCAACCCGTGTAATATAAGGGGATCAATAAAAAAAGTAATGGATAAAATAATGGATCAATATCAGAAAACGTAACAGTTATGACCAAAGAGTCAATAGAAAACTTTTTCTTATTTAGTAATAACTTTTCACAACTTATGGTTTTTTGTATGTTGAAATTACTAGGTGACAAAAATGAGAAGGAAAAGAGATGAAGTGATTTTCGACACCACACTTCAACTTATTATCGAGGTTATCCTCATTAATGGTTGATGTTGTACCTCGTGAATCAGGTCATGAAGTTTTCCCAAAGTTTGGTAGCAACGATACTCTTAACATGAGTTTTCCGACTAGTGCATCAGCTACAATGTTCGTCTTGCCAGGGTGGTAGCGAATATTGCAGTCGTAGTTTAACAATTCTACCCAACGACGTTGACGCATGTTGAGTTCCTTTTGATTGAAGATGTGTTGAAGGCTCTTATGGTCGGTGAAGACCGTACACTTAGTACCATAAAGGTAGTGTCACCAAATCTTTAATGCAAAAACAACTGCCCCAAGTTCAAGGTGGTGCGTAGTATAGTTCTTCTCATGGATCTTGAGTTGTCTCGACGCGTAAGCGATAACCTTGTCCCATTGCATAAGAACACAACCAAGACTTTGATTTGAGGAAGCGTGAGGATACGAGTATTACAAAGCATGTCCTTGAGGGTTTGGAAGGATTCCTCTTGTTCAGAACCCCAAACAAAAGGCCTATCTTTTTGGGTCAAAGGAGGTGAGGGGAACAACGATCTTGGAAAAGTTCGAGATGAAGCGACGATAGTAACCAGCTAAACCGAGAAATGAACAAAATTCAGACAGAGACTTAGGAGCAATCCAATTCTTCACAGCTTCAATTTTTGCAGGGTCAACGCGAATACCGCGTTCGTTGATAACATGACCAAGGAATTGAACGTCTTTTAGCCAAAATTCACACTTAGAGAGTTTGGCGTAAAGACGTTTGGTACGCAAAAGCTGGAGGATAAGGCGCAAGTGTCGCTCGTGCTCTTTTCGCGTCTTGGAATAGATGAGGATATCGTCGATGAAGACGATGATGAAATGATCGAGAAAAGGCTTACACACACGATTCGTTAAGTCCATGAACACCGCAGGTGCATAGGTCAAACCAAAAGGCATAACTACGAACTCGTAGTGTCCATAATGTGTGCGAAAAATGGTTTTGGGCATATCCTCCTCAAGAACTCGAAGTTGGTGGTGTCATACCCCAATCGATGGCGGAAACATCAGTGTGAGACGAAATAGATTGCTCGAGACGTCATAACACTATTTGTGACAATATTAAATTCAAAACTCGTTTCATTTCGTTGATCAAATAGTCAATTACAACATAAATCCAAATAAAACAAATTCAACAATATTATAACATAAAGCCTAGCGTTCTTGATGCGTTTCTATGCCGTCCCTACTAATTTTCGTCATGTTCAACATCCTTAACCTGCAACATGTAAAAGTATAGTTCAACACAAAAGTATTGGCGAGTACTCAAGTTTTAAATTAAATAACATAAGTATAAAAGCGTTTGCTCAAATTCCACATGGCAATTGTATACAAGGTAATCTAGCATGCAATACTAAATGTCAAACCCAAGTGTCCACAAGAATTAAGTGTCCCTCGCCACAAAAGTAACGAGACTAAATAAGAATAAGCTTAACAATACCCCGACGGGCGGCGTGCTACTCCTATAGCGCTATATATGTTAAGTTGGGGGTAGCTAAGTTAATGACAAGAAGCATGTATGAATTTAGCATGTACCAAAGCATAACAATAAGCATGTATGATGGATTGAGTGTATACAATATATTGTGTGTATTGGTGTATTTTGTAAGTTAATATTTTACAACCCAAATTGTGTAAAAGAAAATTGGGTCAAGTGTACTCACAGTTCTGCAAGCTTCCACTTGGTAATTCCGTGAAAGTTTTGAAGGATAGAACACATAATTCTCCTACATAAGGAAAACAAAGGCGTGTAAGTATTCGATGATAACAGAGGATTACGAATTTAAATTTATATACCAAAGTATGTATACGAGAAAATAATTATCTAGACTTAATACTCGTTTTTGATACTATAATTCCAAATTGGGTCATGTGTTTTCATGGTTAAGATACCCACTTGAATCGTAACGAGAAGTTAAGTACTTAGGTGATGTAATTTAATACCATGACAGAAAATCATTAGATTAACATTAAGCGTTCGGTTAGTATATATATACATATATTATAGTATAAGTAATTATTCTATCATGTTTATCACGGAAGTTCATAGAAGTCATGCATGAGGTAGGAGGATAACCTTCCTTTAACCTCTTTCTATGTTTACCAATGCACAAGTTGTCAGAAGGACAACAAGGATGGTCATGAATGAGGTAAAAACGAAAATGAAAGTTGCATAGTATTCAAAATCATCAAGTGAGGTGGTAGATTGAAGGTAGGATAGCCAAGGCTTCCAAGTAATCACACACAATCAACTCAAGTCTTGTTACAAGAACAAGCTTGGAAGGATACACACTTGTGGGTTAAAAACCCTATCAAAACAGAAAGTTTTTTACACTTGTGACCTCAAATATGGTGATGTTCCATGTTGGTTTTCCATGGAAAACCTATGAAAACACTCTTAGAGGTGTTCCAAGTGTTAAATAGAAAGAAAGAGTAAAGAAGTGAAGTAGAGGTGAGTTAGAACTCACTTTGAAAGTCTTAAACTTTCTGATTTGGAGATGAGTTTAGTGAGGTTTGAGAGAGAGATTTGTGTTTGTGAGGTGCAAAGTGAGTGAAGAATGAGGTGGGTTTTATAGTTGAGGTTTGGGGGTGAGTTAGGTGGGAATTTAATCGCAAGAAACACAACTAACAAATACACTTTTGCCCAATCCATGAGCTGATTACAACTTTCTGCGGATTGAGCCCTCTGGCGGGTCGCGAGAGATAAAAGGTGAGACGGTCGCGGGGCGCGAGAGGCTCCGGGCCAGAAACTTCTTTGATTTTTGTCATTTTTAGTCCCTGAACTTGGTTTTTCCTTCATTTCAAGCTAAAACTTGGTGTTTTGTCACATTTTTAAATGTTTAACATATATGTAGGCATAATTTGTATGAGTATTTGTACGTATAACAAGTTCGGTTTGCATGTAAACATGTGTTAAACAAGTTAATGCATGTAAGACAAGTATATATCAAGTATGAATTTTATTACGATCAAAGTCTCTGGTTTACAAGATTGGGAAAAGAAATACGAATGCGATACAAATATAAGTTTCCATAAATAGTCCCTGAACTATGGGAATTCGACTGCGCCTCAATTGCTTGATGCATCGGTCCTATGATCTCGACAGGTTTCTCCACGAAGTGCAGTCTCGTTTATTTGAAGATCTTCGAGTGGAACTTGAAGTCCTTCATCAACTAGACATTTCTTCAAGTTTGAGACATGGAATGTAAGATGGATGTTGTTGAGTTCTTGAGGTAGGTCCAGTCGATACGCTACCTTGCCGATCCTTTCGAGAAATTTGAAAGGACCTACATAGCGAGGAGCTAGCTTGCCTTTCTTACCAAATCGAACCACACACTTCCAAGGGGATACCTTGAGAAGTACAAGATCACCAACGTTGAATTCCAAAGGCTTTCACCGTTTATTCACGTAACTCTTTTGTCGGCTTATGGCTTTGAGCAAGTTGTCTTGAATTTGTAAGATCTTGTCGTCGTCTCTTGTATAAGCTCGGGACCGGTGATTTGAGCTTCCCCGACCTCGTGCCAAAAAATAGGCGATCGACACTTACGACTATACAATGCCTCGAAAGGTGCCATTTGAATACTCGCATGATAACTGTTGTTGTATGAGAATTCGTTCAAATGCAAGTGCATATCCCAATTGCCACCAAAATCGATTATGCAAGAACGTAGCATATCCTCTAAAGTTTGGATAGTACGCTTGGTTTGACCATCAGACTGAGGATGGAAAGCAGTACTAAGATTGAGGTGAGTGCCAAGAGCTTTTTGAAATGTTAACCAAATACGGGAGGTGAAATGACCATCACGGTCCGAGATGATGTCGATGGGGATACCATGACGACAAATGATTTCATCCGTCTAGATACGAGCCAATTTATCGACTTTGTAGTCTTCACGTATGGGGAGGAAGTGAGTGGATTTGGTCAAACGATCAATGATAACCCAAATACTATCATGACCAGACGATGTATGAGGAAGCTTGGTAATAAAGTCCATAGCAATGCTCTTCTGTAACACCCTTAAAATCGTGTCCAATAGTATAGTGACATGTGTTGTATTTTAAATAAAGTCTATCAAAGACCAATAAGGACTAAAGGTGTCAACTGCTCAAACTGAGCCTCTGAGTGACGGTCCGATGTCAACATGCATAAATAACAGTCTCTGGGTGACTGATATGTCAACATGCTAAAATCATTAGCCTCTGAGTGACTTATATGTCAACATGCTTAAAACTTGGCCTCTGAGTGACTGATATGTCAACATGCCTAGCCTCTGAGTGACATTGGAGTCAACATGCTTATAATAAGCCCTCTGAGTGATCCTTTGCGAAGTCGTAACTCTCATACGTGCCATTTGTTGGACGAGAGGGTTCAATTTTGTATATACGTGAAAGTTGGATAATGGAGGGATTAAAAGTGTCAACTGTTAATTTATACCTTTGAGTGACCTTTTAACAAACCGAGAGCTCGACAATGTCCGGGCATAATCCCGGGTATGCCAAGTATTGGCTATGGAGGGCCAAATGTGCCAAAAATGTGTTTAGAAGGTTTTTAGAAGCTTTATTAAGTTAAGGGGCTAAAAGTGTCAAAGTTTGAAAATGGCCATAGGGCGGTCGCGGGCCGGGAGAAAGGCTCTGCTGCAGAAAGTTTTGCTTGGCTACCAAACAAAGCTCAAAAACCATTAAATCGAAACTATGGCTTCCAAAACTGCTATGCCACGTTTTGGGACACTTGTAAGCTTCCTCTTACACCCCTGAACACCTGGCATCACCTCCCTTGAGTTCTCCAACTATAAATAGGTGTTCAAGAGCACCATTTCAACTTGCACCTTTCTTATTCATAACTCTTCTCCCTCCTCTGGAAGTTCTTAGCTGAAAGGAGCATCCAATTTAGTTCTCTTGCATTCTAGGAACCTCTTGTAAGTGTTCCTTACTCTTGCATTTTCGTTTATAGGCTTTTATAGCCAAAAGTCAAGGTTTTACGGAAAACGATTTGACTTTCGATTAAGACCATTATGGTCTAGCCATTTTTTGAAATGAACATGGCTAAGTGATCGTAAAAAAGGTAGGTGTTAATCCCTATAAAGGGCACCTCCTGAAGATCACGTTTGCTAGACCAATTGACGAGTCAAAGTTATGATATTAAAAAGTCAAGTAGGTCATTTTTCGAAAAAATCATAAATTGATCTTATATATGTTATGAAACCTGTTTTGACACTTAAAAAAGTAAGTAATAATTAGTTAGAACATGTAAGAACATGTTCGGGCTCGTCAGTGTCAGTTCTAAAGTCGGTTCGCAACCAAAAGTCGTGAAGTTTGACTTCTGCTTTGACTTTCAATTCTGACCCGATTTAGATTAGTTACCTACTGATCTAAAGTTGCATTATGATCGTAATACAATGTAGCATAACCCTCTGAGGTTATATTACATGATCATAATCAGAATCCAAGTTTATGCGCAAGTTCCGCAATTATGCCATTTTTGACTAAAATGTCCTTTTTGCATAAAACAAGGTTTTAAATGATAATGAACTTAAAATGAGTTTCCTACTGATGTAAAATTATAGTTTGGATTATTTGGGATGTTAAACCAAGTTATAAACCGAGTTTTCAAGCAGGTCCTTAAACTATGTCGAGACGATTTTAGCCCCTGTGGCTCATAAAATGGTTTTAAGCAAATCTTTTCAAGTTAAATCATTTATCTACTGATATGTTATATTAAGTAACATATTTTAAAACATTTTAATATGACCTTCACATCAGTTTCGTAAACATCGCATAAAGACGTCATTTTACGACATAAGCGCCGTTTCGACGCATAGTATGGTTTTAAACCATATTATTTGACCAAGACTTGTTACCTACTGATTTTAAAACTTATTTTAAACATATTTATAGTAGGTACATGCTATAAACTCAGAATCCAAATAAATTATAAACTATGTGTGAAATGACCAAAATGTCCCTTCGGTGAATAGTTTGGTCATAAAAGATAAAACACACACATAATTGGTATCCTACTGATATTATATCACAAATAAACTATTTACAGAATTTTTAATATTATCAACTTAAAATATGTTCAAGTTCCTTTTATACGGTATATAATTACCGAAATGCCCTTTATAGTTTCGTTTTAAAACCTTAACGGGCATAAAAGTTGATATCCTACTGATATTACAACTTATTTAAAATATAATGGCATAAAGAACTTGTCCATGACTTATCCGGTTACCCAATATCGCTAACATGCGCACGGTTAAGTATATGTAACTAGTTTACTGAAATTAACCGAAACGGGTTTAACCTTGTCATTAAGTCAAAATCCAGAATATTTATAGTTTACCCATATTATACAAGTCAAGGTACTTGTTGGGATTAAACTACATTCTATCCAATCATCGTTTAATCTAGCGTCATACGTTTTGATCAAGTACGCTAGTCGGTCTAAGTCAATGACTTAAATAAGCGTTAATATTTAATGGTTAGTTATGCCATAATCCAGACTAGAGACTTGCCAGTAAATGCTATCTATACTTTTGAGTGCGGCTGAGTTATTAAAATTAAAAGAAGACTAGCTCAGGTAAATACACTCGACTTATTTCTCCTATACGGGCTTGGTTTACGGTAAATTATTACCGCTTCATCGGAAATGGGATCAATCGAATGCCGGATTGTGGCTAGTAAATCCGCATATATTTGTTTTAATCAGCTTTGTTTGATAACTTAAACATCAGGGGTTAACTACCGTGTCCTGGATATCTTTGGCTCATTACAATAGAAATGGCCACGACCTTAGCGCGGGTGTAGGCATACACCCGATAGACACTCAATAATGCATTACCACAAGGTTGGGAGGAATTGACTCCTTCATGAGTCCAAAGTGGTGTGTACGTTAATTATGTCTCGGTCTCTGTATCGGGTCCTGTATGTATGGACAAACATGTAAATCTGTTAACAAGGTTGGACGGTCAATTAACCCAATAAAAAGATTTTTGTGCTCATACGCACTTAAAACATTTTCGAAATGTTTTCAAAATGAGTCAGTTGGGTGTATTTACCAGCGAAAGCTGACGTATTTTCAAAAGACTGAGCTTGCAGGTACAATACGAAAATAGGCTGGAAGTGCTCGGTAGTGATAGAGGACCTTGTAAATCCTAGATCTGCCCAAAGTCTGTTTTATATTCTTTCCATGTACAATTTATGATCCGCCTGTGGATCTTCTATTAGAGCCTGTATATTATTTTGTATTTCGAATAATTGGTTGTAATAGTAATTTTACTCCAAGACTTCCGCGTGCGTGTTTAATTGACTATGATGATTATCAACTGACGTCACGATACTCCCTACCTGGGTCCCACCGGTGTATGGATTTGGATAGGAAATCCGGGGTGTGACATCTTCCATTTCCAGATAGGAATCTCTGGTTGTTCGAGTAAGCCAGAGGACGTTGATGTTCGACCTTTACCTTGGAACAAGTAAGGCATTTTGAAAGATAAGAGGCGATATCTTTCTTCATACCAGGCCACCAGTAAGACGTACGAAGGTCATGGTAGATCTTATCACCGCCAGGATGAATAGAACACGGGATTCGTGAGCTTCTCGCATCAAGAAGTCATGAAGGTTGTCATGGTTCGGAATCCAGACACGATCGAGATAGTAAAGAATGCCATTGGGTATGGACACGAGTTCATCCTCAGCACCACACTTCATCTCGTTGTACATGGTATTCTCATTAATGGACGAGTACTGAGCGTCACGAATGCGTTTGTGAAGGTTATTCACAGCTTGGAAACAATGTATACTCTTCCATGAGTTTTATGACTAAGAGCGTCGGCTACAACATTCGCCTTACCAGGGTGGTAGGAAATGTCGCAGTCGTAGTTGTTTAACAATTCTAACCAACGACGTTGACGCATGTTGAGTTCCTTTTGATTGAAGATGTGTTGGAAGGCTCTTATGGTCAGTGAAGACCATACACTTTGTACCATAAACGTAGTGTCGCCAAATCTTCATGAAAAAAACAACTGCTCCAAGTTTAAGGCATCGCAATACACAAAGAAATCTTGTCCGTTGCATAAGAACGCAACCAAGACCTTGTTTTAAGGCATCGCAATACACGAAGAAATCGTTGTTACCATCAGGAAGAGTTAAGATAGGAGCATTGCAAAGCATGTCCTTGAGCGTTTGAAAAGAGTCCTCTTGCTCGGAACCCCAAACAAAAGGTTTATCTTTTTGAGTTAAGGATGTGAGAGGTACAACGATTTTGGAGAAATTCAAGATAAAACGGTGATAGTAACCAGCTAGACCGAGAAACGAACGAATTTGGACGGAGACCTAGGAGCAATCCAATTCTTTACACTTTGATTTTCTTAGGGTGAACGTGAATACCGAGTTCGTTGACGACATTGCCAAGGAATTGAACTTCTTTTAGCCAAAATTCAACTTAGAGAATTTAGCGTAAAGATGTTCGGTACGCAAAAGTTGGAGGATAAGACGCAAGTGTTGTTCGTGCTCTTCTTGTGTCTTGGAATAGATGAGAATATCATCGATGAAGACAATCACGAAACGGTCGAGATAAGGCTTGCAGACGTGGTTCATCAAGTCCATGAAAACCGTTGGTGCGTTAGTCAAACCAAAAGGCATGACTACGAACACGTAGTGTCCATAACGTGTGTGAAAAGCGGTTTTGGGTATATCTCTTCGAGGACTTGAAGTTGATGATAACCAGAACGAAGATCAATCTTGGAAAAACACGTTGCACCCTGTAGTTGATCGAAGGGATCGTCAATCCGAGGAAGTGGTATCGATTTTTGATTGTAAGCTTATTGAGCTTGCGATAGTTAATGCACATCCTAAAGGATCCATCTTTCTTCTTAACGAACAGAACAGGAAACACCCCAAGGAGAAGTACTAGGGTGTATGAAGCCTTTATCAAGGAGTTCTTTAAGTTGGCTAGATAGCTCTTGCATTTCCGAGGGTGCTAGACGATAAGGGGATTTAGCAACAGGGGTTGCAGCAGGAATGAGATCGATGCGAAAGTCAATAGAACGGGGAGGAGGACCAGGAAGATCCTCTGGGAAGACGTCAGGGAAATCGCAAACAACAGGAACATCACTCACGCTTGGACCCTTATCCTTCTTTTCCACAATGTGGGCAAGAAAGGCGAAGTATTCCTTACATAAGTATTTGTTCGCTTGGATACACGACATAACCTTGAGCCTTTAGAAGGTTTCTCGCCATAGACGTGTAAAGATTCACCATTGGGAAGAGGAAGACAGATGAACTTTTCAGAACAAACGACTTAAACACGAACCCGCCTAAGCCAATCCATGCCTACTATGATATCAAAGCTACCCATTTGCATGGGTATGAGGTCAATGGAAAACGTATGATCGTTAAGATTCAAGGTGCATTTGAAAGGACAGAATCGACAGGTGACGGACTTTCCATTAGCGACTTCGATTACGAATGATTTAGGCAACTTAGATCGTCTACACTTTAGCAATGGTTCGAATTCAATGGATACAAAACTTTTATCCGCACACCAGTATCAAATAGACATGAAGCGTAAACATTGTTAACGACATACGTACCAGTGATGACATCGTTGGCATTCTAATCCAGAGCTTCAGTGATGACGAATGCTCGACCACGAGCTTGCTTTTGTTGCTGCTGCTGATTCTTGTTTTTGCGTTGATGGCATGTGTTCGCGAAGTGGTTGGGATCTCTGCCTTTGAAACAGGCACGAACTGTGGTTGCTGGCGGTTGGGTTTGGTTGGCAGCAGGGTTTTGGGGTGCTGCGATGGCTCGGGCTTGGTTGGCAGGGGTTTGTGGAACACTTCGACACTGTAGGGCAAAGTGTCCAAACCTATTACAACTAGTGCACATGCGGCAGGGAGCGTTAATGAGATGGCGGTAAGGGCAGGTGTTACACTTGGGATGCGGCCTAGTGTACCCTTTATAGTGAAATTAGGGTTGGTTGGCGCAACTTGTTGGATAAGCTGGGAGGTTTGCGGAGTGACTACCACACAATTTTGGCTAGAAGCCTTCTGCTTCTTGCCTTGTTGTTTTTGGTGGGAGGTTTAGGTGATGTATGCTTAGGGGTGGTATTGAGGTAGCTTGGTGTGCGTTCTTCGATGGAGTCTTGGTGGGGGCTCCATGAAGAACGTGGTTGTTGTTGAGCTTGGCAGCTAAGTGGTAGGTATCCTCGAGTGTTTGGGAGAAGTGGCGACTACAAGGTTCATGAGGTGAGGGGGAAGGCATCGTATGTATTTCACTACAGCCTTCTGGGTAGTGTCGACTTGCTAGGGCAAATTGCACTGAGTGCTTGAAATGGGCCGTGAGGCCAGCGTTATCGTTCCCCACCTGCTTTAGGTTCCAGAACTGGTTCTCGAGCCTTTGTTGCTCGTGTGGGGGACAAACTCTTCTCATGAGTTGTTTAAGGTCGGCCCACGGAAGAGCGTGAGCAATTTCATTCCCCGAGCGTTACGCTCGGAGGTCCACCAATCAAGGGCTCTTGATCTGGAAACGCCTGTTGCTTGAGGGTACACAGGTGGTCAGGACAACCACTCTGAAGTAATGTTACTTCAATGGCGTCAAACCATTGCAACAACTTAGTGGCGTCCTCTTCACCGTTGAAGGGTAAGGGGTTGCAAGAACAAAACTGCTTGGGAGTAAACGTTGACTTAGGTGCTTCCACCTTGGAGTCGACAGAGGCATGGGGTGTGAGTCGGTGTTTGGTGGGGGTTGGATTTTGCTAACGATGTCCCAGATGATCTTAGCCATTTATTTCGCCATGAATTTCATACAATCCTTCTTGGACATCGAGTTGGAGTTCGACTTCTTCCTCCCACTGAAGTTTTGCGAAAAAGACATCTAGGTGATTGATAAGAGAGGAAAGTATGAGGCTTGATCATAACGTAATTATAAAAGTCACGTTTGAGCATGCAAGTATCACATAACACTCATGAGTTCACATAGATGACATAAGTATAACAAGTATTCAAAAGTATAAACACGTATGATTGCATAAGGAGTATAAATTTAGTTGGCTTATGAGAAACTATTATTATTTTGATTGCAAAAGGCGTGCGAATCATGCATAGGTTCGAAATGAACTGAGGTAATAAGTATTAAACACACAGAAATTGAGATAACATAAAAGATAAGCTTAGTAAAACGTTGGAGTATTTCGGGTCGAGAAAAGTCGACTATTCCAAAGTGAATCGAAGATCCTTTCAAATTAGAGAAACGTACTTTGGCCTATAGGTAAAACGCTCTAGTTGAGAGCGATTAACGGCATTTTACCCTTCAGTTACTACACGTCTCCAACTGATCGAAAAATCGAAACTTTGGCGAGATTGAAAATCAGGAATGGGACTAGTTAACAAGGTGCGGATTTCACTCCTAACTTGACAACGTCGTACCCTAAGTGTGGTTGGTACTTACCAAACAAGATCGAATTTCGACCCGTTGGTAAGGGTTCACTAGAGTATGAAATGGAAATTTTACATCATGGTATGGATATCACTCCTAAATTGATGACGTAATTTCGTGAAAAACCGAATACGCGGATTGGGAGTCGTTCACCAAAGTGTGGGTTTCACGCCTATTTTGGTGAAGTCGTCTCGTTTTGTAACATTCATTGTAAAATGGGTTCTAAAACCCGCTCTGTTTAATAATTCAAATATATGATATGAAGTTTCGTTACGTATTTATGTTAACCATTCAAATTTGTTATATTAATTTCACTAATTAATAAATAAATCAAAAGGGTTAAAATAATAAAGATAATAAATAAAAACTAATAAATAAACTGAAAAATAATAGAAAAAATATAAAGGGTGACCATGGGTTTCGAACCCGGGTCTTCATTGAACCAACACACACCACACACCACTACACTACACATACATATTTGTTAAAATCCTAAAACAATTAAATATATACCAAAACAACCGCTGAGCTTGAACATTCAAATTTGTAGAAACTGTAACAGCCGTGGATTTAGTTCTTCAAATCAAAACTCGTTTTCAGTTTCAGTTAAAAATTGAAACCGTTCCTAATCATAAGTTTTACAACCAATTCTCGGATTAAATCATCAAGAACAGTTACATAACCAATCATTGTAACCGGAAACTTGAACTCTTAACAACCTTCCTCTCTATAAATAGCGGTCTTAAAACTTTTCTGAAACTCGCCCGCATTCTCAAAACCTCTCTAAAGTTCTCTATCTTCGAATTATTCACTTCGCCGGAATTTTGTTGTCTCCGGAAGTATTGCCGGAGTAAATCAAGCCATTTCATTTCCGGTACAATCATCCTTTAAATCCTTTATCATTCTATGTAATCTATTAACTGTGGTATCTAATCAACAAATTCAAAAAGAGTTCAGAGTAAATTAATCGGGTTGTGTTCTGGGTATTACATGAAGAAGATGAAGTTGTGATAGTATATAAGTATAATTAAATCAGAGATTATACCGGGTTAGACACACAGTCAGTGGTGGACTGTGTGCAATACAAAGGAAGTTACCTGGGTTCGAGTCTCACACGGTTCCGACTTCTGAATTAAACAAACTCTTTTTAAAACCTATTCAGACCAACATCCGGTAAGTGCATAAGATTAATATAAATTCAGAATATTCTGGGTTAGTCACACAGCCCGGTTGGTAGGGCTGTGTGCAACACAATATGTGGGCGCGGGTTTGAGTCTCTTTGGGTGCAGGGATCTGTTAATATAACAAACATTTTTAAATAAATAAAATTATGATTTAACCGAGTAAGTATATATATGTAATTAAAATCCATATTATTTGGGTTAGACACGTGGCTTAGTTGGTAGAGCTGCGTGCACGTATATGAGAGGTCACGAGTTCGAATTCCACACGCTGCGTAAAATCCTTAGATCGACCGGTCCGACCCCTAAAAAGGGGTATATTTTTTTAATAACTCTTTTCTTTATTGTTCACCAAAAATATAAATATATATATAAAAATAAGACTTTTTAAGCTTAAAATTTGTACTAAATAAAATAAAAATCGTCTAAAAAGCCTAATAAAAGGCATTAAATAAAAATATTAATTGCCAAATAAAAGAAATATATTTATCGAATTATTACGTGTTTTAGGTTAGTTTTCTCGTCGTTGGAATCTCTAATCATGCGCGTTCGTTATCAACTCAAGAAACGCACCCACTGTGAGTGAATTCTTACAAACTTCCCCTTTTTATTCATGTTTTGGGGTGTACATGTGTCCTTTATTTATGTCGTTTGTTCTAACACTTGTGCTACTATCATTATATGATCTAACGTGTTATGTAATATTTGGTTAATTGTTATATGTGGTTATATTTTCTCATTTTCAGTCAAGCATTCACATTAGGCCCATCAGTTCCTCGTTGGATACGAGTAGAGCATCGCGTTGCCTAATTAGATCGGCTCCGTTTGATTGAGCATTGATCTCATAACTCATCATTTATCATGCTTATGTGTACATTGCTAGATGTTTATGTGGTTGGTGGATAGTTTACATATACGTTTGCTCATATTTGGTTTTTGCACATTTTTATTAAATTAATCAACATAATTATTTCTTTCAAATGATTAAATGGGACTCACTCGCCAACTTTTGTTGACCAAATCTCTATTTTTACACATGATACAGGTGGACCGGTTGAAGCAAGGTACACATAGGATTGGGTCTTAGAAGAAAAATAAAGAGTTACTTAAAACTCATGTTTAGAACATTTTGTGCTTGTATGGTTTTTGTGCTTGATGGAAACTCTCCTTTTAATTTGAATTAATAAATATGAAACTTTGTTATAGTAAATGTCATGAGCTTTGATGAAAAACCAATCATGCCCGGACTACCATATCTGCTGCGGTCAGGGTGTGACAGATTGGTATCAGAGCCCTTGACTATAGGGATATATGATAGGTTATTAGACCCTTAGAGCCTATACTATAGTTGGTTAGATTTTAATTGCTTACGTGATTAATTGGTTACTTGCGAACTCATGATATTTACTTGTTTTATATTTATCTCACACATAAATGCATGCAAGCACTGCTACTACTGTATGATTTGTGTGATATTCAATGTGATATACATATTGTTAACATAACATGCTTACATATATACGCAATCACTGCACGTCTCAATTTTTACATGTTTGAACATTTTTCATGCTTTCTTTCTCAAAATTTTGTGATGTTTTCATTTCTCAATCTCATCAAAGTGGTTCTACGACGAGCATGTAGTAACTGGAAGAGTGCAAGTACTGGTAGTCGAAACGTCCTGTCTAGGATTGGCATTCGTATAAATCCAATATAACAGACCAGTTTGCCTACCTGGAGACTAACGATGAGAGACGAAGGACCTATTAGGCCAAAGCATGCCACACCAAACGTCGTGTGAACTAACCCCACTTTGAGCTGTCACTGTGTCTACGCCTGGACACCCTCCGACTTTATACCCGCAATCATGTTTTTACGATTTCATTCGGGTGGTGCAAGTGTTAAACATGCCAAAACCAATGTGAACCCTACAAAGCCCAGTAGTCATGGGGGCCCACATGACTACCTAGGCTAAGTATGGGGGACATATGGGGGTCCAAACACGAGCAAGGCCCAAGATATCCAATGGATGTAGTGAATTTATTATTTTCAATTATTTTGTGGATGTTAATTTCTAATGAGACACATGACACCAAAAACGTCAAACTCATAATTTCGTTACGTATTTCCTGTAGATGTCTTCTAGGAACTCTCGTGGAGGTAGGAGATCAGGAAGATCCGGTGAGCGCATGGCTGCTCAAATAGCCCAACAAATGGCCGCCGTAATTCCTGACATTGTGACTCAAGTCCCAACAGGCCCTCGCCGCTAATCCTGTCAACCCAACCAACCAAGAGGGTCAAACTGCCTCAACCCTCCCACAAACGCCCCCAAGTGCACCTACAAGCACTTCAACTCATGTGACCTCCAAAGTACGAGGGGACTGAAGGGGTCTCTGCTCTTCTCCGATGGTTTGAAGAGATGGAGAGTACCTTCCTCAACTGTGATTGTCCCAACGACCGCAAGGCGCGTTATGCTATTGGTCGCCTGTATGGGGTAGCACTCACCTGGTGGAATGCGGAGAAAGGCAAACGAGGCGTCGAAGCCGCGATAGCCCTAACTTGGGAAGAATTAAGAGAACTCATGACCAGATGCTTCTGTCCAAGAAGTGAAATTAAGAAGCTGGAAGATGAGTTTTATTTCTTGAAACAAAAGGAGGGGGACCATATAACCTACAACAAGAGGTTTCTCGTGTTGAATCAAATGGTTCCCAACTTGTTCACCCCTCTCTACCGTTTAATTGAGCATTACCTTCGGGGTCTTCCCTCGAAAATTCAAGACTCTATGATGAGTACTATGCCTGCAACTCTGGAGACAACAATGAAGCTAGCTACTAAGCTCAATGAAAATCGCATTAGGAACGGGATTTCATGGACTAGAAGAAGAAAGACAAGACACCTGCTGAAACCCCTGCCTCAACCCAAACTGGACCTCTTCTCGATTCCTGGCAAGAGGAAGCGAAATGGGAAAAATTTTGCCGTCACTCAAACACATCAGCCAACTCAAACCATAAACCCATTGCCGCCGCTCCAATCACACAAGTTGCACCTCCTACCGCACCATTCAAGAAACAGTATACATGACCTCACCCAAAATGCAACCGATGTCAATATCACCACCCTCCCGAGAACCCATGTCTTCCTTGCACAAGTTGTGGCCGTGTGGGTCATACAATCCAAACCTGTCCGTACTTCAAAGACCAGCCCGTAACCAACCCCAAGACTAACCAAACAACCAAGTGGTAGGCCAAGCTCCCTACCAACAACCTCTACTATTACCACCTGCTCAACCAGTGGCTCAACCTTTCTATCAACCTAACTACCCTATGATGCCGCCCGTCAGAGCTTGTTTCAATTGCAGTGATCCAACCTATTTCGCGTTTGGTAAACATCATAAATGTGCAAGCACAAGCTAATCCTGTGAACCAGGCAACCAAGCCAATCCGCCAGCTAGAGGAAGAGCTTTTAACATCAACACCAACCAGGCTAGAGCGGATAACAACATGGTTAATGATACGTTTTTCACTAACGATAGTTATGCATCTATACTTTTTGACATTGGCGCGGATAAGAGTTTTGTATCCTTAGAGTTTGAATCTATTCTTGGTTTACCCTCGCGTTAGTCTAGCCGAATCAATTACAGTGGAAGTAGAAGACGGTGAACCTATTACGCTAGACTCTATCATTTGCAATTGCACCCTTACTCTCAATGATCATGATTTTCTAATCGATCTTATTCCTATGAAGTTGGGTAGTTTCGACGTCATCATTGGTATGGACTGGCTTAGTCAACATCACGCTGAAGTTGTTTGTTATGAAAAATTTATTCGAATTCCTCTCGCCGACGGTTAAACTCTTCGTATTTTTGGTGAAACCCCATCCAAAGGACTCAAGTTGATGTCGTGCCTTCAAGCTCGAAAATACCTTCGCAAGGACTACGTAGCATTCCTAGCCCACATTGTCAAGAAAGAGAGCAAGGAGAAGAAACTCGAAGACATTCTGATTGTTAAAGAATTTCCTCAAGTTTTTCCCGACGATGTTTCAGGACTTCCTCCTGTGCGAGAAGTCGAATTTCGAATCGATCTTGTACCAGGTGCTACACCAGTTGCAAAATCTCCATATCGGTTAGCCCCATCTGAAATGCAACAGTTAGCTAGTCAGCTGCAAGAGCTGCCTGACAAAGGATTCATACGTCCAAGCTCGTTACCTTGGGGCGCGCTGGTTCTTTTCGTCAAAAAGAAGGATGAAACTTTTCGAATGTGCATCGATTATCGAGAGCTCAAAAGTTGACCATCAAGAACCACTATCCTTTACCTCACATTGATGATCTCCTAGATCAACTTCAGGGTGCCACCTGTTTCTTTAAAATTGATCTTCGTTCTGGTTATCACCAGCTTAGAGTACGTGAAGAAGACATTCTGAAGACTGCCTTTCGAACTCGCTACGGTCACTACGAATTCATGATCATGCCTTTTGGTTTAACCAATGCTCCTGCCGTTTTCATGGATCTAATGAATAAGTTGTGCAAACCCTACCTCGATTGTTTTGTTATTGTTTTTATTGATGATATTCTTATCTATTCCAAGACAAAATTAGATCATGAGCGACATCTTCGACTTATCCTAACACTTTTGAAAACCAAAAAGCTCTACGCTAAGTTTTCGAAATGTGAATTCTGGTTAAAAGAAGTTCAATTTCTTGGTCACGTCGTCAATGACAAAGGAATTCGTGTCAACCCTGCAAAGATTAAAGCAGTGCAAGAATGGCAAGCTCCACGCACTCCTACCGAAGTTAGATCGTCCTCAGTTTAGCTTCTTATTATATCGACGTTTCATCACAAATTTCTCTCGTATTGCCTTACCACTCACAGCCTTGACTCATAAGGGCAAGCCCTTCAATTGGAGGCCTAAGCAGGAAGAGGCTTTTCAAACCTTGAAACAAAAGCTTTGTGATGCACCTATCCTCACTCTCCCTGACGGTTATGAAGACTTTTTGGTCTATTGTGATGCATCAGGGCAGGGACTAGGGTGTGTCTTAATGCAAAGAAGAAAGGTAATAGCCTACGCCTCAAGGAAACTTAAAGTCCACGAGAAGAATTACACAACTCACGACCTAGAATTCTGAGCAGTTATGTTCGCTCTAAAGATATGGAGACATTATCTCTATGGTACAAAGTGTGAAATTTACACTAACCACAAGAGCCTTAACATATCTTCAATCAAAAAGAATTAAACATGAGGCAACGACGATGGGTCGAACTCTTGAATGATCATGATTGTGAAATCCATTATCATCCTGGTAAGCCAATGTTGTGGCTGATGCTCTTAGCTGAAAAGAATATGCTAACTCCATTATCTTTTGTGTTCTCAAATCGTAGCTGATCTTCAAAACCGCATTTGCGCAGCTCAACATATTTCTGTCACGGAAAATGATGTGAGAGATGAATTGTCTTGTGGAGCTGAAACCAAGTTAGAATCCAAGTCTGATGGTATCCTTTACTACTTAAATCGTATTTGGGTACCTGATCGTGACAATCTTCGTATTTTTCTCATGAATGAGGCTCATAAGACACGATACTCTATACATCCAGGTGCTGATAAGATGTATCAAGACCTATAATACTCTTACTGGTGGCCCGACATGAAGAAGGATATCGCCATTTTTGTCTCCAAGTGCCTCACATGTTCTAAAGTTAAAGCTGAACATCAAAGACCGTTAGGATTACTTGTTCAACCCGAAATACCGTTTGGAAGTGGGAAAACATAACCATGGATTTTATTACCGGGTTACCTCGCACTTCCAATTGGCATGACGCGATTTGGGTTATTGTTGATCGTTTTACCAAATCAGCTTATTTCATTCCAATCCACGAAGACTATAAGAACGCGAAGTTAGCTCGTATCTATATTGATGAAATCGTAAGTCGACACAGTGTGCCTTTAAGTATCATTTCGGTTTGAGATGGACGTTTTACTTCATGAACATGGCAAGTCGTACAATAAAGCATTAGGCACACGCTTATATCTCAGCACCACCTTTCACCCTCAAACTGATGGTCAATTTGAGCGCACCATACAGACTCTTGAAGACATGTTGCGAGCATGTGTCATCGACTTCAAGGGCAATTAGGATACTCATATACCATTAGTTGAATTTTCGTACAATAATAGTTATCATTCGAGCATCGGTATGGCTCCTTTTGACGCATTATACGGTCGTAAGTGCCGATCTCCTGTCTGTTGGCATGAAATCGGTGAAGCACAAATCACTGGACCAGAATTGATCCAAGAAACAACCGATAAGATTCTTCAAATCCGCAATAATTTTCTAGCAGCTCAGAGTCGTCAAAAGAGTTACGCTGATAAACGACGAAAGGCACTCGAGTTTTGTGTTGGCGATCAAGTACTTTTGAAAGTATCACCATGGAAGGAGTGGTTCGTTTTGGACAAAAAGGCAAGCTGCACCACGCTATGTGGGACCATTCAAAATACTTGAGAGAGTAGGTCCTGTAGCCTACAAGCTTGACCTACCAGAAGAACTCAACAGGATTCATCCCACATTCCATGTATCAAACTTGAAAAAGTGTCTCGCGGACGAAAACCTCCATATACCATTAGAAGATATTCAAATCGATGAATCAATGCATTTCATTGAACGACCTGTAGAAATCATGGATTTTGGTGAGAAGCGTTTAAGACGAAGTCGAATTCCGATAGTCAGAGTGCGTTGGGAGTCAAAACGAGGACCTGAGTTTACTTGGGAACGTGAAGACTCAATGCGTGAAAAATACCCGCATCTCTTTCAAGTTACACCTACTACTACTTAAATTTCGGGATGAAATTTCTAAAAGTAGGGGAGATTGTAACATTCGTTGTAAAACGGGTTCTAAAACCAGCCCGTTTAATAATTCAAATGTATGATATGAAGTTTCGTTACGAATTTATATTAACCGTTGAAATTAGTTATATTAATTTCATTAATTAAAAATAAATCAAAAGGGTTAAAATAATAAAGATAATAAATAAAAACTAATATATAAACTGAAAATAATAAAAACAAATATAAAGGGTGACCACGGATTTCGAACCCAGGTCTTCATTGAACCAACACACACCACACACCACTGCACTACACACACATATATGTTAAAATCCTACAACAATTAAATTATATACCAAAACAACCGCTGAGCTTGAACATTCAAATTTGCAGAAACTGTAACAGCCAGGGATTTAGTTCTTCAAATCAAAACTCATTTTCTGTTTCAATTAAAAAGTGAAAGCGTTCCTAAATCTTAAGTTTTACAACCAATTCTCGGATTAAATCATCAAGAACATTACATAATCACCAATCATTGTAGACCGAAAACATCGAACTCTTAATAACCTTCCTCTCTATAAATAGCGGTTTAAAACTATTCTGAAACTCGCCCGCATTCTCAAAACCTCTCTAAAGTTCTCTGTCTTCAAATTATTCACTTTGCCGGAAGTGTCACCGGAGAAAATCAAGCCATCTTCATTTCCGGTACAATAATCCCTTAAATCCTTTTCATTCTCTGTAATCTTATTAACTGTGGTATGTAATCAACAATTTCAAAAAGAGTTCTGAGTAAATCAAACGGGTTGTGTTCTGGGTATTAACATGAAGAAGATGAAGTTGTGATAGTATATAAGTATAATTAAATCAGAGATTATACCGGGTTAGACACACAGTCTAGTGGTGGACTGTGTGCAATACAAAGGAAGTTACCCGGGTTCGAGTCTCACACGGTTCCGACTTCTGAATTAAACAAACTCTTTTTAAAACCTATTCAGACCAACATCCAGTAAGTGCATAAGATTAATATAAATTCAGAATATTTTGGGTTAGTCACACAACCCGGTTGGTAGGGCTGTGTGCAACACAATATGTGGGCGCGGGTTCGAGTCTCTTTGGGTGCAGGGATCTGTTAATATAACAAACCTTTTTAAATAAATAAAATTATGATTTAACCGAGTAAGTATATATATGTAATTAAAATCCATATTATTTCGGGTTAGACACGTGGCTCAGTTGGTAGAGCTGCATGCACGTATGTGATGCTCTAAATTAGTAGGTGAAATTGTTTTAACCAGTGTCCATAAACAATAACGAAGACAACTCTGAAAACGACACAACCACTCGTGTGGCTCATAAAAAGTTTTAAGACTCGTTATATACGTTTATTTTGGGTCACAACTTCATTATCGATGAGCAATTCAAGAACTTGCTATTGGATTAAGAAAGTGGACAAAAGATTTATAGGGTCTAAGAGATCTGATAAGTGATATCTTTAAAGCTGAAGTAGGAATATGAATTACCACAAGTTTGAAGAAAGAGTAGAAGGAAAAGGTTTGTGTGAAGATTGGGCACCACAGTTAGAGATATTGGCTCTATTGCAACAGGCGATTCATGAGTCATTGCGGTTGGAACTCGAGCATGGAGGGCATTACTATGGTGTCCCGATTTGCGCTTGGCCTATGCATTCAGACCAGCTAATAATAACTGATGTATTAAGGATGGTGTGAATGTAGGGGTTGGGGCGTGGTGGTGAGGTAGTAACATCTTCGTTATTGGAAAACTATAGAATATTGATGGATTCTGATGAGGGCAATGAGATAAGGAAAAGAGCCAACAAACTTGTTGAAGAGTTAGGCAATCTGTGGGAGAGTGGTGTTACACTATGGAGATAACGCTTTTGTTGATCATATCACTAACATAAATACTGAAAATAGTTTGAATAATGTTGATTTCAGTGTATTGATTATGTGTGTGTGTTAAAATATAAAAGTTTCCTATTATGAATCATTTTATTGAAAACCTAAACAATTTTTGTGACTGTTCTATACAGGATTATGCACTGGATCACTTGGTCCGGAATCACTTATGCACCGCCTAATCGAATACTTTTTGAGCACTCACTCAATTGAAAACCTGAATATACAATTTGTTTAAAGAAAAATCTATAATACAATTTTCAACATAAATCTATATTGTTGAACATTTTTTTTCTTTTATTAATGTTATTTATTAGTCTATAAACCTAAGTTTTTGAAGCTTTTTTTATTATTAAAGTATCTGTAATGGTCTTCATCTAATTTTCGCCATTCATTTTCATGAGTTGAAATTCTCATACTTGATATTGACTGAGAATAATTTTTGTTATATCTTTTCTATTGTTAGTACTTTTTTATACTTATATTTGACGTGTGACGAATTTAAACTCATGCATATTCACATAATTGTGTAGAAGAGTCTCCTTATTACATTCTGGCTTTTACATATAGTAATATATATATAAAACAATTAGAACAGATTACGTTTCATAGCATGCATTATTCATGGTAAGCACTGTTATATTGCAGCGTCTTAATTCAAAGTAGTTCTGAGTATACTTACTTTGGGCATTTTATAGTTATACCAACCTTTGTATCAGTTCCCTCATAATAAAGCAGCGTTCAATTTAATGCATTATGCCAAAATTAAAATTGCGTCCCTTAGTTATAATTCTTTCATAAGTAGCAAAGACTGAAGTTAAATTATTAATACTATTTTTTTATTTTATTTGTTCATAAATAATAATAAAAAGCATGAACAAATCAAGCAATTAATGCTTCTTTATCTTGAATCAACGAACTTTCATGCAACGCATATTCACATCCAATTTAATAGTGAATTTCTATCATATTTCATATAACATAACTATTCAAGGTTAGGTTCATTCTGACAACCATCTTAAAAGTGAATATGTTAACTAATCATATCCATTGATATCATACAAATGTTTAAATTAATGGCCATGATTATCAAATTTGATGATTAAATACATTTGTGTATTTTACGATTTGATGATGTAAATCATGGCCATGATTGTTCACTCAGTTTACAAATACACTACGTATATAGTAACCGCCTCAACTAAAACCAAATCCTTTCATCCCTCAAAGGTAACATAAATAAAATCCCTTCCATGTTTGTCTTTTCCCCCTTTTTGAATTGCAATTAGGTTTATAATTCTGATTTGGGACAGATTTGATGCTTAATTGTGTAATTTGTATGTTTACTCTGTGTGCTGTGTAAGTGATTATGAATGTTCAAACAATTTGTTGTTTGTTTACGGAATTGATGTTTTCTATACGCATGTGTAACATACTTAAACAATTATTTATGTTTAAACGATTTGTTGTGTGTTTAAGAAATAAGTCACTGATTTTAGTATATTGGTTATGCAATTTAAACAAATAAACGATTCGTTGGGTTATTCATATATACCACTCTTGATGCCACTGCATCCCAGAACCTTCTCTTTTTTGTTTCTAAATATGAACGATAAATTAAACGACTGTTACATTTAGTTTGCTGTATCATAGATATGAAATTGTGATTGAAAGAAATCTCCCCTAGAGGACCAGATTCAATTGGCACTCATGTGAATTTATTTTATGTGTAGAACAATCTTTACGTTATTCAAATTGTTATTTAAATTTGAAATTGAATATCCGTGATCCGGTTCCGATTTGTATATGTGAATGTATACTTGAATTTATGACAATCTTTTATTAAGAAACTTTGAGGATTCATTCATTTTTCTATCTTTATTGTAATTGTTTTGTACCAAACAGTAGGCTTTGCAACTACACTGTGATTCCGATTCCGAAATCTTAAATGTATTTTTGTACCAAACAGTAGGCTTTGCAAGGCTCCAATATATATACTTGAATTTCTTGCCATTCTTTTTTTTCAGAAACTTGATCGTATTGATTCGTTTGTATTTGATCGTACGTATATTGTACCAAAGAACAAGAAAAGGCTACAAGCAAAACCGTGATTCTGGTTTTGAAATCTCGATCGTATTTGTTTCCTAATGAATTAGCCTTTACGTGAGTTGAATGGTTTGATATGCAGGTACATTTAGACTGTTGGAAATAGCTGGATCAAAAACGCGGCAACACAACGATTTTGTGAGAACTTCTCACGACTCTTTTATATATTAGAAAGAACAAAGCAAAACATCCAAGTAATTACATAGCCTAACCCATCTATTTATACTAAGCTAATAACTTGCTAAACAAGCTATCCTAAACTAATACCAACTCTAATACTTATTAACCAATTAATAAAATAACTAGATAAACATAATACTTTAAACTAATAATTATCTCTAACCATTTAATTACTCCTTCTATATCAAGATTAATCCTTCATTCACCCCCTTAATCTTGATATGAACACTTTCTTCTTTAAAATAGTGACGGATCATGTTCTTCCGCTACTTCTTCCTTTGACTCCTTTTTAGGACATTCACTTGCATAATGACCTTTTTCTTCACAATTGTAACAGACAATGAACTTTTTATCCCTTTGGTGTCGTCCTCCTCGACTACGACCACGACCTCTTCCACGATCACTTTGGCTAGATCATCCTCGTCCACAACACTTACAACCAGACTCTTTATTCTTCTCTTGACCATTGGTTTTAGGTCTTGTCCACCAGTATTAGAACTTTGACCAATAGTTTTAGATAATAGTACCTTACTTTGATCATTATCACCCGTCTTGTATTGCTCTTTGATTAGTTCCTCATAGGCCTTCAACCTACCTATTGCTTCTTCAAATGGCATGCTCTCGATATCCGAATATTGCTCAATAGAAGCAACAATTTGAAGATACTTCTTTGGTACAGAATCTAATAGCTTCCGAACTATCACTTCATCTTCAAGACTTGATCCAAGATTGCCAAACTTTGAGACGAACCCGCTTAATTTACTAGCAAATTCTTTCAATCGTGTCTGTCTCCTTCATACGAAGTTGTTGGAGTTCTCTCCTTAAAGTAGCTAGTCGAGCTTTTTGAACCCTGTCAGCACCAAGAAATCTTACCCGTAAAGCCTCCCAAATATCTTTTGCACTTCGGTTTCTAGCAACTTGAAGAAGTATATCCTCCGGTAGTGCTTGAAGGAGAACCGCCCTAGCAACTTTGTTTTCTTCTCGTCCACAGCATCACCTGTCACTGGATCAATCACCTCCCAAAGTCCTTGAGCGTCCAACACCGACTCCATTGTCCAAGTGTTGTAATTCTTTAACATCAATCGTGGAACTTGAAACGAGGTATTGTTGTTATCTCGTACCTGAACAATTCCTGTATTACTGGTTGTTCTTCTGCCATTATTAAACCTCTTTATCGATTCACTCAGATTTCGACTGCTCTGCTCGATTCACTAAGATTTCGAGTCTTCGTCTCTGCTCGATTCACTAAGATTTCGAGTCTTCGTTCCTCTCCTTGTCGATCCACTTAGGTTACGACTTTCCTGCTCGATCCACTTAGGTTTCGAGTCTTCTTCTCTCTGTCGATCCACGAAGGTTTTTGACTTCACCGGGTTGAATTGTTTCAATTCTTCTTCCTCTCTCCCTTGGACCGTTTTCACGCTCTGATACCAATTGTTGGAAATATCTGGATCAAAAACGCAGCAACACAACCATTTTGTGAGAGCTTCTCACGACTCTTTTATATATTAGAAATAACAAAGCAAAACATCCAAGTAATTACATAGTCTAACCCATCTATTTATACTAAACTAATAACTTGCTAAACAAGCTATCCTAAACCAATACCAACTCTAACACTTATTAACCAATTAATAAAATAACTCGATAAACATAATACTTTAAACTAATAATTATCTCTAACTATTTAATTACTTCTTCTATATCAAGATTAATCCTTCATAGAGTATCACTTGACTAGGTGTTGGTCATACCAAACCATTATATATTTATGTAAGCCATTGTAAAAAAAAAGACACATTAATGTAAAGCAATTTCAAGGAAAAATAATCAGCTAGGAAGGAAAAAATAATCAGTTAGGAACTGCATATAGCAATTTCTCTTATTTATGGCTTAAAACCAGTTTGGATTGAAACTTGCCATTTTCAACATGGATGAAACGGGCAGAGCCAGAATGACTGCATACACAGGTTGCCCTTCTTTCTTTTAAAAATTATAAATAATCGATGCTTTAATGTTGCCTTTCTTTCTTTCTTTTAGACATTCATATGGAAATAAGTTTTTACAAACAGCCTGCCAGATCAAATGAGTAATATATTTTAATGGCGTGAATGTATCATTGTGCATTTTGTTATGTATGTATTGAGTTGAATGCTTTCATAATTCGTACCGCCACAACGTGCGGGCGTCAACTCGTACTAATACAAAAAGTAACTTGAGTCATGAGTTTACAAAGCAGCCGTTTGAAAAGAAATAACCAACTAATGTGTCGTTTAAAAAGAAATAACCAACAAATGTGCCGTTCAAAAAGAAATAACCAAAACAGCACAACGTTTCCGGTTGTTTAGCATGGAAATAAGCAAACTAACACACCCTTTTCCGGGAACCCATAACACTATTTTTGTTTCGGAGAGGAGAACTGCTCTTATCAATTGATCAAAAAAGGATGCCGCAAGTCAGTATCATCACTGATCTGCCATGGTTGGCGTCTCTCACGTAATCTACTTTACTGTTCCCTACTTTCAGTCCATGTACATTGCTGATCTACTATGGTTATGTATCAAGACGAACCTTCTGACCAATATTACAATTCCCACGAGGGTGGGTTTAGGACACGCATGACCCTGGCGTAGCGGCATTAGCAAGTTGTTTGGGTTCTCTATGACCGACAATCGTCCACTCACTCATCGGTTCTTTAGTTGGGTGCATTGTGGATGTGGCTGCCATGGAGTACGTGCTGTTAATGTTGTCGGCCGCCGTAGAAGGGTGTGGCTGTAGCATGTAGCTGTAACGAGAGTAGTTCGATGGTGATGGTATAGATGCGGTCCCCTGATACGATGTTTTTGTTATGGAGATGCGGAGTTCCGGTGGTGGTGACGGTGAATGGTGATGGTGGGTGCTTTGGTGGTGGAGAAGAGGTTGATGTTCATCGTGTGAATTGTAAGTTTTAGCCTTGGGTTTGTTTTTCTTGCTGATCTTTTTTTACTTTTATTCATCTTTAGATTACAACTATTTCACATCATGCAAAAAGCGTATTACACAGAATATAAAACACCAAAACCTACGAATAACTTAATTAAGCCCTCGCCGCAAAGCGCATGAAGGGACAGATATCATGTATTGACACTAAAGACATTTTTAATCAACATCTCGTCGCAACGCGTGATTCAGCGTTGACTCGTTTATATTGAAAAAACATTATTTTATATAATATGATAGAAGCTTTTCCTACTGACAACGCTTCTTAAAATATTTAAAACAACATTGTTAAAACTAATAATACCAATGTTTTTAGAGTTAAATGCTTGGTTGGTCACTGTAGTTTGCAAAAATTTCAGGTTCGAGTGGTTTACTATTTACACTCGTGGTACCAAAATTTGTAAAAAATGAACTCGCTTGGTCCCCTGCCCTAACTTCAGTTAAATAACTCTGTTAAAACACCTCACGTGCTTGGCACGTGAGAGCAATTTCATCCATTCAGTCCAGCTCATTATAAAAAACCACCTTATCCTCCTTTTTTCCCTCAAAATTAACGACCCTTCTTCCTCCCCTCACCCATGTTTCTCCAGGAACCCTAGAATGGCAACCTGTCGCTGTGGAAAGTTAGCCGTCATTCGCACATCATGGACCGACAACAATCCAGGACGACGATACTATGCATGTCCATCACCGGTAAGCATTAGGGTTCATTAGTAGATGTTCTTTTGGTTCCAATTTTTTTAAATGTTTGATATGACAGGAAGTCACTTGTCCTGGATTTGTTCGTTGGTTTGACCCGCCAATGTGCCCACGAGCTATTCGCATCATTCCAGGGCTACTCCGAGCAAAAACAGGGCCGATCAAGAAAGGGATGAACTAAGGACTGAACTGAGATGGAAGAACACCCTGATCTTAGTACTATTGTTTCTGTTAGGGTTACAGTTTGCAATGTTGTTAGCTTGACTGCAATGTTAATTATGTAATTCGACCAAATAATATTAGAATGAATTTTGAATATTCATAGATATTGTGGTTTTGGCAAACAAAACTGTGTATATTGACATGTTAAATAAAGCGCAAAAGCGTTACGAACGAAAAAATGTTAAATAAAGCGCAAAAGGGATACGGACGACCAATGTTAAATAAAGCGCAAAAGCGAAACGGACGACCATTGTTTTATAAAGCGCAAAAGCGATACGGACGACCAATGTTTTATAAAGCGCAAAAGCGATACGACGACCAATGTTAAATAAAACGGAAAAGCATGTTAAATAAAGCGGAAAAGCGACACGATGACATTTATTGCCATCACTTAATATCCAATAAACCTAATAAAGACTCAACAAATCAAATTTATGACCCTGCCCAACAAATGTAATAAAGACATACTCAATTTCCAAACACATCAATAACTATAATAGCCGATTAACATTCCAAAATGGTGGCATAAACATAAGCCACAATAGTGCATACCAAACATAATAAAGACAAGCAACAGTTAACAAGTATTGTTTAAAGCATACGACTGAATACATAACAAAAAGATATTTAAAATCTAGCCCTTCATCAGTTAAGAGTATCCAGCTTATTCTTGACCTGCAGAGCCACCATCAGCAGCAGAACCACCAGCAGAACCACCATCAGCAGCAGCTGCAGAACCACCTTCAGCACCCATTCCTTTCTTTGCAGCCTTGCAGCCTCTTGAATTATGGCCCTTCCCTTTGCATTTCTTACAGTTACAGACCCACCCTTTCTAGTCAGCTTCCCTTTCTTCTCCAAGATATCTTCAACCTCCACTTGGTCTTTTCTCCTCTTCTTCTTTGGCTTGCCAGCTTGTTTGTGGCGAAGTGGAGGGGTCATGTTGTTGGAACTGGTGATATTGGCCAGAGTTTGGGACCATTTATTGGACCAACCTTGTAGGCATAAGCCTTTTTCCAAGTGTCCAGATAGTAGAATGGATGAACCCAATCCTCAGGTGGCCCCACCTGTTGTTTGTGTGCAGCCATATCCCAGTTAACAGCTACGGCATGCTTACATGGGATTCCTGAAATTTCCCACCTCCTACAAGTATAAACCCTTTGTTCAACATTCATAACATATTGCCCAAGAGTCCCTTGTACCTGCCACCTACTATCACCACACCATTTCACACTGCATTTGGCTGCAGCCTTCTTGATCTCATCAAAGATCTCTGTTATCTTTGGTGTGAGGGGGCCCTTACACTGCTGTTGCACCTTCATCACATTGACTATTCTCTTCATCAAATACATATTCTTCATCCCCATCTACAAAAGTATTGAAGTCCCTCATATTAACTTCTGTTTCTTCCACCTCATAATCATTGTCAACAATGTAGTCACTGTCTTCTGAGTCATCACCTTCAGCCTCACTTTGATGAGAACAGTCAGCCTCACTACCCCCCTCATCCTCTTTGTCACCCTCATCCTCCCTATAACTATCAGACTCCATGTCATCCTCAGCCTCCCTATAACTATCCGACTCCATGTCACCCTCATCCTCCCCATTACCCTCATTCTCATTCCTACAAGTAACCTCTACCTCACCCTCCGCATCCTTAAGACCCTCGTTGTTTGGGAATACTCCAGAAAAGTCAATGTCATCAAAGTTAAAACCATCTACACATGTACCCTGGTTTGCATTATAAGTCCCAGTCTCTATATTATCATTGTTACCTACCAGATTATCATTGTTACCTACTAGATTATCAACAAACATGTTACTTGTATTCTTATTTGCACTAGATGACCCTTCAACATACTCAAGCATCAGTCTCCTCCTAGGTACTAACTTTTCTTTGTTTTGTCTAACACCAACATTCTCCTGGACATTTTGGCTTTCCTCTACTAATTCCTCAATAACAACCCTAGATGATCCCTCTGGTGATTTTAAATAAGTATCAACCACAGATTTTACATGTTCAATGTAAAAGTTGATTAACTTATTTTCACCCACATATTGTGCCAAGTTATGAACATCAGCATCACACCATAAAGCTACCAAACCAGTATCTAAATCTCTACCAGGTATTTGAAAATGATAATAAATTGGCACCTTCTCTTTGAACAGGTTAAGGTCTCGTATCATCCAATCAACTTCATGGACAGAAAACTCATCAATGTCGATGTAATCAACATACGCTGACCTTCCTTGAACATAGCTTCTTCCTGGAAACCTCTGAAAAGTTCCAGCATAGAAGATTTTTGCAGAAAACAAACTACGGTTTCCATCTTCTCAAAAAACATAACAGAAAACGACCAAAACAGTGTGTGTCAGTAATTTTGTAAAACAAACACTACAAAATCGCTAAATGTTTGAACTTTAGCACTATCAGCATAAAAAAACTTACTATAATCATGATCTGGATTAAAATCATCAAACTCAGCCCTAATGTACCAACCCATTCCCTTTGATCAGCCCTAAACGCACCGATTATCTGTTCAATCGCCGGGATGTTGCAGAGAAAAGGAAGAGACGGTGAGTCTTTGTAGGTGTTACTGTGGGAGAGATGAACAGAAATGAGAGGGAAACCAATAAATATCAACTGACATCTAGGACTAAGTGTGCAATTGCAAAAATTGAACTTCAAATCAAACTGAATGGGCGAAATTGCCCTCACGTGCCAAGCACGTTGGGTGTTTTAACAGAGTTATTTAACTGAAGTTAGGGCAGGGGACCAAGCGAGTTCATTTTTTACAAGTTTTGGTACCACGAGTGTAAATAGTAAACCACTGGGACCAACGCTGAAATTTTTGCAAACCATAGGGACCAACCGAGCATTTAACTCATGTTTTTATAATTGATTTAAGAGCGATAGTATATTTGAGAGGTGATTATCGGTTCCGACCTGCCAAAATCTACCCAGAGAATCGTGTTAAAATATATACATCTTTTTATATTGCAATTTCATAGTTCATTATTTTTATATATTCTGATTTCTGTAATTGTTTGAGTTTCACGTCATATACGGGCTGCTAGTGCTGAAGTGTGGACTGGACTACTTGGGCTACGCTTGGGCTACAGATTGTTTGGAAGATGGGCTCAAAGTGATGGAAGTCTATAAAGTTGTTACGACTTATAACAGCTTAAACAGAGTTGTTGTAACAACCCAGGTGTTAACTAGGGTTAAGTTGGCTTTAACCGTTCCTATATAATGACAGTATCAAGGAGTTAAAGGTACTAAGATTTTTTGTACTTGTCATTTTCTTTCTTTCTCTAAAGGCAAATTAGGGTTTTCTGGTATTCTGATTCTCAGAAGATTGCGAATCTGTTGTTCGTTTAGAGATAAGATCATCATGTTGATGATCTTGTGAGAAATTAGAGGAGTTGTATTTTCTCAATTTCATCTTTGTCAGTGGTTCAGATCATACTTTTTGAGTCAATAGTTTCTGATTTGTGTATTTTCTAAGTCTCATTGTTTTTGATACCATTGTTTTGACATGATATCAGAGCCATAGTTGCTCTTGGTATTGTTCGATCTTCGGGTGTTTCCGTTGTGAGGTTTGTGTTGTTCGATCTGTGCATTCTCTGATCTTCATCAACAGATTTGGGTCCAGATCTTAAAGATCTGGTTGTCTTGAAGTGTGTGCCACCTAAGTTGCAGAAACTCTAGGGTTTGAGGCGGTTCGATTTAAGTCTTGGTGAACTTGTGTTTACCGACTTGGCATCTGGTTGGTGTTTGGATCCTTCAAAAGGATTCTTGGAAGCTGCCGCTCTAGTTAGGGTTCAATCCTTGAAGATTGTAAAATCCTAACTGGATTTGGAGAAACCCTGACTTGGGTTTGCACATTTGGTGAGATCTTTCCTTGATTTACTTTCTGTTTTTCATTCTTTGCATATTAGGCATTATTGTTTCCGGACTAGTCGGGCCGGTGTTGATTGGACACAGAGAGGGTACACTCTGTTGCATATTCGTGATTGTTTGCTAGTTGTGAATAATTCTTGAAAATTTTATTTGTGTTGTTCTTGTCAGTTAACTGTGACTTCTTCTTGGTTGTTTTGTGTTAACTGTGATTACTTCTTGTTTGATTTTATTGTTTTAAATAGAATACAGCTCCTGTACAAAGGACTGGGTAGGCACCTCTGAGTGACGATCCTACTATTTGGTCCCTGGTACAGCTTCACAGTGTAGGTTGTGTATGCTGGTGTAGACCTAGTATGGCTGATCTGTTGAATCCTTTTGGTGAAACTATGATTAGTAAGTTAGAACCCGATAATCCTCTTTACTTACATGTAAGTGACTCAACTAGTTTAACTGTTGTTAACATTAAACTAAAAGGAACTGATAATTATACTGTATGGGCTAATGCTATGAGTCTGGCTTTGAGGGTTAAAAATAAGGTGGGTTTTATTGATGGTACTTTTCCTAAACCAGAAGATAATGACATCTTAGGAACTCAATGGGAAAGGTGCAAATCTGTTGTTCTTACTTGGATCTTAAATTCTGTATCTGAAGAATTATACTTAGGACATGTATATTCCAAATCTGCAGCAAAGGTTTGGAAAGATTTAAAGGATACTTATGATAAGGAGGATGGGTCTGTAGTTTTTGATCTATATCAAAAAATAAATTCATATAGTCAAAGTGGCATGTTAGTGGCTGAATATTATCACAAACTGAATATTATGTGGAAGAAGTTAGATCAAATCTTGCAAATTCCTACATGTACTTGCAATGCCTCTACACAGTTTAACAAATATTAATCATTTAATTAAACTCATGCAGTTTTTAATGGGTCTTGATGGGTATATCAGTCTGTTAGAACTAGTATGCTTATTAGAGAACCCCTACCTACTTTACAGGAAGCATTTTATGTTGTGTCTAGGGAGGAATCTCATAGAAATGCAAATGTCACTATATCTAAAGATCATACTGTTGGCCTTCTCTCCAAGGTTAATAGTGTGGTTGAAAGTAAAAAAAGATTTGTTAAGGTTCAAAACCAAAGTCTAAAATGCTCAAACTATAATAAAATTGGTCATTCTGTTGACAAATGCTTTGAGTTAATTGAATATCCCTCTTGGATGAAGCCTCCAAGAGGAAGTCAGGGTAAGAAAACTGTGTCTAGTAACAATGTGTGTTCTGATGAATCTAATGTTCCTATAAACTCTTTAACATCTGATTAGTTATCAAAGTTGCTGAGTTTGTTAAAGGAAAAGTCACCTGAGACACTACAAAGCTTTAATGTATCAGGTAATTTGGTTTGTTCAAGTGTGTTTTCTAAATCGTGTATAGCTTTGCCGCCTTTGTTGAAAAGAGTTCAGGTTGGATTATAGATTCAGGGGCCAACAATCACATGGTCAATTCTGAAACTAATTTAGTAGATTTTTTTGATATATCAAATCTAAAGGTGCAAGTTAAACATCCTAATGGTACTAGTGCTTTTGTGACTAAAATAGGGTCTGTCAAGTTAGTAGAAGGAGTTGTTTTAAAAGATGTATTTGTTATTCCTGAATATTCTGTTAACCTATTATCTGTTCACAAATTAGCAAAGGATAATGGGTTGTATATTGGCTTTGATAAACATAGTTGTTATATAAGGACTTAATAACCAAGAGTCCTGGTGACTGGTAATCAAGTTGAAGGTCTATATTTGTATGGAAATGTTGTCGTCTCTAATAAGGTGTGTTTTAGTAGTTATAATTCTTACAAATTATGGAATGCTAGGTTAGGACATCCTGCTGATCAGGCTGTTAAAACATTTCAAGATGTTCTAAAAGTTTCCATAGAGTCTAATCATGATCCTTGTGATGTTTGTCACAAGGCAAAACAACATAGGGTTCCTTTTCCATTAAGTGAATATAAAAGTTCAAATTTAGGTGAACTTGTTCACTTAGATGTTTGCGGGCCTTATAGAATTCCAAGTAGAGAGGGACATAGATTTTTCCTCACTATTGTTGATGACTATTCCAGAGCTGTTTGGATTTGTTTAATGAAAAATAAAATAGAAGTTGTTGAAAATATTAAAGACTTTGTTCAAATTATACAAACTCAGTTTGGAAAAATTCTTAAGTGCTTTAGAAGTGATAATGGGTCTGAGTTTGTAAACAGTCAAATGCAGGCATTTTTTAAACTTAAAGGAATAGTCCATCAAACCAGTTGTGTCTATACTCCTCAACAAAATGGTGTTGTTGAGAGAAAACATAGACACTTGTTGAATGTTACAAGGGCTTTGCTCTTCCAAAGTAATTTACCCGTTAAATTTTGGCATGAATGTGTATTGACTGCTGCTTATCTCATAAACTAGGACTCCTACTGATGTGTTAGGTGGCAAGACCCCCTATGAAATGATATATAAGTTCAGGCCCTTCTTAGATCATTTGAGAGTTTTTGGGTGTTTGAGTTTTTGTACTGTCTTGAATGAAAATAATAAATTGAATAGTAAAGCTGAGAAATGTGTCTTTATAGGGTATTCATATAACAAAAAGGGTTATAAATTGTTTAGCTTAGATACAAAACTATAATTTTTTCAAGAGATGTAAAATTTTATGAAACTATTTTTCCATTCAAAGAAAAAACAGTGTTTGAAACCTATGATTCAAATCCTTGTAAAGACATAGATTCTCTTATTTTTAATTTGTATGATGATTAGAATCAAATTTCACAGTGAATGATTCCTAGATGAATAAGATCAAGGTGTAGATTGATGCAAGAACACATGATACTCAGCAGTCAGATGAGTCTGATACTTCTAATGTTAGGGCTGAAGTTCAACAGACAAGAGAAGATCAAACATCATCTGACATGGCAAAGAATGTGACTATTGCAAATGAAACTCAGAATGTTTCTGAGGGGGACACAGTGACTTCTGAATCATCTAATTTGGTGCCTAGAAGATCTGCTAGAACTTCCCAGTTTCCTAGAAAGTTACATGATTTTGTCATTGATGGCAAGGTAAAGTATAAAATTGAAAAGGTTATTAATTTTTCTAAACTTAGTAATGACTGTATTTGCTTTGCTACTACATTAACCAAAAGCTTTGAACTTAAAAATTATAAAGAAGCTATCAATGATCCCAATTGGGTAGAAGCTATGAATGCTGAGATACAAGCATTGCATAGAAATGATACATGGGAAGTTGTTGATAGGCCAAAAGATAGAAGTATTGTAGGTTGTAAGTGGATCTTTAAAATTAAGAATAGATCTAATGGTGAGATAGAAAGGTACAAAGCCAGACTTGTTGCCAAAGGATATAGTCAAAAAGAGGGCACAGATTATGATGAAACACTTTTCTCTGTGGTTAAATTAGTTACTGTGAGGTGTGTTGTAGCCTTAGCTGTTTAAAATAAAGGGAAGTTGTATCAACTTGATGTGAATAATGCTATTCTGTATGGGGATTTACATGAAGATGTGTATATGTCATTACCTAAAGGTTATGGTTCTGATTTATCTTCTAAAGTGTGCAAATTAAAAAAAGTCTTTGTATGGACTTAAACAAGCTCCTCGTATATGGAATGAAAAGCTAGTTAATGCATTGAGTAGTTTTGGGTTTCAAAAAAGTAAATGTGATACATCTATGTTTGTGAAAATAGTAAAAGATGTATTTGTTGTGTACTAGTGTATGTTGATGATATAATTTTAACTGGAAATTCAGTTGTTGAAATTAACAAAGTAAAAGAAAGTTTTAAAACCAAGTTTTTGATTAAAGATCTTGGCGAGTTACAATATTTTTTGGGAATAGAAGTGATTAACTGTAATGAAGGTGTGTGTTGTCTCAAAGAAAATATTGTAATCTTTTATCTGAATATGGGATGCTTGCTTGTAAACCTGTAAGTTGTCCTATTGATCAAAGTCATAGTGTAAATGCTATGTTAAAAAGTAACAATGGTCCTTTGGAAAATATCATAGGATATCAACAATTAATAGGAAAATTGATTTATCTGTCTCACACCAGACCTGATATTTCATATGTTGTTCACTTCCTTAGTCAGTTTATGCATAGTCCACGAATGGTCATTTAAAGATTGCTTTTCACTTATTAAGATATTAAAAGTTGCACCGGTAAAGGAGTTTTGTTTAGCAAGTCTGAGAGTTTAAATATTTCTGCATATGCAGATTCAGATTGGGCTAAGTGCATTTGTTCAAGAAAGTCAGTTACTGGCTTTTGTGTATTTGTTGGTAACTGTCTTGTGTTATGGAAAAGTAAAAAAACAACCAACAGTGTCTAGGTCTTCAGCTGAGGCTGAATATAGGGCTATGTGTTCAGCTGGTGTGAAGTAATCTGGGTAAAAAATTTGTTAACTGAGTTAAGGGTTAATGTTAAGATTCCTATTAATTTATTTTGTGATAACACAGCTGCTATATTAATAGCAGCAAATCCTGTGTTTCATGACAGGACCAAACATTTCAAATAGATTTATTTTTCTTACGAGACTGTATTACAAAAGGATTGATAAGGTGTGCAGGTATCAAGTCTGAAAGTCAGTTAGCTGATGTTTTTTCTAAAGGAGTTTTAGTCAAAACACTTAATGAGTTATGTGGTAAGTTGCACTTGTATGACATATTTCAGTAATGAAATTGTGGGGGGGGGGGGGTGTTAAAATATATACATCTTTTTATATTGCAATTTCATAGTTCATTATTTTTATATGTTCTGATTCTGTAGTTGTTGAGTTTCATGTCATATACTGGGCAGCTAGTGCTGAAGTGTGGACTGACTACTTGGGTTACGCTTGGGCTACGGACTGTTTGGAAGATGGGCTCAAAGTGATGGAAGTCTATAAAGTTGTTACAACTTTCTTAAACAGAGTTGTTGTAACAACCCAGGCGTTAACTAGGGTTAAGTTGGCTTTAACCGTTCCTATATAATGACAATATCAAGGAGTTAAAGGTACTGAGATTTTTTGTACTTGTCATTTTCTTTCTTTCTCTAAAGGCGTATTAGGGTTTTCTGGTATTCATACGATTCTCAGAAGATTGCGAATCTGTTGTTCGTTTAGAGATAAGATCATCATGTTGATGATCTTGTGAGAAAATTAGAGCAGTTGTATTTTCTCAGTTTCGTTTTTGTCAGTGGTTCAGATCATACTTTTTGAGTCAATAGTTTCTGATTTGTGTATTTTCTGAGTCTTATTGTTTTTGATACCATTGTTTTGACATGATATCAGAGCCATAGTTGCTCTTGGTATTGTTCGATCTTCGGGTGTTTCCGTTGTGAGGTTTGTGTTGTTCGATCTGTGCATTCTCTGATCTTCATCAACAGATTTGGGTCTAGATCTTAAAGATCTGGTTGTCTTGAAGTGTGTGCCACCTAAGTTGCAGAAACTCTAGGGTTTAAGGCGGTTCGATTTAAGTCTTGGTGAACTTGTGTTTACCGACTTGGCATCTGGTTGGTGTTTGGATCCTTCAAAAGGATTCTTGGAAGCTGCCGCTCTAGTTAGGTTCAATCCTTGAAGATTGTAAAATCCTAACTGGATTTGGAGAAACCCTGACTTGGGTTTGCCCATTTGGTGAGATCTTTCCTTGATTTACTTTCTGTTTTTCATTCTTTGCATATTAGGCATTATTGTTTCCGGACTAGTCGGGCCGGTGTTGATTGGACATAGAGAGGGTACACTCTGTTGCATATTCGTGATTGTTTGCTAGTTGTGAATAATTCTTGAAAATTTTATTTGTGTTGTTCTTGTCAGTTAACTGTGACTTCTTCTTGGTTGTTTTGTGTTAACTGTGATTACTTCTTGTTTGATTTTAGTGTTTTAAATAGAATACAACTCCTGTACAAAGGCCTGGGTAGGCACCTCTGAGTGACGATCCTACTATTTGGTCCCTGGTACAGCTTCGCAGTGTAGGTTGTGTTTGCTGGTGTTGACCTAGTATACCTATTGCCTATCAGGAACACACATACACAATCATGAAGAACATAAATTAAGGGATGGACATGGACTAATCCATATATATTGATTAATCTTGTTGAAGAACACCTCACGTACTATTTTCATATATATTATATATATATATATATTCATCTGAGAAGAAATATAATGAGAAGAAAAAAAGAAATGACATAATGATAAAATATTAAATAATTTATAAATCCTCTAATTAATTATGTCATCTTTCATTAATAAAACAAAAACATTATATTCTACACTTTTCAATATTCATCCTACATATATCTTATACTTATCGGAATTGACCCTGCACACATGTAAAAATACCCTACACATTTCAAAATTTATCCTACACGTACTAAAATTTATCCTATACATATTGAAAATAGTCCTTCACCATAAATTATTTTATCTTGAAAAAGTATATTAAAAAAATGAGTTACAAGTTTAATTAATTAGCTAATTAATGACAATTATAGATTTACCTATATGTCCTTTTTCATATATTAAATACACACATTAAATGAAGTAAATGGAGAATTTCTATTAGTTTAAAAGTTATTCGTTTTATTCTTACAAAATTTTTCTTCTCATTTGAACTCTCCACTATATATATATGGTAGGGTTCATACGAGAACTGCTTTATGCGAGAATCTACGAGAACCAATGTGAACACAAAAAATACCTAAAAAATCTAAAAAACACAAATTTTATTTTTTTATTTTTTTTTAAAAATCGCTATATTTCGTCAAAAATATTTCGAGTAACAATTATCGATGCCCATGTGCATATGTATCATTTCTTGGACAAATTCCGTAATACATTACCAGTAGTAGACAATTGCACTTTCATTTACATTACCATCTGTAATACATTACCAATATTAAAATGCACATGTGCATCATTATGTATAACCATGATATGACATGTTTTGATACAAAAAGTTTGCAATTTTGAATGATGAAGTAGGCCCACATACATGTTTTTTGGTTAGTTATATTTGTCACTTTATGATATAATATGTTGTTTGGATGGTATAAAGAGTGTTGATATACATTTAATAAAGTGAAATATTTGTAATGCTATTGTATTATGAATGGTGGACATAATGGTATTGTATTACGGATGATAGGAGATAATGTTAGTGTATTATGGATGGTATGATAAATGAAAGGGAAAGTGTATTAAAAGTAGTGTACTAAAACACGTTATATCATGTTCATACATATAGATGCATATGTGCTTTTCTAATATTGTTAATTTAAAAAGTAGCGTATTATGTATGTTAGTGTAAATTAAAGTGCAATTGTCTAATATCGGTAATATATTACGGAAATTGTCAAAGAAATGATACATATGCACATGTGCATGGATAATTGTTACTCGATTTTTTTGTTTTTTAGTGATGAAAAATAGCGATATTTTCAAAAAAAAAAAATTAAAAATTGTGTTTTTATTTTATTTTTTAGGTATTTTTAGTTGTGTTCATATTCGTTCTCGCGGTTCTCGTAATAAAGGGTAGTTCCAACGGATCCTTCTTCTATATTGTTGTTAAAATATATATATATGGGAGAGACGGAGGAGGAGGTCGAACGAAATGGAGGAGCAAAGAGGTTGTTGATTGTAGGGACAGGGATGGCTTAAGACCGGAGTTAGAATCGTTTTTCTTGATACAAAATCTACCCCTCCGTGTTTTCAATTAGAATTTATTCTTGAAGCGGAGGATAGATCTCAGCCTTTTATTTTATTGATCCAAGGGTTTTGAAAGGGGTTCCTAGTTTCTTACTTTTTAGTGTTCCCAATAAACCTTATAATATATATAGGGTTAAGTTCATGAGTGAACTCATCTCAACCATGCATTTTCCATCTTGATCAGAAGGGTATAGATGTCACTATCCTAAAATACTAAATTAGAGAATATCAGTTACTAAAATTAAATTAAATATTTTTGCTATAATCACGTATGTGATATTCTTTCTATGATCTTTATTTCTTTAATTATTATATATGTCTATATAACTACAACTCTTCTATATATTATCATTAAACATATTAGGTCCATTTTAATCAATTGTTTAATGAAAAACAATTGATACGTCAGGTGCCTAGTATAACAAAACAATTTCAATGTTTTTAAGTTTTAAAATTATTATATTCACAAATTCAACTACTATTTTCAAAGCATAAATATTTTATTTTTCATATGTGTAATTTGTTTGTTTGTGGTTTTGTTTTTACAATGAGGCAAATCATGTTGTATTTGATCAATTTTCCATGGGTATTAGTAATATTAATTTCCATTGTACCTATTAATTACATGCGTTTTGTTCAACGATTTCGTTTAACTTCATATTATACATATACGTACCACACTAATATATCAAATAGTACATGAAGAAGATGATCGTTGATAATAAGCGTTTTATTATACACAGATATATATTTGTTTTGAAAGTTGTGTAATATATATACACATGTGTATATAGTGAACTATTTCGCTTAATTTCATGTTTTACATATATGCACAACGCTAATATATCAAATGGTATATGGAGAAGATAATCGTTGAGAATAAGCATTGCCATTGTACACAGATGTATATTTTGTTTTGAAAGTTGTGTTATATATATACACATGTGTATATAGTAAACTATTTTTTATGTAACACATATATGCACGTATGTACAAAAAATGACATATTTGTACACATACATAAAAAAATGACACATTTGTACACGTATGTACATTCAATTCAATGTATATAGCTACATTTATATATGTATATTAAATTTAGATAAATTATTTGTACACTACCTGAAAACAAAAATAAAACATTTGTTTAAAAAAATGAAACCTTCAAATAAAAGAGAGTAGACAATTGGTTTGGTTGAAAGTTAAAGAAACGAAAATGGCTAGATTAATGGGATTGTAAATTCAAACTAGGAATTATTGGTGCTACGTTTCCAAAAATGAATGAATGCATTTTACATATTTACCCTCGTATCTTTTAATATAAAGAGAAGTTATAAAATATAATTACAATCTTGCTTTCATAGAAAATATAATTAATGGCTAGGATTTTTTTAATAGTTCATAAATACAATATTGTTCACTCAGTTCATAAATAACACACACATGATTATGGCGGGTAATTGCCTAGTGAACTGTTGTGACAGTTTGCCGCCAATTGATAACTGTTTGTAACAGTATTGTGTAACTGCTGCTAAGGTTGCAAACTGATTGAACAAACACAAACAATGCCATGTTCATATTTGTTATGAAAATAATGCGTTCACGAATAATTCATGAACATTGAACAAGATTTCTTGTTCATGTTCATTCATTAAGGAAATAAACATGTTTACCAACATAAATAAAATCGGCAAAGGCGGCAAAGACTAGAGGTGGATGGCGGTAGGGCTGGCAATTCTGACACAAACACGATAACACAACATGAACCTACAGTAAGTTATCATGTTTCATGCTTGATCTTAAGAGGTTTTGTGTCTAAAATAAGTCGACATAGTATGACCTTAACAGGTTCCGCTGCTAAACAGTTAAGACCCGTTAAGTACATATTAATAATTTTAAATTAAAAAATATTATATGTGGGTGTGGACATGGGGTAATCAGTGGTGGGACCTGGGATTTACTGTACACAAACACACGCGGTTCTTTTTCCACAATCCAAACCCTAATTTTTGAGTCTCTCTCGCAAACACCACCATTCCCAATTCGGTTCTCACATTCAGGAGCCACTTTCTCCTCCTAAGTCCTACCTCCTTCTGTCCTTTAACTTCCAATTCGATTAATTTGTTCGATTCAGTTATGACTTCAAAACCAACCGTGCCGTGTGAGATCAAAGGTGAGTTTTCTATTCGATGTAATAAGACGATCGATTGTGTGTATGTTTGATTCATCAGATGCATGTGATCTGAGCATGTATGATATGGATCACAAAAAAAAAAACTTATACAAATAAAAAAATAGTAAAGATACTCTCTTTACATATTTGGGAAATTATAGTACATGTACGGTTTACAAATCCTTACGAATATAACGTATAATACAACATATGTAATTAAACTGATTCAAACTATGGTCTTCAACAAGAGCTTTAATCGCGTCTTTTTGTATGTTTTCAGTCCGTTGTGTAGGCTTCAATGAGGTCTTGAACCATTTCTTCTTGTACATTAATTTGCTATAAAAAAGAATAAATAAATGTTGAGGTTTGTGGCTCAGACACGTGTTCAACATGCTTCCCTTAAAATAGATTTCACGCCTCCACTAAAGATGATGCGTCTGTTTCCCAGGGTACAACAGCCGAAGGAGTCTGTGCTGCTGAAAATGGCAACACGCCCGAGGTTACACTGGATAAAATTATAGTGTTAGAACTTGTGGAAAAATAAGGATACGGAGGTGATGGAATCGAGTAGAGAAAACTTATCTCTCTAAGTACCCAACACATAGGCCTTCAAGTATCCCCAAAAACTCTTCTAATTTTTATTCTAAAATTCCACTTTCAATTCTCTACTTGTAATTAGCTTCATCAAGTTAGGCACATAACCTACTTTGCATACAAGAGATATGGGGTGGATAAGGGTCTCACTTTATTAAAGACTTTATTAGAGACATAAACTCTAATAAAAACTAATAAATTGACATAAAAACTCTACTTAAGAGTTTATCACCCATATGAAGAGTCTAATAATAATTATAATTTTACTAATTTAATTTCACTAAATTAATATCCATTCACACCATCTAACTTTTCAAAAATGCCCCACATGAATGGAGATTAATCGAAACACAAAATTTTCAAGCAACCGGGACAATTGAGTATTGCAGGATAGGTAGGTATTAGCTTTGAACCTTCTTTTGTGAAGCATACTTAGTCTCCTAACGGTTTGTAGACGCGATGTCCTTGAACAAACCCTTATTTGTGTCGACGACAATACACTTCACACTCTCCTTAGCCGGTTCACCCCCTCATAGTCGTGTCCAATAATGGTCGTGGAACACTTTCCTTGTTCTGCGAGAGCTCTTAGGAATTGTACCCCAATTCCATTCGAAGTGACCCCACTTCTCTCTAACATAGGTGATTCTTCTTAAATCATTAAAAGCATCGTGGTTACCATGATTATCCAAAATCATTTACCACACAATATGCTTAGCCTCACAATTTGTCACTGAATTTCATTAGATTGGACTAGGACGTATTTAAACACCCTTTATAGTTTAAGGGGTATATATAACCATCTATACTAGCTTATTCATATCAGCTATCCCCCATAGTGACTACCCTTAGACATATGAATTAGTTGTCCTATTGAACTTATATCTTGGGATCTCTAGTTAATTAGGTTAGGTTTCCTTCACACACCCTTTTTCCATGGGCTTTAGCGCATTTCTCAACTTGATATCTAATAAACCTTCGGGTTGTTGGATCCATAACATTGTCTTTGTCTTTGTCAAGGCACTACATATGACTTTGCGCATTTGAGATCAGTTGTCATGATGTGTTCTTAATTCTTAAGAAAATTTTGCCTATTGTCAACTTCTGACTATAACCTCATTGACCAACTGAATCTGGTTATATATTTGTCTTTGAAAGATGCACATGTCATTTAAGGCAAACACATCTCCATTATGCATTATAACCTTTGTGTCCTCCACTTAGTAATGCGTTTGCAATGTTAGATTGGATTACAAAATCTTTATGGACAAACTTTTATAGTACAAATGCAAGACACTCCCACATTTAAGTGTTATTGGATAACATCCAGAAGGGTATTGAAAACCATTTCTACATATCCATAGAGGGTTGTGTCTTAAATGGCTCTTTCCCAACATTTGTTGTCATTTGATCAATATTTTCATAACTTCACTTATGATGACATTTATACATATATGATTGAACAAGATCAACCTCATTGTACCAGTGAATTCAAGGTATATTGCATTAGCTTACATAAGCTTCCGAGTTGACCAAAGAAACACATGCCATTATCATAAGTTTATCACCAACTTAGAATAATTGTAAATTACCATCTAGAATAAGCCTATACAATTAATTCTCCTCGTTAACTTTTCAAACAACCTTTTCAAAAGTTACATATCTTTTCCTTATAATGAATGAAAAGTCTCCCTCAACTTTGTCTATACACAAATTCTTTTTGTGTTCATACACATTTTAATGTTTAGAGTTAATTAGTCTCTGTCAAGAACCATAACTAATCAGGTAGTAGTCTAGCATGCTTTAGACTACAATACTTTAGCATGTGAACAGAAGATGTATTATTTTGATTCTTTACTGCCCAAAGGATATCATAATATCAATTTGCAACATTCATCCCTTGTTAAGACAAAATAATGAGACTTATTCATACTCCTAAAACATATAGGTCTCACAAATTATTTTATATAACACATAGCTAACTTTTATCTTTAATTAAGGAACATATCTTGTTTACCTTTGATCTCCAACGGTTTACCATTGACTCATATGTAACATTTTTGTAAAACGGGTTTCTAAAACCCGCATCGGTTATTTATTATGTTATGATTAAATGATCGCCGTGTATTTATTAGAGTCACGTATTTACTTTGTCGCAAATGATAATAAATAAAAACACACTTAACAAATAAAATATTAAAAGAGTTATTATAACATTTAAAATATTAGTGTAAAAATTTAAATAAAAAGAATGGGGGAAACCGGGGTCGAACCCGGGTCTGCCACACGCGCACACACACTAAACACCACTACACCACACACATCTTAGTGTCTTTTTCTGGAGCAAATAAGTCTTATAGTCGAAATAGACCTGCAACTCCATGAAAGCTTCATCTTCGGATCTGTCAAAACCAAATTGAAATGTGTAACGTTCAAATCCCCATCTTAAACAGGTATAACTGATGATTAATGTCAGTTATAACCGAAAATTTTAAATCTTGCTCTTCATGACCCTTCAACTCATAACCGAAGACATTAAAGGTGATTGATCATATCATTGCTTATAAATACCATATACAAATCACTCCTAAAACCCTCACCTACTTTCAATTGCTTTTCGGAAAGTCACTGCTCAATCAAGAATCCAGTTTCGCTCGCCGGAATTTTTGTTTCTGTTCGCCAGGATTGTCGTTGGGACATCCAAGTCGCCGGTAAACCTTTAATTTTGTCATTGGAAATTTGTTTTGTTCTGCTTTGAATCAACGTATACCAATATCGTCTTTTTTTTAAGTAAGATCGTTAAACCGAATCTGGGTTTCCCAGATGAAGAAGATAATGATAAACACTTTATATGTATAATTAAATATGAGTTTTTAAGTGGGTTAGAAACATAGTCCAGTGATGGACTATGTGCAATGTTAAAGCATAGGTCTTGGGTTCGACTCGATCAAACGTCCGGTTCCAACTCCAACAAAACAATTTTTTTTAAAAGAATAAAAGGTTTCACAGAACACACTCTGTTAGTAGTTAAGTTTAATTGAAATCATAAAATAAGTGGGTTAGACACCCAGCCCAACTGGTTAGGCTGGGTGCCAAACAAGCTGAAGGCGCGGGTTCGGTCCCGGCTATGCACAACCGGTCAAGTAATTTTAAAAACCGTTTTAGTTAAATTGAATCCTGATAATCTTAAAGAGTGAATAAGAATAACTAAAAACCAAATCTAAACGGCTTAGACACATAGCTCAGTTGGAAGAGTTGCGTGCACGTGAACGAGAGGTAGTGAGTTCGAGTCCCACCACACGCGGTCAAAAAATCAATGAACCGCTCAGGTCTTGTCAGACCTGACAATATTTTTTTATTATTATTTTTATTTTATTTTAATTATTCCTATCAATTATATATTATTATTTTATTTTTAAACAATTAAAAACAACTAAAAATTTCATTTTCCTAAGGATTAAATTCTCAATTATAATACTATAAAGCAATCTAAAATCCAATAAAAAATATAAATCAAGATATTAACCTGTTTATATTAACCGATTTATCGCGTACCATTTTAGGTTAGTATCCTTTCGTCGATCAAATCCTCAACTCGTGCGCTTTCATTATCAAGCAAGGAACGCACCCACTGTGAGTGAATCTCTACAAATTCCCCTTTTATTCATGTTTTGGGGTGTATCATGTGTCGTATATATTTTATTTATTTAAACACTTGTGCTAACATCATTTCGTGATCAAAGGTGTCTATATGTTTGTGTGGTTATGTGTGGTTACATTTTATCATTTCAGTGCAATCATTCATTAGGCCCATCAGTTCCTCGTGGGATCCGAGTTGAGCATCAGGTGCCTCATTAGATCGGCTCCGTTTGATTGAGCCTTGATCTCAAGTTCATCATTCATCATGTCATGTGTTCATTGTGGATATTATTTGGTTTGTGATGGTTTATGTATATACTTATGCTCACTTATGATTCATGCACAAATTTTTATTTAAACAACTAATAAAACAAATGTTTAAATGTTGTACTTAAATTCACTCGCCAACTTTTGTTGACCCAATTTGTTGTTTTACGCATGATACAGGTGAACAAGCTGAGGAGAGAAACACATAGGAATGGCCTTAGAAGATTAAACTAATCTATTATGTTCCGAACAATGTTTTGATTTTAAATTGTGATTGTATGACTCGATGTGTTTAAATCTTTGAAGTTTTAATTTCAATTTAATAAATATGAAACTTATTAGTAAATGTCATGAGCTTTGGTGATAACCAATTATGCCCCGACTTTTATTTCCGCTGCGGGTCGGGGTGTGACATCATAAGGACTTAAACACAAGTCATATTCCAAGTCACTTTGGTGAACACATTCATCGCCAACAAGATGAATGTCCTCATCTACAATCACTATTAGGTGTGAGATAGAGTCAACTAGATTGACACTCAACAACATGGCATTCATAATTTTTTAATAAGTGATTTGCACACATCTATTGTTATTCATTAGGAGATGTTTATATATTTAGCAGCCTCTCCCAAACGAAGGTAAAATCTCCATATAGTTCTAACAATAATAAAGTGGTAGACGCATCTACATATTGATCACTAGGAATGAATCTCACAAGATTTTTAAGGTATACAATAACATATAGTACTTTTTTGTAAGTCAAGAGATCTTCAACCGGATATCACAAACACAATCACAAGTGCAGAATACTAACGAAAATGATGAACAAGAAATCAAGAAATCGACTGTATTCAAAGATTGCACACAAGCTCTAGGCTTATCTAGTATAATATGTCTTTCAAAAACAACAACAATCAACAACCATACAAAGACCTAGGTACACCCTATTTATAGTACATACGGTGCGACCTAGTTACAACCGGGCCAAGCCCAAATCGTACACCCATAAACACACTAATCAAGCCCAAACACGTTAACTAACCAACCCATTACTAATGTATACAAGATAAACGTAAACCAACTAGACCATGCCCTTACAATATCCCCCTAGTTTTATATTGTCTTCGAAATTTAAGCTCCACTTGCCTCTTTGCTTCTTCTGTTGCTGAACATTCGGAATCTTCTTTCCAATGTATGGATTGAACAGCTGTGTCTCAACTCTTCTTCTACTTCCCGACCATAGCTTCGGGTTTATAACATGAGCAATCCCACCTGTATACGCCTTATGTCACACCCCGGATTTCCAACCCAAATCCATACACCGGTGGGCCCGGGTGGGGAGTATCATGACGTCAGTTGATAATCATCATAGTCAATTAAACACGGCACAATAGAAGTCTTGGAGTAAAAATACTATTACAAACCAAATATTCGAAATACAAAATAATATACAGGCTCGTAATAGAAGATCCACAGGCAGATCATAAATTGTACATGGAAAGAATATAAAACAGACATTGGGCAGATCTAGGATTTGCAAGATCCTCTATCACTACTGAGCACTTCTAGCCTATTTTTGTATTGTACCTACAAGCTTAGTCTTTTGAAAATACGTCAACTTTCGCTGGTAAATACACCCAACTGACTCATTTTGAAATCATTTCAAAAATGTTTTAAGTGTGTATCAGCACAAAATTCTTTTTATAACTTGGGAAAGTTTACCGTCCAACTTTGTTAACAGATTTACATGCTTGTCCATACATACAGGGCCTGGTACGGAGACCGAGACATGATTAACTACACACCACTTTGGGCTCACGAAGGAGTCAATTCTTCCCAACCTTGTGGGAATGCATTTTTGAGCGTCTATCGGGTGTATGCCTACACCCGTGCTAAGGTCGTGGCCATTTCTATTGTAATGAGCCGAGGATATCCAGGATACGGTAGTTAACCCCCGATGTTTAAGTTACCAAACAAAACTGATTAAAACAGAATATGCGGATTTACTAGCCATAATCCGGCATTCGATTGATCCCATATCCGACCAAGCGGTAATAATTTACCGTAACCCAAGACCGTATAAGGGAAATAAGTCGAGAATATTTACCTGAGCTAGTCTTCTTTTAATTTTAGTAACTCAGCCGTACACAAAAGTACTAAGTGTAGATAGCATTTACCGGCAAGTCTCTAGTCTGGATTATGGCATAAACTAACTAATTAAATACTAACGGTCTTATTTAAGTCATAGACTTAGACCGTGTAGTGTACAGGATCAAGACGTATAACGCTTGATTAAACGGTGATTGGATAGAATGTAGTTTAATCCCAACAAGTACCTTGACGTGTGTAATATGGATAAACTTTAAACATTTTGGATTTTGAGACTTAAATGACAAGGTTAAACTCGTTTCGGTTAATTTCCGTAAACTAGTTACATACACTTAACCGTACGCATATCGGTGATATCGGGTAACCGGATAAGTCATGGACAAGTTCTATATGCCATTATATTTTTAATAAGTTGTCATATCAGTAGGATATCAACTTTTATGTCAGTTATGGTTTTAAATGAAACTATGCCTCATAAGGGCGTTTCGGTAATTTCATACCGTATAAAAGGAACTTGAATATAATTTAATGTTATAAATATAAGTATTCTAGAAAAACATAACTTATTCATGATATAATATCAGTAGGATATTAATTATATGTGTAATTTATCTTTTATGACCAAACTATACACCGAAGGGGCATTTTGGTCATTTTAAACATAGTTTATAAATTATTTGGGATTCTGAGTTTATAACATGTAGCTACTTTAAAATGTTTAAAATAAGTTTTGAAATCAGTAGGTAATAAGTCTTGGTCAATTAATATGGTTTAAAACCATACTATGCGCCGGAACGGCGCTTATGTCGTAAAATGACGTTTTATGCGATGTTTAATGAAAACTGATGTTAAGGTCAGATTAAAATATCTTAGATATGTTACTTAATATAACATATTCGTAGGTAAAAGATTTACCTTGAAAATATTTGATTAAAACCGTTTTATGAGCCACGAGGGCTAAATCGTCATTTATCGACATAATTCAAGGACCTGCTTGTAAACTCAGTTTATAATCTGGTTTAACATCCCAAATAATCTTACTTATAATATTAAATCAGTAGGAAACTTGTTACATTTGTCAAAAACGGGTTTTCCAAACCCGCTTCGTTTGTAATCGAATATCAAGTTATAAATGTTTCGTTGCGTATTTATGTTGATTTTAATTTTGAACGATGCATAATTAATAAACAAACTAGAATATAAAAACTATAATTGATAAAAAGTAAAAATAAAATAAATAAAATGAAAAACAGGCTGCCGGGACTCGAACCCGGGTCAACCGGAAAGGGCTCAACGACTTAACACGCACACTTATAACCACTTCGCCACTTGATGTTTTCTGTTAGTTCTAGGAATCAATTAAATCTTATGTTCAACCATGAATCAACCGGTTTACGCCAACTGTAACCGTAATCGGTTTCCAAACGTCCAAAAACGTTTGAGTGTTCGCGGTTTTTCTGACAATAACCGATACACCGACACCTTCAATCAATTTAGTCTTGAATGGACTTGAATTCATGTGGTGATCGGTTTTAATAACCGAAAATCTGCCCTTCCTGAATTACTCCAACCATAGCCCCTCTCGCGACTCAAACTCATCCGCAGAACCTTCAATTTCACTTCCGCTTTACTTTCAGTTCGTCGGAAAAGCTTTTTGAACTCGCCGGACTTTCGCCGAAAAACCGTGTCTTCCATCAAATCAGTAAGTCTCTCAATTCTTTCATCGTCTATCAGTTGTTAAGCTTTTGCTAACTCAAACCCATCAATCAGAATCAGTTTCAGACGACGATATCGGATAATTAACTCTCGCCGGAAAACCTCTGAAAGTTCCCAATTCTCGCTGTGAAACGGTATAGTCTTTTAAACCTTCTGGTAATTCTTGTTCAGTGCTTCAATTCCGCATCTAGCTAATCAAAATTGTTAATCTGTCCGCTCAGACGAAATCCGTAAAAACAGAGCCGACGACTTCGCCGGAATTCTAAGATAGATCGTTTCTCCGGTATGTTTACTTCCAAAATCTTCTCTGCCATTTCATTTTAGTCATTTGAATGTTTGTCAATCGAATTAAACAAGAAACAGTAGAGTAATCGTAGTCTGTGATTTTGTAACGAAGAAGACGAAGTTAGGTTGTTTATAAGTTTTATATAAATTGGATATTATCTCGGGTTAGACACACAATCCAGCGGTGGACTGTGTGCGCACATATATCACACGTCGCGAGTTCGATCTTTGACACAAACGTATGCTCTGTAATAAAGATGTTTTCTTTTTCTAACTGAACCGGATTAACTCACTGAAGTTGTTAAGTATAATAAAAATCGGTATATTAACCAGGTTAGACAGGACTGTGTGCAATACTAACCCACAGGTCCCGGGTTCGAGACCTGTTGCACACTCCGGTTCAACGATTAAAACCCTTTTTGAAAATAAAAGAATTTTGAATAAACTAAAACAATATATAAATATAATTAAAAACTGAATTATTTCGGGTTAGACACGTAGCTCAGTTGGTAGAGCTGCGTGCACGCGTACGGGAGGTCTTGGGTTCGAGCCTCACCCGGCACACACTTATACGCTAGCAAACCGGTCAGACAGTCAACAGTCCCGGTCAACGGTCAATGGTCAACGCAAAAGTCAACATTTTTTTTTATTTTTATTTATTTATTTAATTTAAAAATCAATTAAAAATACTTAAAAATAATGTTTTTAAAGATAGAAAATAGCCTTAAACTCACAAAAATATATCTAAAAATCCTATTAAAATTATTAATAAAATCCACTCATTTACTATACATTCCGTTATTATTTAGGTTAGTTAATCCTCGTTGATCAATCCTCCAAACTCGTGCGCATTTCATCATCTTCAACCGAACGCACCCAATGTGAGTGAATCTCTACAAATTCCCCGTTTTAATCACGTTTTTGTGGTGTATCATGTGTCTTACTATTTATTATATTTAAATCATTGTGCATACATCATATCCATGAACAAATGTGTATTCAACTTGTATCAACTGTTTGTGTGGTTATTGTTTAGATTTAATTTATCATTTTCAGTACATACATTATCATAGGCCGCCGCTCCCCATTACATTATGAGCGTTGAGCTGTTCTCCATTACATTATGAGCGTGAACCGGGCGTTGCCAACATACGATCGGCTCCGTTTGATTGAGCCTTGATCGCACAGACATTCATCATAGGCCGTTCGTTCCCCATTACATTATGAGCGTGAACGTGACGTTGCCAACATATACAGTTTCATTCATGTTATATATTCATGCAAGTTGATATGTTATTGTATGTTATTGTTGTTATTGTTATTGTTTGATTATTTACATTTGCTCACATATGACTATTGCACAATTTTTCCATGATAAGATAACAAGAAATCAATAATAAATGTTTATCTAACAAGGTTCACTTGCCAACTTATGTTGACCCAAAAACCCCCATTTTTACACATGATACAGGTGATCCAGCCGCAGCAAGAAACACATAGGATTGGCTTAGAAGAATAAACTGGTTTAGAGCTTGGATTGTTTAGTTGATTATTTTTCTTTGTATTTGTATGAACATGTTTGGATTATTGAGGATGTAATTTTGACTTAAATAAATATGAAACATATTAGTAAATATCATGAGCTTTGGTGATAACCCAATTATGCCCCGACTCTTATTCCGCTGCGGGTCGGGGTGTGACAAAACTTATTTTCAAACTCATTATCATTTAACCTTGTTTTATGCGAAAAAAGCATTTTAGTAAAAAATGGCATAATTATGGAACTTGCGCATAAACCCAGATTTTGATTATGATCATGTAATATAACCTTATAGGGTTATGCTATATTATATTACAATCATAATGCAACTTTAGATCAGTATCTAAATAATCTAAATCGGGTCAGAATCGAAAGTCAAAGCAGAAGTTAAACTTCACGACTTTCGGTTGCGAACCGACCCTAGAACTGAAATTCACGAGCCGAACATGTTCTTACATTTTCTAATAATTATTACCAACTTGTTTAAGTGTCAAAACAAGTTTCATAACATATATAAGATCAATTTATGATTTTTCCGAATAATGGCATGTTTGACTTTTTAATATCATAACTTTGACCCATCAATTGGTCTAGCAAACGTGAATATCAGGAGGTGCCCTTTATAGGGATTAACACATACCTTATTGCGATCACTTAGCCATGTTCGTTATGAACAATGGCTGGACAAAATGGTCTTAACCGAAAGTCAAAGCGTTTTCCGTAAAACGCTTGACTTTTGGCTATAAAAGCCTATAAACGAAAATGCACAAGGAAGGAACACTTACAAGAGGTTCCTAGGATGCAAGAGAACTAAGTTGGATGCTTCTTTCAGTTAGGAACTTCTAGAGGAGGGAGAAGAGTTATGAATAAGAAATGTGCAAGTTCAAATGGTGAACCTTGGCACCTATTTATAGTTGGAAAGCTTGAAGGAGGTGATGCCAGGTATTAAGGGGTGTAAGAGGGAGCTTACAAGTGTCCTAAAATGTGGCATAGCTGATTGAAAGTCCATAGTTTCGAAAAATTAGTTTTTGGCAACATGTGTGGAGGCCAAGCAAAACTTTCTGCAGATACAGGGCAGAAGCCTTGCCTCTCGCGCCTCGCGAGCGCCCGATGTCAGTTTTCAAAATTTGCCACATTTAGCCCCTCAACTTATTAAACACCCTTAAACCTTCTAAAACACCCTTTTGGCATATTTAGCCCTCCGTAGCCAATTTTTAGCATACCCGGGATTATGCCCAGACATTGTCGAGCTCTCGGTTCGTTAAAAGGTCACTTAGATGTATAAATTAACATGTTGACACTTTTAATCCCTCCATTATCCAACTTTCACATTTTTACAGAATTGAACCCTCTCGTCCATCAATTGGCACGTATGAGAGTTTGGACTTCGTAAAGGATCACTCAGAGGCCAACTATTAGCATGTTGACTCCGATGTCACTCAGAGGCTGGGCATGTTGACATATCAGTCACTCAGAGGCTGGGCATGTTGACATATCAGTCACTCAGAGGCCAAGTTTTAAGCATGTTGACATATCGGTCACTCAGAGGCTAATAATTTAAGCATGTTGACATATCAGTCACTCAGAGGCTGTTATTTATGCATGTTGACATCGGCCAGTCACTCAGAGGCTCAGTTTGAGCATGTTGACACGTTTAGTCCTTATTAGTCTTTAATAGACTAAGTTTAAAATACAACACGTGTCACTATATTATTGGACACGATTTTTACGAGGTTTTACACCTTAGCACACACCTCATACTGTGGATCACTTTAAATCTGAAATCTTCCAAGCAAATGAATATCCTTTTCTCCAAACCGCATCAGATCATGAACATCATTAATCTTGTATTCTTCATGCTCACACACTATAACAGCTTGTCTAGTGACATATTCATACGTCCAAAATTTGAAATCACTCAGACTAGGAAGATCTTTAAGCAATGGAATCATCTTTGCTTGTTTGGTCGGAGGCCACATCACTGTCTTCAATAGTTCATTTGTAGCGTGATCAAGTATATTCTTTATGCACCTTGACAAATGATTTCTGAAGATTCTTATTCTTAAATTTTTTTTGTTAATAGACCCATATTACACGAGACCTAGCACTTGGTCAGGTATAAACCACATTCTATCCGGTCAACGCTTAATCTAGCGAACCAAGCATATCTTTAAGTTAACTGGTCAAAGTCAAGAAATTATAAATAACCCATTAACATTCTAGCGGATAATCTATCTGTTCATTCCAGACTAGAAGCCTCTAGTAAATTGTGCCTAAGCTAAATTGTTTTGAATATGGCTGTGATATAAATATTATTGTCATAAAAATACTAGCATAGGTAAATATTCTTAGCCTATTTTATTTTATAAAGGCTTGGGATATGGCATTAGCCACTTGGTCGGTTACTACAAAAGGGCAAATGATGTCATGGAAATGCAAATAACCTGTTTTGATCTGTATTGTTTGATAACTTTAACACTTGTGGGTTACTACAACCGTGTCCGGGCTTTCCGACTCATTTAATTGTAAACGACCATGACTTAAAGCGAGGGGTGTAGGCATACACCTGACAGACGCTAACCTTATATATATATATATGTGTGTGTGTGTGTGTGTGTGTGAAAGATAAAACGAAAACCCACTTGAGTTAAGAAAACTCTAGGTAACATTTTTATTTTTCCTAAAAAAATAGGGAATGTAACATTAATGTACTTGAACATTTTTATAAAAAAATGTAAAAAGCGTCTACTTGTTTTTTTTAAATGTTCAAAATTTGTATGTTACCTTTTTCTGGACATATATATTATGTAACATGAAAATTTTAACAATTTTTTTAAAATTAAACTACTCGGCGTTTTTTGTGTTTCTTTTAAAAAATGTTCAAATATATGTATTTTACATTTTCTATTTTTTTACAAGTATAAAAATGTTACATGGGGTTTTTACAAAGGTTTTTTGAGTTTTCTCGACTTAAGTGGGTTTTCGTTTTATCCTTCCCCTATATATGTATATACAGGGTGGAGTTTGGCTACATAGTCGATTTTTCCTATAAAGTGCACAAAGTAAAAAAATATCACAATTTCAGTCATATAACACACTTAAAACCCATAAATAACATACTGAAATTACTAAAACACAATATCCAAACTCTAATAGTCCTTAAAAACTTCAAACACACCTTCGTACAACTATGAATATAAAACACAACATAATAATTAACGTAAAACGCACTAATGTTAGTCATTCGATAATTAAAGTCTTATCATCCAAAACACAACACAAAAACGACAAATATGGTGTTTTAGTAATCTTCACTATGTTATTTGTAGGTTTACAGTGTGTTTTATGAGTTTTTACACTTTGTAGGAAAACTCTCTCATCCTAAATATATATATATATATATATATATGTGTGTGTGTGTGTGTGTGAGTGAAAAATGTTCTTTATTAATCATGTACCGGCATTTGATTTTTGGTCCCCGATTGTATTGACAAGCATGTAAAACTAGTAAAAAGAGATATAGTTTGTCCTAACTTATTTAAAAATGAAATACCAAATGGTATTAAATAAACATTGAAAAGAATTTTAAAATAGTCAGTTAATTGTATTTACCTGTGAAAACTGACGTATTTTCAAAAGACTAAGCGCATGTTAAAAGCAAATACGGAATAGGCTGGAGCAGGCTTGGTTTTAAATGTTGGAATTTGCAACTCCACGATAAAAACCCATATTAGTCCCAAATGGCTTTTATTTGGATCCCGCATGTGGATATTTTGTTCAAACAAATTGTATAACTTTATTTTTTATATTCGAGCTTTTACGTTTATTTACTTTACTTTATTCCATCTTTCACTGCCATTTGTGATATTATTATCAATCATCACGCATGAACTTAAGTCCAGACTCATCGGGAAATCAGGTATCGAACAATTCAAAATTCTCTACAACGAAAAAATTATATGGAGAAATAATTTTAAATTGCCAAAAAGATGGAGGAAGTCAACATTTTACGTAAATAAATCCAAAGGCTATTACTATATCATCCTTGTATAATCAAAAGAAATAAAAATAGAAAAAAAAAACAATTTAGTTGGTTGGTCTATGTTCTTTTTGTAGTTCTTATTGTTCTTAAATTAACCTTTTAATATATATATATATATATATATATTTTGATTACTTTGAAAAGATACATATGATATTTATAAAATTTGTAAGGATATACAAAATAAACCTATCTATAAATCATAATTGATATGAATATAAAAAGTAAAGATTTGATTCTAATTCATGTATCATGCTTTATGATACTGAGAAAAAGACATTTTCTTGGAATACGAGTGCCAAGAACATAGATACTCGATTCTTGATCCTATATCATTTGCTATTTGGATACGAAAAATCATTTTTATGGATGTAAGAGTGCAAATGATAAATAACTGAATTTAATACATATAGTAATTATTATGTTAGATAAAAAAGAACTTAACTAGTATCAAAAGAAATACTTGTATCTAATTTGCTTATTATGTTCAAGCATATATTATAAGAAGTATTATGGATACGATACATAATATTATTTAATATTATAGATTAAGGATAAAGGTAATTAACTTTAAAAACTAATTTAAAGATAAATAGATTGTAACCGCTTTAATAGTTATTTTATAACTGATCTTCATCGACAATATTTGGTTATTTTGCAGTTATAAAATACCATACGAATTTAAAAAAAACACCATTACTTGAATAACAATAAAATTATTACAGATGTTAAAACATAATGACTTAAATCACAATACAATATTTTTCAAATTACATATTTTAAAACACCAGACCTATAATCACAATACAATGTTTTCAAACGTTTAAAACACCACGTCTTGAATCACAATACAATTAAAATGCCATTGTAGATATGAACATAGACAAAAACCATGGACTAAAACATCCAATTGAAACATAATTTTTTTCTCTATATAAGTACAACAATATGGTACTTATATTTAAAAAACCACCCGTTATTATGGTGTATTTTTTTTAAAGTTACGTATAAAAAAGTTATCAACGTTTAAAAAGATGTAGGAACTTGCATGTGAGTTTCTGAATTTAGAACATACAAAATATACCATTATACCCTTAATGTAGAAAATTAATTAGTTTAATGGTAAACATCATTTACAATTTTGCCATTATAATCTCAACCATTGAATTCAAGAACTAAAGATGTAAAACACTTGCTACACTGCTCATACATAAAACTCTTTTTAGGATAACTCGATCTGAAGTCTTATCCTTGCTTTTTATTGGCAAAGAAAGACATTTTTGGAGAGATATACATGTAAAAAAACAAATACTCAAATATGATTCACATATCTTCTATTTTTGGTATTTTTATGTACCATTCTCGGACATAAAGGTTAACACCAGTTCATGATTTGATTATGAGTTCTGTCACCAGTTCATGATTTGATTATTAGTAACAACTGTTAGTTACAGATTTTCTGATGATTAAATAGTTGTTGTTGATCACACAATGTGATGACATAAATGTTGTCAACCACATATACATTTGTTGTTAATTAAACTTTATTGGTTAGCACTCGGTTACTGCTGAGCTCTCACCTCCTATTGGAGCATCACCGAACACGAATATCATAAGCCATTTCCATAAGCTCTTTATCGAGCCACCCAAGTATCTTATGATGTTGTGTAGTGTCTTGGTTATTGTTTATGGAAACTGGATTGAATGGACCAATTGCCCATTGCTTTGAGCTACCACAAATTCCTTCTTTTGAAAGATAATCGACGAATTTACCTTCAAATACTTTGCAAGTATCATGAATATTGCCAGAATTAAACTTCTTGCATTTTACTTGAGAATAAAAGAATTCAAGAAAATCTGGTGGGAAAAGATCTTGAATCACAGGAAGCTTTGTAAGTTGTGTATAGGATTCATCATCATCTAGACATGGTCTACCTTTTTGTTCCCAATAGTGTGAGAACGTTGCAAAAGCCGATGCAGAATGAAATAGATAGGATTCTACGTTTGAAAATGAAACCACATCTTGAACAACTGTGCTCATAAAGTAGTCATGAATAACAGCTATTTGCCGCGTATGTTGAGATTCTAGCGAGTAGTTTTGCGAAAGGTTCGCGAAGATGAGATGCTGCTTTACATGATGGGATAAGGTGTGATGGGAATTTTGTGGAGGAATTAGGGTTTGGAGGAGGAGAATCGAACTGAGGTATCTCAAACTCATGGAAGCTGATATTTGTGTTGGAGTTGTGGTTCCAACCATGGATACGAAGCTTCGCTTGGCGGCTGTATGTAGTGGTTCCGACGATGTGAACCGGTAGGTTGTGGGCAGAAAGAAGACGGGAGAGGTGGAGGAGTTAGTTGAGATGACCTTGTGCTACAAAAGGCACCACCACCACAATATCATTTTCCATAATTTGTTTTATGGGAAGTGTCACACTGTAAGATGGTGGTCTATCTATCAACATATACTATAGATCTCTCGAATGGAGTTTTAATTATTAAATGAATAAGTTGAAGAACCAAAGTTTTTATTTAACGACAAAAATCTCACGTGTGAACCCACTATGCTCGGGGCAATATCCAAGGTCGACTCCTCAACAGCTGTGAGACCGTACCCCCTTGATGCGCGGGAACCAGATGGAATAAGTAAACCCTCGCCCCCGTCAGGTTCGAACCTGAGATTAAAGCCCAGATTCGGTCGTTCACCCAGATGTCTGCCGAAAATGATCCGAACAGAAATCAAACATGCGTCTCCACTAAGGAGAGCATGCCTCTTACCACGGAATCAAGTTCTCATGACTGAAGTATAGTAGTGCAGTTGATCCCAACTTTGTAGGTCTACTTCTACAGCAATTTTCACTTTTGAAAATATGTTTTGCGTGTTTCTCTAATACATGATGATGACAAGAAGATATTATCAAGTCCAAGTTATTAACATTTAGAAATGATGTGAAGACAATAATGTTAGAAATATAATTGTGTTTATCCTAATTATCATAAGCTAGATTATTATCATGTTATTATTTATTTTATCTTAAATCTAGTTACTTATTCTTCAAGGCATTGTCTTGTTCTCAAGGCATCTAACACTATAGATAGGCTTGTACACATTCATCTATAAACTAATGGAATCATGTGTTTATAAACTTTTCTCTACAAGCCTGTTTGTGAAACATGTAAACACCGATTCCATCAATTGGCATCAGAGCAGTTTCGATTCTAGGAAAAATAACATGTGAAGAAAGATCGTGTGAGTTAATCTTGACGAACCGAAAGAAGAAGAGAGAAACCTGTTAGATTGTTCGTGAAGAACCGAGAAGATACCGAGTGATTCAATTTCGATTTTGAAGAAGAGAACCCATGTTACAATCCTTTATCCCATTTTCATTATCCCTAAAACAAAATCGACAGTCATAGGACATATCCGATTGAAATATTGTGATACGTGGTTGAAAACTCGTTGTTTAATCATATTAAAGTTTGTGTTTTTACATGAATTTAATTTCGGCAGGTCTTAGGGAGTTTAAGGAGTTATTCAGAAGCTTTACGGAGCCTCGGGATGCGATTTGGACCAACCGGCTACGAGAAACGAAGTTAACAGGAGTCAAACACAGATGTTGCGTCGACGACGGCCTAATTACGCGTCGTCCAGAAGTGGTCGTAGACAGAAACCCAGCACATCGGAAAGGATGGTCGCGTCGCCGACGCGAGTGTTGCCCGTTGCCGATGCGGCTTGTCAATCCAAGACGCTGAATTTTGTGTTTTGACTGAGTTTGGAGATGTATTATCAAGGTGTCATGATTTTTAAAACTATAACTCAGTTCTTAGAGCCTTTTTCTTGATCTCTCTCAACCTAGAACCACTCCCAATCACCATTTTATAACATCCAATCACAAACCCTAATCCATCATCATCAATCCATCATCCATCATCATCATTCCGTTATAATTCACCACCATCACAATCATCCAAACCCTAACCCTAATCCTTCACCCATCAAGATCAAGTTTCAAGTCTCCATGGATAGCTTCGTGTGCTCTCATCTAGTGTGTTTAATTCATCAACCATGAGCGGCTGATTCTCACGGGTTTCACCCCGGTGTAGATTTTTGTAAGAATTCTAGGGTTTGAAACATTTGTGTTTATCTTTGATTTGTGACTAGTTGAGTTTAGTATTTGAAATTTTTGATAATTGACTTGCATTTATTTGTATTGAATTCGTGAATTGTCGAGTGAATGTTAAATTTGACTTTGCGAAATGTTTATTTGCTACTATGCCTTGTCATAAGATAGAATTTACATTTTCTTGGTAACAAAGTGCGTTACGGTCTGTTCTTGTGACGTTGATAACTCTCGGCACCTAAGCCACGTGACTCTAAGTTCGTTAATCATCAAATTCAACTAAATCAAGTTAGAACGTGTAGGAACCCTAGGTCTTACAATTTGAAGTTTGCTATTATAGTTGTTCGTCCCTATTTTCAGAATTTTGGCGCCAAAAAATCATATTCAAAATCATTGTTCACAATCATAAATCGATGATTATTCAATTGTTAATCAACATATTTGGAGAATCCTTTAACATTATAATTTTGTGTCGATTATTGATTCGTATCAAGAATTTTGTTGGTGTAAAAACTGTGATCAAAATACCCTGATCATCGTTGTTCACCGAGAAAACCGTTAAACTAGAAAGGTTAACATAAATTCAAAAGATTTAAATCATTTAAAGCTTTGAAAATCGTTTTGATAAATGTTTTGGAGATTTTGACCTTTTTGAATAGTCAAAATTGACTTCGATTTTGATGGTAAATTGTCGAAAGTCTAGAAATAATTTTAAACAAAACAACAAATTTGTTGGTTGTGATTTGACCGAAACAAAAAAACATAAGTTTGGAATCTTTTGACTTTTGTTTAGCAAACCTGCACATAATTTCTCAAAGTTATAAATTAATCATTTTTAAAAGAAAAAAAAACACAAAGTGTTCTTTGTGTGGTTTTTTTTTGGAACGGCAAATTTCATTAACGACTAGCAAGAAGCTAGCAAAAAAAAAAACAATACAAGCTTACAACAGAAAAGTACACAAGTTCCGCCAAGACAACGTCTTAAAGAACGTTCTATTTTTAATCCAAAGATAACTTAAAGTTTTGATCTCCTCTACCATTTTATCAACATCAGCCGATTTGGATGAGAACATCAATTCGTTCCTTGTCTTCCAGACACACCAGCATGTAGTAATGATTATCCAATATAGCGCTTTTCTAGTACGCGGATCCATCCTTTGGTCTTTGTGAACTGTCAGCAAATCCTGTATGGAGAAGGCGTATATTGGCGGAATCTGACACCAGGCAAAGACGACTTGCCAAACAAGGGAAGCTAAGTAGCAAGAAATCAGGAGATGTTCTGTAGTTTCATCTTCATGTCCACACAGTATGCAGACAATCGAACCCACCTGAATGTTTCTAACCTGCAAAGCTGAGAGGGTCGGCAGCCTGTTCATCTCAGTTTTCCACACTAGTATGTTAGTCTTTTTGGGAACCCAGCTGTTCCACTCCATAATAAATGAGGCAGCCACGTTGTTAGCCTCAAACGAAGCCTTTTTCATTGAAGCAACTGTGAACACATCTTTTTTTCTGCCAACCACTTCCACCGGTCACTCCTTTGTGAAAAAGAGCTCTACTGAATCATAGCTAAGCACATATCCAGCTCACTATTCTCCACCTCATTCAATTGTTGTTTTTTCCTGTTCCATTTCCAAGAAACATTTCCGTCAATCCATACAAAACGATCTTGAACTAAGCACATCTTATCTTTTTTTTTTCTAAGAGAAAGAGATTAGGAAAGGAGGTTCTAAGAAATTTATCCTGAACCTAATATTATCCCCTTTGCCTACCTCCCCAATATGAAGGTTGTTCAAAGACAGATTAGACCGAACGAGAAAATTTTCCAACTTCGTGATGGTACCTGACTGACTTTTAGAGTAAGGAAGTATAGGCCATGCTCTGTTGCTAGAATGCATTGACCCAACAACCCGCCTCCACAACATGTTTGGCTGAGTCTTGAACCTCCACCACCACTTTGTAAGGAGCGCTATGTTTGCGTCATGCAAAAGTGTGAAACCCAAATCCCCCATTTCTTTCGGCGAACAAATCCTATCCCATTTCACCCAATTAAGTTTGTGCTTATCCTCATTGCCTCCCCAAAAAATGTTTCACCTTTTTGCTTCAAGCTTTGCTAAAACAGACACGGGGGCCTTATATAAGGAAAACAATATGTGGGTAAAGTCTCCATGACCGCCTTTAAGAGAGTAAGTCTTCCACCAACCGATAAGACCAAAGCTTTCCAAAGCGACAACCTTCTATCAAACGCTTTTAAAACCGGATTCCAGTTTGCTACCCGATTCATGTTGGCTCTGATAGTTAGACCCAAGTACGTGCTTAGAAGGATGCTCGATTTACATCCGATGTTATTAGCCATATCCACTCTCTCCCTGATCAACCCCCACACCAATGAGACTAGATTTTGCATAATTTATTTTCAGACTCGACACAACATAGAAGCTTCTCAATACACGAGCCATGTTTAGCACATTTTCACAAGACCAATCACCGATAATCAATGCGTCATCCGCAAAGAAAAGATGAGAGAGAACTGGACCATTATTAGGGCACGAGAAACCTTTGAAAATATGTTGTTCCATAATTTTCTTGAACATACTTGACTAAGCTTCCATACCTATAATGAAAAGAAAGGAGAAAGCGGGCCGCCTTATCGCACTCCCCGCTGAAACTGAAACTCGAAGGTAGGAGAACCATTTATATGGACTGAAGATTTTGCCGAAGATAAGATTCCCATAATCCATCTACGCCAGTTAGGAGGAAAATTCTTTTGCTCGTGTATGGAATCCAAGAACTCCCAATTGATATGGTCGAACGCCTTTTCGAAGTCTAAACAAAAGCATTATGGACTTTCTTTTTTTTTTTTGTCCATGAAATAACTTCGTTTATGATCAAGGGCACATCAATAATGTTTCGCTCTTTCAAAAAACCTGATTGGGTGTCCGAAATAATGTTATGGATAACCCATTTGAGTCGATTTTCAAGAACCTTAGAAATGACCTTGCTAATCGATCTAATTAAATTTATAGGGCGGAAGTCTTGGATCCCATTTGGGTCCCTCACCTTCGGAAAAAGAGATATAAAAGACGAGTTGCATCCCTTACAAATCTGTTCTGTTTCATAAAAATGATTGAGAACACCCAAAAATTTAGCACCAATCAGGCCCCAAAAGTGTTTAATGAAGCGGAAATTAAAGCCGTCGATCCCAAACCGCTTCTTTTACTTCACTAGACGAGAATGGAGTAATAAGTAAATTGGCCTTCGCATCCGATAGGCATTTTAAATCATAGCAAATCACTTTTGGACGACGCCTCATAGGCTCCTTGAACCTGTTCGATTAAAATTTCATGGCCTCCCTTTTAATAATTCTCGGATTTATACACCAATTCCCTTCAACATTTAAACCATGCATCCTATTTTTCGCCTCCTTTCTTTTGATGAGCCCGTGAAAAAAAAGTTGTGTTGTCATCACCGAACGATGCCCATTGATAATTGCCTTAAGTATTTGTTTTTACAAGACTCAAGATCCAACTGGCCCGCCTTGCATTCTGAGTGCATCCATTGCTCTTCTTCTGTTAATTCCCTAACCTCCAAGGCATCATCTAAAACATTTAACTCCGCCAATAAGGTCTCGTAAGTTTCCGACTCTTTCACTTTGTTCTTCTCCACCCATTGTTTGATAACTTGCTTGAAGTGTCTAAATTTGTTGGCTAAGTAGAGGTCAGGAGGACCTCTTAACTGAAAGTACTCATTTGCATCTACAATTAATTCATCAAAGCCCCCTTTTTCCATCCAAGAATTAAAAAACCGAAAAGGGATTGGCCCCAAAGTCCGTCGTTTCAGTAGCAAGAACAATGGTCGATTGGTCAGACATAACTCTAGGGAGAGCGGTGAAGCACCCATATGACCAGTTCTCAATAAAGTTATGACTAACAAGAAATCTATCTATCTTACTTAGCTTAGCTTTTGACCCGTTCCCTTTGCAAAATTTGCATAGCTTGCCTTTGATGGCGAACTCCTCCAGACCAGCATTGTAAACAAAGTCATTAAAGTTTGATTATGCTTACCCCAGACTACTTGCAATTGAAGACTTGCTAAACCCTCCAATTGAGTTTCTTGCACACCAATGAATTTTATTTTATATAAACGCTTTAGATATCGGATCCAACTGTGCTTGTCCGAGTCCCCCCAACCCCCTTGCATTCCAACTGAGAAAATTCATTGGGAATGAATCAAAGACATCTCACCTTGCGACCTTGTTGATCGAGATTTGAAAAATCAACCCCAACCGCCGCCCCTACAAGAATCGTTTTATCATTTTTTTCCTCCAATGATGTCGGGGTTGTGCCACATCCCTCCCTTCGTTTCCAGACACGTCTGACCCCCCTCCTCAGGTTGTGTCCTTCGATTGTGGTTGGGGAGCTCCTTCTTTGTCTATCTTATCCATCTCCCTCACCTTACTGAATATCTTCTTCTTTTTCAATTTTTTTTTACCTCTGGTAAGGCAAATAAAGCATTAAAATTTGTATAAGGAGGGGTTTATTAAGGTCGAGGGCCCCATCCGAGTCAAATGAAAAAGAGATGGGATGTGTTTCCAAACGAATTTCTAGACTTTTGGTTCTAGGCCTTTTCGCGAAACAAGCCCAAACGGCGTAGTGGGCTTAGACACAGGCCCAGGTGAGCAAGGTTATGAAGATTCATGCTCCAAAAACTTGGGAAACGCAACCGACATGGGAGGTGGGCGGCAATCCTGGGATTCCCGATGCAGCGTTTCCTGATGTTCCCCAAAAACTTCATCATGCCTCTCCTCGCCAGCACCACCATTCGCTGGAGCGCTGACCACTGGCGCAATGTCAACTTCCATCTCAGATTTCCAGGAATTATCACCTGTGTGAAGAAATTTTGGAACCCAAGGAACCACTTCTTCCTCTCCCAAACAGAATAATCTTTAGACTTCCACTTAATCATGATTTGTTCGTTAAAGCATTTCTTTTCCTTAGTCATGTGAAGTGATCAAAGTAAACTTCCTTAATCGGTGTATGAGGCATTAGAGATCGAAGTTGAAGATCATGGTGTGTGAGACAACCAGAATGAGAAGAATCTTGTGATACGATCGAATCCTCATTTTATATCCGTGTAACTCGAATCATCGATAGAAAGTTTGTGTGAAACACACAATGAAGTATAATTGTGTTTATCCTAATTATCTTAAGTTAAATTATTATCATGTTATTAGTTATTTTATCCTAGGTCTAGTTACTTGTTCTCCAAGGCATTGTCTTGTTCCCCAAGACATCCAAACACTATAAATAGGCTTGTACACGCTCATTTGTAAATTAATGGAATCATGTGTTTATAAACTTTTCTCTATAATCCTTCTGTTACAAACCTGTTTGTGAAACATGTAAACACAGATTCTATCAAATAATGCAATAAAATCCTAACCTGTATTTCTCAAAATGTTATTACAAGAAAGCAACTCTTAAAACTACATATATTATAGAATCAAAGCTTTTAATTTCAAGATATCAAGTTAACATGGTAAGAGTTTTAAAACACTTAGTTGCTAATTAGTCATTAGTTATCAACTAGCTTATTATATCATCTTCATATAAAAGTTTGAAAGTTAGTTATCTTAAACATTTCCAGAAAATTACGAAAATAACTATTTTTATAGATGCAGAATAAACTTAAGTCCGACAATATAAACCATAATTTATACGTAGATATTCGACGTTAAGTTATGTATCATTATGTGGATACGACAATATAGTTTTAGAGATATAAGAGTGCAAATGACAGATTATGTGGATGCGTAATACTTTTTCAACCGCTGTTTGATCACTCACGACCTCGCTATATGATCTTTTTTGGTCACATTCTTCATAACTTTGGACATGTATTTTGATACGGATTCACCGTCTTTCATTTGCAATGTTTCAAAAACTCACGTCTTAGAGTTTGTAGCTTCACGTCTTTGTTTTAGAGTTTTTTTTTGGAACTCAGTCAGTAACAGATTCCATGCCTGCCATGCCGAGATTGCAGCTGCAATTCTTGAGAAAACATCATCATTTGAATTATTCCAACAATAATGTCTTGAATTAGTTTTGGTACACGTAAAACACATAAATTGAAATACAAGAAACTGAGTTAACCGAATACTTAGTAACCGGGCATTTGGGCTAGACATAAAGTAGATGGGCCACTACTTTTGCAAAAATCACAGATTCACAGGTTGTAATTCAAAAGGAAACATTGGGCTGAACGTATATTATATTATTAATTGTGGTGGATTCAATCAATATACTTTTTTTTATAATTGCTAGCGAGTGATTTGAGTGTGTTGATGTGTATGTGGACATGTGGTTGTAAAAGGTATGTTAACTATATTTACTTTATGTATCTTTAAGTAGATCGGTGTTTATTCATTAAATATTTACATACGCAATGGCAATATGTTGGAATTTGATCAAACTAACCCAGATGTGATCGTTTGTTTATTTGTTTGTATTTTTTTTTCAATTGCAGTTTAGGTTATAAATAGCTTAATTCACAATCAATCAAATCTTTGTGTTTTACCTTTATAACCAAATGAAACATGTAGATGCTTTTATGGATACGATACCACTATTTAACGTAACTATCTAGATTAATTGTGAAAGACATGATGACAATTATCAGACACACATATCATACTTTGAGTTGTTTGTATGTTTAGTATGTTAATTTCATTTACATAGGATCCCACTCTTATTGAGAAAAGCTAATTCCGAAATATTCTTTTAATCATAACTTTTTTATTCGTCTATTACAATATATAAGAGAAAACAATATACAATATATACTTTACAAACATCTACCGTCACAATTTAATAAATAGAGAAACCTTAGAATACAATAGTACCTTATCGTGCGAAGACACGCTAGCAGGAAACTATATGAAATTTTATTTATTAAAATAAAAAATTTTAATTATATTAAAAATTAAAAAAACAACTTAAAATCCACGTCATCACTGGACGTTAGCATCAAATGAAAGGGAAAAAAGAAATAAAAATTCACATCACCACGGTTATCTATGAAATAGATGAAAAAACCCTTAATTTTAATAAAAAATGAATGTTGAGTGACCTAAATAAAACACTTTTTAAACTTAAATGACCTAATTGGAACACTTTTAAAATTTGGTTACTATTCTATAAAGTTACCCCTATTTTTAACGTGCGTGATTATGTATATAACATGCGTAAGTAAAGTTTTGAAACAACTTATGCGTAATTTTGACTTTAACATGCGTAATTTTCATATTTGGTGGCATGCGGTTTTTAATTTCTTGTAACGTGCGTAATTAGGGTTTAAACCAACTCGCGCGTAATTATGTCAAGTTAATTACTATTGTGCCGCCATGTTCAATTCAAGGCCTACGGTAGGTCAGATGTGCGGTTGAAATGTTCTCATCGCTTCACACGATAAAGTGGTCTATTACGTTAATCGACCTCCTAATAAATATAAACTATTGGCATTAGATATAGAGATTTTCGTAATAAAATTATATCTCCTATTTTTTCTCACAAACTAATTTTATTACGAGCAGTCAGAGAAGGAAGATGAACAATACCACATGCATGTGCAATGGGAATGATGAGAGAGATGATAGGAGGCTAACCAATGGCAGGCGTGACACAGTTTTTCGGATTTTTTAGCTCCTGATAATTACGTGTTCACATCTACATCGAAAATAGCAGGCCTAATGCCAAAGCCCACTCGGTTAGGAAAAAGGCCCAAACTAGTGAGTATAGGCTTCTGATAAGCCCAGGAAAACAAAAGGAATGAGGCCCAAAGACCCTTTTGACCTGGATAGACTATTGGGAATTAACAATGAAGGTGATGCTTACTTCCCTTCTACAGGTATGCGAATCAACATGGTAGGATATTCTTTGGATCCAAATGTCAGCGCCGAAGCTTCTCCGTCAGGAGAAAGGACCAACAGAAATGAGGTCAATGGATGTCATCATGAGCAACCGTTCATCTGACAGAGACGAGGCCATGGAACTAGATCTTTCGTCGAAGGAAGGTAATGATGAACTAGTCGAAAAAGAAGTTCATGATACAATTGACTTTGGAGTCGCAGTGGGAGCTGATGTTCAGGCCTTCGTTTTAGTGTTTCGCAACCAGATTATGGGGAAAGGTAATCAATCGGTTATCCAATGAATTATATTACAGTTAATATCAGGGGGATTAAGGGGTTTGGAGTTGGGGATAAGGCTAGCTAGATAAGATAATTTAAGATTGAGGAGAAAGTGGGTTTCTTACCGATTTAGGAGACGAAAACATCAGGTATTAAGGAAGTTGATGTTGGTAAAATCTGGGATAACGATGCATTCTGTTTTGATTCGGTTGATGCTGGGGGCAGTCAGTGGGTATTGTAAGTATATGGGATCCGAAGATTTTTTTCGATGATATGGTGTCACACCCCGTATTTCCAACCAAACACTGGTGGGCCCCCAATATTTAAGTTATCAAACAAAACTGATCAAAACGAATATGCGGATTTACTAGCCACAATCCGGTATTTGATTAATCCCATTTCCGACCAAGCGGTAATAATTTACTGTAACCCAAGCCCGTATAGGGAAAATAAGTCAAGAGTATTTACCTGAGCTAGTGTTGATTTAAAATGCAAGATTTAATATTTCAGCCGTATTCAAAATGAAATAAGTGCAGATAGCATTTACTGGAAGGCTCTAGTCTGGATTATGGTATAAGCTAAACAATTAAAATGCTAACGTCTTATTTAAGCTCAGACTTAGACTGACTAGCTTAAAGGATGAAAAACGGTACGATACGCTAGATTTAGCGATTACCGGATAGAATGCAGTTTAAACCCAACAAGTACTTAAGACTTGTATAATATGGGCAAACAATTAACATTCTGGGATTTGAGATTAAAATGATAAGGTTAAACACGTTTTGGTTAATTTTCGTAAACTAGTTACATATACTTAACCGTATGCATATAAGCGATATCGGGTAACCAGATGAGTTATGAACAAGTTCTATATGACATTATACTTTAAATAATTTGTAATATCAGTAGGATAACAACTTATATGCCCGTTGAGGTTTTAAAACAAAACTACGCCTTATTAGGCGTTTTGACCTTTATGTGTCGTATAAAATGAAGTTGCATGTATTTTGATGTTATGATCATAAACAATTCTAGAAAAATACTTAATTTGTGATATAGTATCAGTAAGAAGTCACACATAAGTGTGATTTATAGTTTAAGACCAGACTATGCACCGAAAGGGCATTTTGGTCATTTAAAAACTTTAGTTTACGATATTATAAAAATCAGTTTATGATCAAAATATTAATCATCATAATATGTTAATTATATTAACATATCAGTAGCTAATTCATTTGCAAGTTCATTGTTGATTAAAACTTGTTTTATGTAAAAAGGGCACTTTAGTCATAATTGGCATTTTAGCGGAACTTGTACATAAACTCATATTATGATTATGATCAAGTAATATAACCTCAGAGGGTTATCTATATTGTATTATGATCATAATGTGACCATAAATCAGAAGTTAACTAATCTAAGTAGGGTCAGAATCGAAAGTCATAGAAGAAGTCAAACTTCGCGACTTTCGGTTGCGAACCGACCCTAGGACTGAAATTGGCGGATTGAACATGTTCCCACATGTTCTAATAATTATTACCAACTTGTTTAAGTGTCAAAAACATGTTTATAACATATATAAATTCAGATTATAAATTTATGAAATCTGACCCGTTTGACTTTTTAAAACATAAACTTTGACCCGTCAATTGACCTAGTAACATGATCCTTAGGAGGTGCCCCTTTAAGGGGTTAATACCTTCCTAATTACGATCACTTACCATGTTTATTTCGAACAATGGCTGAGCCATAATGGTCTTAGCCGAAAGTCAAGGCATTTGTCGAAAATGCTTGACTTTTGGCTATTAGAAGCCTATAAAAAGAAAAGAGCATAAATGGAACACTTACAAATGATCGAAGGGAAACTTAGAACTCAAAGGGAAGCTCCTAAATGGTCAGGAACTTCCAAGAGTGTAATAAGAGAGGAGAAGAGTGAATGAGCACGGAAATGAGTGAGTTTGAGTGGCTATTTATAGTGCAAGAGGGTGTGTGAAGATGAAGCCAGGTGTTAGAAGTGTTGTAGGATCTTCACAAGTGTCTAGCAAGAGCTGTAGAGTGTGGCATTTTGCAGGAGAGGTGGCATCTTGACAAAATTTTGGGGTTTTGACATGTTTAGTCCCTCAAGAATAGTTTTGTGGATTGTCATGAATTGTCCCTTGACTTATATCCAATGACATAATGATACAACTTGGTCTTTTCGTTCAATACGAGATGTATTGAAGAAGAGTATCAAACATTAACGGGTGTCACACTAGGTGTTTCTACGACTTATAAGTGTTTATTAGTTTAAACGTGAGCGATACGAATACTTATGGTTTCATGGGTTAAATTACCCAAGCTAGTAAGGTTAAAGGTTTGGTGAAGATGTGTGATAATTAAGAAAGGTAAATCAAAAGATATCACCTCAACTGGGAGTCGTTGAGGTCGAAAATGACTTGGTTATGCAAGGGAAATGTAATAATAAAGTTTAGGGGCCTTTGGGTTATTATTTGAAAGTTAAAATGGTGTAAAAGTTAAGTTCTAGTGGCCCGCCGTAAGGTACTGTCACCGGACCGTAGCTTACGGTTGGTTATAAACTCTAACCAGAAAGCCTGGACCGTAGCTTATGGTCTGGGCCGTAAGCTACGGTCAGGTTAATTTTTTTTATAGATTTTTGGATTCGTTTAAGGTGTTAAGTGGCTAACTCATTTGAGGTATTATTTGAGGGCATGTACACGTGTCGGTTTATTATCGAACACGAATTTTACAAGGTGTTACATCCTCACCCACTTAAAAGAAATCTCGACCTCGAGATTTTATTCAAAAAGATGGGGACTTTTGTCGCATAGTGGACTCAACCTCCCATGTATACTCGGGCCACAAAGGGCATCCCACTTAACCTTTACAATAGGTATAAATTTTCTTCGGAGCTTTTTAACTTGTCGATCCTCGATCGAATTGGTTTCTCATTGAACCTCAGGTTTTTATCAATTTGCACATCTTGATGTGACATTGCTAGCGACTCATCGGTTAGACATTTCTTATGGTTAGAGATGTGGAATACATTATGAATTCCACTGAGCTCCTCTGGCAGCTTAAGCTTATAAGCTACAGCGCCGACACATTCGATTATCTCGAATGGTCCAATATATCTTGGGCTCAACTTGCCCTTCTTTCCAAAGCGCATCACACCTTTCCAGGGTGATACCTTTAATAATACTTTGTCCCCTATTTGGAACTTAAGAGGTTTTCGCCTCTTGTCTGCATAACTTTTCTGTCTATCACGGGCAGCTTTGAGACGATCACGGATTTGTATTATCTTATCCGTGGTCTCTAGGACAATCTCAGGTACAGACAGTTGGGCTTCCCTAACTTCAGCCCAACAGACAGACGTTCTACATTTTCTCCCATACAACGCTTCAAAAGGAGCAGCCTTGATGCTTGTATGATAGCTATTATTATAGGAGAATTCTATTAGGGGTAAGTGGTCATCCCAACTTCCACCTAAATCAATCACACATGCTCTAAGCATGTCTTCCAAAGTTTGGATAGTACGCTCACTTTGTCCATCCGTCTGTGGGTTGTAAGCCGTACTAAAGTTTAATCTTGTGCCTAAAAATTGTTGGAAACTTTTCCAAAAGTGAGATGTATATCTAGTATCTCTATGGGATACAATAGATACCGGCACACCATGTAGGGACACAATCTTGTCCACATATAGCTTTGCTAACTTATCTGAATTATAAGTCTCTTTAATTGGCAAGAAATGTGCTGACTTAGTCAGCCTATCCACAATGACCCAATCGTGTCATTACCATGTTTGGTCTTAGGTAACTTGGTAATCAAATCTATAGTTATCATTTCCCATTTCCAAGGGGAATCTCAAGCTGTTGTAGAAGTCTTGACGGTTTCTGATGTTTGGTTTTAACTTGCGAACACGTCAGACATTTAGCTACATAAGTGGCTATGGATATCTTCAAACCCATCCACCAATAATTCTTTTTCAAATCTTGATACATTTTATCACCACCTAGGTGAACTGAGTATCTCGAATTATGCCTTCTTGGAGGATTAGTTCTCTAAGTCCTCCAAAGATTGGAACCCAGGTTCTTCCATTAAATATAAGGATTCCATCCTTTCCAAGCGTTCAATGATCAACAGTTCCGCCTAATCCCTTATTAGGAATATTAGCCTCTAATAGGGCTTGCTTTTGCGCATCTAATAACTTCTCATTCAAGCTATTTTTGAGCTCAATGCTCTTGGCGTTAATCCTAATGGACTTAACCCTTTCTTGCGACTCAAGGCATCAGCAACGACATTTACCTTGCCGGATGATAGCGAATTTCGCAATCATAATCATTAAGTGTTTCCATCCAACGGCACTGTCGCATGCTCAATTTCTTCTGATTGAACAGATGTTGGAGGCTCTTATGGTCAGTGTATATAATACAATTTGTGCCATATAAGTAATGTCTCCATAACTAAAGTGCAAATACAACAACACCCAATTTCAAGTCATGAGTGGTGTAATTCCTTTCGTGCACCTTTAATTGTCGTGATGCATGAGCAATTACTTTGCCTTTTTGTATTAGCACACAACCCATGCCAGTGTGCGAGGCATCATAGTAAACAAAAAAGTCCTCAATTCCCTCAGGTAAAGATAACACAGGAGCATTGCTCAATTTGTGTTCAGAATCTCAAAAGATTCTTGTTGTTTTGAAAACCAGTCAAACTTGACATTCTTACGGGTCAAGGTGGTTAAAGGAGTGACTATCCTCAAAAGTTCTCAATGAACCTCCTATAATAACCGACCAATCCTAAGAAAGTACGAATCTCTGACGGAGTTTTGGTTATTTTCCAATTCATTATGGCTTCAATCTTAGCGGGATCCACTTGGATACCACGCTCACTTACAAAATGTCCAAGAAACTGGACTTCTCTAAGCCAAAACTCGCACTTAGAGGACTTAGCATAAAGCTTCTCTTGTCTTAGCAATTCTAGGATGCACTGAAGATGTTTCTCGTGATTGTAACATTTATCAAAAACGGGTTTCCAAACCCGCTCCGTTTTGTAATCGAATATCAAGTTATAAATGTCACGTTGCGTATTTATGGCTATTTTGATTTTTAATGATACATAATTAACAAACAAACTAAACTATAAAAATTATATTTGATAAAAAGTAAAAATAAAATAAATAAAAATAAAATGAGCTGCCAGGACTCGAACCCGGGTCAGCCGGGTTGAAACCCAAAGACTTAACACACACACACATCACCACTCCACCACTTGTTGTTTTCTGTAAGTATTAAGAAACAATAAAATTTTATGGTCTCCCATGAAGCAACCAGTTACGCCATCTGTAACCGAAATCAGTCGTCAAACGTCCAAAGACGTTTGGTTGATCGCGGTTTACCGATTATAACCGCTACACCGACGTTTTCAATCAAGTTGCTTTGAATGAACTTGAATTCTAGAAGTGAATCGGTTTTTATAACCGAAAACTTTCAATTCCAGCATAACATCAATCTCTGTTCTCTCTCGCGACGCAAACACACTCTACAAACTCTCAATTTCATTTCCGCACAATTTTCAGTCCACCGGAGAAGCTATTTGAACTCGCCGGAAAGTTTCTGCAAGTCGCCGGAAAACCGTATTCTTCATCAAAACGGTAAGTCTTTCAAAATCGTCGTGGTCTATCAATTGTTAAGCTATTTCTAACTCGGACCTTTCAATTGAAATCGAATTCAGACGCTGTTATCGGATAATTCCACTTCGCCGGAAAACTTCTGGAAATCCTTATTTTCATCTGTGAAACGGTAAGGACATTCAAACACTCTGTAAACGTTTGTTTAGCACTTCAATTCCGCGATTAACTAATCAAATCGGTTACTTTGTTCGCTCAGTGACAGTTCATAAAAACAGAGCCAACACCTTGCTGGAATTTCTGTGATAAATCATTCCTCCGGTATGTTTGTTTCCAACACAGTCTTTGTCATTTCATCTCAGTCTTATGAATGTGTTAATCGTTTTAAAACAAGAAAACAGAAGGGTAATCTACTGTCTGTAAAAACTAACGGGGAAGATGAACTTGGCTAACATTATAAGGATAATTAAAATTGGTACTTTAAACGGGTTAGACACACAGTCCAGCGGTGGACTGTGTGCAAATAATACGCACACGGCGCGAGTTCGATCCATGATACACGCACCCTCAATGTAATAAAAACGTTTTATTTTTCTAACTGAACCGGGTTAATTTACGTTAGTTGTTAAGTATACTAAAAAGCGTATATTAACCAAGTTAGACACATAGTCCAGCAGTGGACTGTGTGTAACGTTAAAGCACAGGTCCCGGGTTCGAGACCTGTTAGTGTCACCGGTTCGATGATTTAAAATGTTTTTGAAAATAAAAGAATTTTGGATAAGCTGAGTTAATATATAAGTATAATTAAAAACGGAATTATTTCGGTTTAGAAACGTAGCTCAGTTGGTAGAGCTGCGTGCACGCGTACGGGAGGTCTCGGGTTCGAGCCTCACCCAGCGCATTTCAATTACACAATAAACCGGTCAAACAGTCAAAGTCAAAAAGTCAACGGTCAACCCAAAAAGTCAACATATTTTTATATTTTTATTTATTTAATTTAATTTAAAAATCAATTAAAAATACTTAAAAATAATGTTTTTAAAGATAGGAAATAGCCTTAAACTCACAAAAATATATCTAAAATCTTATTAAAATTATTAATCAAATCCACTCATTTACTAAATTTCCCGTTATTATTTAGGTTAGTTAATTCTCGTTGTTCCGCTCTTCCAACTCGTGCGCATCTCACCATCTCCAATCAAACGCACCCAATGTGAGTGAATCTTTACAAATTCCCCGTTTTAATCATGTTTTTGGGGTGTATCATGTGTCTTGCTACTTATTATACTTAAATCATTGTGCATACATCATACCATGGACAAATGTGTATTCAGTTTGATTCAATTGTTTGTGTGGTTATTGTTAGATTTAATTCATTATTTTCAGTACATGCAATTTCATACGCCGCCGCTCCCCATTACATTATGAGCGTTGAGCATGTTCCCCATTACATTATGAGCGTTGAGCATGTTCCCCATTACATTATGAGCGTGAACCTGGCGTGCCAACATACGATCGGCTCCGTTTGATTGAGCCTTGATCGTACAGACATTTATCATTTTCAGTACATGCAATACGATCGGCTCCGTTTGATTGAGCCTTGATCGCACAGTTTCATTCATGTTTTATATTTATGCAAGTTGATATGTTATGGTATGCTGTTGGTATGTTATTGTATGTTAAAATTTGTGGTTAACATTGTTACTGATTGATTATTTATCATTTGCTCACTTATGATTATGCACAATTTTTCTTTGATAAAATAACAAGTAAATCAATAATAAATGTTTATCTAACAAGGTTCACTCGCCAACTTATGTTGACCCAAAAACCCCTGTTTTTACACATGATACAGGTGAACCAGCTGCAGCCAGAAACACATAGGATTGGACTAGAAGAATAAAATGATTTAAAGCTTGGAATTGTTTAGTTGGTTATTTTCTTTGAATTTGTATGGACATGCTTGGATTATTGAGAATGTAATTTTGATTTAAATAAATATGAAACATAACAGTAATTATTATGAGCTTTGGTGATAACCCAATTATGCCCCGACTCTTATTCCGCTGCGGGTCGGGGTGTGACAGATTGGTATCAGAGCCATGACTATAGGGATATAGGATAGGTTATTAGACCCTTAGAGCCTATACTATAGTTGATTAGAAATTTTAAGATTTTTGTGTGTTACATGCCAAACTTCATGATGTTTATATGTTTTATGTTTAATGTTACATTCAATATTATGCATGCATGTTCATAAGTACATACTATCATATAATACCTATCATGAATCATATGCTCATAACATATCATACCAATGAAAGCATACACCACATCATTTTCATGATTGCTTTTACAACGATTTTTGTATTTTCAAATCTCATCAAAGTGAGTTCTCATGACGGGCATGTAGTAACTGGAAGGGTACCAGTACCGGTAGTCGGAACGTCCTGTCTAGGCTGGCATTCGTATAAATCCAAAGTAAAGGACCAGTTTGCCTACTTGGGGACTAACGATGAGAGTACGAAGTACCTATTAGGCCAAAGCATGCTATACCAAACGTCGTGTGAGCTAACCGCACTTTGAGTTGTCATTGTGTCTACACCTGGACACATTCCGACCATACATCTCGTAAACATATTTTGTGGTTTGCATTCGGGTGATGCAAGTGTTAAATCGCCAAAACTAATGTGAATCCTACCAAGCCAATAGTCGTGGGGGCCCACATGACTATACAGGTGAAGGTATGGGGGACATTTGAGGCCCAACATGAGCAAACACAAGACATCCTATGGATGTAGTTGCATTACTGATATTTATGTTATTTTCATTTTCTTAAAGACACATGACACCTAAAAAGACTCCATAAACTCACAATCTTCTTGTGTTTGTTCCTGTAGATGTCGGCTAGACAACAACGAGGGGGTAAAAGATCCGGAAGATCTCACGAACGCTTGGCCGCACAAATCGCGAAACAAATGGCCACAGTGCTTCCTGACATTGTGGTTCAAGTACAACAGGCTCTCGCTACAAATCCTACTAATCCTCCCCAACAAGACGACCAGAACGTCGGCAACCCTCCTACCAGCAAGTGCTCATATAAACATTTCAAGTCTTGCGATCCTCCTAAATTTGAAGGGACCGAAGGTGTCACTGCTCTCCTCCACTGGTTTGAGGAGATGGAAAACACTTTCCTCAACTGCGATTGTCCTGAGGATCGCAAGGTTCGATACGCCACCGGAAGACTATTTGGGGTAGCTCTTACCTGGTGGAATACTGAAAAGGGGAAGAGGGGAATTGATGATGCAATGGCCTTAACGTGGGAGGAGTTAAGGGAAATTATGACTAGGCGATTCTGTCCTAGGAGTGAGATTAAAAAGTTGGAGGACGAATTTCATTCTTTGAAGCAGAAGGAGGGAGATCATACCTCCTACAACAAGAGGTTCTTAGAGTTGAACCAAATGGTCCCTAACTTGTTCACCCCAACTTACCGCTTGATTGAGCATTATATTCGAGGACTTCCCTCGAAAATTCAAGATTCAGTTCTCAGCACTTCACCAGCAACACTTGAAGCTGCTATGGAGCTAGCGACTGAACTTACCGAGAATCGAATTCGCAACGGTAAGTTTAAAGAAGAGAAAAAGAAAGCCCCTGTTGAGGGACAAACTTCAAACCATTCCACCTCCTCCTCTAAGTTTGCTAACAAGAGGAAGCGCAACACCAGAAACTTCGCTGTCACTCAAACCAATTACCCTATCCCTGCTGCACCCATTACCCAAGTTGCCCCTTCACCTGCACCATACAAAAGACCATACACTGGCCCGTTACCAAAATACAATCGTTGCCAATACCACCATTCTCCTGATCATCGTTGCCAATATTGCACCGGCTGTGGTCACGCAGGTCATACTGTTCAAACCTGCCGCATGCCTCAGCGAACGAACCGCCACCAGCCTTCAACCCAAACCCACCAGCAAATAATGGGTCAAGCCCAACAACCCCTACCATTTCCACCCACCCAACATTTAGCCCAAACATATTACCAACCCAACTATCCTATGGTACAACCTATGCGGGCTTGCTACAATTGTGGTGACCCAAGCCATTTTAGAAACACTTGCCCAAGACTGGTGAACATTATTCATGCTCAGGCCCAAGCCAATCCGGTGAATCAAGCGAACCAAGCTCCTCCACCTGCAAGAGGAAGAGCTTTCAACATTAACGCTAATCAGGCTAGAGCTGACGGCAATGTGGTTAACGGTACGTTCCTTATTAATGGTCGATATGCATCCATGGGATACTGGCGCGGATAAAAGTTTTGTGTCTTTAGAGTTTGAACCCATCCTAAACCAAAATCGTGATAAGCTCATGAAATCCATAACAGTAGAAGTTGCTGACGGGAAACCGGTCTCATTGAACTCTATATACGTAATTGCACTCTTACTCTAAACGACCATAATTTTCTAGTTGACCTTATTCCTATGAAGTTGGGAAGTTTTGATATCATAATCGTTATGGACTGGCTTAGTCAACATCAGGCAGAAGTTGTATGTCGTGAAAAGTTTATACGCATTCCTCTTTCAAACGGTCAGACTCTTCGAATCTTTGGAGAAACCTCGTCGAAAGGGCTCAGCTTAATGTCTTGTCTTCAAGCTCAAAAATATCTTTGCAAGAATTATGTCGCGTTTTTAGCTCATATCATCAAAAAGGGAACCATGGAGAAGAAACTTGAAGACATCCCAGTAGTAAAAGATTTCCCGCAAGTTTTTCCTGACGACATTTCAGGACTTCCTCCAGTTAGAGAAGTCGAATTCCGTATTGATCTTATACCTGGTGCTACACCAGTTGCAAAGTCTCCCTATAGGTTAGCCCCCTCTGAAATGCAAGAGCTAGCCAGTCAATTGCAAGAGTTGACTGACAAGGGATTCATACGCCCTAGCTCCTCGCCTTGGGGTGCACCTGTCCTTTTTGTAAAGAAGAAAGATGGATCGTTTCGCATGTGCATCGACTACAGAGAACGCAACAAGTTAACAATCAAGAATCGCTATCCATTACCTCGCTTTGATGATCTTCTTGACCAACTCAAGGTGCCAGCTGCTTTTCAAAAATCGATCTTCGATCTGGTTATCATCAACTTAGAGTGCATGAAGAAGACGTCCCAAAGACCGCTTTTCGAACTCGTTATGGTCATTATGAATTCATGGTCATGCCATTTGGTTTAACCAACGCCCCAGCTGTCTTAATGGATCTAATGAACAGAGTCTGCAAACCCTATCTCAATCGTTTTGTTATAGTCTTCATCGACGACATCCTCATTTATTCAAAGTCTAAGTCTGATCATGAGCGACATCTTCGACTCATCCTTACACTTCTAGAGAATGAAAAGCTTTACGCCAAATTCTCCAAATGCGAATTCTGGTTAAAAGAGGTGCAATTCCTCGGACATGTGGTCAATGACAAGGGAATACATGTCGACCCCTCAAAGATCAAAGCGGTACAAGAATGGCAAGCGCCACGTACACCAACTGAAGTAAGATCTTTTCTTGGTTTGGCTGGTTATTATCGTCGTTTCATTTCAAACTTCTCACGCATTGCTGTACCACTCACGGCTTTAACTCATAAGGGAAAACCTTTCATATGGGGACCCAAGCAAGAAGATGCCTTTCAAACCCTTAAACAAAAACTCTGTGATGCACCAATCCTCACTCTGCCTGAAGGTTGTGATGACTTCGTGGTTTATTGCGACGCGTCAGGGCAAGGACTAGGCTGTGTTCTAATGCAAAGAGGAAAGGTTATAGCTTATGCTTCGAGACAACTCAAGATTCATGAGAAGAATTACACCACCCATGACCTAGAACTTGGAGCCGTTGTGTTCGCTCTTAAGATATGGAGACATTATCTCTACGGTACTAAGTGTGAAATATACACTGACCACAAGAGTTTTCAACATATCTTTAATCAAAAGGAGTTAAACATGAGGCAACGAAGATGGGTCGAACTTTTAAATGACTATGACTGTGAAATTCGGTACCACCCTGGCAAAGCAAATGTGGTGGTTAATGCACTTAGTCGAAAGGGTTATGCGAACTCCATTCGTCTTCTATGTTCGCAAATCATATCTGACATTAAAGATCAAATTCGAGAAGCCCAACATGTTTCAGTAACAGAAGTTGATGTACGAAAGGAGCTGTCCTGTGGAGCTGAGCTTAAAATTGAAACTAAATCTGACGGTATTCTGTACTATCTGGATCGCATATGGATTCCTGACCACAACAATCTTCGTGAAATTCTTATGAATGAGGCTCACAAAACACGATACTCTATACACCCAGGAGCCGATAAGATGTATCAAGACCTTCGATACACCTATTGGTGGCCTGGAATGAAAAAGGATATTGCTGTTTTTGTTTCTAAGTGCCTTACATGTTCCAAGGTGAAAGCTGAACACCAAAGACCCTCAGGACTTCTGGTCCAACCTGAAATACCTGTATGGAAGTGGGAAAACATAACCATGGACTTCATTACTGGGTTACCTCGCACTTCTGGTGGGTATGACACTATATGGGTAATTATTAATCGACTTACAAAATTAGCTCACTTTATTCCTATCCGCGAAGATTTCAAGAACGAAAAACTAGCTCGTATTTATATCAGCGAAATCGTAAGCCGACATGGTGTACCATTAAGCATTATTTCAGATCGTGATGGTCGTTTCACTTCACGAACAAGGCAAGCAGTACAAGCCGCTTTGGGTACGCGATTAGATCTCAGTACCGCTTATCATCCTCAAACTGATGGATAATCTGAACGCACCATTCAAACTCTTGAAGATATGCTTCGAGCATGTGTCATAGACTTCAAGGGAAATTGGGACGCTCATCTACCATTAGTTGAATTTTCGTACAACAACAGCTATCATTCAAGCATCGGTATGGCACCTTTTGAAGCCTTATATGGTCGTAAGTGCCGATCTCCAGTATGTTGGCACGAAATTGGGGAAGCTCAAATCACTGGTCCAGAATTGATCCAAGAAACCACAGACAAGATCCATCAAATCCGAAACAATCTTCTAGCGGCTCAAAGTCGTCAAAAGAGTTATGCAGATAAACGACGGAAGCCTTTGGAGTTTAACATTGGTGATCATGTACTTTTGAAAGTATCACCGTGGAAGGGAGTAGTTCGTTTTGGTCAAAAGGGCAAGCTAGCACCACGCTACGTGGGACCTTTCAAGATACTCGAAAGAGTAGGACCTGTAGCATACAAGCTTGATCTACTAGAAGAACTCAACAGGATTCATCCCACATTCCACGTATCAAACTTGAAGAAGTGCCTCGCTGACGAAAACTTTCACATTCCTCTGGAAGATATTCAGATTGACGAATCTATGCATTTTATTGAAAGACCTGTAGAGATCATGGATTTCGGAGAAAAACGTCTTCGACGAAGTCGCATTCCAATTGTTAGGGTACGCTGGGAGTCGAAACGGGGACCTGAGTTTACTTGGGAACCTGAAGACTCGATGCGCGAAAAATACCCGCACCTTTTCCTACTACTATTACTTAAATTTCGGGACGAAATTCCTAAAAGTAGGGGATACTGTAACATTTGTCAAAAACGGGTTTCCAAACCCGCTCCGTTTTGTAATCGAATATCAAGTTATAAATGTTACGTTGCGTATTTATGGCTATTTTTATTTTTAATGATACATAATTAATAAACAAACTAAACTATAAAAATTATATTTGATAAAAAGTAAAAATAAAATAAATAAAAATAAAATGAGGCTGCCGGGACTCGAACCTGGGTCAGCCGGGTTGAAACCCAAAGACTTAACACACACACACATCACCACTCCGCCACTTGTTGTTTTCTGTAAGTATTAAGAAACAATAAAATTTTATGGTCTCCCATGAAGCAACCGGTTACGCCATCTGTAACCGAAATCGGTCGTCAAACGTCCAAAGACGTTTAGTTGATCGCGGTTTACCGATTATAACCGCTACACCGACGTTTTCAATCAAGTTGCTTTGAATGAACTTGAATTCTAGAAGTGAATCGGTTTTTATAACCGAAAACTTTCAATTCCAGCATAACATCAATCTCTGTTCTCTCTCGCGACGCAAACACACTCTACAAACTCTCAATTTCATTTCCGCACAATTTTCAGTCCACCGGAGAAGCTATTTGAACTCGCCGGAAAGTTTCTGCAAGTCGCCGGAAAACCGTATTCTTCATCAAAACGGTAAGTCTTTCAATACCGTCGTGGTCTATCAATTGTTAAGCTATTTCTAACTCGGACCTTTCAATTGAAATCGAATTCAGACGCTGTTATCGGATAATTCCAGTTCGCCGGAAAACTTCTGGAAATCCTTATTTTCATCTGTGAAACGGTAAGGACATTCAAACACTCTGTAAACGTTTGTTTAGCACTTCAATTCCGCGATTAACTAATCAAATCGGTTACTTTGTTCGCTCAGTGACAGTTCATAAAAACAGAGCCGACACCTTGCCGGAATTTCTGTGATAAATCATTCCTCCGGTATGTTTGTTTCCAACACAGTCTTTGTCATTTCATCTCAGTCTTATGAATGTGTTAGTCGTTTTAAAACAAGAAAATAGAAGGGTAATCTACTGTCCGTAAAAACTAACGGGAAGATGAACTTGGCTAACATGATAAGGATAATTAAAATTGGTATTTTAAACGGGTTAGACACACAGTCCAGCGGTGGACTGTGTGCAAATAATACGCACACGCCGCGAGTTCGATCCCTGATACACGCACCCTCTATGTAATAAAAACGTTTTATTTTTCTAACTGAACCGGGTTAATTTACGTTAGTTGTTAAGTATAGTAAAAAGTCGTATATTAACCAAGTTAGACACACAGTCCAGCGGTGGACTGTGTGTAACGTTAAAGCACAGGTCCCGGGTTCGAGACCTGTTAGTGTCACCGGTTCGATGATTTAAAATGTTTTTGAAAATAAAAGAATTTTGGATAAGCTGAGTTAATATATAAGTATAATTAAAAACGGAATTATTTCGGGTTAGACACGTAGCTCAGTTGGTAGAGCTGCGTGCACGCGTATGGGAGGTCTCGGGTTCGAGCCTCACCCAGCGCATTTCAATTACACAATAAACCGGTCAAACAGTCAAAGTCAAAAAGTCAACGGTCAACCCAAAAAGTCAACATATTTTTATATTTTTATTTATTTAATTTAATTTAAAAATCAATTAAAAATACTTAAAAATAATGTTTTTAAAGATAGGAAATAGTCTTAAACTCACAAAAATATATCTAAAAATCTTATTAAAATTATTAATAAAATCCACTCATTTACTAAATTTTCCGTTATTATTTAGGTTAGTTAATTCTCGTTGTTCCGCTCTTCCAACTCGTGCGCATCTCACCATCTCCAATCAAACGCACCCAATGTGAGTGAATCTTTACAAATTCCCCGTTTTAATCACGTTTTTGGGGTGTATCATGTGTCTTGCTACTCATTATACTTAAATCATTGTGCATACATCATACCATGGACAAATGTGTATTCAGTTTGATTCAATTTTTTGTGTGGTTATTGTTAGATTTAATTCATTATTTTCAGTACATGCAATTTCATACGCCGCCGCTCCCCATTACATTATGAGCGTTGAGCATGTTCCCATTACATTATGAGCGTGAACCTGGCGTGCCAACATACGATCGGCTCCGTTTGATTGAGCCTTGATCGCACAGACATTTATCATTTTCAGTACATGCAATACGATCGGCTCCGTTTGATTGAGCCTTGATCGCACAGTTTCATTCATGTTTTATATTTATGCAAGTTGATATGTTATGGTATGCTGTTTGTAAGTTATTGTATGTTATAATTTGTGGTTAACATTGTTACTGATTGATTATTTATCATTTGCTCACTTATGATTATGCACAATTTTTCTTTGATAAAATAACAAGTAAATCAATAATAAATGTTTATCTAACAAGGTTCACTCGCCAACTTATGTTGACCCCAAAACCCCTGTTTTTACACATGATACAGGTGAACCAGCTGCAGCTAGAAACACATAGGATTGGACTAGAAGAATAAAATGATTTAGAGCTTGGAATTGTTTAGTTGGTTATTTTCTTTGAATTTGTATGGACATGCTTGGATTATTGAGAATCTAATTTCGATTTAAATAAATATGAAACATAATAGTAATTATCATGAGCTTTGGTGATAACCCAATTATGCCCCGACTCTTATTCCGCTGCGGGTCGAGGTGTGACAGTGATCATCTTAATTACGAGAGTAGATAAGTATGTCGTCTATGAATACAATGACAAACTTATCTAGGTACGGCTTGCAGACTCTATTCATGAGATCCATGAATGCTGCAGGTGAATTTGTGAGCCCAAAAGGCATCACCAGAAATTCATAATGGCAATAACGAGTCCTGTAGGCAGTCTTGGGAACATCCTCACTTCTAACCTTCAATTGATGATATCCTGATCTCAAATCGATCTTAGAGAAGTAACTAGCCCCTTGAAGTTGATCGAACAAGTCATCAATCCTAGGCAGAGGATAATGATTCTTTATCGTTATTTTGTTTAATTTGCGGTAATCAATGCACATCCGCATTGAACCATCCTTTTTCTTAACAAAAAGAATAGGAGCTCCCCAAGGTGAGGAACTAGGTTGTATGAAACCTTTCTCTAAAAGTTCGTCTAGTTGTATTCTCAATTCCTTCATATCTGTCGGTGCCAGCCGATATGGAGCTCTTGCAATAGGTGCTGCTCCTGGTAGGATGTCAATCCTAAAATCCACTTTCCTTTCTGGAGGTAGACCTGGTAATTCTTCAGGAAAGACATCGGAATACTTCGAAATAACTGGAAGGTCTTCAATATTTGGCTTAGGCTCGTTGATAGTGATTTGTGCCATGTAAATGACACAACCTTTCCCTAGACGCTTGGATGCCTTAAACAATGACACTTTGTAATCTATAGTGTGAATCTCCAAGGATGGTCACCAGATGGGGTTTTAATTTCGATGAGTTTCTTTTCATAGGCAATGCAGGCTTGGTTATGGGATAACCAATCCATTCCTAAGACTACATCGAACCCCGCCAATTTCATTGGCAGAAGAGAGAGAGGAATTGAATGATTCTTAATGGATATAAAACATCCATCAAGAATGGAAGATGCTGTTTCTAAGGTTCCATCACCAAGTTCTACTTCATAAGTTATGTCTAGAGTTCTCATGGGTAAGTTTAATAATTTGCTAAACTTATAGTCCACAAATGACTTATCTGCACCCGAATAAAAAAGAACTCTAGCATATATTTCTTTAGTGAGGAATGTACCTGTTATGACGTTGTTGTCATTAATAGCCTCTCTAGCATTCATCTGAAAGGCACAAGCATTTCCTTTCTTGGCCTCTCCAGGCTTCACATTATTACTCTTGAGATTCTTAGGGCAATTAGTCTTAATATGCCCTTTTTCATTGCAGATGTAGTAGAAGACATCCTTAAGATCCTTGCATTCTAGGGTCTTATGCCCCTTTTTCTTACAATTACCACAGGGTTTAGCCTGTGGATCAAAATTACACTGTCCCCAGTGCTTGCAGTTGCAGGTCTTACATTTCGGCGTCACGCCCGACTTATCTTGGTTCCTTCTGAACCCAAATCCCCTTATTCATCTTATTAAATCATTGGGAGTTACCATCCTCTCTCTTCCTTTTCCCGTCAGTCTCAGTCTTGACTGACTTTTGTCTCACTAGATCTAAAGTGAGAGAAAGAGATAGGTCAACAGCAGACCTATAAGTAGTAGGCAGAGCAGCCTTCACCATGCCTTTAATCTTAGGCGCTAACCCATTTATAAAATGCGCGGTGCGTTTGGGTTCAGGTGAAATCAGATAAGATACTAATCTGGATAAGGAATTAAAGTCGGTAACATACTTCCAACAGTCCAAATTTTTCATTGTAAGAGTAAGAAAATATGACTCTATCTTCTCCACCTCGTGAGGTGGGCAGTAAGTTTCCTTAACAAGGTTCCCAAACCTGGTCCATCCCAAGTTATACAGGTGTACTTTTCCTGTTGACTGGACCATGGCCTTCCACCATATTAGGGCATCGCCCTTGAAGGATTGGGATACAAACTTCACCACATCCTTATCAGCACATCCGCTGATATCTATAATAGTTTCCATCTCATAAAGCCATCTCAAGGCTTCTATTGCTCCCCTTTCTCCATTAAAATATCGGGGCTTGCAGGAGACAAAGTATTTATAGGTACATCCGTCTTTAGAAGAACGGGACCTATCATTGAATTCTAGTTTCTTTGGTTCACTCTTCGCATTTGAAGAGTGAACAGAGATCTCCTTTCGAGCTGATGATGGTGGAATAGATAAAGGTCTGGAGCAAGTAGCGCCCACTTCCTTAAATTTCTCCATGGCCTTTCCAACAGCTGCATCAATGCGAGCTTGGAAATCATCGTTATTGATGGCAATATTTTCAGCTTTATCAGTACTATTATCACGGCGACTACTTTACGCCTCATCTGAGTTAGCCATCTCTGATGTTTGGGTACTATATACCAAATTAAATTTTACATTAGCCATGGTATTAATAACCATATAGGCTATAAAGTTTGGATATATAAATCCATTGCCTATTTGAACCTGTGTGCATGGAATCACAACTGTCAGGCTTAACATTTTAAATGAATGTTATCTATATTTGGCCTAGGTCTCAAAAGGACCATTATAGGCAAGTTACAATTTGGACATAGTCCATATATATTTTAGACAGTGGATCTTTAATGTCACAGTTGCCATTATCATAAGACAATTATAAATAGCTCATAGGCTTGTCAAGAAGGACATTGAAAATATGGCTCATAGGCCTGTCATTAAGGACATATAAATACGACACATAGGCCTGTCACTAATGGATATAAAAATACGGCACATTGGCCTGTCACTAATGGACATAACTTTGGGCAGATGGTCATATTAACCATAACTGTCATTGTCCTATCTACAATTATAACTTGGCTCGTAGGCAAAATAATATAATAAATTAATTAACATCTCCTAGATGTTAAGATAGATAATCATCGCACTGATGATATTAGTCATGATCTCATTGATCATATAGACTATGAGGCTTGAGCATAGCTCACCACCTTGGACAGAGAACCATAAGTTTACAACTGTCGTTGTCTTAATTGACAATATAATATTGCTTGAAGGCAAATCATCACTAATGGATGTTTAACTATGGCTCGTAGGCACTACATCACTAATGGATGTTTAATTATGGCCCGTAGGCATTACATCACTAATGGATGTTTAATTATAGCCCGTAGGCACTTACATCACTAATGGATGTTCAATTATAACCCGTTGGCACTACATCACTAATGGATGTTCAATTATGGTCCGTAGGCACTACATCACTAAAGGACGTTTAATCATGGACCGTAGGCACTACATCACAAATGGATGTTTAATCATGTCCCGTAGGCACTACATCACTAATGGTTGTTTATTATTATCATCACATTGATGATATTAGCCGGGATCAAATTTGATCACATAGGCTATATAAGGTTTAGGACGTAGTCCATTACCTAGACGGCTAGTGTGGTTCCTCAAGTCACACTACCAAGAGTATGAACATTACTTGAATGTTAACACAGGAGTATCTTAATGGTCGATTAATAGTCACGGTCGCATTGACCTTAACGACTTGGAGGCTTGAACATAGTCCACCACCTTTGGATAGAAGGATAATTCTTCCTTAACTATCATCATAGAAGGCTATTCATCCTTAACTATCATTTATAATTTGGCCAATTAATATGGACTTTGCCATTTGGCTAATCAAAACAATTAAGATCTTTTGGAATTATATAGTTGACGATCGCTTGAAGAGGATGAGTACATATATATATAATTCCAAAATATTTCATTAAATGACAATAGAAATTACAATATTTGAAATAAATAAATATAACTAATTATCCATGCAAGGACTAAAAGAAATAACTTGTCCACGCAGGGACTAAAGAAATAACAATGTCCACGCAAGGACTAACAATTAGAAGAGACTTCACTCGTCCTTCTTTCCCTTAACCAACTTGGAGAGTTTCTTGAAGAATTGTTTGTCTTTTTCTCTGTTTTCTCCGCTTGTTGTTGAATTTCCTTCATTCACTCCAAGGCCTCATTAATGGCCTCAAGAGGCGGCAGAGGTTGTGGTTGTGGTTGAGGCACAACAGGATACTGGTACCCATAACTTGGTGGATAAGTGGTGCGAAAGGAGATGGGTAAAGTGTGTTATGCATGACCGCTTGCATATAAGGGTCATGCGACAATGCCTGGTAATTTACCGGCGTTGATGGGTTAAAGGATCATATCAAGATATATCCGGATATGTAGGAACAGGGTTATTGAAACCCGATGGTGGTGGTTGAACCACTGGTGGTGGTGTCGGTTCCACCACAGGTGAAGTATTGGAGGTCTACCCATTTATGGGTCCTCTTGAATGGTGGGGTAAGGTTTGGACAAAGGTGGCAGCGATCCAGACCTTTGACCCACACTTACCGACATATGTGCTCCACGTTTCTTCCTTGGTGGGTCAGGTGGTGGCTGAGGTTGTTCCACTGGTTCCATATGAACATCTTCTTGTATAGGTGGTGTTGAGGAGTGATGGGAAGGAGTTTTGGCAAAAGTGAATTGGTTCCAATATTGGTCCCATTCGTTAGGACCTTGGTATGGCGATCCAATGTAAGAGTTCGAATGGCTTGATATTTTGATGGGATGTGTGTGTGATCCCAACGGCGGCATTTCTGGATCGAAGTCCTCATCCATTGGATTGGGTTAATCCAACTGATTCTGATCAGTTGGGGGTGTGTTAAAGTATTGGTTTGGGTTAAACTCATCATGATATGATTGATGAGAATGATGGGAGTGGTGTGATTGGTGCGAATGGTACGAGTGGTACGAGCTTTGGGTGTGGGTAGGTGAATGTCTTGATAGGGGCTAGGAATCCCCCGAATCCTCATAGGGGTTCGAACGATGAGGTTGAGAAGGGATGTGTCCTGATGGTCCTCCCCTCATTGGTCCTTAACCTCTTCCTCGTACTCTTGGCGGCATTTTCCTGTTAAAAACAAATAAAAAACAATACTAATAACTTAATAATGAGATAAGTAATCCTAGGTCAAAGCCTAGACTTGGAAGTCTAAGGAATGTGCTTGTGTAAGTTTGAGATTAAACTCAAAAAGCTAGTGTTTAATTCACTCAAACGTTGGCTCTGATACTAACCTGTCACACCCCGTATTTCCAACCAAACACCAGTGGGCCCGGGTGGGAAATATCGTGACGTAAGTTGATATCATCATTGTTAATTAAACACAGCACAACGGAAGTCTTGGAGTTTAAATTACTATTACAAACCAAATGTTCAAAGTACGAAAAATAATATACAGACGCCTTGAAATGAAAGATCCACAGGCGGATCATAAAATGTACAAAAATGAATAACAAACTTTTGGCAGATCTAAGGATTTGCAAGATCCTCTTATATCACTACCGAGCAGCTTCCAGCCTATTTCGTATTGTACCTGCATCTTAGTCTTTTGAAAATACGTCAGCTTTCGTTAGTAAATACACCCGACTGACTCATTTTGAAAACATTTTAAAAATTAGATTTAAGTGCACAAGACACAAATCTTTTATAACTTGGGAAAGTCAGCATTGTAACCTTGTTAACAGCTTTACATGTTTGTCAATACATATGGATCCCAGTACAGAGACCAAGACATGATAATGTACACACGACTTATGAGCCCACGAAGGAGTTATCCCCTACTAGTGGGTAAAAATAATTTAGCATTCGCATCTGTCAGGTGTATACCTCCACCCCGTGCTTTGGTCGTGGCCATTATCTAATGTAATGAGCCAAGGATATCCAGGACACGGTCGTTAACCCCCAATGTGTAAGTTATCAAACAAAACTGATCAAAACGGAATATGCAGATTTACTAGCCACAATCCGGCACTCGATTGATCCCATTTCCGACCAAGCGGTAATAATTTACCGTAACCCAAGCCCGTATAGGGAAAATAAGTCAAGAGTATTTACCTGAGCTAGTCTTGATTTAAAATGCAAGACTTAATATTTCAGCCGTATTCAAAATGAAATAAGTGCAGATAGCATTTACTGGAAGGCTCTAGTCTGGATTATGGCATAAGCTAACCAATTAAAATGCTAACGGTTTTATTTAAGTCTCAGACTTAGACCGACTAGCTTAAAAGATGAAAAACGGTACGATACGCTAGATTAAGCGATGACCGGATAGAATGTAGTTTAAACCCAACAAGTACTTAAGACTTCTATAATATGGGTAAACAATTCACATTCTAGGATTTGAGATTAAAGTGATAAGGTTAAACCCGTTTCGGTTAATTTTCGTAAACTAGTTACATATACTTAACCGTATGCATATAAGCGATATCGGGTAACCAGATGAGTTATGAACAAGTTCTATATGACATTATACTTTAAATAAGTTGAAATATCAGTAGGATAACAACTTATATGCCCGTTGAGGTTTTAAAACAAAACTACGCCTTATTAGGCGTTTTGACCTTTATTGTCGTATAAAATGAAGTTGCATGTATTTTGATGTTATGATCATAAAAAATTCTAGAAAAATACTTAATTTGTGATATAGTATCAGTAAGAAGTCACACATAAGTGTGATTTATAGTTTAAGACCAGACTATGCACCGAAAGGGCATTTTGGTCATTTAAAAACTTTAGTTTACGATATTATAAAAATCAATTTATGATCAGAATATTAATCATCATAATATGTTAATTATATTAACATATCAGTAGGTAATTCATTTGCAAGTTCATTGTTGATTAAAACCTTATTTTATGTAAAAAGGGCACTTTAGTCAAAATTGACATTTTAGCGGAACTTGTGCATAAACTCAGATTATGATTAAATCAAGTAATATAACTCAGAGGGTTATTCTACATATTATTACGATCATAATGCAACCATAAATCAGAAGTTAATTAATCTAAGTCGGGTCAGAATCGAAAGTCAAAGAAAAAGTCAAACTTCGTGACTTTCGGTTGCGAACCGACCCTAAGACTGAAATTGACGGATCGAACATGTTCCCACATGTTCTCATAATTATTACCAACTTGTTTAAGTGTCTAAAAACATGTTTATAACATATATAAATTCAGATTATAAATTTATGAAATCTGACCCGTTTGACTTTTTAAAACATAAACTTTGACCCGTCAATTGACCTAGTAAACGTGATACTTAGGAGGTGCCTTTTTAAGGGGTTAATACCTTCCTAATTACGATCACTTAGCCATGTTCATTTCGAACAATGGTTGGACCATAATGGTCGCAACCGAAAGTCAAGGCATTTGTCGAAAATGCTTGATTTTGGCTATTAGAAGCCTATAAAAAGAAAAGAGCAGAAATGGAACACTTACAAATGATCCAAGGGAAACTAGAACTCAAAGGGAAGCTCCTAAATGGTCAGGAACTTCCAAGACTGTAATAAGAGAGGAGAATAGTGAATGAGCAAGGAAATAAGTGCGTTTGAGTGACTATTTATAGTGCAAGAGGGTGTGTGAAGATGAAGCCAGGTGTTAGAGGTGTTATAGGATCTTTACAAGTGTCTAGCAAGGTGTCAAGAGCTGCAAGAGTGTGGCATTTTGCAGGAGAGGTGGCATCTTGACAAAATTTTGGGGTTTTGACACGTTTAGTCCCTCAAGAATAGTTTTGTGGATTGTCATGAATTGTCACTTGACTTATATCCAATGACATAATGATACAACTTGGTCTTTTCGTTCAATACGAGATGTATTGAAGAAGAGTACGAATAACCAAAAATTAACGGGTGTCACACTAGGTGTTTTTAGGACTTATAAGTGTTTATTAGTTTAAATGTGAGCGATACGAATACTTATGGTTTCATGGGTTAAATTACCCAAGCTAGTAAGGTTAAAGGTTTGGTGTGTGTGATAATTAAGAAAGGTAAATCGAAAGATATCACCTTAACTAGGAGTCGTTGAGGTCGAAAAATGACTTGGTTATGCAAGGGAAATGTAATAATAAAGTCTAGGGTCCTTTGGGTTATTATTTGAAAGTTAAAATGGTGTAAAAGTTAAGTTCTAGTGGCCCGCCGTAAGGTACTGTCACCGGGTCGTAGCTTTACGGTTGGTTATAAACTCTAAACAGAAAGCCTGGACCGTAGCTTATGGTCCGGGACCGTAAGCTACGGTCAAGTTAATTTTTTTATAGATTTTTGGATTCGTTTAAGGTGTTTGAGTGGCTAACTCATTTGAGGTATTATTTGAGGGCATGTACACGTGTCGGTTTATTATCGAACACGAATTTTACGAGATGTTACATAGGGGTAGAAAAAAACAATAATTTTCTAGTTATTAAAGGTAGAATTAAAGGTTTTGATGAGGAACTAAACATTTTGAACGTTTACGCTCCCAAAAGAATGTTTTAATAAAAGAAGGGTGTGGGAAGTGATTAGACCGGTGAAAGAGAGTAGTCAAGGCTTATGAGTTATGTTGGGGGATTTAACACGGTTAGAAGTCCGGATGAAAGACTCAACTCCAGAGTTAAACCTTCTAGTGTGTGAGATTTCAATTGTTTTATCTACGATGAGGGTCTAAATGAATATGCTATGAAGGGTAGAAGGTTCACTTATCTGTCAAGCAAAGAGGATAAATGTAGTAAAATTGATCGGGTTTTGGTGTGCAATGACTTTTTCTCTAAATGGGCGGATGCGGCGTAGTATGCCAAACCTAGGTTTCTGTCGGATCATAGTCCTTTGGTCCTCACCACGGTTCATTTGAATTATGGAGCGAAACCTTTCCGTTTTTTAACTCATGGCTTGATAGGAAAGACTTTGAAAGTGTGGTGGTTGAGGCCTCATCTTCTTTCATTTTGAAGGACTCCCAGATGTGATGCTTATGGAAAAACTTAAGCATATTCAGAAGGCCCTTAAAAAGTGGAGAGAAGAGATTAGGGTGAACGAAGGGGCTACGGAAGAGATGTCGAGGACAGATTTGGAAGACATGGACGAAAAAATGGAGGGTGCGAGTCTCGATGAAAAAGAGTTTTGGATTAGAGAGGAGTGCAAAAAAGATCTCATGGAGATGGAGACTTTTAAGCTAAAAGATATTAGACAAAAGTCACGAGCGAAGTGAATTTCTTTCAGTGACGAAAATTCTGCTTATTATCACGGCTTTATTAAGAAGAGAAAAGCGAAAAACGCTATTCCGGAGCTGCAAATAAATGGTAAATGGGAGATAAAACCGACTCTGGTAAAAAAGGAAGTGTTTCGCTTCTTTAGGAAGCACGTCACGGAGGATATGGAGTCGCGACTAAGTCTTAATTGTTTCAAGATAAAATATTTTTCCAACTCAGATTATGCTCTGCTTGAAGAAAGGTTTTCGGCAGACGAGATTAAAAAAACAGTTTTCGAGTGTGATGATAACTGAGCTCCGGGCTCGGACGGTTTAAACTTCAAGTTCATAAAGAGATTTTGGAATCTCTTTGAAGCTATTTTGGAAAATTTCTTCAAGCTCGGTTGTATAAATGGAGGGGTTGGTACTTCTTTTATAACTTTAATCGCTAAAAAGAACGACCCGGCTAATCTTTGTGACTACCGGCCTATTAACCTAGTTTGGGTGATTAGCAAGGTAAGTTCAAAATTCTTTCTAACCGTATCAAAAAGGTGTTAGGTTCGGTCATCTCTGAAACTTAGTCGGCTTTTTTAAGGGAGAGAAATATCTTAGATGGCCTGCTCATAGTGAACAAAATGATCTCGTGGACAAAGAAGGCATTCATTTTGAAGGTTGACATCGAAAAGGCTTATGATAATGTCCAGTGGTAATTTGTCGGAGATTTTTTGGAGCAAATGGATTTCCCGCTTAGATGGTCAGGTAGATGTATGGTGTTTTAGAATCAGTGAGATCGTCCGTTCTCGTTAATGGCTTGCCTACTTCTGATTTTCAATGTTATAAAGGAATACGTCAAGGCGATCTTTGTCGCCTTTCTATTTCTCATTGATATGAGGCTTTATCTTGCATGATGAAGAAAGCTTGCAATTTGGGTTCTTTTGACGGATTCAAAATGCCCAACGACGGCTCTTCGATTTCTCATCTTCTATACGCGGATGACCCCATTTTTATGGGTGAGTTTTTTATTTTTAATATTAAAAATGTTGATCACCTTCTTAGATGTTTCCATGTGTGCTCGGGCTTAAAATTTAATATGTTTAAGTCATTTATATATGGTATTGGTATGGACAAATTGGAAACCAACCGGATGGTCGTCGTCTTGGTTGTCAAACGGGGCAAATTCCTTTTGTTTATCTTGGGATTTCGGTTGGGGCTAACATGAACCGGATAAATAATTGGCGTATCATCTTTGACATCGTGGAAAATCGGCTGTCAAAATGGAAGGCTCGATCAATGTCGATAGGTGGAAGGGTGACTCTAATTAAGTCGGTTTTGGAGAGCTGTCAAACCTATTACTTCTCTCTATACAAGGCGCCGGTCGCGGTAACTAATAGATTGGAGACCATTTTTAAAAAGTTCCTATAGAGCGACATCCATAACGGAAACAAAGTTCATTGGGTTTCGTGGGACCGAGTGGCTTGTCCAATTGAGAAAGAGGGTCTAGGACTTCAAAGACTCAAAGATGTAAACAATGCTCTAATGCTCAAATGGGTTTGGCGGTACAAGGTAGAAAAGTAAAGTTTGTGGAAAAGGGTTGTTGATGCCATTCATAAAAGCAACAGGTATTGGTCTATGCTTCCTAGTAGAAACAACTTTATAGGGGTGTGGAGTAAGATAGTTCAGGTGGAAAGAAGTACTTTAATTGGTGGTCTTCAAATACAAAATTACAAGGAGAATGGGAGAAATATTAAGTTTTGGTTGGATCCATGGTTAAACAATATGCCATTAAAAGAGTGTTTCCCAAACCTGTTTCACTTGAAAAAAATAAACAATGCTGGGTCGTGGATTATATAAAGTGTAATGATAATGGGGTGAGCTGGATATGGAGATGGAGAAATAACACTTTCATTATTGCTGAAGCTCTTGAATGGGGCAGTCTCGAGTGCATGCTGGGTTCGGTTATCATCAGGGACAGAAGTGACACGTGGGAGTGGCAAGTCGCAAATGCGGATGGGTTTCGGTTAAAAATATTATGAAAATTCAGCAGGATTCTTTGGATTATAGCACGCAATACGTATGGAATGGAGTCCATAGATTCCTAAGAAGTGCAATATTTTTGCATGGAGGTTGGAGATGGATAGACATCCTACAGTGGAAACGCTAAGGAAGAGAAACATCGTTGTTAGCTTGGATGGATGCGTTTTTTGCGGTTGCAGGCAAGAGACTTCAAACCATTTATTTTCGGGTTGCATGGTGGCAGGGATGGTTTGGCAATTGGTTAGTAATTGGTGTAAAATCCCTAATATTTTTGGCTTCTCGGTTAGGGACCTGATGGAGTTCCATAATTATATTGGTCCTGGAGAGCTTAGGTGTAACATTTGTTGTAAAACGGGTTGCAAAACCCGCTTATTTAAATAATTCAATTATTTTGTGTGAAGTTTCGTTATGCATTTATCAATTGATCAGAGTCTGATTTATTAATTAATAAATAAATTAAAAGAATTAAAATATTAAATAGACAAAAATAAAGCTAATAAATAAAGTTTGTGATAATAAAAACAAATATAAAGGGGTAACCGGGTTTCGAACCCAAGTCCCCTATGAACTCACACACACAACCATTGAGCTACACATACCACTTGTTTTAAATCCAAAACAATTAAATTTTATATACAAACAAATGTCAACCTTAGAATTCAAAATTTTGCAGAAATCATTAACTGCTGAAAACACAATTCGAGCAATCAAGCTCAATTATCCATTCCTGTTGTGAAAACGTGTGTAATGATATTGAACATCAGTTATAACCGAAAAATCGAAATCAATTTGATTAATAACGCAAGAAATCATTAGACTTTAAAATCGAGATTTGAAACCGAAGTTGAAACTGTCTTGAACACTATATATTGATCTTTACCCTTCAACTAAACTCGCCCACTCCCTCAATCTTCACTCCAAAATCCCTGAAGAACCTCTCTGTTTCGATCATCATCGCCGGAATTCTCTGTTTCATCGTCGGAATTTCAACCGGAAAACCGTAACACTTCGCCAAATCGGTATAAACCTCTAAATCTCTTTGATATCTTTTGTCTAGTGTTTTGTTGTTTTAAAACAGTTAATCAAAACTGTATAATTGGGTTAAACAGTTAGGTTCGATTTCTGGGTATTATTTATGAAGAAGATGAAGTTTCTTTAGAGTATAAGTATAATTAAATTGGGTGTTTTAATCGGGTTAGACACACGTCCAGCGATGGACTGTGTGCAAATATAAAACACATGTCTCGGGTTCGAATCTTAACACAATGCTCAGTTTCCGAAATAAAACAAAGCTTTTTAAGATTTATATATAATAACCGGGATTTAGTGTATAAAAGAATTATAAATCCAGGATATGCTGGGTTAGCCACACAGCCCAATTGGTAGGGATGTGTGCGACGTTTCGTGGGGGCGCGGGTTCGAGCCGGTTCTGTAACTGGTTTTGCAAGAAATAAATCCTTTTTAAATTAAAACATAATAAAGTAAAAATTAGTAAGTGTATATAGATAATTAAAATCAGGATTATTTCGGGTTAGACACGTAGCTCAGTTGGTAGAGCTGCATGTATGTATACGGGAGGTCACGAGTTCGGACCTCACGGATGTCAATAATATCAAAGTCAACCCGGTTCGACTCGGTCAACTCTGAAAAAGGGTATATTTTTTTAATATCTAATTTCCTTAAATTTTTATTCAAAAATCCCTAAAAAATACCTATAAAAATAAGATTTTTAGGTTTAAATTTGTAATGAAATGCTATAAAATAGACTCAAAAATCTAATAAAAGGCATTAATTAAAAATATTAATTTCAAATAAAAGTTATATATTTATCGAATTATTACGTGATTATTTAGGTTAGTTTCCCTTGACGGTTGAAATCTTAAATCATGCGCATTCGTCGTCAATCCAAGAACGCACCCACTGTGAGTGAATCCTTACAAATTCCCCTTTTTATTCTTGTTTTGGGGTGTATCATGTGTGGGTTACTTATTTGTTTATTCAAACACTTGTGCTACTACCATTATATGATCTAACGTTTTATGTAATGTTTGGTTGTTGTTATATGTGGTTACATTTTCTCAATTCAGTGCATCATTCATATTAGGTCCATCAGTTCCTCGTTGGATACGAGTAGAGCATCGCGTGCCTAATTAGATCAGATTCGTTTGATTGAGCCTTGATCTCACAGTTCATCATTTATCATGCTCATGTGTACATTACTAGATGTTATGTGGTTTCTGGATAGTTTTACATATACGTATGCTCATATTGGTTTATGAACATTTTTATTAAATTAATCAATATGACTATTTTCTTTCAAATGATTAAATGAGATTCACTTGCCAACTTTTGTTGACCCAAATCTTTATTTTACACATGATACAGGTGGAAAGGCTGAGGAAAGGAACACTTAGGATTTGGCTTTAGAAGAAGAATAAAACATTTACTTATTTAGAACATTTCGTGTTTGTATGATTTTACGTGTTTGTTGGACTATTCTCTTTTAAATTTGAAGTAATAAACATGAAACTTTATGATAGTAAATGTCATGAGCTTTGATGAAAACCCAATCATGCCCCGACTACTATATCCGTTACGGGTCAGTGTGTGACAGATTGGTATCAGAGCTTTTGACTATAGGGATATAGGATAGGTTATTAGACCCTTAAGCCTATACTATAGTAGATTAGATTTTTATTGCTTATGTGTTATTTGGTTACATGCAAACTTATGATTTTTATTTGTTTTATATTTATCTCACACACAAATGCATACAAGCACTCTAACTACTATATGTTATTGTGTGATACTTATTGTAGTATACGTATTATTAACATACATGATTACGCAAGCACACAGGTTTCAATTTTCACATATTTGAACATTTATCATGTTTTTCTTTCTCAAGAATTTTATGATGTTTTCATTTTTCAATCTCATCAAAGTGAGTTCTACGACGGGCATGTAGTAACCAGAAGGGAACGAGCACCGGTAGTTAGAACGTCCTGTCTAGGATTGGCATTCGTATAAATCCAATATAATGGACAAGTTTGCCTACCTGGGACTAACGATGACAGTATGAAGGACCTATTAGGCCAAAGCATGCCACACCAAACGTCGTGTGAACTAACCCACTTTGAGTTGTCACTGTGTATACACCTGGACACCCTCCGATCTTATATCCCGCAATCATGTTTTACGATTTTCATTTGGGTGGTGCGAGTGTTAATAGGCCAACACCAATGTGAACCCTACAAAGCCCAGTAGTCATGGGGGCCTACATGACTACCTAGGCCAAAGTATAGGAAACATATGGAGGCCAAACATGAGCAAAGCCCAAGACATCCTGTGGATGTAATGAACTTATTTTCTATTTTGTTTGGTGAATGTTGATTTCTAAATACAACACATGACACCTAAAACGTCAAACTCATAATCTCGTTATGTATTTCCTGTCGATGTCTTCTAGGCACTCACGAGGAGGTAGGAGATCAGGAAGATCTGGCGAGCGCATGGCTGCTCAAATAGCCCAACAGATGGTTGCCGTAATTCCCGACATTGTAGTTCAAGTCCAACTAGCCCTTGCCGCTAATCCTCCCACAAACACCACCAAGTGCACCTACAAACACTTCAACTCATGCGACCCTCCAAAGTACGAGGGGACTGAAGGTGTCACCGTTCTCATTCGTTGGTTTGAGGAAAGGAGAGTACCTTCCTCAACTGTGATTGCCCCAACGATCGCAAGGTGCGTTATGCTACTGGTCGCCCGTATGGGGTAGCACTCACATGGTGGAATGCGGTGAAAGGCAGACAAGGTGTTGAAGCCACTGTGGCCCTAACATGGGAAGAATTGAGGGAACTTATGACTAGACGTTTCTGTCCAAGAAGTGAAATCAAGAAATTAGAGATGAGTTCTACTTCTTGAAACAAAAGGAGGGGGACCACATAACCTACAACAAGAGGTTCCTCGAGTTGAATCAGATGGTTCTTAACTTGTTCACTCCACTCTATCGATGATCGAGCATTACATTGGAGGTCTTCCCTCGAAAATTCAAGACTCTGTGATGAGTACTACGTCTGCAACTCTCGAGGCAGCGATGGAGCTAGCTACTGAGCTCACTGAAAATCGCATCAGGAATGGTGATTTTAAAGATGACAAGAAGAAAGACAAGACAACCACTGAAACCCCTACCCCAACTCAAACAGGATCGTCTTCTAAGTTTGCTGGCACAAGAAAGCGCAATGGAAAGAATTTCGCTGTTACCCAAACCAACCCCTTATTACTGCTGCCCCAATCACGCAAGTTACTTTTCCTACCGCACCATTCAAGAAACCATATACAGGACCTCATCCAAAATGCAACCAATGTCAATATCACAAGTTGTGGCCGTGCAGTCATACAATCCAAACTTGTCGCTCTCTTCAAAAACCAGCCCGTACTCAACCTCAAGCCCAACAAATAACCAAGTGGTGGGCCAAGCTCAATACCAACAACCTTTACATTTACCACCTACTCAACCAATGGCTCAACCTTACTACCAACCCACTTATCCTATGATGCAGCCTGTCAGAGCTTGTTTCAAATGCGGTGATCCAACTCATTTCCGCCACGCATGTCCGCGTTTGGTGAACATCATAAATGCTCAAGCCTGTTGGTGCATATTGGTGACAACAGCTTAATAGTTAAATAGTTTAGTCTTTGGATATTTTGTATTGGGCTTAGTATTTGTGTTTAGCTTGTTAAGAGTTGTAATGGGCTTGGAGAATAGCCTAGCCCAAGATAAAGCCTACTATGTAAACATGTAGTATATATACATGTGGTGCATTAGGGTTTAGAGAGTTAGTCAGTTAGAAGAATGAGAGTTGGAATAAATCTACAGAGAGTGGCTGAGAGATTTCTAGAGAGTCTTGAATTGATTGTAAAACAATTGTGTTTGATAATCAATAGAAGACTGTTTGAAAGGAATTCTTGTTCGTGTTCTTGTGTTTGCTGTGAAATCTGATCTAGGGGATTCCGCACTCTAGATTAGATAGACGATTCTGTCAAGATCCATACGGACTAAGGGACCTACAATTGGTATCAGAGCATTCGGCTCTTGATTTTGCTCGGTTCAGAATCATAATATCATAAAAAGTCAGATTTTTGGACGTTTTTGGAGGCTGGTTGAAGGTTGTGACGGATTGAATTAGGGTTTCTGACACTGTTTCGGATAAACAACATGCATTTCGGATAGAAGTCTTGCATTTCGGATAAGAGAGTTAGCATTTTGGATTGGAAGACTTGAATTTCGGATTGAAAATTTGCATTTCGATCAGAAGTGTATTCCGGATTTCAGAAAAGTCATTTCGGATTCCATTTCGGACTGAAATTCAGATCAGAAGCTACTTCAGATTGAATTTCGGATCAGAAGTGCATTCCGGATTCCATCTCGGATTAGAATTATTCCGGATTCCATCTCGGATTAGAACTATTCCTGATTTCATCTCGGATCAAAATAGTCTATTCCGGATTTCCATTTCGGATCAGAACAGTGCATTCCGGATTTTCATCTCGGATCACTATTCCGGATCATCATTTCGGATTGTCAACTAGGATTACTGTTCCGGATTTTCATCTCGGATTGTTAATCAGAGTTTCCATTTCGGATTTCACACTGTTCCGAGTTACATAGAAAAAGGTGGAAACTTAACCAGCTGACTAACAAGAGTTAAACGTATTCGGACATAGAAATTGATCCATAGACAATTTTGACGAACTGATTGGACAATTAGACTCATTAGATTTTTAGAAAAAAAAGGCACGGAAAATCCTAAAATAACTATTAGACAATATATATAATTGGATTCGTATCGTCGAGACGAGTTTAACGGTACAATTTGGTAATCACACTTTTCGGACAAATTTTTTAACGTTTTTAACTGTATGGTTACGGTAAAACACGAAGAAGGACCAGAAGAGAGGTTAGATTTGAGTTTTGATACAGGTACACCAAAATCCATTTAAACTGATACTTGCGTGGTAAAGATGGTCAGAATGAAGAACAGCAGTGAGTGTCTTAATAACTGCCCAAAGTTGATGAATGTTGAACAATATGTAGACTGGAAAGAGAAGTTTGAGGCATTTGTTCAATGTGAAGACTCTAAGATGTGGAGTTGTATGATCGATGGGTACATTGCTCCCACACGTCGAGTTAATGGAAGAATTATGGTACTCTCATATGAGAAGATGGAAGATTATGAGAAACGTATATATGATGTTGAGAAGAAGGCTTTCGCAGTGATAAAGATGTCCTTGCCAGTCGATATGAAAAACATTTGTAATAGGTATGGATCGTCTAGAGAGCTGTGGGAAGCTTTAGAAAAACGCTTATCAGAATACTTCAAGACAAAGTACATGTGTGGCTGAGACTGCAGCTGTGAAGATTGGTGAAGAAGATGCTAAGATAGGAGAGAAGAAGGAAGCTGAGAAGGAGAAAATGGAAGTCAAGGATGCAAAAGCTACAGTGTGCATGGATGATACAGATGAGCTTACAGCAGAGGTACAGGTAATGTTTCAATATGTAAGTCATACTTGTCATAATTGCACTGAACTACAGGATAAAGTTGACAAATTATCAGAGCAAAACAAAATTTCGTTAGTTGAATGAGAAAAACTAAAAGAGTCAAATGTTCTTTTGAGTAAAAGGGAGTCAAATTTCTTAAATACACTCAATTCAAATGAACAAGAAGTCATCAGTTTGACCAGCAAAGTCAATGAACTTTTACACATCATTGATTTGGCTCATGAAACTGTGAAGGATAAGAGTAACGAGCTTTTCGAAAAGTGCACAAAATTGGCTGGTGCACAGGCCAAAATTGTTGAACTTCATATAAAGTTAGACAAATTTGGAGAATCCTCGTTAGTCAGGACTCAAATTCAGAAAAGTTTGAAAAGGAGTAGTGATAAAACAGGAATGGGATTTAGTAAAGCTCCATCTTCTAAGGATAAGGATTACTCCTTTTTACCAAATGAAGAAGAGCTAACAGATTTTGTGCCTACTACCAGCTGTAGTGGATACGATAACTGTTGACATACCTGATAGTCCAGGTTCTTTGAAAGAATCTGTTAGGTCCAACAATACACCTCATAAAGTGGATGAGGGTACTGAAGACGAAACGGTCAAAACATTTAAAAAGGGATCTAACAGAAAGAAGATTTTTAAGAAGAGATCTTGTTTTAAATGTCACAACAAAGGGCATTGGCTAGTTGTTGTCCTTTTAGAAAGGGTAAGAAAGTAGAGGCTGAGGTTAAGGTTAAGGATGGGAATCAGGTTGGTTCAAATACAAATGTTAAATCAAGTGTTCAGACAAATCAACCGAGATTTCAACCTAAACCTTCAACATCAAGAAGATTTGTTGGTTCCAGAAACTCTTCTCCTAAATCATGTCACAATAAGGGTCAATCAAATAATTTTCAGAGAAAAATTTTGGATATCAAAATCGATACCAAACTTCTGGTAATCGTAACTTTCAAAGAAGAAATTAATATAGGGGTTTTAGTAACTCGAATGTTCAAAATAATCCAAAACTTTTTCAAAGATCAGATTATAATAATGAGAGAAGACGGTTTCGAGATAATAATTTTCAAAGGTCAAAAAATCCGAGAGTTTATTGGAATTCTCGTGATCAAAGGTCTCATGGAAATTATAAATCTTGTTCAACAGCTAGGAAGACTTCTAAGACACCAGTACGGTGTGATGGATATTGGATCGGTGTGATGGATATTGGATATATGTTCCAGTGGTTGATGAATCTGGACGACCCAAGACCTTTAAGGTTGGGTCCCCCAGTCTAACTAAGTTGTTGAGTGTGTGCAGGATGACCAAGAAGGACTGTTGACGTGTTCAACATTGGTTATTCCTGTAAATCATCTAAGGTGAATAGTAGGTTACACATGGTAACGAATTATTTACTTCTGTGATAGAAAATGTCTACTAAAGTGAAAAACCTACTTGTCAGGTTAAAGTGGGAGTCTAGTTTGTGTTTAAATTTTTGTTTTTAAAACTTTACTCCATTAAAAACAAAAATTTAGGGGGAGAAATTTCCCTAAGCCAAAAATAGTTTAGTTAGTGCGTGAGTTTAAGGGGAGTAAGTTTAATAGTTTAAAGTGTTTTCAAAAAACCAACAACATAAAAAAATAGAAAATAAAAAATGAGTTTTCATTGTGTTGAAAGAGAAGAAATGATAGTACATCAGCAAGTTAGACTGTCACACTGAAATTAAAAGAAAATTGCTTAAGTGTGATAGCAGCTTCATCATATGATGTACCAGTAGGCAAAAGGCATGAAATAATCAACTTACCTTTGTGATACACATATAATAAACTGTGTATGAGTGGGGAACATAACAGTGGCGTATGGTTTTATAACCTTAAATCTTGCGTTGATAGATTGCCAAAATCTAAGGTTTTAGGTCTTTATATCGTTATTTCATCTGGAGTATCAAAGTTGTCCTTCTGCTGCATCCAAATATATGCTGACCTAGGCACAACCTATTGAAGAATGCCAAATCCCAAATATTGAAGAAGCTCTCCTAGAGAGTCATTCAAATTTGCAAATTACATTATTCGTACAAAAATTGGTATTTGTCCTAACCCTCGTTGGATATTGGTCTCTTTGCTGTACGGAAGTAATGACCTGATCACCAATTATCTAACGTTGTAATTCAAAGGATGAATTTTGGTATACTCACCTACTACGATGAATTTTTGTGCATACCTTGATCGCGGGGGTATGTCCTGAAGTGGGACACACTAGTATATCAGTATAAATTATCAAAACTAATCATGAGGTAATGGAACTTGAAATATTCATGTATTTTGTTTAAGTGGATAAACAATACTGGTAATCGTCTTGAACTACTTTCCATGAATATTGCATATAGAATAAACAGATAGTGTGAAAACAGTTTGATGTTGCTGATATGATCTTCTTACCGGTGATACTCACAAAAATAGAGTGTTTATTATTTCTTTATTTATTTGCTTTAAGAAAATATAAAAAAATCCTAAAATATTTGTTTTTAAAGTCTTCCAGTTTGAACTGATAAGTTGTTTATTTTTGCATGAGAAGATAAAATATTGGTTTATCTTTAATGTGGAAAAGGGCTAATGGTTTTCGAGTTACCTGCTTATGTTTCTAAACAGATTGATGCAGTTATTAAAATGAAGTGCAGAACTCAAGTAAAGTACATTTTAAGAATGGAGTGCAGAATGTGTGAAGATGCATGGTAGGATCCTTCTACTACGTTGCAAAAGGAGATATAGAGGAAGTTGGAGATAAGAGCTTAAACAGAGAATGCTAGCTCACTAATCTACAATGAATGAAGTTTTGGTGATTGGATGCATCAGCTTAGGGAGAGTCTGTTGTTGTCAGAATCTACATGTAGTTGAATCTATTCAAAGACCAAAAAGATCACAAGATGTTTGAAGACAAAGTTACACTATGAAGCTATTGTCAAGGGGGAGTCTGTTGGTGCATATTGGTGACAACAGCTTAATAGTTAAATAGTTTAGTCTTTGGATATTTTGTATTGGGCTTAGTATTTGTGTTTAGCTTGTTAAGAAGTGTAATAGGCTTGGAGAATGGCCTAGCCCAAGATAAAGCCTACTATGTAAACATGTAGTATATATACATGTGGTGCATTAGGGTTTAGAGAGTTAGTCAGTTAGAAGAACAGAAAGTTGGAAGAAATCTACAGAGAGTGGCTCAGAGATTTCTAGAGAGTCTTGAATTGATTGTAAAACAATTGTGTTTGATAATCAATAGAAGACTGTTTGAAAGGAATTCTTGTTGTGTTCTTGTGTTTGCTTTGAAATCTGATCTAGGGGATTCCGCACTCTAGATTAGATAGACGATTCTGTCAAGATCCATACGGACTAAGGGACCAACAAAGCCCAAGCTAACACAGCGAACCAAGCCAACAAAGTCAATCCGCCCGCTAGAGGAAGAGCTTTTAACATCAATGCTAACCAGGCTAGAGCGGATAACAACGTGGTTAACGGTACGTTTCTCATTAACGGTAGTTATGCATCTATTCTATTTGGCACTGGCGCGGATAAGAGTTTTGTGTCCTTAGAGTTTGAATCTATCCTTGATTTACCTCGCGTTAGCCTAGCCGAATCATTTACAGTGGAAGTAGCCGACGGTGAACCTATTACGTTAGACTCTATCATTCGTGATTGGACCCTTACACTCAATGATCATGACTTCCCAATTGATCTTATTCCTATGAAGTTGGGTAGGTTCAATGTCATCATTGGTATGGATTGGCTTAGTCAGCATCACGTTGAAGTAGTTTGTTATGAGAAATTTATTCGAATTCCTTTCGCTGACGGTCAAACTCTTCGTATTTCTGGGTGAAACCCCATCCAAAGGACTCAAGTTGATGTCATGCCTTCAAGCTCGAAGATACCAGCGCAAAGATTACATAGCATTTTTAGCCCACATCCTCAAAAAGGAAGGCAAGGAGAAGAAGCTCGAAGACATTCCAATCTTAAAGAATTTCCTCAAGTTTTTCCCGACGACGTTTTAGGACTTCCTCCTGTGCAAGAAGTCGAATTTTGAATCGATCTTGTACCTGTTGCTGCACCAGTTGCAAAATCTCCGTATCGGTTAGCCCCATCTGAAATAGAAGAGTTAGCTAGTCCACTACAAGAGCTGACTGACAAGGGATTCATACGCCCTAGCTCATCACCTTGGGGTGCGCCGGTTCTTTTCGTAAAGAAGAAAGATGGAACCTTCTGAATGTGTATCGACTATCGAGAGCTCAACAAGCTGACCATCAAGAACCGATATCCTTTACCTCGTATCTTTGATCTTCTAAATCAACTTCAGGGTGCCACCTATTTCTCAAAAATCGATCTTCGTTCTAGTTATTACCAGCTTAGAGTACGTGAAGAAGACATTCCAAAGACTGCTTTTCGAACACGATATGGTCACTACGAATTCATGGTCATGCCATTTGGGTTGACCAATGCTCCTGCCATTTTCATGGATTTGATGAATAGGGTGTGTAAACCCTACCTTGATCGTTTCGTCATAGTCTTTATCGATGATATCCTTATTTATTCTAAGACCAGATCTGATCATGAGCGTCATCTTCGACTCATCCTAACACTTTTGAGAACCGAAAAGCTTTACGCTAAGTTTTCAAAATGTGAATTCTGGTTAAAAGAAGTTCAATTTCTGGGTCATGTCATCAACGACAAAGGAATCTATGTCGACCCTGCAAAGATCAAAGCAGTGCAAGAATGGCAACCTCCACGCACTCCTACTAAAGTTAGATCATTCCTTGGTCTAGCTGGTTCTTATCGATGTTTCATCGCAAATTTTTGTCGTATTGCCTTACCACTCACAGCCATGACTCATAAGGGCAAGCCCTTCATTTGGGGGCCCAAGCAAGGAGAGACTTTTCAAACTTTGAAGCAAAGACTTTGCGATGCACCTATTCTCACTCTCCCTGACGGATGTGAATGTAACATTCGTTGTAAAACGGGTTTCCAGAAACCCGCTCCGTTTAAAATTCAAGTATTTATTAAATGTTTCGTTACGCATTTATTCATCTTACAATTTGTGTTAATAAATTTTTATGGTAAATAAATAAATTAATTATATAGTTAAAATAATAAATAAATAAATAAAAAGTAAAAATAATATTAACAAATAAAGTTTAAAAATAATAAAAATAAATACAAAAGGGGCAACCGGGTTCGAACCCGGGTCCCCATCAAGCACACACACAGCTTACACTACTCTACTACACACACATCTGAATCATTTTAAAATAAAATAAATCTTATATTAAGAATAGCGCGCTATACCAGTTCAAACTACCCTCCTAGACCACATCTGTAACTCCAAGAATTTCATCAAATCATCGTTTCAATCTAAAATTTAAGCTGCAAAACTGTTTGAAATCGCACATTAAGGCTCAATTATGATGCAAATCAATTATAAAATCATTAAGATCATCAATTTCTTGACCGAAACGGTCAAAGGAAATCAACTTAAAACCACTTCTTCCCTATAAATAGCGATTCACAATCCTTCTGTTAAACTCGCTCATTCTCACAAACCTCTCTAAAATCTCTCTGAATTCGAATTCTACTTCGCGGGAATCTTGTGTTGTTGTCGGAAGTATCGCCAGAGAAGTCAGGCCATTTTCTTTTCGGTACATCCATCTCTTTAAAACTTTTTATGTGTTATTGATAACTGGGGTAATTAATCAGCAAATACAAAACAGTTTTAGAATTTAACAATCAAGTATGATTTCTGGGTTTTTATGGTGAAGAAGATGAAGTTTATAATGTGTTTAAGTATGACTAAATCAGAAGTTTAACCGGGTTAGACACACAGTCCAGCGGTGGACTGTGTGCAATTACAAAACACACGTCCCAGGTTCGAGTCTCACACGTTACCGAGTTTCTGAAATAAAAACCAATCTTTTTAAAACCTATTAAGATCACCATTCAGTAAGTATATATAATTAATATAATACCGAGATATTACGGGTTAGACATACAGCCCAACTGGTTGGGCTGTGTGCACACGGAGCCACGAGACACGAGTTCGACCCGGGTACCATGCATCGGTTTGATGAATTTCCAAAACCCTTTTCAATTAAATGAATTTCTGATTTAACTGAGTTTGTATATATATATATATATATATATATAATATATATAATTAAAATCAAGATTATTTCGGGTTAGACACGTAGCTCAGTTGGTTGAGCTGCGTGCACGTATACGGGAGTTCACGAGTTCGATCCTCACACGACGCCAATATCACATGCGATCTGACCGGTTGACCTAGTCAGACCCTGACAAGGGTAAACATTTTTTTAATATTTCCTTATTAATTTTTATTTATAAATCCTTTAAAATATCTAAAATAAGACTTTTACAGTTTTAATTTTGTAATAATTGCCACAAAAAATAGACTTAAAAATCTAATAAAAAAGCATTAATTAGAAATATTAAATTCAAATAAAATTTTTATATTTATCGTTTTATTACGTGATTATTTAGGTTGGTTTTCTCTCGTCGGTTGAAAAATCTTGCGCATTGGTCGTCAATCCAAGAAACGCACCCACTGTGAGTGAATTCTTACAAACCTCCCCTTTTATTCGTGTTTTGGGGTGTATCATGTGCCATTAATTTATATCTTTTATTCAAATCTTGTGCTACTACCATTATGTGAACTAACGTGATATGTGATATTTTGTTTATTGCTATTTGTGGTTATACTTCCTCATTTCAGTCAAGCTGTCACATTAGGCCCATCAGTTCATTGTTGGATACGAGTAGAGCATCGCGTTGCCTAATCAGATCGTCTCCATTTGATTGAGCATTGATCTTACAGCTCATTATTTATTTTCTCATTTTAGTCATGCATTCATAACAGGCCCATCAGTTCCCTGTATAGACGGGTAGAGCATCGCGTGCCTCACTAGATTTCCAGCTCCGTTTGATTGAGCCTTGATCTCACAGTTCATCATTTATCATGCTCATGTGTACATTGCTAAATGCTTACGTGGTTTGTGAATAGTTTACATATACGTTTGCTCATATTTGGTTTATGCACATTTTATTAAATTTATCAACATATCTTTTTCTTTCAAATATCTAAACGGAATTCACTCGCCAACTTTTGTTGACCCTAACCTCTATTTTACACATGGTACAGGTGAACAGGTTGAAGCATGGAATACATAGGATTGGGCCTTAGAAGATAAATAAAGCATTATTTGAATGTCTTGTTTAGAACATTTGGTGCTTGTATGGTTTATGTGTTTGTTGGAATTTTCCCTTTTAATTCTGAATAATAAATATGAAACTTTATTATAGTAAATGTTATGAGCTTTGGTGACAACCCAATCATGCCCCAACTACCATATTCGCTGCGGATCAGGGTTTGACAGATTGGTATCAGAGCTTTGGACTATAGGGATATAGGATAGGTTATTAGACCCTTAGAGCGTATACTATAGTCGATTAGATTTAATTGCTTACGTGTTATTTGGTTACATGCAAACTCATGATATTTACTTGTTTTATATTTATTTCACACACAAATGCATGCAAGCACTCCCACTATCATATGATTTTGTGTGATATTTAATGTGTTATACATATTGTCAAACATAACATGATTACATATATACGCATCACACACGTTTCAATTCTCACATGTTTAAAAATTTTCATGTTTTCTTTCTCAAGAATTTTATGATGTTTTCATATTTTTCAATCTCAACAAAGTGAGTTCTACGACGGGCATGTAGTAACTGGAAGGGTACGAGTACCGGTAGTCGAAACGTCCTGTCTAGGATTGGCATTCGTATAAATCCGATATAATGGACCAGTTTGCCTACCAGGGACTAACGATGAGAGTACGAAGGACCTATTAGGCCAAAGCATGCCACACCAAACGTCGTGTGAACTAACCTCACTTTGAGTTGTCACTGTGTTTACACCTGGACACCCTTCGATCTTATATCTCGCCATCATGTTTTACGATTTTCATTCGGGTGGTGTGAGTGTTAACAGGCCAACACCAATGTGAACCCTACAAAGCCCAGTAGTCATGGGGGCCCACATGACTACCTAGCCCAAAGTATGGGAGACATATGGGGGCCCAAACATGAGCAAAGCCCGAGACATCCTATGGATGTAGTGATTTATTTTTCTCATTTGTTTTGTGGTTGTTAATTTCTAAATACAACACATGGCACCAAAAATGTCAAACTCATACTCTCGTTACGTATTCCCTATAGATGTCTTCTAGGCACTCTCATAGAGTTAGGAGATCAGGAGGATCCAGCGAGCACATGGCTGCCCAAATCGCTCAACAAATGGCCGCCATAATTCCTGATATCATGATTCAAGTTCAACAAGCTCTTTCCGCAAACCAGTCGACCCAAATAACCAAGAGGGACAAAATGTTGCCAACCCTCCCACAAACACCACTAAGTGCACCTACAAGCACTTCAACTCATGTGACCCACCAAAGTACGAAGGTACTGAAGGGGTCACTGCTCTCCTTCGATGGTTTGAAGAGATGGAGAGCACCTTTCTCAATTGTGACTGTCCCAATGACCGAAAAGTCTGTTATGCTACTGGTCATCTTTTTGGGGTAGCACTCACTTGGTGGAATGCCGAAAAGGGTAGAAGAGGTGCCGAAGCCGCAGTAGCCCTAACCTGGGAAGAACTTTGAGAACTTATGACAAGACGTTTCTGCCCAAGAAGCGAAATTAAAAAGCTAGAGGATGAGTTCTATTTCTTGAAGCAAAAAGAGGGAGATCACATAACCTACAACAAGAGGTTCCTCGAGTTGAATCAAATGGTTCCAATTTGTTCAACCCTCTCTACCATTTGATCGAGCAATACATTTGGGGTCTTCCTTAGAAGATTCAGGATTCTGTGATGAGTACCGTGCCTGCAACCTTGGAAGCAGCAATGGAGCTAGCTACTGAACTCACCAAAATCATATCAGGAATAGGGATTTCAAGGACGAGACAAAGAAGGATGCAAGTAGCAAAACATCAACCAAAACCCCTAATCCAACTCAAGCCGAACCCTCTTCTCAATTCACTACCAAGAGAAAGCGAGACTAGAAAAATTTTGCTGTTACTCAAACCAGTCAACCGACTCCACAAGCCATACCTTTCCAAGCTATCTCAATCACCCAAGTGGGACCCAACCTAGCATACCCAAACAGGAAACCTTACACTAGTCCTCACCCTCAATGCAACACCTGCCATTATCACCATCAACCAACCATACCCTGCCGACGGTGTGCTAATTGTGGGCGTTATGGTCATCTGAGTAAAACTTGTCATACTCCTCAAAACCAAGCTCCACCCCCTGCCCAAAATATGATTCAAACCTACCAACAACCTCAATATCCCATGGTTCCATATATTTGAGCCTGCTTTAAATGTGGTGACCCTACCCACTTTAGAAACACGTGCCCTAGTTTGGTGAATATCATTAACGCTCAAGCTCAGGCAAACACAGTTAACCAAGCGAATCAGGCAAACCCAGTACCTCCACCAGCAAGAGGAAGAGCCTACAACATCAACGCGAATCCAATTGAGGTCAACAATGGTGCAAACGAGCAACCCAACTAGTCTTCCATCACAAAGAAACAAGGCTCCGTTTCAACCGTTTATTCTTAATGTTTTCTATAAATTTCATTCCTTGTTTAAATTATTCAAGAGATCTTTGTTTCAATTTGGGAATTAATGTATCAAAATTTTAATGCCAATAACGTAATTTATATCATGTTGTTTCATTTCATGTCTCTATTCATCGATTTAAAATTCATATAATCATACATCACAACGAACCTCGTCTCATCACATAAAGAAGTTGGGTCGTGTCTCATTTTTTAATAAACTGATCACTTCATCATAAGACATAAGAGAGGTACCATCGTCATTCTTATTTCCCTCAGATTTGGGACTCAAGCACTGGCTGTTGTGTTTTGTTTGTGTTTTGAAGATTTTAGGACGAGTCACATAGAACTAATCGTGACTAACTGACAAAGCCAATGAAAATTTGACAAGGATATGGTGGATACGCCGCTGGTACTTCCTATATATAAGTATTCTTGTCAAATGATCAAAAGCATTGTTAGGCGGTTATGAGAAATTCCGTGTAGGTAGTGTAAATTTTAATTTGGATAACGTCGTGGTTGAAGATTTCGTTTTTGTGATATAACTTTATTTTTTCGACACTTCGATTTTTTTATCAAAACTCTTATACATGAGATCATATCCAGTCAATCAACTCTGTTTATCAATGCTTCTCACTTTTATACCTTAGGCATCAAAAAGCGATTCATGTAGTAGGGTATTCAACCCTTACTAGGAACGTTACCGCCTCAATCAAAATCCAAAACTTCACCTGGTTATGTAAACCTTTAATGTCAAATCCAAACCTCACACTCCCTTTTTCTGTTAAAAGATACTCATATTTCTGAATCGACGCATCTCGTAGGACAATCTGTAGAAATCATGGACTTCAGTAAGAAATGTTTTATACAAAATCTTTCCGATAGTCAGAGTACATTGGGAGTCAAAAGAGGACCTAAGTTTACTTGGGAACACGAAGACTCAATGCATAAAAAATACCCGCATCTCTTTCCAGTTACATCTACTACTTAAATTTCGGGACAAAATTTCTAAAAGTAGGGGATACAGTAACATTCGTTGTAAAACGGGTTTCAAAAAACCCGCTCTGTTTAAAATTCAAGTATTTATTAAATGTTTCGTTACGTATTTATTCATCTTACAATTTGTGTTAATAAATTTTTATGGTAAATAAATAAATTAATTATATAGTTAAAATAATAAATAAATAAAAAGTAAAAATAATATTAACAAATAAAGTTTAAAAATAATAAAAATAAATACAAAAGAGGCAACCGGGTTCGAACCCGGGTCCCCATCAAGCACACACACAGCTTACACCCACTCCACTACACACACACATCTGAATCATTTCAAAATCAAATAAATCTTATATTAAGAATAGCGCGCTATACCAGGTCAAACTACCCGCCAGACCACATATGTAACTCCAAGAATTTCATCAAATCACCGTTTCAATCTAGAAATTTAAGCTGCAAAACTGTTTCAAATCGCACATTAAGGCTCAATTATGATGCAAATCAATTATAAAATCATTAAGATTATCAATTTCTTGACCGAAACGGTCAAAAACGGAAATCAACTTAAAACCACTTCTTCCCTATAAATAGCGATTCACAATCCTTCTGTTAAACTCGCTCATTCTCACAAACCTCTCTAAAATCTCTCTGACTTCAAATTCTACTTCGCCGGAATCTTGTGTTGTTGTCGGAAGTATCGCCAGAGAAGTCGGGCCATTTTGTTTTCGGTACAACAATCTCTTTAAACCTTTTTATGTGTTATTGATAACGGGGTAATTAATCAGCAAATACAAAACAGTTTTAGAATTTAACAATGGGTATGATTTCTGGTTTTTATGGTGAAGAAGATGAAGTTTATAATGTGTTTAGTATAATTAAAATCAGAAGTTTAACCAGGTTAGACACACAGTCCAGCTAGATCGACTCCGTTTGATTGAGCCTTGATCTCACAATTCATCACTTATCATGCTCATGTGTACATTGCTTGATGCCTATGTGGTTTGTGAATAGTTTACAAATACGTTTGCTCATATTTGGTTTATGCATATTTTTATTAAATTAATCAACATATCTTTTTCTTTCAATATTTAAACGGAATTCACTCGCCAACTTTTGTTGACCCAAACCTCTATTTTATACACGATACAGGTGAACAGGTTGAAGCATGGAATACATAGGATTGGGCCTTAGAAGATAAATAAAGCATTACTTGAATGTCTTGTTTAGAACATTTGGTGCTTCTATGGTTTATGTGTTTATTGGAATTTTCCCTTTTAATTTGGAATAATAAATATGAAACTTTATTATAGTAAATGTCATGAGCTTTGATGAAAACCTAATCATGCCCCGACTACCATATCCGCTGCGGATCAGGGTTTGAAAGTGAAGACTTTGTGGTCTATTGTGATGCATCAGGGCAGGGGCTAGGGTGTGTCCTGATGCAAAGAGGAAATGTGATAGCCTACACCTCAAGGCAACTCAAAGTACATGAAAAGAATTACACCACTCACGACCTAGAACTTGGAGAAGTCGTGTTCGCTCTAAAGATATGAAAACATTATCTCTATGGTACCAAGTGTGAGATTTACACTGACCACAAGAGCCTTCAACATATCTTCAATCAAAAAGAGTTGAACATGAGGCAACAACGATGGGTCGAACTCTTAAATGATTATGATTGTGAAATCCGTTATCATCCTGGTAAAGCCAATGTTGTGGCTAATGCTCTTAGTTGAAAAGAGTATGCGAACTGTATTCATCTTTTGAGTTCTCAAATTGTAACCGATCTTCAAAACCGCATTCGAGCATGCTCAACATATTTCTGTCACGGAAAATGATGTGCGAGATAAATTGTCTTGTGGAGCTGAAACCAAGTTAGAATCCAAGTCCGACAATATCCTTTATTACTTAAATCGTATTTGGGTACCTGATCGCGACAATCTTCATACTTTTCTCATGAATGAGGCTCACAAAACACGATACTCTATACATCCAGGTGCTGATAAGATGTATCAAGACCTACGATACTCTTACTGGTGGCCTCGCATGAAGAAGGATATCGCTATTTTTGTCTCCAAGTGCCTCACATGTTCTAAGGTTAAAGCTGAGCATCAAAGACCTTCAGGATTGCTCGTCCAACCTGAAATACCTGTTTGGAAGTGGGAAAACATAACCATGGACTTCATAACCGGGTTACCTCGCACTTCCAGTGGACATGATACAATTTGGGTTATCATTTATCGTCTTACTAAATCAGCTCATTTCATTCTAATCCGAGAAGATTATAAGAACGAGAAGTTAGCTCGTATCTATACTGATGAAATTGTAAGCCGTCATGGTGTGCCTATAAGTATCATTTCGGATCGAGATGGCAGTTTTACTTCACGAACATGGCGAGCCGTGCCAACAGCATTAGGTACACATTTAGACCTCAACACCGCCTTTCATCCTCAAATTGATGGTCAGTCTGAGCGAACCATACAAACTCTTGAAGAGATGTTCGACCATGTGTCATAGACTTCAAGGGCAATTGGGATACTCATCTACCACTAGTCGAATTTTCGTACAACAATAGCTATCATTCAAGCATCGGTATGCTCCTTTTGAAGCTTTATATGGTCGTAAGTGTCGATCCCCTGTATGTTGTCACGAAATTAAGGAATCACAAATCACTGGACCTGAATTAATCCAAGAAACAATTGATAAAATTCTTCATATCCGCAATAATTTTCTAGCAGCTCGAAGTCACTTGATTTTTGTGTTGGCAATCCAGTACTTCTGAAAATATCACCATGGAAGGGAGTGGTCCGTTTTGGTCAAAAAGGCAAGCTGGCACCACAATATGTGGGACCATTTAAAATACTCGAAAGAGTTGAGCCTGTAGCTTACAAGCTTGATTTACAAGAAGAACTCAACAGAATTCATCCCACGTTCCATGTATCCAACTTGAAAAAGTGTCTCGCCGACGAAAATCTCCATATACCGTAAGACCATATTCAGATTGACGAGTCAATGCATTTCGTTGAACGACCTGTAGAAATCATGGACTTCGGTGAGAAGCGTTTAAGACGAAGTCTTATTCCAATTGTCCAGGTGCGTAGGGAGTCAAAACGAGGACCTGAGTTTACTTGGGAATGCAAAGACTCAATGCATGACAAATACCCGCATGTCTTCCCAGTTACATCTAAAAGTAGGGGATACTGTAACATTTGTTGTAAAACGGATTCCAAAACCCGCTTCGTTTAAATAATTCAAGTATTTTGTGTGAAGTTTCGTTATGCATTTATCAATTCATCAAAGTCTGATTTATTAATTAATAAATAAATTAAAAGAATTAAAATATTAAATAGATAATAATAAAGCTAATAAATTAAGTTGGTGATAATAAAAACAAATATAAAGGGGTAACCGGGTTTCGAACCCGGGTCCCCTATGAACTCACACACACAAAACACTACTGAGCTACACACACCACTTGTTTTAAATCCAAAACAATTAAATTTATACACAAACAAATGTCAACCTTACAATTCAAAATTTGGCAGAAACCAGTAACTGCCGAAAACACAATTCGAGCAATCAAACTCAATTACCGATTCCTGTTGAGAAAACGTGTGTAACTGATATTGAACATCAGTTATAATCGAAAAATCGAAATCAATTTGATTGAAACCGCAAGAAATCATTAGACTTTAAAATCGAGACTTGAACCGAAGTTGAAACTGTGTTGAACACTATATATATCGATCTTTACCCTTCAACTAAACTCGCCCACTCCCTCAATCTTCACTCCAAAATCCCTGAAGAACCTCTCTGTTTTGATCATCATTGCCGGACTTCTCTGTTTCATCGCCGAAATTTCAACCGGAAAACTGTAACACTTCGCCAAATCGTACAACCCTCTAAATCTCTTTGATATCTTTTGTCTATGTTTATTTGTTTTAAAACAGTTAATCAAAACTGTATAATTGGATTAAACAATCGGGTTCGATTTCTGGGTATTATTTATGAAGAAGATGAAGTTTATTTAGAGTATAAGTATAAATAAATTAGGTGTTTTAATCGGGTTAGACACACAGTCCAACGGTGAACTGTTTATAAATATAAAACACATGTCCCGGGTGAGGAGGTATGGTCCCAGATCACCATACCCTTGACTACATTTTACAAGGATAACCTGGCATTCAACATGCAATGGTGCGCCTTCCTTACAGACATCATGTCATACAATGAGCCTTGCGCACTCAGAGTAACGGTGAATTAGACCAACAACATCAGGTCATACAATGAGCTTTGCGCACTCAGAGCAACGGTGAATTAGACCAACAACATCAGGTCATACAATGAGCCTTGCACACTCAGAGCAACGGTGAATTAGACCAACAACATCAGGTCATACAATGAGCCTTGCGCACTCAGAGCAACGATGAATTAGACCAACAACATAAGGTCATACAATGAGCCTTGCGCACTCAGAGCAACGGTGAATTAGAACAAAACTTCAGGTCATACGATGAGCCTTGCGCACTCAGCGCAACGGTGAATTAGACCGATAGCTTCTAGTCTCATAACGAACCTTGTGTACTTGGCACAACGACAAGTTAGACTCATGTGCGTAGACTACTAGACCCTGCGCGGGTCAACAACCCTCTCAAACATTAATCCTAAAACCTTGCAAGGACAAGACACACATGAGAACACCTCATAGTTTTGGAACAAAAGGATAAAACCCTTGACACCTTGTGCTGGCGGGAAAAACTCTGACAGCCTCGCAGAAAGGTAAGCACTAAGAGGTGTTGGCCATACTCCAGGGTACAAAGTGGCAAAATGATGATGTAAGGCCGCTCGCAGGTTGCGTGTGGCAGTGTCTCAGTCGTCAACCTCACACCAACCATATCTTCGCCAGTGATTGTTCCACCTTCTCCATTTCTTCTGGCAGCAGGCCTGACACCAGAGAAGGTCACCTTTACATGTGGCACCACTCACCATCCGACATGACACGCCTCCTAACAGTAGACATTAATCCTCCTACAGGGAGCATTTAATGTCTAACATACAGGACAAAACGGATGTCTCTGTTTGTATGGGCCGGGCCCAAGGCCCACCAGCATATCTCCTAAACATACCTTTTCGGCTATAAGTAAGTGTCAAACCTCAAGGTAAATGACGTTTTTTCATAAGTGCTCACACCTGCTCACACTTGCAATTTACTTGCTTACCACCGTCAGATACTTATTCTCACGCTGGGGTGTGGTCACGGAGAAAACTACCCTTTGCCCGTGACGAGACTAATGGCGTTGCTAGTTTTACAGGCCACCTACATTGAATAACCTTGTGAAGTGGAGTGAATGGGAAACCCTTATGCAGAATCACCCTGGTTGCAACTTATATATCCCCGGATATCCCTAGGTTCAACCCGTGTTTCTTCATTGGCGCCATCCGTGGGACGCTTCTCTTTTCATAAACACTCCTTTACATTCCACTTTCGTAAACTTTATTCCCATATGGCTGACTTCACATCGAATACCCCACGAGGTCCTCAAGGCGAAGGTAAGAACCCAGTTCAAACCTCTCAAATCGACAGACAAGTGATAGAAGACTCTTCCGAGGGCAGTGAAACCAAACACAGTCTTCACCGTGAAAGCATCCTTGTCACTCCCAGGACTCACCTAGAAACCCCGTTCGTACCAGTTGCTTCGGTCCTGCCCCCAGACGAGACCCCAATGTCCTGGTACATTAACTCCCGGACAGCTCTCAATGTCGTCTACGCGAGCTATGTGCTCAAACCAACACTTCTTCTGCCCTAGTGCAGCCCGCTGTCCAGGCACAAGCCTCGCCTGGATACTAAGCTATAACTCGCCAATTGGAGCAACCAACCCGCACAATCTGCACCTGCAAGAGATGTAGTTCGTGCAACCTCTGTAACATCCGTCAAAAACGGATTTACCAAACCCGCTCCGTTTATCAACCGAACAAACAGTTAAAACTTTCGTTGCGAATTAAATGCCCACAAATAATTTTAAACGATACATAATCAATTATTATACGGGAATATATAAGTTGTTTTTGAAAAACTGTTAAAAATCGCGAAATAAAAAAAGTTTTGGTTCTGCCGGGTTTCGAACCCGGGTCTGTACCGGTTCAACAACAACTTAACACCCAACATTTAAACCGCTGCGCCACTTGTGATTTTTGTTAGTTATTAGAATTATTTAATTGATATCATGCGTTTCCGAATTCAAAACCGGCGCCCAAATCCGCAGACGCCGGAAAGTCCGAAGTTTTCGCCAATTGCGACAATTACTCTTTACTTAACGTTTATATTAACGACGACATCGGTTATAACCGATGTCTAGCTTTAACTTCCGGGTCGTAACCGCTGTAATGGCAAGGAAGTCAAGGGCATAAGCAGCCTATAAATACATAATTAGTTTTCTCAATCCAACCAGTCTAATCCCTCGAACACTCTCTTAAACACTCGCTAAAACACTCGGAATCAGTCGCTGCAAGTCGCCGGAATAATTTCTGCTCATCGTCGGAAAACCGAGTTCTTAATTTCTGAGCCTCACTGAACCCTCTGAACTTATACCGAAGTCACCCACATACTTTGTAAGCTTTCTGAAGATTCTCTGCTGCAAGACACTCGTCGCCGGAAGGGATTGCTGTCGCCGGAGTTCTGCCGGAAAACAGAGGAAAGCCAGTCGGTACTTTTCACGCCTAATTTCCTTTCTTTTATTTATATCTCACCTATGATTAATCGTAAAACGCTAAGGAAACCTGAATAAAAACTCGAACCAGTCAGACATCATCTCTGGTTAAAACTCAACGAAGAAGACGATGTTACGTAGTATATAAGTATAATTTAAATCAAGAAATTACTCGGGTTAGACACACAGTCCAGCGGTGGACTGTGTGCACATTAAACACACAAAGGTCTCGAGTTCGAATCTTGTTCCACACACGCTGCCTTAATAAAATGCCTTTTTTTGTTAACCGAACCGGAGGCGCCACAGTTATATGTTAAATTTATTAATTAAACGGAATAATAACCAAGTTAGACACACAGTCCAGTGGTGGACTGTGTGTATGTTTAATCAGAGCGCACGAGTTCGAGTCCGGTCTCCTTGCATCGACCCGGACAATTATTTACCTTTTTAAAATAAGACAGAAAAGGAAATGTTCAGTTTGTGTTTAAGTATAATAAAAATCGAATTATATAACATGTTAAACACACAGTCCAGCGGTGGACTGTGTGTTAACTCAACCCACAGGTCCCGGGTTCGAGACCTGTGGAGCGCACCGGTTCTCTGAATTAAAATCGTTTTTAAAATAAAGGATTTTCTGTTTAAATCTAATTAATATATATATGTAATTAAAAACAGAAATATGATGGGTTAGACACGTTGCTCAGTTGGTAGAGCTGCGTGCACGCGTACGGGAGGTCTCGGGTTCGAGTCCTGCCCGGCGCACAATTACACACAAGCGAACGTCAACGGTCAAGTCGGTCAAAGTCAAAGTCAACTGTAGCAAAAAAAAAATCAAAATTTTTTTATTATTTTTATTTATTTATTTAAATTAAAAATCAATTAAAAATACTTAAAAATAACATTTTTAAGGTTAGAAAATAGCCTTAAACTCACAAAAATGCACCCATCACATCCTACTAAAATGGATTAATAAAATCCGTTTACTTACCGAACCATAATGCTATTTATCTAGGTTAATTTTACTCGTGGTTAAAACCACTTCGCGTGCATACATCATCAACCGAACGCACCCAATGTGAGAATTCTTACAAATCCACTTTTTATTCATGTTTGGTGTATCATGTGTCGCTAAATAATTCTCTTATGCAATGTGCATACATTATATGATTAACTAGATGTTATTTGGTTCGTATTATAACATATTGTCAAGTTGTATGCAAATCTTTAGCCATCATTCCTCGTTGGAGACGAGTTGAACAACGCGTGCCTTAAAACTGTTCATTAGGCCATCATTCGTAAACAACGCTGCCTCAAACTCATTCATTAGGCCCATCAGTTCGTAGAACAACGCGTGCCTCCAAACTCATTCATTAGGCCCATCAGTTCGTAGAACAACGCGTGCCTCAAAACTCATTCATTAGGCCCATCAGTTCGTAGAACAACGCGTGCCTCAAAACTCATTCATTAGGCCCATCAGTTCCTCGTGGGAGACGAGTCGAACAACGCGTGCCTCAAAACAATCATGTGATGTATGTGTGTGCAATTTTTAATATTATCTGTTGTGTGAATAAATTTACATCTACATTTACTCATATGTGGTTATGCACATTGTTTATAATCAATTGGATAAATTTGTTTAAATATTTTCCATAGGATTCACTCGCCAACTTTATGTTGATCCAAAAAAACCCTTTTACACATGATACAGGTGAACAGGTTGAAGCAAGGAAAACATAGGAAATGCCTTAGAAGAGAACAAAGAAGCTTAGATTGATAGTTAGAACATGTTGTAATCTTCATTGTAAATTTCCATTAAATTGTATTTAATGAATATGAAACGCATAATAAATGTCATGAGCTTTGATGATAACCAAATCATGCCCCGATCACCTTTTCCGCTGCGGGTCGGGGTGTGACAGATTGGTATCAGAGCCATGACTATAGGGATATAGGATAGGTTATTAGACCCTTAGAGCCTATACTATAGTCTGCCTAAATTTTAATTGATTAGGTGGTTACATACAAACTTGTGATATTTATCTGTTTCATATTTGTTTATATTTACAGTCAAACATACATGCTTATATACATATTCATTATACATATATCAATGTTCATATATTCAATTCATTTTTCATACTCTCATTATTCAAGGATTTTGTTGCAATTTTCAAATCTCATCAAAGTAAGTTCTGCGACGGGCATGTAGTACCGGAAGGGTACAAGTACCGGTAGTCGGAACGTCCTGTCTAGGTTGGCATTCGTATAAATCCAAAATAACGGACCAGTTTGCCTACCTGGGGACTAACGATGAGAGTACGACGGACCTATTAGGCCAAAGCATGCCACACCAAACGTCGTTCGAACTAACCCCACTTTGAGATGTCACCGTGTCCATGCCTGGGCACATTCCGAATATCATACGTTACATATTTCTCGATTTTCTCCGGGTTTTAGTGTACGTAACCAGGCTAACACATGTGAACCATATGAAAAAACCCGGTAATCATGGGGGCCCACGTGATTACGAAGGTGAAGTATGGCGGCATGCAAGGCCCAATTTCGAGCAAAGCCCAAGACATCCTATGGATGTTAGTAGAATTATTTTTCTATATTTATTTTATGAATGTTCATTCCCAAACAGACCACATCCCAAAGCATCCAACTCATACTCTTGACATGTATTCCTTGTAGATGTCTTCTAACCTCGCCCGTAGGAAGATGAGAGCAGGAAAAGCCCATGAACGCATGGCTGCCCAAATCGCTCAGCAAATGGCGACCGTAATACCCAACATCAACAAGCCCTTACCGCTAATTTCGTCAACCCAACCCACCAAGAAGATCAAAACACTGTCAATCTTTCCCCAAAAGTCACTAAATGCACCTACAAACATTTCAAATCCTGCGATCCTCCAAAATACGAAGGTACTGAAGGTGTCACTCGCTCTTCTCCATTGGTTCGAAGAAATGGAGAACACTTTTCTAAATTGCGATTGCCCCGATGATCGCAAGGTGCGTTATGCTACCGGTAGTTTACTTGGAACAGCACTCACATGGTGGAATACAGAGAAGACCAAACGAGGTGTTTGAAGATACTATGACTTTGACTTGGGAAGAGTTGAAGGGAATCATGACAAGACGGTTTTGCCCAAGAAGCGAAATCAAGAAATTGGAGGATGAGTTCCATTCTTTGAAACAAAAGGAAGGCGACCACACCACATACAACAAGAGATTCCTTGAGTTAAATCAAATGGTTCCCAACTTGTTCACTCCCCTCTACCGTTTGATCGAGCACTACATTCGTGGTCTTCCATCAAAGATTCAAGACTCTGTAATAAGTACCTCGCCTTCAACTCTGGAAGCAGCAATGGAGCTAGCAACAGCGCTCACCGAGAACCGAATTCGGAACAAAGATTTCAAGGAGGAGAAGAAGAAGGATAAAGCATCAACCGAAACCTCAAACTCCACCCGAACCGAATCCTCTACACCACCTATTTCTAAGAGAAAACGAGATGGGCAAATCTTCGTGTCACCCAACGCAACCAACCAGCTTCACAAGTTGTACCTCCCCAAACTATCCCAATCACTCAAGTAGCACCCAATTCAACTTACCCAAATAAGAAACCTTACATTGGACCTCACCCTCAATGCAACACCTATTTCTATCACCATCCATCTACCTTACCCTGTCGACTATGTGCGAATTGTGGACGCTACGGTCATTTGAGCAAGGTTTGCCGCACCTCTCAAAACCAAACCCCACCCCCTACTCAAAACATGATACAAACATATCAACAACCTCAATACCCCATGTTCCCATATGTTCGAGCTTGTTTCAATTGTGGCGACCCTACCCATTTTAGAAACACGTGCCCTCGTTTGGTTAACATCATAAACGCCCAAGCTCAAGCAAACCCAGTTAACCAAGCAAATCAAATAAACCCAGCTCCACCGCCAGTAAGAGGAAGAGTTTATAACATCAACGCCAATCCTGTTGAAGATATTAACGGTCCAAACAAACCACTTAACTAGCCTTCTCTCACCAAGAATCAAGATTCAACACCAACCACTTAGTTTTTATGTTTTTCTTTATGTTATCTCAATTTTCACGTATCTCAATTGGAAATTTATCCAAGAATTTTAATGCAAATTACTAGTTCAGTTTGTTTTATACTCATTGATTTAATATTCATATCATCATACCTCACGACGTATCTCAGTTTCATCATTTAAAGAAGTTGAGTTGTGTCTCACTTCTACATAGACTAACCTCTCCATCATAATAAAGAGAGAGGTATTGTCATCATTCAAACATGTATACTATCAGAATTAAGACTCAAGCGCTGGTTGTTGTGTTTGTTTATGTTAGTAGAGTCGCATAGAACTAATCATAACTTGCGGATAAAGTCAATGAGAATTTGACAAGAATATGGTGGATACGCCGCTGGTACTTCCTATATATAAGTATTCTTGTCAAATGATCGGAGGCATTATCAGGCGGTTATGAGAGGTTCCATGCATAGGCTGTTTGTGTGATTGATGTTTAGATTAAGTTATTCATTTTCAGTACATACAATACGTTCGGCTCCGTTTGATTGAGCCTTGAGCACGCAGACAATTTCATTTTCAGTACATGCAATACGTTCGGATCCGTTTGATTGAGCCTTGAGCGCACAGACAATTTCATTTTCAGTACATGCAATACGATCGGCTCCGTTTGATTGAGCCTTGATCGCACAGATATATTTCATTTCAGTATTTTAGGTTTGTTGTATTGGTTGTAGAGTTATTAGGACTAATCATAATTCACTGATAAAACCAATGAAAATTTGACAAGAATATGATGAATACGCCGCTGGTACTTCCTATATATAAGTATTCTTGCCAAAGGATCAGAGGCATTATCAGGCGGTTATGAGAAGTTCCATGTAGGATTTAGTATTGCCTTGGTTGGAATTCGTGTTACATTTATATCATCTTGCTATTTAAAGAGATTGGATTGTGTTCCGTTTCTACATAAACTAACCTCTCCATCATAACAAACGAGAGAGGAACTGTCACCATTCAAACATATATGCCATCAGAATGTGGATTCAAATATTAGCTGTTGTGTTTATTCATGCTCAAATATTAGCTGTTGTGTTTATTTATGTTAAATATTAGCTGTTGTGTTTATTTATGTTCCATGTAGGTTGTAGTATTGGAAGTTTTGCCTTAGGATATAACCATACCCTTCCAAACATATCCAAACTTTTATGCATGATATCATAGTTAGCGAATAAATTCTGTTTATCAATACTTTTACAGTAGGCAACAAAAAGCGATTCCTGTAATAGGGTACTTAACCCTTACTAGGAACGTTACCGCCTCAAACAAAAACTTAAACCCTTACTTTTTCTAGGTATGTAACTGTCAAAACTAAACACCATCATCCTTTTAGTCAAATATATCACAATTTAAATTTCGGGACGAAATTTCTAAAAAGCAGGGGATACTGTAACATCCGTCAAAAACGGATTTACCAAACCCGCTCCGTTTATCAACCGAACAATCAGTAAAACTTTCGTTGCGAATTAAATGCCCAAAATAATTTTAAACGATACATAATCAATTTTATACGGGAATATATAAGTTGTTTTTGAAAAACTGTTAAAAATCGCAAAATAAAAAAAGTTTTGGTTCTGCCGGGTTTCGAACCCGGGTTCTGTACCGGTTCAACAACAACTTAACACCCAACATTTAAACCGCTGCGCCACTTGTGATTTTTGTTAGTTATTAGAATTATTTAATTGATATCATGCGTTTCTGAATTCAAAACCGGCGCCCAAATCCGCAGACGCCGGAAAGTCCGAAGTTTTCGCCAATTGCGACAAATACTCTTTACTTAACGTTTATATTAACGACGACATCGGTTATAACCGATGTCTAGCTTTAATTCCGGGTCGTAACCGCTGTAATGCAAGGAAGTCAAGGGCATAAGCAGCCTATAAATACAGAATTAGTTTTCTCAATCCAACCAGTCTAATCCCTCGAACACTCTCTTAAACACATCGCTAAAAACACTCGGAATCAGTCAATGAAGTCGCCGGAATAATTTCTGCTCATCGCCGAAAACCGAGTTTTAATTTCTGAGCCTCACTGAACCCTCTGAACTTATACCGAAGTCACCCACATACTTTGTAAGCTTTCTGAAGATTCTCTGCTGCAAGACACTCATCGCCGGAAGGGATTGCTGTCGCCGGAGTTCTGCCGGAAAACAGAGGAAAGCCAGTCGGTACTTTTCACGCCTAATTTCCTTTCTTTTATTTATATCTCACCTATGATTAATCATAAAACGCTAAGGAAACCTGAATAAAAACTCGAACCAGTCAGACATCATCTCTGGTTAAAACTCAACGAAGAAGACGATGTTACGGTAGTATATAAGTATAATTTAAATCAAGAAATTACTCGGGTTAGACACACAGTCCAGCGGTGGACTGTGTGCACATTAAACGCACAAAGGTCTCGAGTTCGAATCTTGTTCCACACACGCTGCCTTAATAAAATGCCTTTTTTTTGTTAACCGAACCGGAGGCGCCACAGTTATATGTTAAATTTATTAATAATCGGAATAATAACCAAGTTAGACACACAGTCCAGTGGTGGACTGTGTGTATGTTTAATCAGAGCGCACGAGTTCGAGTCCGGTCTCCTGCATCGACCCGGACAATTATTTACCTTTTTAAAATAAGACAGAAAAGGAAATGTTCAGTTTGTGTTTAAGTATAATAAAAATCGAATTATATAACATGTTAAACACACAGTCCAGCGGTGGACTGTGTGTTAACTCAACCCACAGGTCCCGGGTTCGAGACCTGTGGAGCGCACCGGTTCTCTGAATTAAAATCGTTTTTAAAACAAAGGATTTTCTGTTTAAATCTAATTAATATATATATGTAATTAAAAACAGAAATATGATGGGTTAGACACGTAGCTCAGTTGGTAGAGCTGCGTGCACGCGTACGGGAGGTCTCGGGTTCGAGTCCTGCCCGGCGCACAATTACACACAAGCGAACCGGTCAACGGTCAAGTCAACGGTCAAAGTCAAAGTCAACTCTAGCAAAAAAAAAATCAAAATTTTTTTATTATTTTTATTTATTTATTTTAATTAAAAATCAATTAAAAATACTTAAAATAACATTTTTAAGGTTAGAAAATAGCCTTAAACTCACAAAAATGCACCCATCAAATCCTACTAAAATGGATTAATAAAATCCGTTTACTTACCGAACCATAATGCTATTTATCTAGGTTAATTTTACTCGTGGTTAAAACCACTTCGCGTGCATTCAACATCATCAACCGAACGCACCCAATGTGAGTGAATTCTTACAAATTCCCCTTTTTATTCATGTTTTGGGGTGTATCATGTGTCGCTTAAACTAATTCTCTTATGCAAACTCGTGCTATACCATTATATGATTTAAACTAGAATGTAAATATTGTTGGTTGTGATGTATTACATATTGTCAAGTTGTATGCAAATTATTTAGGCCCATTAGTTCCTCGTGGGAGACGAGTTGAACAACGCGTGCCTTAAAACTCATTCATTAGGCCCATCAGTTCGTAGAACTCAAAACTCATTCATTAGGCCTATCAGTTCGTAGAACAACGCGTGCCTCAAAACTCATTCATTAGGCCCATCAGTTCGTAGAACAACGCGTGCCTCAAAACTCATTCATTAGGCCCATCAGTTCGTAGAACAACGCGTGCCTCAAAACTCATTCATTAGGCCCATCAGTTCCTCGTGGGAGACGAGTCGAACAACGCGTGCCTCAAAACAATCATGTGATGTATGTGTGTGCAATTTTTAATATTATGTGTTGTGTGAATAAATTTACATCTACATTTACTCATATGTGGTTATGCACATTATTTATAATCAATTGGATAAACTTGTTCAAATGTTTTCCATAGGATTCACTCGCCAACTTTATGTTGATCCAAAAAAACCCTTTTACACATGATACAGGTGAACAGGTTGAAGCAAGGAAAACATAGGAAATGCCTTAGAAGAGAACAAAGAAGCTTAGATTGATAGTTAGAACATGTTGTAATCTTCATTGTAAATTTCCATTAAATTGTATTTAATGAATATGAAACGCATAATAAATGTCATGAGCTTTGATGATAACCCAATCATGCCCCGATCACCTTTTCTGCTGCGGGTCGGGGTGTGACAACCTCCACCCAAGCTGGATACTCGCTCTCTAAGACGAGCAACCGTCCACTCAAGGTTGGCCCGCCCCTCCAACGGGAGCGGTACACCCAGCGTAAAGATGGCAAATCTTACGACAAAGGCGACAGCGCCAGCGTTTTCCAACGGCTATCGAAAGGTCCAGCTGCTAGTAGCTCCGCACCTCGGGGTGGTTACAACCCACAGGCGGAGCATGACTACAACTTGGCTTACCGACCGAAAGATGCAGCCGAGCACTCCAAGTTTATTAAGGAGATACCGCTCGCACCACTGGAACGAGCGAAACTTCCCTCTAACATCGGGAAATACAACGGGTCGACAGACCCGGGCGACCATTTGCGTCTTTACACCGGCGCAGGTCTCATTGGAGGTTGGACACTACCCATGTGGTGTCACTTGTTTGTTCAAACCCTCACAGGTCCCTCGCGACTGCGGTTTGATAACCTGCCTGCGCCAAGCTGGCATCATGGAACGACTTGAAAAACAAGTTCCTGACACACTTTAGCCAGCAGAGACGATTCGTCAGAGATTCCTCTGACGTAATGAACATTTGGCGGCGAGATGAAGAAAGCCTTGAAGACTTCATCTCCCGCTATAATAAAGAGGTGCTAGAGATAGGGGACGTGCACGAAGACCTGATTCGTGCACAGTTTAAATATGTCATGCGCTGTGACGAGATGATCAAAGTCTTGTCAGGGACAACAGGTCTCCCCAAAAGCTGGGAGAAACTTATGGCCGCGGCAAAGGTCTACGCGCAGACAGAACGCAACCACAACAATAGCAGGCATCCCCTACCGCATCACCGTCCCCAAGACTTAAGCAGGAGTCTCAGGAAAAAGAATAAAGGGGGGAGCGACCACAACCAGCATCCTCCCCACACAACAGTCGACGCCCGCGCGACCATTAATAAGCTCGCCACCCGGCGAGCCATAAAACAAGATAACCGCGATCGCAAGTGGACCCCACTGACGAAGACACCAGAGGAGGTTCTCAGCACAAAAGACCATCAATTCAAACAACCACCGCCGATGCGCAACAAGAAGGGTCAAGACCCCAACCTCTTATGCGCTTATCATAAAGACACGAGGAACACCACTGGCAACTGCATCTCCGTGCGCATAGAGATTGAGAAGGCACCCAAGAGTGGGAGGCTCACCCACTTATTACAAAACATGCGCAAGTAGGTGCGCCAGATTACTCGAGGCGGCGAAGCCCCGAGTAACCAGAAAATGAAAAATGTTCTTATGACCCAAGGTGGCCCTTCGCGCAGACGAAACCACCAGAGGAGCTGCACGTCCCATTGACGTGACCAACCAAGACGGTGCTACATGTAACTTACAATTTCATCATCTTTTGTCTGTTTCTTAATATGGCTCTTGCGCCAGTACCTGATTCACTTTTACCTCAATGTTCTATTACAACTGCGCGGAACCACTTTGGGTATACGCGAAAACACCTTTGTGCACAATGACTCATGAATCCTAAATTACTACCTATGCGAGCACGCTTAGGAGCTGATGGACCCGCACACGAGTTCATTACCAGTCTCATTCACTATAGCTATACAAAGATGGTCTACATCACGCAAATATTGTAACCAGAAAGGAACATTTCATTGAAAGATAAGTATTTACAAAGTGGCACAACACACAACACAGTCAATAGTTTACAAATGCTATTATAAAGAGGACCCTACAATCTACTCCTCTTCATTAGCAATAGTCTCAACTTCCGCGGGAAAGATACCCTTAAAGCGGTCGACAAAGTCATCATGTGTGAGTGCCTCACTCACCAACTCCAACGCTGGGACATCAAGACGATTGTAACCCTGCTGTGCCTTCTCAAAAGTAGCCCCGGTATTAACCCCAGAAGTAGAAGCATGGCTGGAATCCCATGGAGTCCCCAGAACATGGGTAACTTCTTGCTCGCACTCCGCATAACCTTGTGTATGTCCATCATAGCGCGCAGCAACCACTAGTTTGGCTACTGCGGCATCCAGCTCCGCCGAGTTCGCGATGGAACGAGCTATCTACAAAGTTAAAGAGATATTCAGGCCAATCTCATGAAGGAGAGAACATAATACAAAACAGGCAAAGCATTTACATTAGCAATCCCATGTTGTTGAAGCCACAACAAGTTGTTGGTCAAAGAGTCAACCAATGACTCTGAGATAGCGCGAGAGGCTTTGAATTCCTCCAATTTCTTCTCGCCCACCTCCACCTTCGACTCCGCCAGCCGCAGTGGCGCAGAAACTCAGCCTTCTCCACTAAGGCTGCTTGGACGTCTTTTTTGCGCTTTCTAAAGCAGCGCAGGCTTCGACCTGATTGGTCATAACAAGGTTAGTATCAAAACTTTATCGCATGACCAAAGAAATAAACAAAAGGACAAAGAGATTACCTCTCTCTACTCACTATGCTCGTGTTGCATCCTACCTTGTGCAGCGGCGAAAACTGTTTTTTTCTTTCTCTTGCTCCTCGCGCGCCACATCAGCGCGCAAGCGAGATAGCTCATCCATCAGGGATTTGTTCTCCCTGTTGTCTCTTTCAGAGGCCTCTTTCCACAACTTGCGCTCATTAGCAAGCTTACCTTCCAAGGTTTCGGCCCGTTTCCTCCAACCCGTCGTGAACCATTCCTCAATCCGCTGCTCATTGGTGATGGCAGTCTCCTTTGCCAATACCGCAACTTTATGCGCAGCCATGTGGGCTCGCTCTTTCTCCAGATCCATTTGGGCAGTTTCAAGATTTTTCTTTTCTTCATCAGGTCCCGCCATTCACGACCAATTTTGTAAGAAACAGAGGCGGACCTGGCAATTGCCTGGAAGTACGTTTGATATGTGTCCTCCTCTTCATGATCAGAAAGCAAACATACCTCCGCTGGGGGGAACGCCCCCTCAAACCACTCACGGCACGACGCCCAGTGAGAAAAGCTCTCTCCTCTCTCTAATCTCCACACATAGGTGTGGACCTCTCGTGCTTGAGCTGAGAAGAAAGACCTATTATAATACTCCCCCGGAGTTTCATCCGGGTGGAGCGGCGAGATATGAGGAGCAGAAGGGCCCGCGCCACCCCTGGCTGGTTTTTCCTCCACATGCCCCCTTTGTGGAGCACCGGTCTGAATACGCTGGGCGGAAACCCTTTCCACGTGCTCCGCCTCACAAAAATTAACCGAGCTAGCCGGATGCGCGCGTTCTTCCTTCCCACCACGGGTTCTTGAACAACGAACCCGGATTCTTCGACTTCCAGAGCAGGTTCCCCGAAACCAAACGTGATCCCTTATAAACAACCACATGTTCTTCAAGATCCTGTTGTGGTTGCGTCAACGGAACACCCGAAGTTTCCAAAACCAGGGAACCCACATTAGTACCCATACTGGAACCTTCCACCTCCAGTGAGGCCCCTCCCTCACATGAGTTGGTCTTTCCGCTCCAGAGCAGAGCACACCCCATGACCACCAGCCTGAGTCATGGGGAAATCAGTGCCTCCAACGCATATGTTGGATTCCATAAAAACAGGATCATCCCCCACTGTGTGTAACACCTGAAAAACATGTTTGGTAATCAAACCACGTTAATATTAAAGAACGGGTAAAAGACCGTTAGCGGTGAAAGTTAAACTATAAACAAAATAACTAGGAAAAAATAAACCTAGTTAAAAACATGCATATAAGTAACCAAACAACGAGTTGTAGTCTCATTGTTAATCAAAACTAAACTTGAGGGACCAAGGCTGCCAAAAAGGGAACTTATGTTATAAAATCTCAAAAATTAAAACACAAAACACATAGTTAGTGTATGTGGTGTGTGTGTGTTCTACGCTTGAGAACAAGGGAAGCTCTATTTCAAGTTAAACCCATCAAATTGAAGATCAATTCGAGACCCAAATCAGTGCATGAATATGAATAATTGATCACCTCGATTAGGAGATCATTAGGTATGTCTTAAAACCTAGATTTGGTGAGAGTTGTAAATTAGTACAAGTAGATTACTTGCAATTAAATTGTTGAATGATGATCCAAAGATGAAATTGAGTGTATGTGTATGCTTGATTTCGTTAGATATAAAGAAATTATGCACTAGTTGATGTAAGATCACTTGTAAGAAATTAACAAGTAGATATGAAGTGGGTTTTGATAATGTAATGAAGATTGATGATATACCTATGTTTAGGATCATCATGCATAATTGTAACACCCTGTAAAATCGTGTCCAATAGTATAGTGACACGTGTTTTGTTTTGAATATAGTCTGTGAAAGACCAATAAGGACTAAAGGCGTCAACATGCTCAAACTGAGCCTCTGAGTGACGAACCGATGTCAACATGCATAAATAACAGCCTTTGAGTGACTGATATGTCAACATGCTTAAATCATTAGCCTCTGAGTGACAAATACGTCAACATGCCTAGCCTCTGAGTGACATCGGAATCAACATGCTTGTAATAAGCCTCTGAGTGATCCTTCGTGAAGTCCTAACTCTCATACATGCTGTTTGTTGGACGAGAGAGTTCAGTTTTGTAAAAATGTGAAAGTTGGATAATGGAGGGATTAAAAGTATCAACATGTTAATTTACACCTCTGAGTGACCTTTTAACGAACCGAGAGCTCGACAATGTCGGGCATAATCCCGGATATGCCAAGTATTGGCTATGGAGGGCTAAAAGTGCCAAAATTGGTGTTTAAAAAGGTTTTTAGAAGCTTTTTAAAGTTAAGGGGCTAAAGTGTCAAATTTTGAAACTGGCCTTGGGCGGTCGTGGGCCGCGAAAGACATGCCTGAGTCTCTCGCGCCCCGCAGAACATGTCTGACGCAGAAAGTTTTGTTTGGAGACCAAGCAAAGCTCCAAAACCATTTAAACGAAACCATGGCTTCTCTAAACTAGTATGGCACGTTTTGGGACACTTGTAAGCTTCTTCTTACTCCCCTAAACACCTGGCTTCACCTCCTTTGAGTTCTCCAACTATAAATAGGTGTTGAAGTGTTCATTCCAACTTGCACCTTTCTTAAACATAACTCTTCTCCCTCCTCTGGAAGTTCCTAGCTGAAAGGAGCATCCAACTTAGTTCTCTTGCATTGTAGGAACCTCTTGTAAGTGTTCCTTACTCTTGCATTTTCGTTTATAGGCTTCTAAAGCCAAAAGTAAGCGTTTTACAGCAAACGGTTTGACTTTCGGTTAAGACCATTATGGTCCAGCCATTGTTCGAAATGAACATGGCTAAGTGATCACAAGGTGGGTGTTAGTCCCTATAAAGGACACCTCCAGAAGATCACGCTTGCTAGACCAATTGATGGGTCAAAGTTATGTTATTAAAAAGTCAAACAGGCCATTTTTCAGAAAAATCATAAATTGATCTTATATGTTATGAAACATATTTTGACACTTAAACAAGTTGGAATAATTATTAGAATATGTAAGGCATGTTCGGCTCGTCAATTTCAGTTCTAGGGTCGGTTCGCAACCGAAAGTCGCGAAGTTTGACTTCTGCTTTGACTTTTGATTCTGACCCGATTTAGATTAGTTACCTAATGATCTAAAGTTGCATTATGATCATAATATAATGTAGCATAACCCTCTGAGGTTATATTACATGATAATAATCAGAATCCAAGTTTATGCATAAGTTCCATAATTATGCCATCTTTGACCAAAATGTCCTTTTTGTATAAAACATGGTTTTAAATGGCAATGAACTTGAAAATGAGTTTTTACTGATGTAATATTATAAGTAGGATTATTTGGGATGTTAAACCAAGTCATAAACAGAGTTTTCAAGCAGGTCCTTAAACTATGTCAATAATTGACGATTTTAGCCCCTGTGGCTTATAAAATAGTTTTAATCAAATATTTTCAAGGTAAATCATTTACCTACTGATATGTTATACTAAATAACATATTTTAAAATTTTAATCTGACTTTAACATCAGTTTTCATAAACATCACTTAAAGACGTCATATTACGACATAAGCGTCGTTTCGGCGCATAGTATGGTTTTAAACCATATTAATGGACCAAGACTTGTTACCTACTGATTTTAAAACTTATTCTGAACATATTTACAGTAGGTACATGTTATAAACTCAGAATCCCAAATAATTTATAAGCTATGTGTAAAAATTACCAAATTGCCCTTATGAGGCATAATTTCGTTTTAAAACCTTAACAGGCATATAAGTTGATATCCTACTGATATCTTAACTTACTTAAAGTATAATGGCATATAGAACTTGTCCATGACTTATCCGGTTACCCGTTATCGCTAATATGCGCACGGTTATGTATACGTAACTATTTTTCGGAAATTAACTGAAACGGGTTTAACCTTGTCATTTTAATTTCAAAATCCAGAATGTTTATAGTTTACCCATATTATACAAGTCAAGTACTTGTCGGGTTTAAACTACATTCTATCCGGTCATCGTTTAATCAAGCGTTATACGTATTGAGCATGTACACTATTCGGTTTATAAGACCGTTAGTATTTAATTGGCTAGCTTATGCCATAATCCAGACTAGAGCCTTGCCGGTAAATGCTATCTGCACTTGGTACTTTTGTATACGACTGAGTTATTTAAAAATAAAAGAAGAAGACTAGCTCAGGTAAATACTCTCGACTTATTTTCCCTATACGGGTTTGGGATACGGTCAATTATTATCGCTTGGTCCATTGCAAGGTCAACTTTCCCAAGTTAATAAAATATTTTGGTGCCATTTACACTTAAAACCATTTTTAATGTTTTCAAAATGAGTTAGTTGGGTGTATTTACCAGCGTAAGCTGACGTATCTTCCAAAGGCTAATCTGCAGGTATAATACGAAATAGGCCGGAAGCTGCTCAGTGGAGAATAAGAGGATCTTGCAAATCCTTAGATCTGCCTAAAGTCTGTTTTATATTCTTTCTTGTACATTTTACGATCCACCTGTGGATCTTCTAGTACGAGCCTGTATATTATTTTAGATTTCGAACATTTCGGTTTGTAATAGTAACTTTCCTCCAAGTCTTTCGTTGTGTCGTGTTTAATTGACTATGATGTTATCAACTGTTGTCACGGTACTCCCCACCCGGGCCCACTGGTGTTTGGATTTCAGGGTTGGAAATCCGGGGTGTGACAATAATAATAATAATAAAGGTACTTGAACAATTGATAAGTTTGAGTACATATTCATACTTGCTATGAAATGGTTTTATATAAAATGATGAAATAGATGTAAAATAATGTTAGCAAGTATTTGAGATCAAGTTGTATGCTAGTTGTATATAAAATTTGATTATATTAAGTATTAGGATGAATATCTAAGTAATATGGTGGAATGGGTTTTTACATAAAGATGAAAACTCTTAGTCCTAGTACAATGAAAGGATAAATTAGTATTGACAATCGAAAGCTAAGTTAACCTTATGTTAGCAATTGCTCGAACTTGTTTAAGTGAAATAAATTGATATAACTTAGTTGAGAAAAGTAGTTAAAATGTTAGCTTACGAATAATGACTACCGGGAATTTGATAAGTTGTTTAAATGAGTTGTTAAACTTAATTTGCGTATCGTGTATGTTAATAGGTAGTTGACTTTCAAAAGTAACCGACCTATAATAAGATCAAATGGTGATTTTGACATAAAGTCCGTAAGATGGAATGGTCTTGATAAATAATGACAATCTAATCATCTTGCGAAATGATAAAAGGTATTTTGACGCTTGACAAGCTAGGAGGAAGCTTGGAGAGAAGCGGGTCAAACAGATCGAGTACGCGGAAAAAAACGCATAATCAGACTTCAAGGTAAGTAAAGCTTACATCTTTAAAATAGTAGAATTACTTATGTAGTTGAATAAAGCGTTTTGGGTATTCGGAACGAGATTCCGAAATATAAAAGTTCCAATACGGACAGATACGGGTTGGGACAAGTGAATATGGTATTAAACCATGATTTATGGTAAAAAGGGTAAAACGGTAAATTAGTCACGTGATGACGACTAAATAAGGAGTCTTGAAAAGGATACCATATGGCGTAAGCCATAATGGGTCAAGTGAATTAAGAGATAATTTTTAAGCAGTATAATCATTAGTGTAAAACGAAATGGGTTAAATAGGTGAGATGGCAAATAAGTGTCATTTCATAATGACAAATGGTTATTTATACTGAACGGGTCAAATGGTGATAGTATCACCATTTGACGATGATGACTAATATTGCTTGTTGAATTTTTTTTTTTGTGTTCATAGAAAGAATAGAGCATGATATTTGAATGAATCATTGTATGAGCCGAGCCAGGTACGTGTAACTGTATAAAACTCTCAACAAGGACTTAAAGGTCCGACGAGAGTTAAATGAGTCATAAATGAATAATGGATTACATAAAGTAAGGTAAATCCAATAATCTAATCCGTAAACATTATGCTCTTAAGAACATAATGATTTTATATAGATTATGGTTAAATGTTCATTTTGGTCAAAACATGTTATGGTAAGTCCTTCGTCGTAAAAGAATAGACTAAGTTGACCAAAATGCCCTCGAGTGATGAAAATAAGTAAACGACTTTAATGTTAATTTAAAAATGAGTTTATTAATAAAATAGACCCTTTCGGTAGTGAAAAGTATAAGCTTTTTGGTTTAATGCCTTTTAAATGGTCTTCTCCGTAAACGGTCGAATCAAAAAGGGCAGAAATTGGACGAAATAAATTTACGATAATAAATTCATCACTAATAAAGTTGTGGTGGGAAATAAGTAGATATCCTAGTGTGGATATAATAAGATAGATAAGTTTGGTGGAAATAAACGTTGGATTACGTCAAAATAATCAAACGGGTCAAAATAATAAATAAATAAATAAATAAAGGTCTAGTTGAATAGGGCAATGTATTTGCTAAGGCAACTATGCGGGTAATAAAGGAATGTTAAAGTATACCAAATGGGGCGTATAAATGTATTGTTTGGTCCAAAAAGGGACTAAAGGGCAAAATGGGCAAAATCGGAAAGTATGAGTATAAATCATAAATAAATGTATAAGTCATTGGAAATAAGTATCCGGGTCAAGGATTTCTGGTTAAATATGTAAGAAAACAATTTACGGACGATTAGAAACAAGTTTCAAGTAAAACGGATTTATATTGAATGAGTTACGGAAGTTTTCGTAACTAAACTGCAAACAAGAGAAAATCTGCGGCAAGCCACCGTAGGCTACGGTGGCCTACCGTAGCTTACGGTGGGCAGCTGTTGTGTTGAAATTGGAGGTCTTAACCGTAAGACATTGAGCTAGGACCGTAAGGCTTAACCGTAAGCTATGGTGGTCATCGTAGCTTAAGGTGGAGCCTAAAACCAAAGTTTTGTTTTTATTGTTTTAAGCCTTCGAGTTTATTCGGTTATGTTAAAATTTGGTATAGTAACGTATTTCATAAAATATGAAATATAGGTGATGTTTGGAGTACCGGAGGGAGATCAAGCTATTTGAAGAACCGAACACGATCAAAGTCGAAGCTTCCGCACTTGGTTTTGATTATAACAAAACTAATCATTGTTAACATGTTAAATTGTTTAAATATGTTTTAAAAGTTTTAATAAACTTGCAAATTTGAGTGACTTGTATTCGCAATTACATGTTTAAATACAAGAATATTTTAGTAGAAATTCTGTAAACTAAGATAGGGTCTTACAAGTTGGTAATCAGAGCTCAAGGTTAATGATCAATTGTGTTCGGTTCGAGGCTTGGGCACATGATCCGGTAAGTTATTATAAATTTAGCGGTCTAACATAGTTAAAGTGTTGTAAATAACACATAGGGCTATCGTGTGAACGCACGTTACCCCAAATAAAATGATAAAAGACCGATATAGCTAGTGAATTATTTGTGTTAACAAGTATTGTAGATTGCCTTGTACTATGGTAAGGGCGCTTATTAATTTTCAATGTTACTAATCAATGTAAACATTTTGGTTAAAGGATGCTCGCATCTGAAGATGGCGGGAGTCTAATATCTGCCGACACGATGACAGAATGGTCTGAAGTATGACAAGTAGAGCATACTCGTTAAAGACCTATACTAAATGATGATATTAAATAAAGATGGAACGGCAATAAAAGCCAATGAAGAAAATATCGCACAGGTGAACACTTTAAATTATTGTATAACTAGTAGTATACAACAGATTCGTAATGAACAACGATTGTATATGGGATTAAAGCATGGGAAAACCGGAAGGGATGCCCATCCATGATGATGTTCCCAAGAGAAATTGGGCGGGTAATACTTATTATTCACAAATCGTGAATAATAAAATATAAAAGAGTTCAGATCTAAAATCTTGGATGGGGTGACTATCCAAGTATAAATTTTCAATAAGATTATTGAGGAAAAGTAAAGATCACAATACTTAATAAAATTATATCAAATAAACATAGTCGTGAAGTTATATTTTTAAAATAAGTAACAAACAAAACTTATTAAAAAGCATATTAAATAATTAATAAAATTTAGATAAATGTGGTTACATAAAAGTTTTATAAAAAGGGAAAATATTATATATTTTGAGATGAGAAGGGTAAAAACTAATAATTGTTAAATAAAAATTAAACAAAGTTTTACCAAATAAATCAGAAATATGGACATGAACCGAGGATTTACTTACATAAGAAGTAATGTGTTAGTTATAATAAGGTCATGTGTACCATGTGTTCATCGCTTACTCTGGCCAAGTAAATGATAAACACATTATACCATGAACTTGTTATAATAAAAACATATACATTCAATGTGGTAAAATCAAGGTGAATGGGAAAAGTTAAAAGATCCTTGGGATCAAGAAACTTACAAGCATACTTGTATAATTGGTTTTCGTGAGAACCATAAAAACGATATTCAGTGCACATAGAAATAAATGAACCAACGAAAATTCGTGGAATAAGTCATTATGGGCGAAAGAGCCATGGTTGACAAAAGGACACGTAAAACCAAAGTATAAATGACCCGCGAGGTCATAGAAGCGGAGGTAGTGCCCACACGGAAAACGATCAAAGTCGATGACTATGATCGTAGAACAGATAAAAAGAGAAAAGAAAGAAACGATGATGATGATAATCATCATTCATGGTCCGTGAGGCCATCAAGGATGATTAGATAAAGAATAAATATTGACTGTTCAGAAGTGATGGATTTCACACGAACAAGTCAAACGGGTCAGATAAAGAATAAAGTTTGACTGTTTAGAAGTGATGGATTTCACACGAACAAGTCAAACGGATTAGATAAAGAATAAAGTTTGATTGCTCAAAAGTGATGTATTTTACACGAACAAGTCAAATGGATTAGATAAAGAATAAAGTTTGATTGTTCAAAAGTGATGTATTTCACACGAACAAGTCAAACGGGTCAGATAATGAATAAAGTCTGAGAGTTCATAAGTGATGAATCTCACAAGAACAAATCAAACGGATTAAATAAAGAATTAGATTTGATCGCTCATAAGTGATGGATTTCACACGAGCAAGCCAAACAAGTCAAAAGAAGTATAGTGATTGAAATTAAAAGTAAACGAAAACCGAGTAACAGAGCGTTAAAGCAAAAAAATGAGCCCAGGTAATGGGACGTGATTAAATATACTGTAGATGCAAACCGAATAATAGGAGCGTCAAATAGAAATGAATCCATAAAATGGGTCGTGAATGAATATAAATGAAAACGCAAAGTGAATAACGGGGACATTAAAAACATTAAGATAAAGAACTCGAGTAACGGGCTGTAAAGCGATATAGGCTTAAACCAGATAACAGTAAAGGTGAAAAAAACCGATGCATAAAGGACATATGAAGTCATAGAGTCGGAAGAATTGTCCGAATGAAAAAAATGATCTAGTCATCGACTACGATCGCGCAGGCGCGCACGACTACCAATAGACAGTGTCTGATTTGAATAAATGTTTGGGGCAACATACGTAAAAATGATGTGGTTGCCACTAAAGATGGTAGTTGAGACTCGGTGGTGACGAGTGGTTAACGCCATTTGATCTTGCGCTAGGCTTAGACGCAAGTGATTATGAAACGACTAATAGATCCGACAAGCGAATGTGATTCGTAAAAGACTCGCGGCGACATAGAAAACGAAAATGTTAAAAAAACCGGATCAAACATGGTCTGAGGGCCATAATTGAAGTAAAATAAATTAGACTTCGTGGTAAGAAGGAGCCATGATTTGGCGGATAAAGAAGGGACAATGTAAATGAATTTCCTTTCAAATACAAAAGAGGTGCATTGACACCAAATATATATTTAGAGAACGACACGGGTAAAAGGATGATCTAAAGGATCACCACGACCTTCAGGTTATGAATAGTGTAATGATCTACAGGGTCAAAATGACCTTGGGATCACGAATCAAGAGGAATGATGCATTAACAACGTCACCTTAAGAGGCTAAGTAAAAGAAAAGAAGAGGGAGAAAGATTAAAGAAATGGCTTAGGAAGCTGAGTAAAAAAGGGCCTACGGGTCCCTTAAATAAAGTGAGGAAATTATTTATGATTCCCCACATGAAATAAAAACAGTAAAAAGAAGAAATACTAGATTGCCAAATTCTCGATCCGAATAATCGACAAAAAAAACCATTAAACTAAATTTGGTTTTTAGTTAGAAATAACGTGTTAATAAACATAAATGGTATGAGATGAATTGGAAGATGATTAATAGTAAAGGAAACAGGTCTTAACACTATTAGGTTTAAGATGATGAATTCGAAAAGGAAATTTTCAAAAAGGATAAAGATAGATATAAAATTAACACGACGTGATGCAATCACGGTCGAAATATATAGACATATAACATGGTATATTATTACCTTGTAACACGAGCTATGAGACTAGGGTCTCGAAAGTTTGTAAAAGTCTTGCGAGGGCAATATGAGTATACCTAAATTATGAGGTATAAGGAAACCGGTGACTAATAAGTCTAACCGACAAGATCCGTCAATATTAAGATAAAATTTAAAACTTGATGAATGCGCTTATCAATATAAGATTTGCATGGAATAAGTATGTTGACAGATACATATGACCAAGTGGACAAATGGTGACTCGATCGAGTAAAGAAAAAGGGATACAAGATGAAAGTAACGGCACATGGGGCCTTACACATGAAGGGCGCATGCACCTTGGAGCCTAAAAGGCACTTCCATATCTCCCAGGTAAGATTTTTAGAATAATTAAAATATGATCAATGCTCGGGTGAAAAGAAACCACGTCCATTGGGTTGAACCCAAGGAACCACATAAGAAAGGTTTCGGGGACGAAACCTCTTTAAGGGGGGTAGATTTGTAACACCCCAAAAACAGGTTTGGTAATCAAACCACGTTAATATTAAAGAACGGGTAAAAGACCATTAGCGTGAAAGTTAAACTATAAACAAAATAACTAGGAACAAATAAACCTAGTTAAAAACATGCATATAAGTAACCAAACAACGAGTTGTAGTCTCATTGTTAATCAAAACTAAACTTGAGGGACCAAGGCTGCCAAAAAGGAAACTTATATTATAAAATCTCAAAAATTAAAACACAAAACACATAGTTAGTGTATGTGTGCGTGTGTGTTCTACAGCTAGAGAACAAGGGAAGCCCTAGTTCAAGCTAAATCCATCAAATTGAAGATCAATTCGAGACCCAAATCAGTAATGAACATGAATTATTGATCACCTCGATTAGGAGATCATAAGGTATGTCTTAAAACCTAGATTTCGTGAGAGTTGTAAATTAGTACATGTAGATTACTTGCAATTAAATTGTTGAATGATGATCCAAAGATGAAATTGAGTGTATGTGTATGCTTGATTTCGTTAGATATAAAGAAATTATGCACTAGTTGATGTAAGATCACTTGTAAGAAATTAACAAGTAGATATTGAAGTGGGTTTTGATAATGTAATGAAGATTGATGATATACCTATGTTTAGGATCATCATTCATAATAATAATAATAAAGGTACTTGAACAATTGATGAGTTTGAGTACATATTCATACTTGCTATGAAATGGTTTTATACAAAATGATGAAATAAATGTAGAGATAATGTTAGCAAGTATTTGAGATCAAGTTGTATGCTAGTTGTATATAAAACTTGATTATATAAAGTATTAGGATGAATATCTAAGTAATATGGTGGAATGGGTTTTTACATAAAGATGAAAACTCTTAGTCCTAGTACAATGAAGGGATAAATTAGTATTGATAATCGAAAGCTAAGTTAACCTTATGTTAGCAATTGCTCGAACTTGTTTAAGTGAAAGAAATTGATATAACGTAGTTGAGAAAAGTAGTTAAAATGGTAGCTTACGAATAATGACTATCGGGAATTTGATAAGTTGTTTAAATGAGTTGTTAAACTTAATTCCGTATTCGTGTATGTTAATAGGTAATTGACTTTCAAAAGTCAAACCGACCTATAATAAGATCAAATGGTGATTTTGACATAAAGTCCATAAGATGGAATGGTCTTGATAAATAATGACAATCTAATCATCTTGCGAAATGATAAAAGGTAGTTTGACGCTTGACAAGCTAGGAGGAAGCTTGGAGAGAAGCGGGTCAAACGGATCGAGTACGCGGAAAAACACATAATCGGACTTCAAGGTAAGTAAAGCTTACATCTTTAAAATAGTAGAATTACTTATGTAGTTGAATAAAGCGTTTTGAGTATTCGGAACGAGATTCCGAAATATAAAAGTTCCAATATGGACAGATACGGGTTGGGACAAGTGAATATGGTATTAAACCATGATTTATGGTAAAAAGGGTAAAACGGTAAATTAGTCACGTGATGACGACTAAATAAGGAGTCTTGAAAAGGATACCATATGGCGTAAGCCATAATGTGTCAAGTGAATTAAGAGATAATTTTTAAGCAGTATGATCATTAGTGTAAAACGAAATGGGTTAAATAGGTGAGATGGCAAATAAGTGCCATCTAGTAATGACAAATGGTTATTTATACCGAACGGGTCAAATGGTGATAGTATCACCATTTGACAATGATGACTAATATCGCTTGTTGAATTTTTTTTTGTGTTCTTAGAAAGAACAGACCATGATATTTGAACGAATCATTGTATGAGCCGAGCCAGGTACGTGTAACGGGTCAAAACTCTCAACAAGGACTTAAAGGTCCGATGAGAGTTAAATGAGTCATAAATGAATAATGGATTACCTAAAGTAAGGTAAATCCAATAATCTAATCCGTAAACATTATGTTCTTAAGAACATAATGATTTTATATAGATTATGGTTAAATGTTCATTTTGGTCAAAACATGTAATGGTAAGTCCTTCGTCGTAAATGAAGAGACTAAGTTGACCAAAATGCCATCGAGTGATGAAAATAAGTAAACGACTTTAATGTTAATTTAAAAATGAGTTTATTAATAAAAAAGACCCTTTCGGTAGTGAAAAGTGAAAAGTATAAGCCTTTTTGATTTAATGCCTTTAAATGGTCTTCTCCGTAAACGGTCGAATAAAAAAGGGCAGAAATTGGACGAAATGAAATTTGCGATAATATATTCACCACAAATAAAGTTGTGGTGGGAAATAAGTAGATATCCTAGTGTGGATATAATAAGATAGATAAGTTTGGTGGAAATAAACGTTGGATTACGTCAAAATAATCAAACGGGTCAAAATAATAAATAAATAAATAAAGGTCTAGTTGAATAGGGCAATGTATTTGCTAAGGCAACTATGCAGGTAATAAGTGAACGTTAAAGCATACCAAATGGGGCGTATAAATGTATAGTTTGGTCCAAAAAGGGACTAAAGGGCAAAATGGGCAAAATCGGAAAGTATGAGCATAAATCCGAAATAAATGTATAAGTCATTGGAAATAAGTATCCGGGTCAAGGATTTCGGGTTAAATATGTAAGAAAACAATTTACGGACGATTAGAAACAAGTTTAAAGTAAAACGGATTTATATTGAATGAGTTACGGAAGTTTCCGTAACTAAACTGCAAACAAGAGAAAATCTGCAGCAAGCCACCGTAGGCTACGATGGCCTACCGTAGCTTACGATGGGCAGCTGTTGTGTTGAAATTGGAGGTCTTAACCGTAAGACAATGAGCTAGGACCGTAAGGCTTAACCGTAAGCTACGGTGGTCACCGTAGCTTACGGTGTAGCGTAAAACTAAAGTTTTGTTTTTATTGTTTTAAGCCTTCGGGTTTATTCGGTTATGTTAAAATTTGTTATAACTAACGTATTTCATAAAATATGAAATATAGGTGATGTTTGGAGTACCGGAGGGAGATCAAGCTATATGAAGAACCGAACATGATCAAAGACGAAGCTTCCGCACTTGGTTTTGATTATAACAAAACTAATCATTGTTAACATGTTAAATTGTTTAAATATGTTTTAAAGATTTAATAAACTTGCAAATTTGAGTGACTTGTATTCGCAATTACATGTTTAAATACAAAATATTTTAATAGAAATTCAGTAAAGTAAGATAGGGTCTTACACTGTGTAATAACTTAAGTCAGCTATACACAACATAACAAACGGGAAGGAATTATCAAATGGTACAAGAGCTTACCAAGGGATATCTTAGAAGTTAACGACCCAGATCCGCCCGTTTCCCATGGTGCTTCCGCGCAACCTTCTTAGGTGGTTGCGTAGAGAGGGTCTCCTTCGGACGCCTCTTTCGCTTCAGAGGCACTTCTGGGATCTCCTCAGCTTCCTCCGGGCTACCAAGTCTGGCGGTCAGGATAACCGCCTGCTGGGGTACAACCTCCCTTGCACCTGCAGAGCCAAGACCCTCTCATAAGTCAGGATTGACTACAACATAATTCCGAAAGTTAGCAACAACGCGCTTACCTTGGGGAGGGCCAGCTCCAGGTTGACTTGCCTCTCCCTCTACCGCTTGCGCCCAACCCTGCGTGTCGCTTCTTTTTGGGATCTGGACCAACGTCCAAATCTCTCAACGCGCCTGCATTACAACAAATACATAAGCCATCTGTATGATGCGCTGCCAAATAGTCAAGACTTACCAATCAATGGAGGGGGAACCTACAGGTCCGAATCCTTAACCAGGGCAAAATTTCCCAGGACCTGTGCATACCAGGTGGGCTCATCATCCCCCAAGCGGAGTTTCTCAATCCGCACTTGTTTCATCTGAAAGGCGGCCAAGAACAGCGAAGCCCCTGCAGAGAACATAAGAAAGTTAGCATGCAGGAAAGCCAAAATTCAAAAAAATACGGCGAGAAGAGAGTACATACTCTAATCGCCCTCAACATACACTGGCCAGGACCGGCGGTCAAGTTTGAACCGCAAACTCATCCCCGCCGCCACCAGTATCCTCTCCGGCAACTGGATGGCCGGGATCTCCTTCAAATCACCATACCAGGCGTCCAGCACTGGTATCGGTAGGGTTTCCACCGGGATCTCATCCGGCCCACGAATTGTCAAAGGCGTAGGGATAACCCCAGCCTTCACAAAAAAGAATTTTGCAACAATCATGGAAGGACTTGGGGGGAGAAAGCAAAATCTTTCGTGCATGCACATGGTGCTGAAAAGAGTAAAACCCTAGCAAACACTGGAGCTGATAAAATATACGGAACCGGTCAACGGTGGGAACAGACCCTGTCGACCGGCACAAGAACTCAAAGTGCATGATACGCACCATTCCCATTAGGCTCAGTTGGGAAATGTGGAAATCGTAAAACTGCAGCACTTCAATCAAGAACTTGGTGGCGGGCAATCGGAAGTTACCCTCACAAAAAAATCATAAAATAGGTGATATACCCGTCAGAGCATCGGCAACGGTATCACCCTGAGCCGGCAACCGGGCATCCCAGGCAGGAGGGAACCGGAAGCCAGCGACTATCTCCTCAAGGGCTTGCCAGGTGAGCTTGCACACTAGTAAAGGAGGAGCCGCCATCACAAACAACAAAGAAGCAATCTTTCTAAAGACAACGTTAGGGAAACCTAACTGATCATAAAGTGAAGAAAAGTTGAAGGAAAACTTGAAAGGGTGACTATAACCCTAACCAGGGGCCTCTATTCATAATGACAGCATTAAATGCACCCGGAGAACGTGACAACACACGTGGTGATAACAACGAATTACAGGCGGACGCGTGGCAAAAGAGATGGCAGTGACAGTTAACATGCGTGCGTGACTACCACGCTCCCTGCCACTCCATTTAATGCATGGCAGGCGAAGCGGATGAGTGCACGCTACAGCTGCCACACGTCTTTTCACCTCTCCATTTTTTCTCACCAACTCACCTGCAAATTTCAGAGGGGCAAAGTCCTGAATTCCAAGATATAGATGACAAAACGTTTCCTTCAAACGAACGGTTCCTCTCAACACTTACCAAAAGTTTTGCCGCTACAATAAACGGCGCATGCAACAACTCTTCTAGTCCAGCACTCCTCCCACTTCACAGCGTGCGCGTAGAGCAGCGCTGGACTGGGGGGACTTGAGGAGGTATGGTCCCAGATAACCATACCCTTGACTACATTTTACAAGGATAACCTAGCATTCAACATGCAATGGTACGCCTTCCTTATAGACATCAGTCATACAATGAGCCTTGCGCACTCAGAGCAAAGGTGAATTAGACCAACAACATCAGGTCGTACAATGAGCCTTGCGCACTCAGAGCAATGGTGAATTAGACCAACAACATCAGGTCATACAATGAGCCTTGCGCACTTAGAGCAACGGTGAATTAGACCCAACAACATCATGTTATAAACAATTGAACCCTGTGCACTCCAGAGCAACGGTGAATTAGAACAACAACTTCAGGTCATACGATGAGCCTTGCGCACTCAGCACAACGGTAAATTAGACCGATAGCTTCTAGTCACACAACGAACCTTGTGTACTTGGCACAACGGCAAGTTAGACTCATGCCACAGACTACTAGACCCTGCGCGGGTCAACAACCCTCTCAAACATTAATCCTAAAAACTTGCAAGGACAAGACACACATGAGAACACCTCATAGTTTTGGAACAAAAGGATAAAACCCTTGACACCCTGCGTTGGTGGTAAACTCTGACAGCCTCGCAGAAAGAGTAAAGCACTAAGAGGTGTTGGTCATACTCCAGGGTACAAAGTGGCAGAACGGTGACGTAAGGCCGCTCGGCAGGTTGCGTGTGGCAGTGTTTCAGTCGTCAGACCTCACACCAACCATATCTTCGCCAGTGACTGTTCCACCTTCTCCATTTTCTTCTAGCAGCAGGCCTGACACCAGAGAAGGTCACCTTTACATGTGGCACCACTCAACATCCGACATGACACGCCTCCTAACAGTAGACATTAATCCTCCTACAGGGAGCATTTATGTCTAACATACAGGACAAAACGGATGTCTCTGGCTGTATGGATCGGGCCCAAGGCCCACCAACATATCTCCTAAACATACCTTTTCGGCTATAAGCAAGTATCAAACCTCGAGGTAAACGATGTTTTTTATAAGTGCTCACACCGCTCACACTGCTCACACTTGCAATTTACTTGCTTACCACCCTCAAATACTTATTCTCACGCCGGAATGTGATCACAGAGAAAACCACCCTTTTCCCCGTGACGAGACTAACAGCGTTGCTAGTTTTGCAGGCCAGCTAGAGTGAATAACCTTGTTAAGTTGAGTGAATGGAAAACCCTTATGAAGAATCACCCTGGTTGCAACTTATATATCCCCGGATATCCCTAGGTTCAACCCGTGTTTCTTCACTGGGTTCGAATCTTAACACAATGCTCAGTTTCCGAATTAAAACAAAGCTTTTTTAATATTTATATATAATAACCTGGAGTTAGTGTATAAAAGATTATAAATCCAGGATATGCTGAGTTAGCCACACAACCCAGTTGGTAGGGTTGTGTGCGACGTTTCGTGGGGGCGCGGGTTCGAGCCGGTTCTGTAACCGGTTTTGAAAGAATTAAATCCTTTTTAAATTAAAACATAATAAAGTAAAACTCAATAAGTGTATATAGATAATTAAAATCAGGATTATTTCGGGTTAGACACGTAGCTCAGTAGGTAGAGCTGTGTGCACGCATACGGAAGTCACAAGTTTGAACCTCACACGATGCCAATAATATCAAAGTCAACCCGGTTCGACACGGTCAACCCTGAAAAAGGGTATTTTTTTAATATCTAATTTCCTTAAATTTTTATTCAAAAATCCCTAAAAAAGTACCTATAAAAATAAGATTTTTAGGTTTAAATTTGTAATAAATGCTATAAAAATAGACTTCAAAATCTAAAAAAGGCATTAATTAAAATATTAATTTCAAATAAAAGTTATGTATTTATCGAATTATTACGTGATTATTTAGGTTAGTTTCCCTCGACGGTTGAAATCTTAAATCGTGCGCATTCGTCGTCAATCCAAGAAACGCACCCACTATGAGTGAATCCTTACAAATTTCCCTTTTTATTCATGTTTTGGGGTGTATCATGTGTCGGTTACTTATTTTGTTTATTCAAACACTTGTGCTACTACCATTATATGATCTAACGTTTTATGTAATGTTTGGTTGTTGTTATATATGGTTACATTTTCCAATTAGTGCATCACTCATATTAGGCCCATTAGTTCCTCGTTGGATACGAGTAGAGCATCACATGCCTAATTAGATCGGCTCCGTTTGATTGAGTCTTGATCTCACAGTTCATCATTTATCATGCTCATGTGTACATTGCTAGATGTTATGTGGTTTATGGATAGTTTTACATATACGTATACTCATATTGGTTTATGCACATTTTTATTAAATTAATCAATATGACTATTTTCTTTCAAATGTTAAATGAGATTCACTCGCCAACTTTGGTTGACCCAGATCTTTATTTTACGCATGATACAGGTGGACAGGCTGAGGAAAGGAACACTTAGGATTTGGCTTTGGAAGAAGAATAAAGCATTACTTGTTTAGAACATTTCGTGTTTGTATGATTTTACGTGTTTGTTGGAATATTCTCTTTTAAATTTGAAGTAATAAATATGAAACTTTATGATAGTAAATGCCATGAGCTTTGATGAAAACTCAATCATGCCCCGACTACTATATCCGCTGCGGGTGAGGGTGTGACATCAGGAAGAAAGTTGTTCATGGCATTATCATCTTAGTATGTTGGTGCATTTGGAATTCTAGAAACGAGAAGATTTTTTTGAATAAAGACCGGAGAATTGAGGACATCATGAGTAGAATTAAATCTTATGGTTTTGTGTGTTTCAAGAATAGATCTAAATATAAATCTATTTCTTGGAACGATTGGTGTAATTTTGATTTTGTATGATTCCATTGTAGTTCCTTGTTGTTGTCCTTGCGTGTTTGTGAGGCCGTGGTTTTTGAATGAAGTATACGTTTCGAAAAAGAAAAGCTAGAGGCGTCAAGTAAGGCGGCCCTCAATATGATGTAGTAATAGTGGTAATTTATAACTTTTCAAATGATAAGCATTATGGTGGAAAATTAGGCCCTTGATCAAAGATAAAAACACGTTTTGAACTAACTCATTCTACTCTTTTATTATTTATCAATGAAAAGCATGTCAAAATACAATAAACATGCCATCTATTTATACTAACCTTATACTAATCCTAACTCAACTAAAACTCCATTTAAATAAGTAAATAAGCTAATAGATCAATCTATCTATTAAACCCATGATTATCCCAAAATTAAATACAAAAAACTCAATAAATAATTTACCAAGAATTATCTATAGCCTGTTTAACAATTATCTCCTGGATTCGGGATTAACGTCTTCATTCTTCCCCTTAATCTTGAATTAGACAACTTTTTCTTCACATCCGCATCATTATCCACAACTTCAATCCCTCAATCAAGTTGGACATCCTTCTTCCTTGTCACCAGAACAACCCCATTCTAGACCATCGATCAAGGAAAAAAACAAGCTCCGTACTTCTACCATTTTATTCTTTTCTTGCTAAACACGACAAAATTTAAAGCCTCCCATATTCGTGAATCTTGTTTCGCCCTCTACCCGCAAATCCAATTGAATACTTCTACCAGAAAGAACAACCAACACTAGCTACTCCGTGCTTATCCTTGGCAGGAACGACCATGTCTTGATCTTATCCGAATTGAAGTTGCTAATGCAATGAAGTTTATCACCACCACCGAAACGAACTGAAATAATCACCACTCGCCACCACGTACCCAATAGTACTTCTCGTGATAAGCTGACGTGAACCACCATTCGCATTAATTTATGTGAAGCATATTGAACCTTCCTTGATCGTAGTTTTACCACCCTATCAGACTCCTCCTTGATAAGTCCCCCGCTAATATCAACCACCAACAAAGACGACAACCAAATGTTGATCCGTTCCTTGGTCACTAAACGAATCCCTAAGCCCTTCACTATTTTGTTTCTTCCGCGACACGTCCGTTGATTTTTCCGCAAAAAAAAGCAATCAAACACCTTGCTGCGACTTTATTCTTTGACAAGAAAAAGTCTCTGACAAAAATAAAATATAATCAAAAACCCTGGTAGGTATGATCAAAATTGTTGTTTCTCAGCTCTAAAATCACCCGGAAAACCTCCGTGGCTTCTCCGATCAGATGACATTGCCACTTAAACCTCATCATCATTGATTCATCACTAAAGTACTATTAATTGATCATTTAAACACCCGACAAAACTAAGCCTACTTCTTCCCAAAAACCCTTTTCCATGATTCGACCATGAACAAATTAATCGGGTTCAGTTTTTCCATTTTGAATAAACTACCACCCCAAATAATTTTTGTTAATTGAGTATTTCACCGACTTTACTTTATGAATCACCCCCTTTAATCCGTGCATACAAAGACAAACTCAATTAACACAATAGCTACTTTTGTCCACCGACTTTGAATTAATTACACTTCTAATTCACTTACACTCCATTAGTTTTGGATTCCACCAATATTATTGTTGTATGTGGTTTACTTTATAATTAAGTAGGGCTGCAAACAAACCAAATGTTCGACGAACAGTTTGTGAACTGTTTGGTGAAAAGTTTGTTTGTGTTCGTTCCCTTAATAAACAAACAAACACGAACAAGAAATTCCGTTCATTTAGTTAGTTAAATGAACGAACATGAATAATGGTCGCGTTCGTTCGTTCATTTATGTTCGTGAACATTCGGTCGGTAATGTGTTCGTTTGTGTTCGATTGCGATCGATAGTTATTAGTGTTTTTAGTTTTTATACTTTATTTAAGTACTTCAAATTCCTACAAATAAAATATTTTATAAGTGTCATTGTATTATATATTATGTTCATGAACGTATGTTTGTGTTCGTTTGTTTCCATTTATGTTCATGAACATAGTTTGTACTCATTTGTGTTCATCAACTTTGTTTTCATTCGTTATCTAAAATTAACAAACAAACACGAACAAGTTCATGTCCTTAACAAACAAAAATGAACATAAAATCTTGTTCGGTAAGTATTCATGAACAGTTCGTGAACACGCATATTTCTTAACAAACGAACACAAACAAAGTCTTATTCGTTTTTGTTCGATTTATTTACACCCCTGTGACCAAACATTAATATATGATTTGGTAATAAAGAAACTCTATCGATTACCTCCACCTCTATTTATAATATTAACACTTTTTCAAACTATTCATCTCTTTGATCGTCAAACCATTTATTTGAACCAGATGGATGCTAACAAATATATTCCAGCGTTACAACCTGGCGAGTCGCGATGGACTGCTCCCCCTTCTCAAAAAAACGGTTCTCAAACCAGCTAATCTCTGATACCAATTGTTAAAAAATATGCCCTTGATCGAACATGCAAACACGCCTTGCACGAAATCTTTCGACTCTTTTATTATTTATCAATAAAAAGCACACCAAATGACAATAGACCTATCATCTATTTATACTAACGTTATACTAGTCTTAACCCAGCTAAAACTCTATCTAAATAATTAAATAAAGAGTAAATTACAAGTTTTGTCCTTTATGTTAACACACTTTTTCAGGCGTTGTCTTTTGACGTAAAAGTTGACAAGTTTTGTACTTAACATTTCAAAATCTTACATATTCTATCCTTTAACACTAACGCAGTTAATTTTTTATAAAGTCAGATTACACAAGGGTATTTTAGTTTTTTACCCATTTATTTAATATTATTTAAAAAAACAAAAAAAAATATTTTTATAAATTATTATTATATTATTATTATTATTATTATTATAGCGCTCTCTCTACTACATTCTCTCTAGCACTATCACCACTATCAACCCACCAACCTACCATCAATCTCTCTCTCTCTTCCCCCTCTCTCCTCTCATCTCCTCATCCCCTCACCCACCCACCATCTCCGTCACCTGAAAGCCACTCGTCACCCACCCACAAACCACCCTTCACCCACTGTCGCCCCTAACCCACCCCCACAACCACCCTTCACCCACCGTCACCATCAACCCACCACCACAACCACCTTCACCCACCATCCAACGCCACCACAAACACCCTTCACCCACCACCGCCCTAACCAACCACGCACCCCCCTTCACACCACCGCCACCATCAACCACAACCACAACCACCTTCACCACCACCCATACCCGCAACCACCCTCACCAACCGCTCCCCTAACCCACCACCACACCACCCTTCACCCACCATCAAATTGTGTTATGCTAGAGAGAGAGATTAAAGAGAGAGAAAAGAGGGAGATATATATCTTCTTATTTTGCACAATATTCCCTAAGTAAAAGTTCTTTGCATAATAGCCTTTAAGAAGGTGAATTGATAAGAATGCACTAACGTGCAAGGCACATGATTATAGTTAACCAAAAATTCTAACTGGGTTAGGATTAAAGGAAATAATATGCAGAATTTTGAAACGTTAAATGCAAAATTTGTCAATTTTCATGACAAAGAACACCTAAAAAAGTGTGTTAATACAAAACACAAACTTGTAATTTACTCGTTATTTAATTATTTAGATAGAGTTTAGCTAGGGTTAGGACTAATATAAATAATTATATATAACCTGTTTAACAATCACCTCTGAATAATGCATTATGTAAAAAAAGGATTGTTATAAAAATAGCAAAAGTAGATTAAATAATAAAGGAGTTATTGTATATGAATTCCTCGGGTTCTAATAGTCAAAGTTCTTGAAAATCAGTGACAAACACGATTTGACAAGTGACAAAGATGACAAAGATGATTTGACAAATTTAAATTGCTGTTATCTTATATTCATCATATTATATAATATATAATTGTGTTTTGGGTTTGATGGTGATGCGAGAACATTCAGGAGACTTTTCTTTATTTATATATAAATATATTTTTTTCTCTAATTTTTGTACATCTTGTATCTAACTCTTTATATTTATCTATTTCTTACTTAAAACTTTTATTTTATTATTTTTTTACACATACTAACAATAAAAATATAAAGGATTACATATTAATCTTTAAATATAAAAAGTACTTTACTTTTTATATATTTTTCTTTATCATAAAGATTTAAATGTAATGATTTTTATTTTGTTGTTTATTTTTTCTCTTTATTATATTGAGAAGATGCTCCAATATGAATGCTAATAAAAGTTAACTTTCAAATATATATATATTTAAGTGCATGAAATATATAATAGGAGTTCTAATCTATTATGCCCACAGCATTATAGTCTAGTGACGTCTAAGAGGTGAGATGTATTCGATTTTCACAATAGAGTTCTTTTTAGATTTATTATGTTTTCTCGTGAATTGTTGTATAAGCATTATTGCCTAGTAGAAATGAATATGATCACATAGTTCCGCTGGACACGATAATACTTTAGTGTTTCGTTAGTTATTTTAATTTTCCTTTAAAAAATAACAAATCTATTAAATGCTATTGTCAGAATATATTTTTTTCTTTCTTATCGACTGTATCAAAACTTATAATTTTCCAGACAACACTGAATCAACTGCCATAGACTTTATCACACAGAGACGAACACAAATTATTAATACTTTAGCTAACTTTCACCATATTCATTGTCTTGTGATGTGTGCAACAAAAGCATCGATCTCCATGCGTGTAACACCACCTTCATCCACAGATTGCCTAACATCTTCACCAATTTTCTTGGCTCTCTTCCTCATCTCATTGCCCTCATCAGAATCCATCAATATTCTAATAGCTTCCTCAATAACAGAAGATATTACAACCTCACATTCACGCCCCCAATCCCCTACATTCACACCAATCTTTAACACTTCAGTTATTAGTGTAGCGTTTCTTGGTTGTTCTGAATGCATTGGCCAAGCCGCAATCGGAACACCCATCGTAATGCTCTCCATGCTCGAATTCCAACCGCAATGACTCATGAACCCACCCGTTGCGATATGAGCCAATATCTCTAACTGTGGTGCCCATTCCCTCACCACTAAACCTTTTCCTTCAACTCTTTCTTCAAACCCTTTTGGCAATTCAATATTCCTTCCTTCACCTTTAAAGATATCACCCTTATCAGCATCTCTTAGCACCCATATAAACTTTTGTCCACTCTTCTCTAATCCATTAGCAAGTTCTTGAATCTGCTCATTGAAAAATGAAGTGGTGGACCCAAATGCAACGTATATCACCGAGTCTTGAGCTTGTTTATCGAGCCACAAGAGTGTCTTATGGCGTTTTGTAGAGTCTTGGGTATTGTTTATGGACACTGGATTGAAAGGGCCCATTGCCCATTGCTTTGTGCTACCACAAAATCCCTCTTTCGAAAGGTAGTTGATGAACTTACCATCAAATACTTTGCAAGTATCGTGAATGTTGCCAGAATTAAACTTCTTGCAGTCAACATGAGAGTGAACAAATTCAATAAAATCCAGTGGTATAAGGTCTTGAATAACTGGGATCTTTGTAAGTTGGTTATAGCATTCAACATCATCCAAACATGGGCTTCCTTTATATTCCCAAACGTATGAGAAAGTTGTAAAAGCCGATGCAGCATGAAATGCATAGGCTTCTACGTTTGGAAATGAAACTACATCTTGCACGACTGGGCTCATTAGATAGTCATGAACAACTACGACTCGCCTCGCAGTGTTAGAGATATTAGCGAGTAGTTTTGCGAAAGGTTCGCGAAGATGAGATGATGCTTTGAATAAAGGGATAAGGTGTAATGGGAATTTTGTGGAGGAATTAGGGTTTGGAGGAAGAGATTCGAACTGAGGTGTTTCAAATTCATGGAAGCGGATATTTGTGTCGGAGTTGAGGTTCCAGCCGTGGATACGAAGCTTCGCTTGGCGGTTGTGGGTGGTGGTTCCGGCGATATGGACCGGTAGATTATAGGCGGAAAGAAGACGGGAGAGGTGGAAGAGTTGGTTGAGATGACCTTGTGCTACAAAAGGCACCACCACAACTACGACATCGTTTTCCATGGTTGGGAATATAGGTGGTATTCACTTGAACGAAATTTCTCTCCTATTTATACTTGGCTTGTGACCGACTCAATTCTGCAAACTCTTTTAAATGTTATCAACTACATAATGGGTCTTTAGTCTAGCCACACACTGAAAATTAAATGGTGTCCCTAGTCAAAAGTTTAAGATTTTAAGTTTCATACTGAACAATAATATAGATCTAGTCATCTAAAGTAGGTTAAATTGATGTAAAAATAGTATATGTTTTAAATCGTTTATTTATTTCTAGTTTTTTTATTAATGTAGTTTCTAATATTTTTTAACGGTCAACCAATAAAAATAGGCTATTTGTGATAACCTAATGGCAAATGGCTCTTTACAGACAGCATTGGGTAATTCTAGCCATCATCTCTAATTTAGCCCCTTGATCGAAGATATCATTGGATAACTCTAGCCTATCATCTCTAATTCCAGAGAAGCAGCCCGAAAGCCTATTACAACAAAACCTAGTTGAAGTTAAATTCGAATTTAAGACGTATGGTCTAAAACTCAAATACTCAATTCTCCACAATTCCAACTAAGTTATACCTCATTGGTCTTGGTATCTATTTGTAGGTAAAGTATTTATTATGAAGTTAAAAGGGTTTTCAAAGTATTCAACAGGCCTACTCTCATTGGCCTTGTATCCACCGCCTCTTAAGTCTTATGTTGACTTCTTCCCTCTTAATTTTCCATACTCGATTGATTTCTTCCCTTAGTTTTCCAAAAAGTAAAACAAAACATATTCTATATTCGAGAAAATCCCTAATAGAGTAATCACAAAGAGTCCATCAACAATGTCTATATGACTTAGAACAGATGTTACGGATGATCGGATGTTATTGTTTAGGGTGGAAGGGGCACTCCTTAAATGGGGAGTGGTAAACTTTTTTTCACCTAATAATATTATGTCATGTCACTTCATTCCTCGCTTTGCACTCAATCACTAGGGGTGCTCAAACACATAGGGTGTTTGATTTTTTTATATTTTTTATTTCTAGAAAATATGCATCAATAAATAAAACATACCTGATACAAGAGCGCGACGTCATGGCTTGTTGGTCTATGTAAGTACTCGGAAGCGTATGAAGTACATACCGTTTCGCAAAAATTATCTAGACACTCTCAGGAAGTTCTTTCGGCCATATTTAAATACTCGTCGTTCTCGTCTGGAGGGTTACCGGTTGCAAGTTGCTTAATTGCCAATGTAACTTTCTTTCTGCAACGGTGTAAAACTCTTCTTCATTCTCCCATCCAGACCCTCTTGAAACCACGAGTTATTTGCTTGCACGTCGCTCACAATTTTTAAAAACAACCTTTTAGACATACGAAACCTATGACGGAAAACATCTTTGTTGAAGTTGGGCTCCTCGGAAAAATAATCTGACACAAGGGTTTCGTGGCCTTTCTCTCAATCTCGACGGACAAATTTCTTTTTTCTAGAAGTACCGATGTCTTCCAACGCGGCGGCTTCCTTAATCAGATTTTGGAAAAAACTAAACTACCATCGCTTGAAGAAGAATCGTTTTTTCACTAATATCAAATGGAATGAATAGCGGGGGTATGTCATCCGCCATTATAACGGGGTTAATTTTTTGGAATGTACAAGAAAGGATTTTGTGGAATAGAGGTGAAAATTGGTGTTGGAGATGAGTAAAATGTGGGGTTTTAAATAAATAAAGAAATTTTTTTAAGCAACGGTCTAAACTCAAACGATCAAGGCTCGGTGAATACTCAACGAATTGGGGAGTCCCCGTATCGCCGCAAGGGGGTGGCGGCATTGTCGCCGATCGGTGAACCCACTCAAACAACCCACTCACCGATTACACCCCTACCACCCTTATAATATTTAGAATCTTTTCTGTTAGAAATGTTAGATGTCACTATCAGGATGATGTCAACCATAGTAATTAACAAATATTTTACTTCTATAAATAGATCTCATATGTTAGAGATATATTTATCACTTACACATTTTCCTTTTGTACGAAAAGAAATTAGTGGTCAGGCTGAGGGGGGAGTGATAGTCATAACTTGTGATTGTAATCCTTGGATTATAAATGAAATACAATATGACAACATTCTATATTTGTGTTTGTGTGTTAAATTTCCGTTGCATCCATTATTACGCTTCATTATTTCATAAACAATACACACAAATACACACTCGGCGCACCCCCATCCAGCAGAGGTTTCTTCCCAACTTTGCCGGCGTGCAGCATGATATGACGATAGCACGATTTCCGGTCCACTACGGTTTATACTACGAGCCTGAAACATTACAGATATTTAACTGGTAGTAGTTGATACACCCACACTTCTAGGGTTTGGGATGTGATTGTAGAGCCTGAGACTTGGGACCATACACTATGTAATGGAAGGGCTTTAGCTATTATTGACCCACCCACCACCACCACCATCACTGTAATTATTATTTATTAATTTATTATTATCACTAACCTGCTCCACATGTACATATGTTTATTATAATTATTATTATTTATAAATTATAAATTTATGATTATTACTAACACTCTTTACATGTATCTATACAGATTGATCGCCATTTCCATCACAGCTCATGGGAAGAGCCGGGAATGGTGTATGAGTGCTGACCTCATTTTCTTGTATTGCATGTTGTACAAGAGGTCGTGTGCTATTTCACACGGTTTGGTGTAGTACTTCACCTCCACACATAACCGGCAGGAGTGAGAACAGTTGGACAATGGTGCATACGTCACCAGAATTTCTCATTCCCTTCTCCATTTCCCTGAGGGTGACCCGCACTTACAGCCAGCGATAAGCAGACGAGGTTAGGGATCATACAATGTGGGGGATGAAACTTCTTATAGAGTTCCCTGTGCTCGGCGAGCATATTCCACACTTAGGCTGGACATCTCTTTGCACATATTCAGTTGTCGATAGACTTCCCACCAGTCTATCTGCCACCCCTACCCCGAATAGTGCAAAGCATCCAGTAGATACTGATATTCAAGTGCCGCCACAGCCCGGGCCGCCTAAGTTTCCATGAAATGTTGTTCTAGGTCCTAGCCGGGAGCGGTGGCGTATCAACAGTTAAAAGCTGATGTTGAAACACTTACTGATACGGTGCGATGGAGGGTTCAGGAGATGCAAGAGTGACGGGCGCATGATCATTACCCGCTGCCACCACTCCCACCGCATCGAGGACGACAATAGTAGCAGGATCCACAAGCATATCAGGATCCACATCTATAGACTAGCCGATCATTCTTGTTTTTGCATTTAGTATTTAGTTGTAGTTTATCTTTTGTTATGTATGTACAAACTTAAGTTGTATGTCATATTCAGTTGTATTTCAATTGTTCGATTATGTGATGTTTGTTTGCATTACTTAATATTTCATAATAATTTGCTTAAAACGGTAAATGTTGAAAGTGGTTCAAATGATATAATGTTGAAACGGTAATATTGAAATGACTTAATGTTGAAACAATATATTATTTGAAATGATAAACATAGAAACGATTAAATTATTAAAATGATATAATGTTGAAACAATGTGATGTTGAAACGATAATATTGAAGCGACATAATGTTGGACCTATAAAAGAACAGATGATGTTGGAAAACCAAAACATTCTAAACTTCTAATCAAAGTTTAATAACAATAGCCTGATACAAAGACTCCTCCCAAAGATAGTAAATCTTGAACATCTAATCAGAACATCTGTTCAAGAACAAAGCAAACCTCTGATCAAGACTTGAAACCGTTGTTCAGAAAGAAACGACATCTGTTGAAAGCTAAAGACTGTTGAAGACCAAAGCTTTGATAAAGCCAAAGGTCTGATGAAGAACACCAAACATCTATATGGCCAAACAGATGTGTGGTTCTCAGCAACAGAGGAAAGCTCCAACAGTGGTTTCCATATGTAACAGTATTTATCTTGTATTAGTGTTCAGATCAATTAGAACATATGTTAAGATATGCATTTACAACATATGTAGAATCTTTTTGTTAGGATTATTAGATGTCACTATCAGGGTGACGCCAGCAGATCACGAACAGAGGTTTTGTACTCTGTACAAATAGATCTCATTTGTTTCAGATCTGGCATAACTCCATTCCTTATACGAACCAATTGTAATTGATCGGTTAAGTGGGAGTTTATGTAAAGTCAATTGTGCTGCATTTGTAACCATTTGAGTTTAATATAAATCAGTCTTTGATAAATGGATTCCCAACTTGTGTTTTATCTTACTTACATTTAGAGTTTATAAATTGTTTGCTTATTTCACAAGTTTAAAAGAAACTCAGATCCTAACAATTGGCATAAGAGCCTGATCATCACGTTAAATTTGATTTCACAATCGGTTTAACATCCAAAGATTAGCTCTAACTGATATTCGATTGGTTCGCAATTCAGAGTAGCAAAGTTTAGGATTAAAATAAAAGTTGTATCCATACTCTGTTTTTCTACAAGAGAACAAAAGGAATGGTACAAAATGATCCCCATAACACTGGTTTCGTCAACAAGCCTCCGATGTTTGTCAGATATGAATACAATATCTGGCAACATTGAATCGCTTTTTGCTAGATTAAAAGAACACAAGATGTTAGATCTCTGTAATATCCGGACCACATATTCCAATGGTATCAAATATCGAAAATATCAAAAATCCAAAAGTTCAATAGCCAAAGAAACCAGAAAACTGTTCCGAGCTAGATCTTCTAATGTTTCAGATAGATGCAAAAGCACTTGGTGCAATTGCTTTACCAAACGAAATCTATACTAATCTATTACATTGTAATAGTGGAAAGAGTTATAGGATGCTTTAAAACAAAATTCAGTATAACAGATGTTATAGATAGAAACATCCTTAAAATTCCCAACCAAAAGCGTGAGATCTTCAGTGATGTTAAGGAAGAAATACTAACACAAAAAATGACCAAAAGGTTAGATCCATGTGTTGTAATGGAGGAAGCAATCAATCTAATAAAAGCATATGTTTGTGAAAGCACTGAGGCAGAGGATGTTAAATGTCCTAATCCCTGGAATTTTACCGAATTTGAATATGATTGTGCTTTCGTGGTTACCAATAAAGGAGCCTCTACTTGCCTTGATAGCCTATGGTATGTCAACAATGGAAGATCCAGTCACATGACTAGCCTACACAAAGAGGAGGTGACATATCCATTTGACGATGATTCAAAAGGTAAACCGACTCATTACTATCTCTGGAGGGAACATCGGTTTGCAGTTTAAAGATGCAAACAAAGGTTTCCCTACTATCTATCTTTTTCTTTTTTGTCAAAAATATGAAAAATATTATCTGAAATGTTCCAAAAAGGGTTACTCTTCAATAAAAACATTAATAGTTACTTTGAAAAACTCAAACGTTTGTTTAAAATTAAAAGTTTTGTTCAAAAATCACCAAAAACAAAAATTATGTTTAAAAGAGTAAAACCTCTGTTTAAGTTATCTAAAACTTTGTTTGACTATTAAAAGTCAACCACTATTTAAAAAGGAGAGGTCTGATGAACCATCCACAGTTGACTACAAAAGTCATACAGAGTCATTGATTTTCAAAATTCCAACCATTACTTTAAAACCTAACCTCTGTTTACAAATCAAAGGTTACAATAGGATAAACAGATGTTTCCCAAACCACTGATTAACCAAAGGCCAAGAGATCTTTGAACCTCATGTAAATAAAACAGAGGTTCCAAAGCCTTCAACAACTGTTACAAAACAGATGTTAGGTTATCAAAGAAAAGATTTACCAAATGAAACATTATCCGCATGATAACCAAAAGTCAAGAAAATGTGGTTGAACAAAATGTTTTAGAAAACCAAGCAACACATGTTAAAACATCTGTTGTTGAGCTCACTACTCCTGGTGAACATAGTTCCCAACCCAGCACTATGGAACACACACCAGAAATACCCATAAAAACCATATCCATTCCCATCTCCAACTCCCGAAGAAAAAGCACAAAAAAGGTACCTCTGGGGGTTGAGATGCCAGAGATTCTTGTTGCAACACAACACAACATAAAAGCAACAAACCCAAACATTTGTTGCTACTTTCTCACAACAGATGCAAACATCTCCACCTATCAAAACTCCTCACTCATCCTCACAAAAGCAGAGTGTTGTAAGCACAGGGGACAAAATCAAAGGGGGATATTTCACTTGAATATCTCTACTCAAGCCCCTCTTCCAGGGATGCTTCTCGTTCTACACCTCCACCCACTTCTACATTCCCATCAGCATTCCAAAAGTAGCTTGATGCAATTGATACATCTGACTTGCATATACCTAGTTCCTCTCAACAACAAATCACAGAGTGTACACTTCAACAAGTGAGTAGGGCAAGCTCAGGGATCATTGTTATCCCACAAGCAGAGGAGGTAACACCTCTTATGTCCAAAGAGACATAGGTTGGTATTTCAAGTGGTGCAACTACTATAACTCTAGAGACAACAGTCTCACAATTGGATAGTGGTTACATCATTAAGACCCCCTTGAAGGCAACAACTATTGAGACAATAGTCTATTCACTAGTTGGAAGTCCCTAGTACTAAGAACAAGGGGCACTTGGTCTAAAACCATGTTCAACCATCTTAGGTGGGAACTCAGATGATCCTATTAACTTAGGTGATGGTTTAAACTATCCTAAATTGACAGAGAGAGTCACCAAATTAGAAACATCTGTTGAAGAAATAAAAAAAATAGAAAAAAAAACATGATGAAAATTTTGATTCAAAAACTCTAAAACTCCACCATCAAATGCAGAAATTGCAATAGAAATGTAGGAACATTTCAACCATACCTATATCTTCAAAAGCAAGTTGTAGAAGAAAAATATTCCATGCAAGTAGAGTTGATACACCAAACAGTGGATGCCAAGTACAAAGATATTTAGGCAGAGGTTAAAGCCATTAAAGACTTTCTCCTTGAAAACACTGATATAACTCTTACTCTACCCAAATATCAAGATGACGCCAAAAAGGGAGAGAAATAAGGCATGAGAAATCTTCCTCCAACAAGTCAAGAAAGCCCAAAAGAGGCCTGACACTTCTGAGGCTAGGCCAGAGAAGCTGAAGACAAGTCAAGCCTCAACCATCTGTTGTAAGTCAAACATCTACCACTACTATCTAAATCACTGCCCCCATCCAATATCAAACATCTGTTGCCACTAAAAAAAGTAACAACATAGGTTACATTCATCACCACTTCAACAACACTTACACCCTCATCACAATAGACTTTATAAGTTTCCAAAAGTACCCCTAAAGTGTAATTAAAGAAATCTATTACCAATCCATTCCTTTCACCACCATCAAAAACTCCACACCTTATAAAAGGGGTCAAAAATCAAGATTTATCATTAACAAAAATGATGAAGAAACCCTTCAAAATTTGCCCATAAAAATCACCACAACGACCACCATAGGACCATTTTGACCTCTCTATCACTCACTATTACCACCACTAAACCACCTACCTCAACAACCACCACACTTCCACTATCACCACCTTAAATCACTGATGCAGACTTTGGAACATTAAAGTCAATGATAAGATAGGGCTGCCAAAAATCTTGGATAATTACAAGAAATTAGAAATATTAAGAGCCAAAGATCCCTTAGCCCCAAAAAAAGCCAATCTAAGAAGAAATAGACTTCTGACCCACAAATCTACCAATAACTTCTGACCAAAAGATCCTTCAAGCTCAAAAGATTCTACAGTGGAAGACAATAGAACTATCCACAAATCAAAAGTGCAAATGGATGAGTGTAAAAGATCACAGTAAAAAAACCTCTTGGCCTAAAAATTGATGATCTACAAGACCTACTAAGTCTTCCAATCGAAAGGGATGTAGATGACTCTTTAGAAAGATTTGAAAAATAATTTAAAACACAAATAAAAAAGAAGGGGTGAAAGGAAATAAAGGTTGATCTAATAAGGATGAATTTTGGCATTATCTGTTCTAGGGGGATACTATTGGACCTACAAAAGAATAGATGGTGTTGGAAAGCCAAAACATTCCAAACATCGTATCAAAGTTTAATAAACAAAAATTTGATACAAATATCCCTCCCAAAGATAGTGAATATTGAACACCTAATCAGAATATCTTTTCAAGAACAAAGCAAATATCTGATCGAACATGAACTGCAATTCAAGAAGAAATAACATATGTTGAAAACTAAAGACTGTTAAAGACCAAAGCACTGATAAAGCCAAAGGTCTAATGAAGAATACCAAACATCTATATGGACAAACAGATGTGTAGTTGTCAGCAATAGAGGATAGCTCCAACAGCGTTTTTCCAATGTAACAGTATTTATCTTGTATCAGTGTTTAGATTAGTTAGAACAAATGTTAAGATTTTCATAGATGTTTACAACATATGTGGAATCTTTTTTGTTAGGATTGTTAAATGTCACTATCAGGGTAACGTCAGCAGATTGCGAACAGAGGTTTTGTACTCTGTATAAATAGATCTCATTTGTTTGAGATCTGGCATAACTTCATGCCTTTTGTGCGAACCAATTAGAAGTGATCAGCTGAGGGGGAGTTTATGTACAGTCAATTGTGTTGTATTTTAACCATTTAAGTTCAAAATAAATCAGTCTTTGATAAATGGGTTTCCAGCTTGTGTTTCATCTTACTTACATTTACAATTTATAAATTGCTTATTTCACAAGTTAAAAAGAAACTCGGATCCTAACAAATTTAATATTGAAATGGTAATATTGAAAGGGCATAATGTTGAAACAATATAATATTTGAAACACTAAACATAGAAACGATATAATATTTGAAACAGTAAACATGGAAACGATATAATATTAAAATGATATAATATTTGAAATGATAAAATGTTGAAACGATATAATATTGAAACAGCATAATGTTAAAACGGTAGTATTGAAATGACATTATGTTGAAACGATATATTGTTGAAACAATAATATTGAAATGGCAAAATCGATATAAGGTCATAGATTAAAAGTTCTAACCGGACCAAACTTAAATGTTATAGCCGATACAACGTTATATATTGAAAGTTCGAACCAGACCGGGGTTGATATTATATATATATATATATATATATATATATATTATATATATATATATATAGTGGTTGGTTAACGTACAATGTGTACGAGATGAAATTACGCACGTTATAAAACTCAAAAACACTAATCACACATGTTGAAAACCATAATCACGCATGAACATAATCAGAAATCACGCATGGGGTAAAAAAACTAATCACGCATGTTATAATTTCATCAGCGTACGTTAAGGAAATTGTACAATATACTTTCACTATATATATATATATATATATATATATATATCAACTGCGGTCTGGTTCGAACTTTCAATATATAACGTTGTATCGCTTATAACATTTAAGTTTGGTCCGGTTATAACTTTTAATCTATGACCTTATATCGATTTTGCCATTTCAATATTATTGTTTCAACATTTAAGTTTGTGAACTGAGTGAACAAATCCTGACCATTGATTTACATTAGCAAATCGTAAAATACACAAGTGTATTTTCATCATCAAATCTTGATCAAACCTTTATAATTGATTTACACTTGTGTATTGATAATCAAGTGGTAGGATTAGTTCATACAGTTCACTATCAAGGGGGTTGTTCACAAATGAACCTAACCCTATATATATATATATATATATATATATATATATATATATATATATATATATATATTTATTTATGTATTGATAATCAAGGGATAGAACTAGTTCACACAGTTAACTATCAAGTGGTTGTTCACAAATGAACCTAACCCTATATATATATATATATATATATATATATAAGATTAGTTTTGTATAAGCCTCGTGTGCAAATAGTGGATGTGGTTGTGTGAATAGTTAATGTGTCGATAAAGTGACCAGTGGAAGCTTTATCAAATTTTGATGAACACCTTTCATCCTAAAAAAAATCAAACGTAACTATCCTCATTGCTTAAAGTTAGTAGTGGCTCATCAGTCGTGTTTGCTCACTTGTATAACCAAAGGAGGACTATTCTCATTCGTATGTAACCAACGACTATGATATAGCGGATGAATTCCAAAAAGGTAATGAGTTTAATATATAAAACTTGATTTGCTTTTGCCCCTGTGCTTGCTTAGGAACACTTTTCCTTATTGCTATACTAAGCCTTCTCCATCTTATTTTATGGAAACAGGTTTAAGCTGGATTTTGTTATTTAAAATCTACTATTAAATACTTATCAAAGCAAACACCTTTTAATACTTTTATTATGGTACATGAATGAATGAGTCATGTCTCATGACCATGCCAAGTTGCCAACGAGTTCAAACAGGCCTTGAAGATGGGCTTAATGTTTCTTTGGTATCAAGATAGCTCACTTGGATTGTTCTTACCAAAGCCCAATTATATATATTTACGTCAACGGGTTTCGATGGAATTATATACAAAATATATTTACGTGAATGGTTTCCATAGAGATATATAAGAGGCCTGTGAATTTTCTAATATACAACGAATGTTATGTGTTTGGTTGGGTAGGTAAGAAACACGTTTGTGTGGATTTTACTAGAGTATCCTATCTTGTTGGGCTCTAGGAATACTATTTCGTGGCGTTGAAGGCAGAATTCGGGAAATTTACAAATCATGAAAAAGCTTGTGCTGAAAATTAACACATAGTTTTTCCCTTTGTCTTTGATACTTTTCGTTCCCTTGTTCTTGAAACTAACATGGATAAAGTGCAGAAGGTCATGTATAACAATTTCTCGACGTCAAGTAACCATTGTTTTGTTTTCAGTAGAATTATATTTGCTATTCAAAACAGGGATTGCGACACAGTTTATTTCCCGTTTATCTACCATTCTCATGAAGTTCCCCTTATTTCATAAGTTTTCAAAATATTTAACGTAAAAAATATTCTATCACATTCAGTCAATACAGTACTGATAGAGAACTACATAATTTACATAAGAGTTAAATGCTTGATTGGTCCATGTGGTTTGCAAATATTGCAGATTTGGTCCTAGTAGTTCACGAATTACACACTTGGTCCCAGTAGTTGTGATTTTTGCACTCGGGTGGTCCTTATCACTAACCCATGTTAGATTTTTCAGTTAAGTATGTGTGAAATTACTAGATTGTCCCTAAACAGTTAAAAAAATATAAAAAAAACAAAAAAAAATGGCTACCTACCTTCATCTTCATCCTCTCAAAATATATATATCTCTCTCTAAAACCCACCACCACTTCCACCATCAACCCACCACCACCACCACCACCTCCACAGCCCCCGCCACCTTCAACCCATCACCACCACCTCCACCGTCAACCGACCACCACTACCTCCACCGTCACAATCACATTCAACCGACCACCACCAGCGCCTCCACCACAACACCACCCCAAACTCCGCTGCCAACACCAACCCTTGAACAATTTAAAAAATTAAAAAAAGATGCCACACTCATCTTCCCTATAACAACCACCGTCCATCTCCACCACCGCTACCATCCATCTCCACCTCCGCCACCATCAAAATATCTACCTCCGCCACCATCCATATCCATTTTCGCCGCTGCTCACGTCACACCCCACCATCACCATTTACCACTGTGTCACCTGCAATGCTGACCACCGCCTCTTCCTCCTTCATCGCAACCTTCGCCTCCACCGTCACCTTCACTCCACCACATTTGCCTCCACCGTAAACCCACCACCACAACACCACTGTCACCCTCCACCACATTTGCCTCCACCGTAAACCACCACCACCAACACCACCGTCACCCTCAACCCACCACCTTTGCCTCCACCATAAACCCACCAGCACCCCGCCATCATCTTCAGCCCACCCCCGCAATCATCTTCAGCCCGCCGACCTCCATGTTTTTCGGCGATATACTTGTCACACCCGACCCGCAGCGGAAATGGTGATCGGGGCATGATTGGGTTTTCATCAAAGCTCATGACATTTATTATAAAGTTTCATATTTATTATTTCTTTTTAATGGAGAATCATTACAATCAATAATACAAGTACAACATGTTCTATACATCTTTCAAGACTTCATTATTTTTCTTCTAAGGCAATTTCCTATGTGTTCCTTGCTTCAACTGTCCACCTGTATCATGTGTAAAAATAGGGTTTTTGGGTCAACAAAAAGTTGGCGAGTGAATCCTATGAAAAACATTTAAACGTGTTTATTGTATCGATTATAAAATAAAGTGCATAACCACACATGAGTAAACGTAAATGTAAATTTAATCACAAAACACTTAATATTAAATAATGCACACACATACAATAATAGATTGTTTTGAGGCACGCGTTGTTCAACTCGTCTCCCACGAGGAACTGATGGGCCTAATGAATGATTTTGAGGCACGCGTTGTTCAACGAACTGATGGGCCTAATGAATGTTTTTGAGGCACGCGTTGTTCAACTCGTCTCCCACGAGGAACTGATGGGCCTATGAATAATTTGCACACAACTTGACAATATGTAATACATCACAACAAACAATATTTACATTCTAAGTTTAGATCATATAATGGTATAGCACGAGTTTGAATAAGCGAATTAATTTAAGCGACACATGATACACCCCAAAACATGAATAAAAAGGGGAATTTGTAAGAATTCACTCACAATGGTTGGTTTCTTGGATTGATGATGAATGCGCACGAATTTGGATTTAACCACGATAGAAACTAACCTAAATAATAACATAATGTTCGGTAAATAAATGAATTTTATTTGCGATTAATAATTTTAATTCATAACCTTAATAGATTTCTAGATTTATTTTTGTGAGTTTAAGGAAATTTTCTAACTTTAAAAATATTATTTTTAAGTAATTTTAAATAATTTTCTGATTAAAAAAAAATAAAAAATTGTTGACCGTTGACTTTGACCGTTGACCGGTCTGATTGTGTTTATTATGTGCCTGAGTGAGGTTCGAACTCGTGACCTCCCGTACGCGTCACGCAGTTCTACCAACTGAGCTACGTGTCTAACCCGAAATATTTCTGTTTTTAGTTATACTTATATACTATTTAGATTTATTCAGAAATCATTTATTTTAAAAGATTTGTAATTATGTCGAACCAGTGCACATAACAGGTCTCGAACCTGCCACCTCAGTCTTGCAACGCACCTAGCCTTACCAACTGGGCTGGGTGAATAACCCGTTTATATTATGATTTTTATTTCTTATGTACTTACTGTCAAGTTCTATATTTGGGTTTTATAAAAAGGTTTGAATATTGTGACGAATCGGAACAAGGACAGAGTCGAACCCGAGACCTTGACTTCATATGCACACAGCCCAACCTACTGGGCTGTGTGACTAACCCGGTTAAAATACCGTTTTTAACTCAGTTAAATGATATTTTTAATTCGTCTTCTTAATCACAGTAAACCGAATGGAGAATCTCAATTGAATTTGATTATTTTGATAACACCTTACCATTCTTAACGGTCTACACAAGATATAATTAAAACAAAAGAGATTAGATGAACGATATACCGGACAGAGGTGATCTCCGACGAAGTTCTGGCGACTGAAGCTTTTCCGGCGAAACAGAATCTAACTTCCGATAAGAACAGAGGACTTGAATCAGTGTAATTTCGAGAATGATTGAAAGTGTGGGTTTAGAATGATTGATAATAAGTATTTATAAGTAGAGGTGATTTCAAGTTTCGGTTATGAAATTCACGGTTTATGAATGAAATTGATTTGAGTCTTCGGTTATAACTGATGTTTATCATCAGTTATATCCATTTGCAATCAAACAGGAGCCGTTTCTTCCTTAATTTCCGTGATTTGATCTTGACGCGTGAATTCAGAAGTTGAAACTGAAGTTGCAGGTTTTTATATACTAACTCGGCTATATAAGATATATGTTTCTGATTTAATCAACAAAAGCACGTGTAGTGTAGTGGTGTTTAGTTTGCGTGTATGCACGGGAGACCCGGGTTCGAAACCCGGCGTCTGTAAATATTTTTTTAGTCACTTTTTATTAGAAGTTTTAAATTATGTTTTTTAAATTCTAATATATTTATTAATTATGTATCGTATAAAATTAATTTGAGCATTAAATACGCAACAAAATTTATAACTGACTATTCGGTTTAATAAACGAAGCGGGTTTGGATAACCCGGTTTTTTACGGATGTTACAGTATCCCCTACTTTTAGAAATTTCGTCCCGAAATTTAAGTAGTGGTATGTTTGACTCAAAAGGAGGGTGGTTTTGGCAATTACATACTAAGAAGGGGGTAAGAGTTTAAATTTTTACTTGAGGCGGTAACGTTCCTTGTAAGGGTTGAATACCCTGCTACAGGAATCGCTTTTTGATGCCTAAGATAAGGAATATTGATAAACAGAGTTGATTGACTAGGTATGATCTCATGCACAAGAGTTTTGAGAGAATCGATACGTTTGGAAAGATAAGGTTATATCCTAAAACAAAACTTCTACCACTAAAACCTACATGGAACCTCTCATAACTGCCTGACAATGCCTCTGATCCTTTGGCAAGAATACTTATATATAGGAAGTACCAGCGGCGTATCCACCATATTCTTGTCAAATTTTTATTGGCTTTATCAGTAAATTATGATTAGTTCTATGTGACTCTAAAACATAAACAAACACAACAACCAAAGCTTGAGTCTTGATTCTGAAAGTATACATGTTTGAATGATGACAGTACCTCTCTCGTTTGTTATGATGAAGGGGTTAGTCTATGTAAAAGTGAAGCACAACCCAATTTGAATGATGAGTTTGAGATACGTCGAGATGTATGATGATATGAATGTTAAATCAGTGAGTATAAAACAAAACTTCAACCATGACATTACTAAAACCTACATGGAACTTCTCACAATCACCTGACAATGCCTCTGATCCTTTGGCAAGAATACTTATATATAGGAAGTACCAGCGGCGTATCCACCATATTCTTGTCAGATTTTCATTGGCTTTATCAGTAAATTATGATTAGTTCTATGTGACTCTAACACATAAACAAACACAACAACCAAAACTTGAGTCTCAAATCTGAAGGTATACATGATTGAATGATGACAGTACCTCTCTCGTTTGTTATGACGAAGGGGTTAGTCTAGGTAAAAGTGAGACACAACCCAACTTCTTCGAATGATGAGATTGAGATACGTCGAGATGTATGATGATATGAATGTTAAATCAATGAGTATAAAACAAAACTGAAATAGTAATTCACATTAAGATTCTAGGATAAATTTCCAATTTATAATTGAGATACGTGAAGATTGAGAAAACATAAAAACTAAGCGGTTGGAGTTGAATCTTGATTTTTGGTGAAGAAAACTAGTTGGGTGGTTCGTTTGGGCCGTTATTATCTTCAACAGGATTGGCGTTGATGTTGTAAGCTATTCCTCTTGCTGGTGGCCTAGTGGTTAGGTTTTCTTGATTTGCTTGGTTAATTGGGTTTTCTTGAGCTTGGGCATTTATGATGTTAACCAATCGAGGGCACGTGTTTCTAAAGTGGGTAGGGTCGCCACAATTAAAACAAGCTCGAACATATGGGAAAATGGGGTATGGGGTTGTTGATAGTTTGGATCATGTTTTGAGTAGGGGGTGGGTTTGGTTTTGAGAGGTGTGGCAAACCTTGCTCAAATGACCATAGCGTCCACAATTCGCACATAGTCGACAAGGTAAGGTAGATGGATGGTGATAAAAACATGTGTTGCATTGAGGGTGAGGTCCAAAGTAAGGTTTCTTATTTGGGTAAGTTGAGTTGGGTGCTACTTGAGTGATTGGGACAGCTTGGAGGGGTACAACTTGTGAAGCTGGTTGGTTGTGTTGGGTGACAGCGAAGATTTGTCCATCTCGTTTTCTCTTAGAAGTGGTTTGAGAAGAGGATTCGGTTTGGGTGGAGTTTGGGGTTTCGGTTGATGCTTTATCCTTCTTCTTCTCCTCCTTAAAGTCTTTATTCCGTATGCGGTTTTCGGTGAGCTCTGTAGCTAACTCCATTGCTGCTTCCAAAGTTGCAGGTGTGGTACTTATTACAGGGACTTGAATTTTTGAAGGAAGACCTCGAATGTAGTGCTCGATCAAACGGTAGAGGGGAGTGAACAAGTTGGGGACCATTTACTCAAGGAATCTCTTGTTGTATGTGGTGTGGTCGCCCTCTTTTTGTTTCAAAGAATAGAATCATCTTCCAATTTCTTGATTTCGCTTCTTGGACAGAACCGTCTTGTCATGATTTCCTTCAACTCTTCCCAAGTCAAAGTCATAGCATCTTCAACAGCTTGGCCTTCTCTGTATTCCACCATGTAAGTGCTACTCCAAACAAACGACCGGTAGCATATGGCACCTTGCGATTATCGGGGCAGTCGCAATTGAGAAAAGTGTTCTCCATCTCCTCAAACCAATGGAAGAGAGCGGTGACACCTTCAGTCCCTTCGTATTTTGGAGGATCGCAGGATTTGAAATGTTTGTAGGTGCATTTAGTGGCTTTTGGGAAGGATTGACAATGTTTTGATCTTCTTGGTGGATTGGGTTGAGGGGATTAGCGGTGAGGGCTTGTTGAACTTGAACTACGATGTTGGGTATTACGGCCGCCATTTGTTGAGCGATTTGGGCAGCCATGCGCTCGCGGGATTTTCCTGATCTCATTTTTCTACGAGCGAGACTAGAATACATCTATAAGGAATACGCATCGAGAGTATGAGTTTGACGTTTTAGGTGTCATGTGTCGTATTTAGGAATGAACATTCATAAAATAAATATAGAATAAATAATCTACTACATCCATGGGATGTCTTGGGCTTTGCTCGTAATTGGGCCTTGCATGCCGCCATACTTCACCTTCGTAATCATGTGGGCCCCTACGATTACCGGGTCTTTCATATGGTTCGCATGTGTTAGCCTGATAACTCGAGAAATATGAATGTAACGTATGAAATTTGGAGTGCATCCAGGTGTGGACACGGTGATACCTCAAAGTGGGGTTAGTTCGAACGACGTTTGGTGTGGCATGCTTTGGCCTAATAGGTCCTTCGTACTCTCATCGTTAATCCCCAGGTAGGCAAACTGGTCCGTTATATTGGATTTATACGAATGCCAACCTAGACAGGACGTTCCGACTATCGGTACTCGTACCCTTACAGTTACTACATGCCCGTCGTAGAACTCACTTTGATGAGATTGAAAAATGAAAAAATGCGACAAAATCTTGAATAACGGAAGTAGGATGATTTGAATATGTGAACATTAAAATATGCGTGATGATTGTATATGTAAGCATGTTATGTTTCATTAAGTATCACAAAATATAATATTGGAAGTGTTTGCATGCATTTGTGTATGTAATAAATATGAAACAAATAAACATCATGAATTTGCATGTAACCACTTAAACAATTAAAATCTAATCAACTATAGTATAGGCTTAAAGGGTCTAATAACCTATCCTATATCCCTATAGTCAAAAGCTCTGATACCAATCTGTCACACCCCGACCCGCAGCGGAAATGGTGATCGGGGCATGATTGGGTTTTCATCAAAGCTCATGACATTTATTATAAAGTTTCATATTTATTATTTCTTTTTAATGGAGAATCATTACAATCAATAATACAAGTACAACATGTTCTATACATCTTTCAAGACTTCATTATTTTTCTTTTAAGGCAATTTCCTATGTGTTCCTTGCTTCAACCTGTCCACCTGTATCATGTGTAAAAATAGGGTTTTTGGGTCAACAAAAAGTTGGCGAGTGAATCCTATGAAAACAATTAAACGTGTTTATTGTATCGATTATAAAATAAAGTGCATAACCACACATGAGTAAACATAAATGTAAATTTAATCACAAAACACATAATATTAATTATTGCACACATATACATCAAATGATTGATTTTGAGGCACGCGTTGTTCAACTCGTCTCCCACGAGGAACTGATGGGCCTAATGAATGATTTTGAGGCACGCGTTGTTCAACGAACTGATGGGCCTAATGAATGTTTTTGAGGCACGCGTTGTTCAACTCGTCTCCCACGAGGAACTGATGGGCCTAATGAATAATTTGCACACAACTTGACAATATGTAATACATCACAACAAACAATATTTACATTCTAAGTTTAGATCATATAATGGTACCGCACGAGTTTGAATAAGCGAATTAATTTAAGCGACACATGATACACCCCAAAACATGAATAAAAAGGGGAATTTGTAAGAATTCACTCACAATGGTTGCGTTTCTTGGATTGATGATGAATGCGCACGAATTTGGATTTAACCACGATAGAAACTAATCTAAATAATAACATAATAGTTCGGTAAAGAAATGAATTTTATTTGAGATTAATAATTTTAATTCATAACCTTAATAAGATTTCTAGATTTATTTTTGTGAGTTTAAGAACATTTTCTAACTTTAAAAATATTATTTTTAAGTAATTTTAAATAATTTTCTGATTAAAAAATAAATAAAAAAAATGTTGACCGTTGACTTTGACCGTTGACCGGTCTGATTGTGTTTATTATGTGCGCTGAGTGAGGTTCGAACTCGTGACCTCCCGTACGCGTGCACGCAGTTCTACCAACTGAGCTACGTGTCTAACCTAAAATATTTCTGTTTTTAATTATACTTATATACTATTTAGATTTATTCAGAAATCATTTATTTTAAAAAGATTTGTAATTTGTCGAACCGGTGCACATAACAGGTCTCGAACCCGCGACCTCAGTCTTGCAACGCACCCAGCCTTACCAACTAGGCTGGGTGACTAACCCGTTTATATTATGATTTTTATTTCTCTTATATACTTACTGTCAAGTTCCATATTTGGGTTTTATAAAAATGTTTGAATATTGTGACGAATCGGAACAAGGACAGAGTCGAACCCGAGACCTTGACTTCATATGCACACAGCCCAACCAACTGGGCTGTGTGACTAACCCGGTTAAAATATCGTTTTTAATTCAGTTAAATGATATTTTTAATTCGTCTTCTTCATCACAGTAAACCGAATGGAGAATCTCAATTGAATTTGATTATTTTGATAACACCTTACTCATTATTAACGGTCTACACAAGATATAATTAAAACAAAAGAGATTAGATGAAGGACATACCGGACAGAGGTGATCTCTGACGAAGTTCCGGCGACTGAAGCTTTTCCGGCGAAACAGAATCTAACTTCCGATAAGAACAGAGGACTTGAATCAGTGTAATTTGAGAATGATTGAAAGTGTGGGTTTAGAATGATTGATAATAAGTATTTATAAGTAGAGGTGATTTCAAGTTTTCGGTTATGAAATTCACTGTTTATGAATGAAATTGATTTGAGTCTTCGGTTATAACTGATGTTTATCATCAGTTATATCCATTTGCAATCAAACAGGAGCCGTTTCTTCCTTAATTTCCGTGATTTGATATTGACGCGTGAATTCAGAAGTTGAAACTGAAGTTGCAGGTTTTTATATACTAACTCGGCTATATAAGATATATGTTTCTGATTTAATCAACAAAAGCACGTGTAGTGTAGTGGTGTTTAGTTTGCGTGTATGCACGGGAGACCCGGGTTCGAAACCCGGCGTCTGTAAATATTTTTTTTATTCACTTTTTATTAGAAGTTTTAAATTATGGTTTTTAAATTCTAATATATTTATTAATTATGTATCGTATAAAATTAATTTGAGCATTAAATACGCAACAAAATTTTAACTGATTATTCGGTTTAATAAACGAAGCGGGTTTGTATAACCCGTTTTTACGGATGTTACATAGTTTTGGTGCTTTGAGAGAGAGAGAGAAAGAGAAGTGAGAGAGTTGAGGAGAGAGAGAGAGTGAGAGAGCTGAGAAGAGAGAGAGCTGAAAGAGTTAAGGAGAGAGAGAGTTGCAGGTTTGGTCTTTTAAGTTCTTTACTTTTCTATTTTTAATTGTTAAGGGTAACTGGGTCATTTAACATCAACTTAACTAAGAAATCTAACATAGGTTAGTGATAAGGACCACCTGAGTGCAAAAATCACAACAACTGGGACCAAGTGTGTAATTAGTAAACCACTAGGACCAAATCTGCAATATTTACAAACCACATGAGCCAACCAAGCATTTAACTCTTTACATAATTAAATAATTAGTAGCGCGGGAAAGGAAGTGACATATTGTCCCGTAATATATATTTTTATTTTTCTACCAAATTATTATTATTATTAGTAGCGCGGGAAAGGAAGCGACATATTTTGCCTAATATATATTTTTTTATTTTTCTACCAAAATTATTATTATTATTAATATAACTACAATTATAAGTTGCATTAACAATGGCAGGCTGTTACATGGCATTTGCTATTGGTCAGTTTTTTTTAATAAGTTTTTGCTTATTATTATTTAACTTTTAATTATTTAGTATTTGCACTTATAATCCTTTAACTTTCTAAAATTTCTATAATCTTTTACGTGTTTATATTTATGTATGTGTCAGTATAAATTCAGGTTAATTAAGGTTTTTTTCGGTCTTTTAGTAAGTTTTTCTTTATTTTAGGCTTTACCCTTCAATATTTATTATTGGCAGGTTACAACCCTTCAACCTTATAAAAACTTTATAATTATTTTTACTTGTTTATATTTATGTACGTGTCAGTATAAATTTAACTTGATTACGTTTCTTTGAAAATGCGTAAGCTCATATATAATATGTTTTTTGTCGCTTTTTTTGGTACGTTTTCGGTTAGTCTACGTTTTGGCATAAATTTAGTTTTAAAACAAGTCGGATCAATTGTAATATATTTTCGTTAGGCTTTATAAACCGGCTTACTTTACGTCCGGTCCCATCGCAACGCGCGATACCATTTTTAACTTAAAAAACATCATTTTTTTCTTATTTTTATGTAGTATCGTATAAGATCAGGTTGGTGTTCAAGTAAATGTCTTTCACAAAAAAAGTCGAGTTTTGTATAATACGTTTCCGTGCATATCTTTATGTACATATTCAGTTTTCTACGTTTTGACGTAACTTTTATTTAGAATCAATTCATGTTTTTACTATACAAATCTGAGTTACTTTACATTTGGACCCTTTGCTATTGATCAGTTTTTCCCTTTTAGTAAGTTTTTGCTTATTTTAACTTTTAACCTTTAACATTTAGTATTTGCACTTATAACCTTTCAATTTTCTAAAATCTATATAATCATCTTTTACATGCTTATATTTATGTATGTGTCGGTATAAATTCAGGTTGATTACGGTTTTTTGTCTTTTAGTAACTTTTACTTTATTTTAGCCTTTACCCTTCAACATTTAGTATTGGCAGTTACGACCCTTCAACTTTCTAAAAACTTTATAATTATTTTTTACGTGTTTATATTTATGTACATGTCAGTATAAATTCAACGTGATTACGTTTCTTTGAAAATTGGTAGGCTCAGATATAATATGTTTTTTTCGCTTTTTTGGTACGTTTTTAGTTAATCTAAGTTTTGGCATAAATTTATTTTTAAAACAAGTCTGGTCAATTATAATATGTTTTCATTAGACTTTATAAATCCGGCTTACTTTACGTTTCGGTCCCATCGTAACGCGATACCATTTTTAACTTAAAATACATGCTTTTTTACTTATTTTTTGTAGTATCGGTATAAGATTAGGCTAGTGTTCGATGTAAATTTCTTTCAAAAAAAAAATCGAGCCATGTATAATACGTTTCCGTGCTTATTTTTATGTACATATTCAGTTTATCTACTTTTGACGCAACTTTTGTTTAAAACCGGTTCTATTATTTACTACACAAATCCAAATTACTTTAATTTGAACCCGTCGCATCGCGCGGAGAAATTTACTAGTTTAGCTATATATTCAAAGTTTTAAATTCAAGGTTTTACGTTGGTCACAAAACGGCCCTTAAACCAAACCCGGTCCCATGTTATTCGGCATTTTTACCTGAATCATGGTCAAATGCATATACACCATATGACTCTTAATATCACATCCCAAAATGGTTAACCAAAACGGTATGGATAAGCGCAATAAGCCCCATGGTAAATATTTCATTTCAAATCTTGTAGTCTCTATATATATATGGAGTTGTCATGATTATTTTATATACAAAATACACATGCACACTAATCTCTTTTTTTTAGTTTTTTCCTTAGTAACTCGGGGAATTCTTGATACAATATTAGTTTAAAATACATAAATGTATAATACACTTATACGCAGTAAACTTAAGATACTTGGAAGTAGTTTGAGAGGGAGATAAAGCTATATATAAAACAATAAATACAATTATAGTATACAGATTTTAAATGACTAAATTTACACACCATAAGGATTGAATCTATTACCTTCTACTACTCTAAACTCTATCTAATTCACCAACACCACTCGACTATTCCCAAGTGAATCATAGGTTTCTAGTTAGTTTTATATTATTGGAATATTCGATATTAATAATCTTAGCTATTCATTGTAAGGCGTCAATAGTCCCAACTTAAAAGGTAACCACTGGCAATTCCAACTATTAACATATCGGCCTCCAATGGAGCCTGACTAATAGAATCCTAACGCCATTAGTCTCCGGTCGTCGAAAAAACGTTTTTGGCTGGAAAACTCAACCTTTTCATCACAAACCTCTTTGTAACTTTATTACGGACCTTTAGGAACTATTTTCTAGTAAAAGCCCAAATTATTGAGGTTGTTGGAAAACTCTTTTTACGCCGGAAAACTTCTTTTTGTTTGAAAACTCAACTTTTTGGCCGGAAAACTCAACAATTTCGTCCTAAACCTTTTTATAACCTTAAATCAGACCTTTAGGAAACTTTTTCCGGCCAAAAACGTTTTTTCCGGCGACCGGAGACTAACGTCATTAGGGTTCTGTTAGTCAGGGTCAATTGGAGGCAAATATGTTAGTAGTAGGAATGCGGTGGTTATTTTTAAAATTAAAATTGTTAACAATAACGAAAAATAGTTAAGATTATTAAAATTAAATATTCCTATATTATTTAACAATCTTGTATTCGTCATTATTGACTTGGATCATTGTCAATATTCATACGCCATGTGATTCTTAAGGTTACATCATTAAATTGACAAGCAAGTAAATTTTGGACAGGTGATGAGCCCCGTACTAACCGTTTGAAAGGATTAGGCTGTCCACATTCTACAGATAGAAGGTTTTATTATATTTGGATATTATATCCATTGTTGGCCCAAATATTCAATTTCCTCTGTATGTAATAATTTAAATTGATTTATATTATCTAAATGAATTTTTTTACAAAAATCACTAGTGTTCGTTTTCTTAAATGTACTTATTAACAAGTAGCAATTTTTTTAAAAGAACATGTAAAAAAATTGGCATGTTTTTTTTACATTTTTTAGTTATTTTTTAGTTTTCTCATATATATCTAGTTTTCACATTGACATGCATTATTGACCTCTGTTCCATGATCACGACTTCAAGTTCCAGCTCCCTCTACCATTAACTTATAGCCTCCATCGCATTTGCCGATTTTATCTGTGTTCATGAATCGTTTGTGAATGCGTTCATTTCCTTAACGAACAAACACAAACATAAAATTTTGTTTGATAGATGTTCATGAACCATTCGTAAACATATTACTTCCTTAACGAATGAACACGAATAATGTCTTGTTCGTATTTGTTCACAGCCCTACATATATATGTTTACACGTGTACATTTGTATGCTACATGTATGTATATCATCAATCTACAAAGATTTTTTTTATTTTTACAATAATAACCTTTTAATAAAAATTTTAAAAAAATAAGACATAAAAAATTTATTTGGTTGATAGCGGTTCTCTCAAGTTCTCAAATAACTTGTGTTTTTCTCATGATCCTTACCCTATATATATATATATATATATATGTTGATGTGTTGTGTGTGTTTATGTATGTATGTATGTATGTATGTATAAGGAAATGGTAAAATGCGAACCATCTTAAGTTGTGAGAAACATGAGAACTTATACTTTTTGTGTAAATTGTGTCACAATTTTTTGCACAAAGATAGATGAAAATGTTACAAACGCAGCTGTAAAAAGTACCGAGCCAGTATTATTTTCCATTTAGACAGATGTAAATTTATTATACAAAACGGATTACGTCACCCTGTAATTTTTTTTTACATCAATGCAGGGGCGGACCTACCTTAGAGGAAGGGGTAGCCTCCGCTACCCTCCGGCGATAGTGTAAATTTTGGAAAAATTTGACGTTTTTTCGATTTCGTTACCCCTTTTCTATAGAACGTTACCCATACGAAGATTTTCTAGATCCGCCACTGCATCAATGTAAATGGAGAATAAATACCGCCCAGACATTTTTTTACAGATATGTTTGTTACATTTTCATCTACCTTTGTGTAAAAATATGGCAAAACTCGCATAGGAAGTAAAAATTCTCGTAGCTCTCTCTCTCAAAACTTAATGTGCTTCTCATTCGAAACGGATCATATCTCTCCCCCCTCTCTCTCTATATATATATATATAACACATGTGTGTGTGTTTTGTTATTTTAAAATTGTTGTCAACACATGCTCTCCTGTTGGTGATTGTCAGATGCCAGAACACCATTCGTTTGCTTTTAAGTATGTGTTTCTCTTTAATTTACATCGCAAGCTAGAACATTCGTTTGCTGTTGAGTACGTGTTTCTCTTTAATTTTCATCAAGACATTTTAAGGGTCACTTACTACTATTGCAGTGTAATCTTGATCAAAACTTACATTTCTAGATAATATTTATTGAATAATGTTGTAAGTGAGCTAAAGATGACAATTTATTGTTTGGAGTTGCTAGAACCAATTATATATGATAATAAGGTCAAACCCAATAAATCTAGGAACCCTTTGGAAATCAACCCATAACCTAATAGTCATCAGTCTTATCTCATCTATAAAATGCCACTAGGCTATAAAGCCATGTGATTCGATCAATCAATTGAATGTGTTTAGGTTGTGACAGGATCAATTGACTGAATGTCAATCTTGCAAGTTAAACATCAAAAGAGTCATAATAAATCACAATTTCGGGATAATGAACCTAACGAGAACTAAAGGACCTAAACTATAAATAAATCCTTATAACCTATTAATGTTTATTAGAGGTTGGTTAGGGATAATAGTTGTTAAGATGAGCAAGATGCACTAGGATGAGTCTTTATGCTCAAAACTTTTTTTTAATATGACGCACGATTGACTTTAGAAAGTCAATAAGTTATGAAAGGAGATCTAAAAATTAAGATCCTAAGATAAATGTGAGTTTATATGACTATGATTTGGTAAGTAAATCTAATCTTTGTGTAGTATGATTAAATTTGATAAGCTATGTGGTTTTGAATGTATATGAGTTGTATACGGGTATGCTAATTTGCATAAGAATTAGGGGTGTACGTTTGTGCATTATAATGATGAATCCCATAGTTTGTGTTACCTAAAGTCTAATCTCGAGACTAGTGAATCACAATGTTGTGCGTGATTAAAATTTCGAAATGAGATCACAAGGTTGTACGTGCTTAAGTTGAAGTTGTAATTAGATAGTTGTATGTTAGCAAGTGTCACACCCCGTATCTTCAATCGAACACCGGTGGGCCTGGGTGGAGAATATCGTGATGTAAGTTGATATCATCATAGTCAATTAAACACGACATAGCGGAAGTCTTGGATTTAAATTACTATTACAAACCAAATGTTCAAAATACCAAAATAATATACAGACGACTCGTAAATAAAAGATCCACAGGCGGATCATAAATTGTACAAAAGAAAGAATGTAAAACAGAATTTGGGCAGATCTAAGGATTTGCAAGATCCTCTTATATCACTACCGAGCAGCTTCCAGCCTATTTCGTATTATACCTGCAGCTTAGTCTTTTGAAAATATGTCAGCTTTCGCTGGTAAACACACCCAACTGACTCATTTTGAAAACATTTGAAAATGATTTTAAGTGCACAAAGACACAAAATTTTTTATAACTTGGGAAAGTTGAAGTTGCAACCATGTTAACAGATTCGCATATTTGTCCATACATACAGGGCCCAATACAAAAACCGAGACATGATTAACGTACACATCACTTATGAACTCACGAAGGAGTTATCCCCAACAAGTGTGGGTAGTTGCATTTAAGCGTCTGTCAGGTATATGCCTACACCTCGCGCTAAGGTCGTGGCCATTATCAAATGTAATGAGCTGAGGATATCCTGGACACGGTAGTTAACCCCCGATGTTTAAGTTATCAAACAAAACTTATTTGTAACGACATATCAAAATGTTTAGTGTTGATAAAATTTTAATAAACTCGAAAATTTGTAGTGACGTGTATTAGCATTTACTCATTACAATGCGAAATTTTTAATAGAAATTTAAATAATGTAAGCTAGGGTCTTACAAGTTGGTAAGATCTTACATCTCGTCTTCTTTTATTTGCAAATGATTTAGTTTCATTTGACTCATAATCAATGAAACCCTTTGGATTTTCAAGTCATAATGAAACAACGGTCATCATAAACCTCTATAATTGTATTATAACATGTGCTGATATAATAGAACATGTTATTCTCACTCATATATATTCTACATATAGTTGTAGATTCTATAGGATGGTATATAAACGTCACAAAATTCCTATATAAGAAAAGCATCTTCAAAAGTTAGATTTCTAAAAGGAACTGTTCAATAGAGATGCAAGTATATCGGTACTTACATAAAGGTCATTTAGAAATTCCCATAAGGAATGGGATATAATGGTCCAAACCAAATAGCACATACTCAAGACACTAAGGTTATCTTTATGACACAACTGAAAGAGTTTCTGTAGCCAATTAGCCACAACGGATTATTAAATCATCTAATACTAAGAAAATTAAGGTGCTTGGTGATAATTGAAAGAGATTATTTAATTTTGGAGAAAATTAAAGTGCTTGATGATAATAAACACCCATTCTTATTCTTTAGGTGAGTTTATTGTAAAAAATATTTTTTTATGAGAAAAATAAAAAAGAATCTAAACCATTAGATTTTTAATTTAATGGTTGAGATATTAATGACAATCTTGTAAATAGTTTTGAGTATTAAAATAATTAATTTTCTAGATTAAGGGTATAAAGGTAAATTTAACATTTTTAAATTAAGAAACTAATATTAATGCACATGCAAGTTCCCCCTCCTTTTAAACGTCAATAACTTTTTATACGTAACTTTTTTTTAAATTACACCATAATAATGAGTGTTTTTTATCTTTAACATGAGTACCATATTGATATACTTATGTAGAGAAAAAATTACGTCTCGCTTTAATGTTTTAGTCCTTGGTGTTTTTTCTATATTCATACAATGGTGTTTTAGTTGCATTGTGATTCAATGCGTTATATTTTACAGTAAAACAAATTTAATTAAATTCAGTTTGCAGATGTTCGAAATTCAGGACAATAGAGAAATACAAAAAAAAAAACACTATACAAATCATATACTATGAAAAACACTATATATAAAAAACACCATACTCCTTTAAAATAAAACACCACAAAGATAATATGAACAGAACCCAACACTATATATAAAACAATAACACTCCTTTGAATAAACACCATTTGGAAATAAACACCTTGTGTAGAAAAACCACTCCCTACTACCAATGCACAAATTATACACCATATATATATAAAACACCATACTCCTTTAAATGAAACACCATATATAAATAAAACACCACAATGATAATATGAACAGAACCCAACACTATATATGAAACAATAATATGAACACAACATGTAAATTACAATTATACACTTAAACCATTAAAAAGACACCATAACACATCCTATTGAATTCACCATTCACCAGAACCCTCTTAAAAAAGATACCGTAACAACCATGTGAAAGACACCCTAAAACTCCCCTAACTCATAACACCATACGATAAAAACACCATTCACTCCCATATATAAGAATAAAACACCACAATGATAATATGAACACAACATGTGCAACAAACCCACTCCCAACCACCAATGTATGAATTAGACACCATATAAGACTGCTACTATCATTATCAACGATAACAGAAAATAACATCATATTTTTTTAAAACACAAAAACACGCAAAAAAAATGGTCTGTACGATAAAACCACCATTTAGAAATAAAACAGCTGGTACAAATAACATCTCACAAAAACCAAATGTACAAATTAAACACCATATACATATGCTACTATCATTATCAAACATAACATAACAACGCCATACTTTCTTTAACCCTCAATCCCGACATACCCAACACGAATGTTTGAAACAAAAAATTTGAACAATATAGATAATTAAGAAAAAATGGTATTCGTTACCGATCAACAAAAAAAGTAGACATCGATCGAACAAAGAAACAAAAGCCACCCTAAATTTCATACCTGGTTCATCGTTATCCATCGATCCAGATATGATGTATATGGTGTCGAAGATGATCAGTAAATCTCATAATCGTGAATGAAAAAATGCTCATGATGCTATAAATAAATTTTCGTTATGATATCGTTTCGAAGATGATCATTAAATTCAAAAACAAATTAAAATTCGAGTTCCCTAAAACAACTGCCAAAAATCGGTTGCAAATATTCATGCCATAATAAGATTTCATTGGTTAAATTACAATTTTACCCTTAAACTACCAAAATAAAAAGAGACATATGTCACCACCAAAATCTTTCTTTTACTTCTCACACTTTTATATTTTTTACTGGAACCTCTACCCTTATTCTTATATATATATATATAATATATATATATATATATATATATATAATAATTATATACATATATATAATAAAAACTTCCAGCATCCTATACAAGTTTAGAACTACGATCTTTTCTAAATAATTTTTTTGCATACGCTCTTACTCCTTTTAGTGGTTTGAACATTGAATCAATATAATGGATCACAATTGAGATCATGGTTAAACTCCCATCTTTTTTACTATAAAACAACCTAAAGACTGCTCGTTTTTCTTTCCCAAAACACCACCGAAAGTTTTGACTTTGTATGGAAAGTGGAAACCCAAACTAGGGTTGTTTGATAACCTTTTAATGGTTAAATACTGAACCAACAAAAAGGTCTGAATCATTAAATGCTGAATCAGTAAAATATCTGAACTATTAATGTCACACCCTGACTCGTAGCGGATATGGTAGTCGGGGCATGATTGGGTTTTCATCAAAGGTCATGATATTTACTATAATAAAGTTTCATATTTATTAATTCAAATTACAAGTAGAAATTCCATCAAACACATAAACCATACAAGCACAAAATGTTCTAAACATGACATGTAAGTAACTCTTTATTTTTCTTCTAAGACTCAATCCTATGTGTTCCTTGATTCAACATGTCCACCTGTATCATGTGTAAAAAAATGGAGTTTTGGTCAACAAAAGTTGGCGAGTGAATCCTGTTTAATCATTTGAAAGAAATAATTATGTTGATTAATTTAATAAAAATGTGCATAAACCAAATATGAGCAACGTTTATGTAAACTATCCACAAACGACATAAACATCTAGCAATGTACACATAAGCATGATAAATGATGAGTTGTGAGATCAAGGCTTAATCAAACGGAACCGATCTAATTAGGCAACGCGATGCTCTACTCGTATCCAACGAGGAACTGATATGCCTAATGTGAATGCTTGACTGAAATGAGAAAAATATAACCACATATAACAATAAACCAAATATTCCATAACACGTTAGATCATATATTGGTAGTAGCACAAGTGTTTGAATAAACGATATAAATAAACGACAATGATACACCCCAAAACATGAATAAAAAGGGGAAGTTTGTAAGAATTCACTCACAGTGGGTGCGTTTCTTGAATTGATAATGAATGCGCACGATTAAAGATTCCAACCGACGAGAAAACTAACCTAAATATTCACGTAATAATTCGGTAAATATATATCTTTTATTTGCAATTAGTATTCTTATTAAATGGCTTTTAGTAGGTTTTTTAGACAATCTTTATAGTATTTATTACAATTTTTATGTTTCAAAAGTCTTATTTTATATATATTTTTATGGATTTTGAATAAAAATAAAGAACAATTTATTTTAAAAAATATACCCCTTTCAGGGGTTGAACCGGGTCGAACTACATGATTTTGGCATCGTGTAAGAATCGAACTCGGACCTCTCGTTTACGTGCACGCAACTCTACCAACTGAGCTACGTGTCTAACCCGAAATAATATGGATTTTAATTGTATATACATACTAACTGAGTTAAATCATAATTCTATTTTATTAGCGAACCACGGCACACAACCGGACTTGAACCCGCGCCCCCTCTATTCGTTGCACACAACCCTACCAACTGGGTTGTGTGGCTAACCCAGAATATTCAGAGTTTTTATTTAACTTATACACTTACTGGATGTTGATCTAATTAAGTTTTAAAAAGAGTTGGTTTAATTCAGGAAGTCGGAAACGTGTGAGACTCAAACCCGGTTTGCTTGTTTATAATGCACACAGTCCACCACTGGACTATGTGTCTAACCCGGTATAATCCTCAATTTTAATTATTCTTATACACTACTACAACTTCATCTTCTTCATTTAAAATTCCAAAAAAACAACCCGACTTTTTTACTCAATATTCTTTTGAATTCGTTGATTAGTTACCATAGTTAATCAGAACACATAAACGAAAAGGATTTAAGGAATGGTTGTACCGAAATGAAGATGACTTGATTTCTCTGGCGATGTTTCCGGCAAAGCGAAATTTGAAGACCGAGAGCTTTAGAGAGGTTTTGAGAACGAGCGAGTTCAACAGGGATGCAAGGATTCTTATTTATAGATGAATGTGTTGCTTTGCTAGATTTTGGTTTTATCGGTTTCAAAACGAAAACTGGTAACCGAGTTAATGTGCAACGATTTGACCTTAACTGACCCATGATTGAGTCTAACTCATGATTGGGAATGTTTCTTCAGTTTTTAATTTGAAACAAAACGGATTTGCAGAGATTAAGGTTGAAGTTTCGACCGTTACAGACGGTTGTCTGAAACTGATTTTAGGGTGTTGCCACGATATAAGATCTATTTGTTTTAGAGTTTATTCAGATATGTGTGTGCAGTGGAGTGGTGTGTGGTGTGTGTTGTTTCAATGGAGGTGGTCAACCTTTATATTTGTTTTTATTATTTTCAATTTATTTATTAATATTAATATTATTTTTTTATTTATTATCTTTATTATTTTAACCCTTTTGATTTATTTATTAATTAAATAATATAACGAATTTAAACGTTTAACATAAATACGAAACTTAATAACATATATTTGAATTATTAACGGAGCGGGTTTTAGAACCCGTTTTATAACGAATGTTACAGTATCCCCTACTTTTAGAAATTTCACCCCTAAATTTAGGTAGTAGTAGGTGTAACTTGAAAGAGATGCGGGTATTTTTCACGCATTGAGTCTTTGAGTTCCCAAGTAAACTCAGGTCCTCGTTTTGACTCCCAACTCACTCTGACTATTGGAATTCGACTTCTTCTTAAACGCTTCTCACCGAAGTCCATGATTTCTACAGGTCGCTCTACGAAATGCATTGATTCATCAATCTGAATATCTTCCAACGGTATATGAAGGTTTTCGTCGGCTAGGCACTTTTTCAAATTGGATACATGGAACGTGGGATGAATCTTGCTGAGTTCTTCTGGTAGGTCAAGCTTATATGCTACAGGACCCACTCTTTCGAGTATTTTAAATGGTCCAACATAGCGAGGTGCTAGCTTGCCTTTTTGTCCAAAACCGACCACTCCCTACCATGGTGATACTTTCAAACGTACTTGATCACCAACACAAAACTCGAGTGGCTTTCGTCGTTTATCAGTGTAACTCTTTGGACGACTCTGAGTTGCTAGAAGATTATTGCGAATTTGAAGAATCTTATCGGTTATTTATTCAATTAACTCAGGTCCATTGATTTGTGCTTCACCGATTTCATGCCAACATACCGGTGATTGGCATTTACGACCGCATAATGCTTCAAAAGGAGCCATACGATGCTCGAATGATAGCTATTATTATATGAAAATTCAACTAATGCTAAATGAGTATCCCAATTACCCTTGAAGTCGATGACACATGCTTGTAACATGTCTTCAAGAGTTTGTATGGTGCACTCAGATTGACAATCAGTTTGAGGGTGAAAGGCGGTGCTGAGGTCTAAGCGTGTACCTAACGCTGATTGTACGGCTTGCCATGTTCGTGAAGTAAAACGCCCATCTCGATTCGAAATGATACTTAAAGGCACACTGTGTCGACTTACAATTTCATCAATATAGATACGAGCTAACTTCTCGTTTTTATAATCTTCGCGGATTGGAATGAAATGAGCTGATTTGGTAAGACGATCAATGATAACCCAAATCGTATCATGCCCACTGGAAGTGCGAGGTAACCCGGTAATAAAATCCATGGTTATGTTTTCCCACTTCCAAACAGGTATTTCAGGTTGAACGAGTAATCCTGAAGGTCTTTGATGTTCAGCTTTAACCTTAGAACATGTGAGGCACTTAGAGACAAAAATAGCGATATCCTTCTTCATTCCAGGCCATCAGTAAGAGTATCGTAAATCTTGATACATCTTATCAGCACCTGGATGTATAGAGTATCGTGTTTTGTGAGCCTCATTCATGAGAAAAGTACGAAGATTGTCACGATCAGGTACCCAAATACGATTTAAGTAGTAAAGGATACCATCAGACTTGGATTCTAACTTAGTTTCAGCTCCACAAGATAGTTCATCTCGTACATCGTTTTCCGTGACAGAAGTATGTTGAGCTGCGCGAATGCGGTTTTGAAGATCAGTTACGATCTGAGAACACAAAAGATGAATGGAGTTAGCATACTCTTTTTGGCTAAGAGCATCAACAACAACATTGGCTTTACCAGGATGGTAACGGATTTTACAATCATAATCATTCAAGAGTTCGACCCATTGTCGTTGCCTCATGTTTAACTCTTTTTTATTGAAGATATGTTGAAGGCTCTTGTGGTCAATGTAAATTTCACACTTTGTACCAAAGAAATAATGTCTCCTTATCTTTAGAGCGAACACGACTGCTCCGAGTTCTAGGTCGTGAGTTGTGTAATTCTTCTCGTGAAGTTTAAGTTGCCTTGAGGCGTATGTAACATTTGTCGTAAAATGGGTTCTAAAACCCGCTCCGTTTTGTAATACAAGTATATGTTATGATGTTCGTACGCGTTTACGGTGAACATTTAAAAATTTTATTATTAGTATTAAATAGTAAATAATAACAAAGTTTAAATAATATTAAAATAGATAATAAAATAATAATAACATAAACTAAAAGTTTAACAATAAAAATAAAATAGGAAAAAGGGTTGAGGACCGCGGGTATCGAACCCGGGTCTTCACCAAAACAAAACACACAACACACCACTACACTACACACACATATCTGATTTAAATCCTAAAACAAATAAATCTTATATCGAAACAAACCTCTAAAATTAGTTCAAAACACCCGCCCTATAAATGGCTGTAACTCCCAATCCACAATCAATTTCCGTTTTGATTTCGAATTAAACCCAGGGAAACCGTTCTCAATCATGAGCTAAACTCAATCAGTGGGTCAGGAATAATCAATTCAGTTATGAGAATCATTGTGATCATCAATTCATTGACCGTAACGACCAAAACTGAAATCAAACTTGAACCCATTTTCTCTTTATAAATAGCGACCCTAAATTCTTTCTTAAACTCGCTCACACTTACAAATAGTCTCGCAAAAACCTCTTTTAACGCTCTGTGTTCAAAACCCACTTTGCCGGAAAAGTTCTTCTCTCCGGAATTTCATTGGAGGGATCAAAGCTACTCTCTTGTTCGGTATAACATCTTTAAAATCTTTTATCATCTCCTTATTATGTATTGTTTTAAATAATTCAATAAGTTCAGAAGTTAATTTAAAATAGTATGTATAAATGGTAGAAGATGAAGTTAAATCAGTGAATAAAGAAAAATTAATTCGGTAATTATACCGGGTTAGACACATAGTCCAGTGGTGGACTGTGCAAAACTTAAACAAATGGTCCCAGGTTCGATCTTTACATACGCTGCCGATTTTCTGAATAAAATCAACCTTTTCAATACTGATATACATTAACTACCAGTAAGACTATAAATTTAATATAATTCCTAAATATTCTGGGTTAGTCACACAGTCCAGTGGTGGACTGTGTACATCTTAAACAAATGGTCCTAGGTTCGATCTTTACATACGGTGCCGATTTTCTGAATAAAACCAACCTTTTCAATACTGATATATATTAACTACCAGTAAGAGTATAAATTTAATATAATTCCTAAATATTCTGGTTAGTCACACAGCCCAGTTGGTAGGGTTGTGTGCAAACGGAGCAAGGGCGCGGGTTCGAACCGGTTTGGTAACCGACTTGGTAAACATAAAAATCTTTTTAAAATAAAATCAAAATATAATTTAACTCAGTTAGTATGTATATATAATTAAAATCCAGATTATTTCAGGTTAGACACGTAGCTCAATTGGTAGAGCTACTTGCACGTCTATGGGAGGTCACGAGTTCGATCCTTACACGCTGCCAAAAATCGTATAATCCAACCAGTTCGGCCGGTTCAACCCTGAAAAGGGTATAATCTAACCGTTTCGGCCGGTTCTACAACGGGCATGTAGTAACTGGAAGGGTACAAGTACCAGTAGTCGAAACGTCCTGTCTAGGATTGGCATTCGTATAAATCCAATATAACGGACCAGATTGCCTACCTGGGGCTAACGATGAGAGTACAAAGGACCTATTAGGCCAAAGCATGCCACACCAAACGTCGTGTGAACTAACCCCACTTTGAGTTGTCACTGTGTCTACACCAGGACACCTTCCGACCTTATATCTCGCAATCATGTTTTACGATTTTCATTCGGGTGGTGCGAGTGTTAATAGGCCAAAACCAATATGAACCCTACAAAGCCCAGTAGTCATGGGGGCCCACATGACTACCTAGGCCAAGTATGAGGACATATGGGGGCCCAAACATGAGCAAGGGCCAAGACATCCTATGGATGTAGTGCATTTATTTCTTATTTGATTTGTGGATGTTAATTTCTAAATACGACACATGACACCTATACGCCAAACTCATAATCTCGCTACGTATATCCTGTAGATGTCTTCTAGGCACTCTCGTAGAGGTAGGAGATCAGGAAAATCCGGCGAGCACATGGCTGCTCAAATAGCCCAACAAATGGCCGTCGTGATTCCCGATATCGTAATCCAAGTTCAACAAGCTCTCGCCGCTAATCCTGTCAACCCAATCAACCAAGAGGAACAAAATGTTGCCAACCCTCTCTCAAACGCTACCAAGTGCACTTACAAGCACTTCAACTCATGTGACCCTCCAAAGTATGAAGGAACTGAAGGGGTCACTACACTCCTTCGATGGTTTAAGGAAATGGAGAGTAGTTTCCTCAATTGTTATTGTCCCAACGACTGTAAGATTCGTTATGCTACTGGTCGTCTGTATGGAGTAGCACTCACTTGGTGGAATGCCGAAAAGGGCAGAAGAGGCGCTGAAGCCGCAGTAGCCCTAACTTGGGAGCAACTTAGGGAACTCATGACAAGACGTTTCTGCCCAAGAAGCGAAATTAAGAAGCTGGAAGATGAGTTCTATTTCCTGAAGCAAAAAGAGGGAGATCATATAACCTACAACAAGAGGTTTCTCGAGTTAAACCAAATGGTTCCAAATTTGTTCACTCCTCTCTACCGTCTTATTGAGCACTACATTCGGGGTCTTCCTTCGAAGATTCAAGATTCTGTAATGAGTACTACGCCTGCAACTCTGGAAGCAGCAATGGAGCTAGCAACTGAGGTCACTGAAAACCACATCAGCAATGCAGATTTCAAGGATGAGAAGAAGGAAGATGCAAGTAGCAAAACACCAACTGAAATCCCCAACTCAACTCAAGCCGAATCCTCTTCACGATTCACAGCTAAGAGAAAGCGAAACGAGAAAAATTTTACTGTCACTCAAACCAGTCAGCCAACTCCACAAGCCGTACCCCTCCAAGCTATCCCAATCACCTATGTGGCACCCAACCCAGCATACCCAAACAAGAAACCTTACACTGGTCCCCACCCTCAATGCAACACATGCCATTATCATCATCAACCCACCTTACCTTACCGACTGTGTGCCAATTGTGGGCGTTATGGTCATCTGAGTAACACTTGTCGTACTCCTCAAAACCAAGCTCCACCCCTGCCCAAAATATGATCCAACCCTGTCAACAACCTCAATATCCCATGGTTCCATATGTTCGAGCTTGCTTTAATTATGGTGACCCTACCCACTTTAGAAACACGTGCCCTAGGTTGGTTAACATTATTAACGCTCAAGCTAAGCGAACCCAGTTAACAAGCAAACCAGGCAAACCCAACACCTCCACCAGCAACAAGGAGAGCCTACAACATCAACGCAAACCCGGTCGAGGTCAACGCCAGTGCAAACGAGCAACCTAACTAGTTTTTCCTCCCAACCTGAAGACTCAAGACTCTACTTTATTTATTTATTTTATTCCCAATCCAAGTTTAAATAAATTACCATCTCTTATTATGATTATTCAAGTTACCATTGTTTTCGATTTGGGTAATAATGTATCAAAATTTTATTAACGCCATTTATATCACGTTATTTCACTACATATCTTTATTCGTCGATTAAAATTCACGTCATCGTACATCACGACGAACCTCGTCTCATCACTTAGAGAAGTTGGATCGTGTCTCACTTTTTCATAGACTGGCCACTTCCTCATAACACACGAGAGAGGTATCACCGTCATTCAGTCTTGTACCCCTCAGATTTGAGACTCAAGCATTGGCTGTTGTGTTTATTTATGTTTTGTAGATTTTAGGACGAGTCGCATAGAATTAATCGTGACTTGTTGACAAAGCCAATGAAAATTTGACAAGGATATGATGGATACGCCGCTGGTACTTCCATATATAAGTATACTTGTCAAATGATCAAAAGCATTGTTAGACGGTTATGAGAAGTTTCGTGTAGGTAGTGTAGATCTTAATTTGGATACGATGTGGTTGAAGACTTCATTTTGTGATATAACTTTATCTTTTTGACACTTTGACTTCCTCAAAACCCTTTATCATGAGGCCGTATCCAGTCAGTCATCTCCAAGATACAACTCTTTCTACACTTAAGGCATCAAAAAGCGATTCCTATAGCAAGGTATACAACCCTTACTAGGAACGTTACCGCCTCAATTAAAATCCAAACATCACACCCCTTTTTTGTTAAAAGATATTCAGATTTTTGAATCGAATCATTTCGTAGAACAACCTGTAGAAATCATGGACTTCAGTAAGAAACGTTTAAGACGAAATCGAATTCCGATAGTCAGAGTATGTTGGGAGTCAAAACGAGGACCTGAGTTTACTTGGGAACGCGAAGACTCAATGCGCGAAAATACCCTCACCTCTTTCAAGTCAAACCTATCACTACTTAAATTTCGGGACGAAATTTCTAAAAGTAGGGGATACTGTAACATTTGTCGTAAAACGGGTTCTAAAACCTGCTCTGTTTTGTGATACAAGTATATGTCATGATGTTCGTACGCGTTTATGTTGAGCATTTAAAAATTTTATTATTAGTATTAAATAGTAAATAATAATAAAGTTTAAATAAATATTAAAATAGATAATAAAATAATAATAACATAAACTAAAAGTTTAACAATAAAAATAAAATAGGAAAAAGGGTTGAGGACCGTGGGTATCGAACCCGGGTCTTCACCCAAACAAAACACACAACGCACCACTAGACTACACACACATATCTGATTTATATCCTAAAACAAATAAATCTTATATCGAAACAAACCTCTAAAATCAGTTCAAAACACCCGCCCTGTAACCGGCTGTAACTCCCAATCCACAATCAATTTCCGTTTTGGTTTCGAATTGACCCAGGGAAACCGTTCTCAATCATGAGTTAAACTCAATCAGTGGGCCAAGAATAATCAATTCGGTTATGAGAATCATTGTGATCATCAATTCCTTGACCGAAACGGTCAAAACTGAAATCAAACTTGAACCCATTTTCTCTCTATAAATAGTGATCCTAAACTCTTTCTGAAACTCGTTCACACTTACAAATAGTCTTGCAAAAACCTCTTTGAACGCTCTGTGTTCAAAATCCACTTCTCCAGAAAAGTTCTTGTCGCTGGAATTTCATCGGAGGGATCAAAGCTACTTCCCTGTTCGAATAACATCTTTAAAATCTTTTATCATCTCCTTATTATGTATTGTTTTAGATAATTCAATAAGTTTCAGAAGTTAATTTAAAACAATATGTATAAATGGTAGAAGATGAAGTTGAATCAGTGAATAAGGAAATTAATTCGGTAATTATACCGGGTTAGACACACAGTCAAGTGGTGGACTGTGTGTCATCTTAACCAAATGGTCCCTGGTTCGATCTTTACATACGCTGCCGATTTTCTTAATAAAACCAACCTTTTCAATACTGATATATATTAACTACCAGTAAGAGTATAAATTTAATATAATTCCTAAATATTTTGGGTTAGTCACATAGCCCAGTTGGTAGGGCTGTGTGCAACACGGAACAAGGGCGCGGGTTCGAACCAGTTTGGTTACCGGCTTTGTAAACATAAAAATATTTTTAAAATAAAATCAAAATATAGTTTAACTCAGTTAGTGTTATATATATATATATATATATATATATGATATAATAATTAAAATCAGATTATTTCGGGTTAGACACGTTGCTCAATTGGTAGAGCTGCGTGCACGTCTACGGGAGGTCACGAGTTCGATCCTTACACGCTGCAAAAATCGTATAACCCAACCGGTTCGCCGATTCAACCCTGAAAAGGGTATATTTTTTTAATTAATCTTTTCTTTATTTTTTTTTTCCAAAAATCCTTAAAATTATAGATAAAAATAAGACTTTATAAGCATTAAATTTATAATAAATACTATAAAAATAGTCTTAAAAGTCTAATAAAAGACATAAAATAAAAATATTAATTTCAAATAAAAGAAATATATTCACCAAATTATTACGTGATTATTTAGGTTAGTTTTCTCGTCGGTTGGAATCTTTAATCGTCAGCATTTGTTATCAACTCAAGAAATGCACCCACTGTGAGTGAATGTGAGTGAATTCTTACAAACTTCCCATTTTTATTCATGTTTTGGGGTGTATCATGTGTCGTTTTACTTTTATCACTTATTCAAACCTCGTGCTATCACCATTATATGATCTAATGTGCTATGTAACATGTTTGTTTATTGTTATTGTGGTTATACTTTCTCATTTCACTCAAGTATTCACATTAGGCCCATCAGTTCCCTGTATAGACGGATAGAGCATCGCTTGCCTAATTAGATCGGCTCCGTTTGATTGAGTCTTGATCTCACAGTTCATCATTTATCATGCTCAGTGTACTTTGCTAGATGATTATGTGGTTTGTGTATTGTTTACATATACGTTTATTCATATTTGGTTTAGCACATTTTTATTAAAATAATCAACACATCATTTCTATCTAATGTTTAAAAGGGATTTACTCGCCAACTTTTGTTGACCTAAAAACTCTATTTTTACTCATGATACAGGTGATCAAATTGAAGCAAGGAACACATAGGATTGGGCCTTAGAAGAAGAATAAATAGTTACTTGAATGTCTTGTATAGAACAAATTTATGCTTGTATGATTTATGTGTTAGTTGGAATTTTTCCTTTTAAATTAAAATAATAAATATGAAACATTATTATAGTAAATGTCATGAGATTGATGAAAACCCAATCATGCCCCGACAACCATTTCCGCTGTGGGTCAGGGTGTGATAGCGTAGGCTATCACCTTTCCTCTTTGCATTAAGACACACCCTAGTCCCTGCCCTGATGCGTCACAATAGACCACGAAGTCTTCACAACCGTTAGGGAGAGTAGGATAGGTGCATCACAAAGCTTTGTTTCAAGGTTTGAAAAGCCTCTTCCTGCTTGGGCCCCCAAAGGAAGGGCTTGCCCTTATGAGTCAAGGCTGTGAGTGGTAAGGTAATACGAGAGAGATTTGCGATGAAACGTCGGTAATAACAAGCCAAACCAGAAAAGATCTAACTTCAGTAGGAGTGCGTGGAGCTTGCCATTCTTGCAATGCTTTAGTCTTTGCAGGGTCGACATGAATTCCTTTGTCGTTGATTACGTGACCAAGAAATTGAACTTCCTTTAACCAGAATTCACATTTAGAAAACTTAGCGTAGAGCTTTTCGGTTTTCAACAGGGTTAGGGTAAGTCGAAGATTTTGCACATGATCTGATTTGGTCTTGGAATAGATAAGGATATCATCAATAAAAACAATAACGAAATGGTTGAGGTAGGGTTTGCACACCCTATTTATTAGATCCGTGAAAACGGCTGGAGCATTGGTTAAACCAAAAGGCATGACCATGAATTCTAATGACCATAGTGAGTTCGAAAAGCATTCTTTGGAATGTCTTCTTCACATACTCTAAGCTGGTGATAACCAGAACGAATATCAATTTTCGAGAAGCAGGTGGCACCCTGAAGTTCATCTAGAAGGTCATCGATGCGAGGTAATGGATAACGATTCTTGATGGTCAGCTTGTTGAGCTCTCGATAATCAATACACATTCAAAAAGTTCCATCCTTCTTCTTGACGAAAAGAACTGGCGCACCCCAGGGCGATGCGCTAGGACGTATAAATCCTTTGTCAGTCAGCTCTTGCAGCTGGCTAGCTAACTCTTCATTTCAGATGGGGCTAACTGATACAGAGATTTTGCAACTTGTGCAGCACTAGGTCAAGATCGATTCGAAATTCGACTTCTCGTACAGGAGGAAGTCCTGACACATCGTCGGGAAAAACTTGAGGAAATTCTTTGACAATCGGAATATCTTCGAGTCTCTTCTCCTTGCCCTCTTTCTTGACAATGTGCGCTAAAAATGCTATGTATTCCTTGCGAAGGTATTTTCGAGCTTGAAGGCACGACATCAACTTGAGTCCTTTGGATGGGGTTTCACCAAAAATACGAAGAGTCTGACCATCGGTGAGAGGAATACGAATGAATTTTTCGTAACAAACACTTCATCATGATGCTGACTAAGCCAGTCCATACCAATGATGACGTCGAAACTACCCAATTTCATAGGAATAAGATCGATTGGAAAATCATGGTCATTGAGAGTAAGGGTGCAATCGCGAATGATAGAGTCTAACGTAATAGGTTTCGCCGTCTGCTACTTCCACTGTAAATGATTCGGCTAGACTAACGCGAGGTAAACCAAGAATAGATTCAAACTCTAAGGACACAAACTCTTATCCGCGCCAGTGTCAAAAAGTATAGATGCATAACTACCGTTAATGAGAAATGTACGTTAACCAGTGTTGTTATCCGCTCTAGCCTGGTTGGCGTTGATGTTGAAAGCTCTTCCTCTAGCTAGAAAATTGGCTTGGTTGGCTTGGTTCACAGGGTTAGCTTGGGCTTGTGCATTTATGATGTTTACCAAACGCGGACAGGCGTTGCGGAAATGGGTTGGATCACCGCAATTGAAACAAGCTCTGACGGACGGCATCATAGGATAGTTGGGTTGGTAGAAAGGTTGAGCCATTGGTTGAGCAGGTGTACTAGTAGAGGTTGTTGGTAGGGAGCTTGGCCCACCACTTGGTTGTTTGGTTGGGCTTGAGTTGGTTGCGGGATGGTCTTTGAAGAACGCAATAGGTTTAGATTGCATGACCTGCACGGCCACAACTTGTGCAGTGAAGACATGGGTTCTCGGGAGGGTGGTGATATTGACATCGATTACATTTTGGGTGAGGTCCTGTATACTGTTTCTTGAATGGTGTAGTAGGAGGAGCAACTTGTGTGATTGGAGCGGTGACAATGGGTTGGTTGGTTTGAGTTGGCTGACTTGTGACGGCAAATTTCCTCCCATTTTGCTTTCTCTTGCAAGCGAATCGAGAAGAGGATCCAGTTTGGAGAGGTAGGGGTTTCAGCAGGTGTTTTGTCTTTCTTCTTCTCGTCTTTGAAATTCCCGTTCCTGATGCGATTTTCAGTGAACTCGGTAGCTAGCTCCATTGCTGCCTCTAGAGTTGCAGGCGTAGTACTCATCACAGAGTCTTGAATTTTCGAGGGAAGACCCCGAATGTAGTGCTCAATCAAACGGTAGAGAGGAGTGAATAAGTTGGGAACCATTTGATGCAACTCAAGAAATCTCTTGTTGTAAGTTATATGGTCTCCTTCCTTCTGTTTCAAGAAATAGAACTCATCTTCTAACTTCTTATTTCACTTCTTGGACAGAAGCGTCTGGTCATGAGTTCTCTTAATTTATCCTAAGTTAGGGCTACTGCGGCTCCGATTCCTCGTCTGCCTTTCTCCGCATTCCACCATGTGAGTGCTACCCCATACAGACGACACTAGCATAACGCACCTTGCGGTCATTGGGACAATCACAATTGAGGAAGGTACTCTCCATCCTCTTCAAACCAACGAAGGAGAGAGGTGACCCCTTCAGTCCCCTCGTACTTTGGAGGGTCACATGAGTTGAAGTGCTTGTAGGTGCACTTGGTGGTGTTTGCAGGAGGGTTGACAGCATTTTGACCCTCTTGGTTGGTTGGGTTGACAGGATTAGCGGCGAGGACCTGTTGGACTTGAATCACAATGTCGGGAATTACGGTGGCCATTTATTGCGCTATTTGAGCAGCCATGTGCTCGCCGGATCTTCCTGATCTCCTACCTCCACGAGAGTGCCTAGAAGACATCTACAGGAAATACGTAACGAGATTATGAGTTTGACGTTTTGGTGTCATGTGTCACATTTAGAAATTTACATCCATAAAACAAATGAGAAAAATAAATTTACTACATCCATAGGATGTCTTAGGCCTTGCTCATGTTTGGGCTCCCATATGTCCCCCATACTTGGCCTAGGTAGTCACGTGGACCCCCATGACTACTGGGCTTTGTAGGGTTCACATTGGTTTTGGCCTGTTAACACTTGCACCACCCGAATGAAAATCATAAAACATGATTGCAAGGTATAAAGTCGGAGGGTGTCCAGGTGTAGACACAATGACAACTCAAAGTGGGGTTAGTTCACACGACGTTTGGTGTGGCATGCTTTGGCCTAATAGGTCCTTTGTACTCTCCTCATTAGTCCCCAGGTAGGCAAACTGGTCCGTTATGTTGGATTTATACGAATGCCAATCCTAGACAAGATGTTTCGACTACCGGTACTTGTACCCTTCCAGTTACTACATACTCGTCGTAGAACTCACTTTGATGAGATTCAGAAATGAAAACATCACAAAATTTTGAGAAAGAAAGCATGAAAAATGTTCAAATATGTGAAAATTGAGACGTGCGTGTTTGCTTATATATGTAAGCATGTTATGTTAACAATATGTATATCACATTGAATATCACACAAATCATACACTAGTAAGGGTGCTTGCACGCATTTGTGTGTGAGATAGATATGAACAAATAAATACCATGAGTTTGCATGTAACCAACAAACACATAAACAATTAAGATCTAATCAACTATAGTATAGGCTCTAAGGGTCTAATAACCTATCCTATATCTCTATAGTCAAAAGCTCTGATACCAATCTATCACACCCTGACCCGCAGCGGATATGGTAGTCGGGGCATGATGGGGTTTTCATCAAAGCTCATGGCATTTACTATAATAAATTTTCGTATTTATTATTCAAATTAAAAGGAGAAATTCCATCAAACACATAAACCATACAAGCACAAAATGTTCTAAACATAACATGTAAGTAACTCTTTATTTTTCTTCTAAGGCTCAATCCTATGTGTTCCTTACTTCAACCTGTCCACCTATTTCATGTGTAAAAAATTGGAGTTTTGGGTTAACAAAAGTTGGCGAGTGAATCCTGTTTAGTCACTTGAAAGAAATAATTATGTTGATTAATTTAATAAAAATGTGCATAAACCAAATATGAGCAACGTATATGTAAACTATCCACAAAGCACATAAACATCTAGCAATGTACACATAAGCATGATAAATGATAAGTTGTGAGATCAAGGCTCAATCAAACGAAGCCGATCTAATTAGGCAACACAATGCTCTACTCGCATCAAACGAGGAACTGATGGGCCTAATATGAATGCTTGACTTAAATGAGAAAAATATAACCACATATAACAATAAACCAAATATTCCATAACACGTTAGATCATATATTGGTAGTAGCACAAGTGTTTGAATAAACGATATACATAAACGACACATGATACACCCCAAAACATGAATAAAAAGGGGAAGTTTGTAAGAATTCACTCACAGTGGGTGCGTTTCTTGAATTGATAACGAACGCGTACGATTAAAGATTCCAACCGACGAGAAAACAAACCTAAATATTCACGTAATAATTCGTTAAAATATATATCTTTTATTTGCAATTAGTATTCTTATTTAATGGCTTTTATTAGGCTTTTTAGACAATTTTTATAGTATGTATTACGATTTTTTGTGTTGAAAAGTCTTATTTTTATATATATTTTTATGGATTTTGGATAAAAATAAAGAAAAAATTATTTTAAAAAAATATACCCCATTCAGGGTGTCACACCCCGGATTTCCAACCCAAATCCATACACCGGTGGCCCAGGTGGGGAATATCGTGACGTAAGTTGATATCATCATAGTCAATTAAACACGACACAGCGGAAGTCTTGGAGTAAAATTACTATTACAAACCAAATGTTCGAAATACAAAATAATACACAGGCTCGTAATAGAAGATCCACATGCGGATCATTAAATGTACAAAGAAAGAATATAAAATAGACTTTAGGGCAGATCTAAGGATTTGCAATATCCTCTTATTTCACTACCTAGCAGCTTCCAGCCTATTTCGTATTAACCTGCAGCTTAGTCTTTTGAAAATACATCAGCTTTCGCTGGTAAATACACCCGACTGACTCATTTTGAAAATATTTTAGAAATTTGATTTAAGTGCATAGGGCACAAATCTTTATAACTTGGGAAAGTTACTTTGTAACCTTGTTAACAGATTCACATGTTTGTCCATACATACAGGGCCTAGTACAAAGACCGAGACATGATTAAGTACACACCACTTAGAACTCACGAGGAGTTATCCCCAACGTCTTGGGTAATTTGCATTTAAGCGTCTGTCAGGTGTATGCCTACACCTCGCGCTAAGGTCGTGGCCATTATCTAATATAATGAGCCGACGATATCCAGGACACGGTAATTTAACCCCCGATGTTTAAGTTATCAAACAAAACTGATTTAAACGGAACATGCAGATTTACTAGCCACAATCCGGCATTGGATTGATCCCATTTCCGACCAAGCGGTAATAATTTACCGTATCCCAAGCCCGTATAGGGAAAATAAGTCAATAGTATTTACCTGAGCTAGTCTTAATTTTAAAATGCAAGGTTTAATATCTCAGCCGTATCCAAAATGAACTAAGTGCAGATAGCATTTACCGGAAGGCTCTAGTCTGGATTATGAAATAAGCTAACCAATTAAATACTAACGGCTTAATTAAGTCATAGACTTAGACCGAGTAGTATACAAGATCAAAACGTATAACGCTTGATTAAATGATGACCGGATAGAATGTAGTTTAAACCCGAAAAGTACTTTGACTTGCATAATATAGGTAAACTATAAACATTCTGGATTTTGAGACTTAAATGATAAGGTTAGACCCGTTTCGGTTAATTTCGTAAACTAGTTACATATACTTAACCATACGCATATTAGCGATACACGGTAACCGGATAAATCATGGACAAGTTCTATATGCCATTATATTTTAAATAAGTTGTAATATCAGTAGGATATCAACTTATATGCCCGTTGACCAAACTATGCACCAATGGGCATTTTGGTATAAATTTTAAAATATGATTCTGAGTTTATATCTTGTACCTACTGTAATATGTTTAAAATAAGTTTTAAAATCATGGGTAACAAGTCTTGGTCAATTGATATGGTTTAAAACTATACTATGCGCCGAAACGGCGCTTATGTCGTAAAATGACGTTGTATGCGATGTTTAATGAAAACTGATATTAAGGTCAGATTAAAATGTCTTAGATATGTTATTTAATATAACATATCAGTAGGTGAAAGATTTCCTTAAAAATATTTGATTTAAAATCATTTTATGAGCCACAAGGGCTTTATCGTCATTTATCGACATAATACAAGGACCTGTTTATAAACTCAGTTTATAATCTGGTTTAGCATCCCAAATAATCCTACTTATAATATTACATTAGTAGGAAACTTATTTTCAAGTTCATTATCATTTAAACCTTGTTTATGCAAAAAGGACATTTTAGTAAAAATGGCATAATTACGGAACTTGCGCATAAACTCAGATTTTGATTATGATCATGTAATATAACCTCAGAGGGTTATGCTATATTATAATATGATCATAATGAAACTTTAATTCAATAGCTAACTAATCTAAATCGGGTCAGAATCGAAAGTCAAAGCAGAAGTCAAACTTCGCGACTTTCGGTTGCGAACCGACCCTAGAACTGAAATTGACGAGCCGAACGTGTTCTTACATGTTCTAATAATTATTACCAACTTGTTTAAGTGTCAAAACATGTTTCATAACATATATAAGATCAATTTATAATTTTTCCAAAAAATGGCCTGTTTGACTTTTTAATATTATAACATTGACCCGTCAATTGGTCTAGCAAACGTGATCTTCAGGAGTGCCTTTTATAGGGATTAAACACCTACCTTATTACGATCACTTAGCCATGTTCGTTACGAACAATGGCTGGACCATAATGGTCTTAACTGGAAGTCAAGGCGTTTTCCGTAAAACACTTGACTTTTGGCTATAAAAGCCTATAAACAAAAATGCAAGAGGAAGGAACACTTACAAGAGATTCCTAGAATGCAATAGAACTAAGTTGGATGCTTCTTTCAGTTAGGAACTTCCAGAGGAGGGAGAAGAGTTATGAATAAGAAAAGTGCAAGTTCAAATTGTGAACCTTGACACCTATTTATAGTTGGAGAGCTTGAAGGAGGTGATGCCAGGTGTTAAGGGGTGTAAGAGGGAGCTTACAAGTATCCTAAGACGTGGCATAGCTGATTGAAAGTCCATAGTTTCGAAAAAAATGCTTTTTGGCAACATGTGTGGAGGCCAAGCAAAACTTTCTGCAAATACAGGCCTCTCGCGCCCCGCGAGCATCCCATAGGCAGTTTTGAAGTTTGCCATATTTAGCCCTCAACTTATTAAATACCCTTAAAACCTCTAAAACACCCTTTTAGCATATTTAGCCCTCTGTAGCCAATATTTGGCGTACCCGGGATTATGCCGAACATTGTCGAGCTCTCGGTTCGTTAAAAGGTCACTCGGAGGTATAAATTAACATGTTGACACTTTTAATCCCTCCATTATCCAACTTTCACATATTTATAGAATTGAACCCTCTCGTCTATCAAATGGCACGTATGAGAGTTAGGACTTCGTAAAGGATCACTCAGAGCTCACTATAAGCATGTTGACTCCGATGTCACTCAGAGGTTGGGCATGTTGACATATCAGTCACTCAGAGGCCAAGTTTTAAGCATGTTGACATATCAGTAACTTAGAGGCTAATGGTTTAAGCATGTTGACATATCAGTCCCTCAGAGGCTGTTATTTATGCATGTTGACATCGAACAGTCACTCAGAGGCTCAGTTTGAGCATATTGACACATTTAGTCCTTATTAGTCTTTAATAGACTAATTTAAAATACAACACGTGTCACTATACTATTAAACACGGTTTTACGAGGTGTTACACAGGGGTTGAACCGGTCGAACTGCATGATTTTGGCATCGTGTAAGAATCAAACTCGTGACCTCTCGTTTACGTGCACACAGCTCTACTAACTGAGCTACGTGTCTAACCCGAAATAATCTGGATTTTAATTGTGTATATATATATACTAACTGAGTTAAATCATTATATTTTATTAAAAAGATTTTGCTATATTAGAGAACCGCGGCACACAACCGGACTCGAACCGTTGCCCCCTCTACTCGTTGCACACAGCCCTACCAACTGGGCTGTGTGGCTAACCCAGAATATTCAGAGTTTTTATTAAACTTATACACTTACTGGATGTTGATCTAATTAAGTTTTAAAAAGAGTTAGTTTAATTCAGGAAGTCGGAAACGTGTGAGACTCGAACCCGGGTTTGCTTGTTTATAATGCACACAGTCCACCACTGGACTATGTGTCTAACCCGGTATAATCCTCAATTTTAATTATTCTTATACACTACTACAACTTCATCTTCTTTATTTAAAATTCCAAAAACACAACCCGACTGTTTTACTCAATATTTTTTTGGATTTGTTGATTAGTTACCACAGTTAATCAGAACACATAAACGAAAAGGATTTAAGGAATGGTTGTACCGAAATGAAGGTGACTTGATTTCTCCGGTGATGTTTTCGGCGACAACACAAGATTCCGGCGAAGCGAAATTCGAAGGCAGGGAGCTTTAGAGAGGTTTTGAGAATGAGCGAGTTCAACATGGATGCAAGGATCCCTATTTATAGATGAATGTGTTGCTTTGCTAGATTTCGGTTTTATCGGTTTGAAAACGAAAATTGGTAACCGAGTTAATGTGTAACCGATTTGACTTAACTGACCCATGATTGAGGCTAACTTATGATTGGGAATGTTTCTTCAGTTTTTAATTCGAAACAAAACGGATTTGCAGAGATTAAGGTTGAAGTTTCGACCGTTACAGACGGTTGTTTGAAACTGATTTTAGGGTGTTGCCATGATATAGGATCTATTTGTTTTAGAGTTTATTCAGATATGTGTGTGCAGTGGAGTGGTGTGTGGTGTGTGTTGGTTCAATGGAGACCCGGGTTCGAAACCCGTGATCACCCTTTATATTTGTTTTTATTATTTTCAGTTTATTTATTAATATTATTATTATTTTTTTAGTTATTATCTTTATTATTTTAACCCTTTTGATTTATTTATTAATTAAATAATGTAACGAATTTAAACGTTTAACATAAATACAAAACTTCATAACTTATATTTGAATTATTAAACAGAGCGGGTTTTAGATTCCATTTTACAACGAATGTTACAATTAAGAGTCAGTATGATTAACCTTTTGGAGGCAAATGTCTAACCAATTTAGATTAGAGATCTTAACCATTCAGACTCAGTATAATGCTTAACCACTCAGAGGCAAATGTCTGAACCATTCAGACATTTGTTTGCGAAACAAACAGTCTAAACTATTAAGTGCTGAACAAGTAAGAGGTCTGAACCATTACGAGTCTCATTAAGAACTAAACAAACAACCTCTAACAAAACCAAACGACCCGCAAATTAATATCATTTAAAAAACTTATGAATAAATTTACGGGAAAATGACAGTATTAGCCTTCCATAGTCATTTACTTTCTTATTTTTTATTTCAATTATGGAAAATCTAATGCAAAACAATGTCCTTATGCCTTGAAGAAACATTTATCGCGCCAGGCAACGTAAGAACATGGTTCTCATGTGACGTGTAACCTAAGAACTTGGATTTTTACACTAAGGCAGAACACAAAATGAAATTACTCTGTCAATAATGTATTATTTACAAAACTTTAGTTTCTATTTTGGTAGGTTGGTTGCTAAAAGACATGTCACGAGAGACCTATTATAAGGACTAATAAATTAATTTAAAAGAAATAAAAGTTACATTATTTCAAATTACAACGACTATATTTCATTTATGTTATTTTACATTTATTTATGAGAAGTTTGATCAAGTGATACTCTATCCAATAGGACCATGTGACTTGAAAGTTATTTTTCTTGTGAGCATCCTAATGAAGAATCTTGTGAATCCATCTCAATCCACATGATGGACCACCACATATAAATTAAGAGTTAACTTCTTTGGAATCATTCAAAACGAAGTAAATTGTTTATAAAAACGGCATCTGCATCTTTATCTATATGTGAATATATATTTTATAAAGTGTCAAAATCTCACCTAAGTTACAAATCCACTAAGTTACACTTCTACACACCTCCGGTGACACCTACAATGGTTCTGACCAAAATACGGTGGTGGTAGTGATGATTCCACTACCACTACAAGGTCATCTCAACCAGCTCCTCCACCTCTCGCGCCTGATCTCTGCCCACAACGTCCCCGTCCACTTTGTTTGCACGACGGCCCACGGCCGCCAAGTAAGGCTACGCCTCCAAGGGTGGAACCCTAATACCATATCCACTATATTTTTCCATGATCTCCCTATGCCACCCTTTGCATGCCCACCTCCCAACCCCAACTCCACTAACAAGTTCCCCTCTCATCTACAACCATTATGTGAAGCGGCAACTCATCTCCGCGAACCTGTCTCCTCCTCCTCCAAAAACTCTTCCCAACCACTAACCGCCTCGTGGTCATCCATGATTCCCTCATGAGCATGGTCGTTCAAGACTTTGTTTCTCTCCCAAACGCAGAATCTTACGCTTTTCATAGCGCATCGGCTTTCTCCACGGCTTTATACACGTCCGAGAAGGTTGGAGAACAAATCCGAAAGTTAATCGAATTACAGGGCACTACAGAATATGATCTCTCGTTCGATGGCTGCTTCACTCCGGATTTCAAGAACTTTATTGGTGTTCAACACGAGTACGCGAAACTGAGCTCGGGTCGCATATACAATACATGCAGAGTCATCGAGCAGCCGATCTTGGACCTACTTGAAATCGAGGCAAGAAGTAGAAACAAGACATTATGGGCTCTTGGACCCTTCAATCCTTTGGAACTAAAAAGGTTATTACAACAAATTGTTTGATCTAAACAAATTTTAAATATTTTACCATGCTGATTTGTAGTCCAAATAACCATACTATGAGGTATCTGGAATAATAGTAATTAGTGAAACAAAAAGAATTTCTAAACATATTTTTAAAATTTTACCACACTTTTTAAATATGCTCACACAAAATTATGAACTCACGTGTAACTGGTATTTTTAGAATACAGTAACATATTGACACTTCGAGACATAAAAAGTTGGCTAAAATTTTGAATTAAAACATTTTTTAATCTTGATTCTTAGTTGGTTTTACACTTCGAAATTTCAAGATTTTTGAAATATAGAGCTATCTTAAGTGTTTATATTCCCGGCTTTCAAGGATATTTTTGTTTTCCCATTCTCTATTAATATTTTTTTCAACATTTGAAGATGGGTTTTTATTTATTTTTTAATTCATAGACTACCATTCCATTGGTGTTTAGATTGTATTAACTATGTATTTTCAGTGTATGATTATAAAAATCACAAACTTTTTTTCAGGAACAAATCCACCCAACTTTCTTTATGTGTTTCAATATTATGAGATTTTTTATTAATTGGTAAAAGAATTAAAATTAAATGAACTAAATATAAGATATATGAAAGATGATTACTATTTAATTATTATTATTTTCAACTTTCACCTGAAAATCACGAAAATAATCAATAGATGATAACCAAGGTTTATAATTGTTTCATAGTGTCGACTTTGAAATGATAATCACTATATACAAACCAAAATTCATTTATGTCCGTGTAAGCTTTATAATTTTTATAAATAAATTAACATTCATAAAAACTTTTAACGTCATTGAAACAAAAAATGATAGTTGAGTTAACAAATTGCAAGTCCATGGCATTATAACTAGTGGCATTTGAAGTGAGATAAGGCTTAGGACCAGGTTTATTGGGTTTTCTCTTGAATTGGTGTATAAGTATTATAGCCTAGTAGAAATAGATATGATCGGGTGATTCTGCTCGTTGCACGATTTACTCCAGTGGTCCGTCAGTGATCCAAATTTACCGTTAAAAAAAGTTAACAGAAAACTTGGTTACAATGGTATAATTTTATCACTATCATGCATGTTTATAAAACCTTTTCATTTGCCTATGAATATGATACAGTATCGAATAATCACCAAAAAAGGCATAAATTGTTTTTTGTAGTGAGTCAAAAGTCTCGAGAAAAGATGATGGTCCAGTCGAGAAATGCCTCAATTGGCTTGACAAACAAGCATCGAAAAGTGTGATATTTGTATCTTTCGGGACTACCACTTCGTTCTCACAAGAACAAATCATCGAGATTGCAAGCCGGATTGGAAATGAGCGATCAAAAGTTTGTGTGGGTGGTGAGAGAAGCGGACAAAGGCGATGTTTTTAGCGATGAGATTATTCGTGTGGAACTCCCTAAAGGGTTTGAAGATCGAGTCAAAGATCGAGGCTTGGTGCTTCGAGAATGGGCACCCCAGTTAGATATACTGGCGCACCCATCCATCGGTGGGTTCATGAGTCATTGTGGATGGAACTCGTGTATTGAAAGCATGTCAATGGGTGTTCCAATAGTTGCATGGCCCATGCACTCCGACCAACCAAACAATGCGGTTTTGGTAACTAATATTCTTAAAATAGGGTTTCTGGTGAAAGATTGGTGCCGGAGAGAGGAGATCGTGGTGTCAGCGGCGGTGGAGAAGGCGGTGAGGACATTGATGGATACAAATGAAGGGGAAGAGATGCGGAAGAGAGCCGTGGCATTAGGCCAAGAAGTTAGAAAGTATGTTATAGACGGCGGCGCTAGTCAAACGGAGTTGGGATCGTTCATTGCTCACATAACTCGATAAAATAAGAAGCGGCTAAAGGTACCCTCTCTCTAAAAAAATATATATATTTTTATTGATAAGCAAGAATTTATCATGTTTTGTTTTATAAGACCGGGTGCGTTTAACAGCACCTTAATGCAATCATCTATCTGGTGATAAGACTATATTAGATATCTGCTAGCCGTTATTTTCTATCTTTTTCTTTTTGTGGCTGGGGAGGTGACAAATAATGTAGGGTCTGGTCGCCAGCGCACCGTATGAGGGTCGACTCAACTGAAGTCTTTATTGTGTGCTGTCGACAGATTTAATGGTATATGTTTGTCGACATTCAAACAGATTTAATGGTATATGTTTCTCGTTCATTGCAAAAGGTTGTCTTTTCGTTCCAATAATGATAACAATATATTTGGTTTGATATATTTTCCTAAGAGGAAAAGGGGATTGGCTTATTTGTTTTGAATTGTGACTTGTACATGAGGTACAAAAATTATTTCTTCAGCACGTGACTTGTACATGAGGTACAAAATTATTTCTTCAGCACATAATACTATAATAATGATAATAACTAGATGAGTTCTTTCACGTGTCGCGACATTAATTCGTTATATAAACCCTAAACCTCATATACATAAAAAAAAAATAAGAAGTTACAAACGAGCTTGAAACGCATAAATATAGTAATTGAAATAAGAAACCAACTAAATAAGTTATCACATGTCTAAATAAGCAAATTGTAACAATATATTTGAAATTACAATATAAAAAAACTAAAATATGAAATTTTACAACTCTCTTTAAAAACCATTTTTGATAAAAGTAACTCTTTCTATTAAACAAACAATTATTCTAAAAAATGCCTTTGACAAAGATATTCTAAAAAAAAATGGAAACATGTGAAAATAAAAATGAAGAGTGCGTTTAGATTAAATTCAAGAAATTGGGTGTTTAATTTAAATTTAAGAAATGAAAATATATATAGTATGGAAAAAGACGTGAATCGGCAGGGAAGGCTGGAGCCCGAGACCTTTGTTGAACTCCAACAAATTACCACAAAACAACGTGCCTTCCTTGGTTTATATATTTTATATTTAATACATACATACACACATACTATAAAATTACGGACCCCATGTGCAGCCCTAAATTGGCCACGTGGGACAATGGAAAGCAACAACCGTTCAAGTGGCTTTTTCGTATACATAACAAAATCCATGTTGTAAATTATGTGGCATGGCTAACATGCGTCGTCCACGTGGCATACGTGGTGCAAAAAAAGTTTTTTTTTGCCTATGGCCAGAGTTGTCGCCAGCGGAATCCATCAAACCCACTTATCATCGCTAACATAAGCCTTGAGTCGAAGGGAATGTCGTTAAACGCTGGAAAACCTTACCTAGAACCCGCTACCGATCCGAACTAGAAAATCACATGCAACGGTAACTCGGGTTGCTAAAGGTCAACAGCGGTTTCAACCACCCTCGACTTGTCGTCGCCGCTTAACTAACTCTAGGCAGACAATGGCGGTTATGGTGGTGCTACAAACGTGGTGGAGATGGGAGGGCATAGAGTTCACTAGGGACCCAGTGGTTGCGGTGTAGATGCTCGCCGGTTTACTTTGCTGGAAATGCCTCTCACACACATGTGTGTTTTGGTTTCTCACTCTAAATGACCGGAATGCGATGGATTCACTAGATATAGAGGTTATGTCATACCCGAACTGATGACGAAAATATCGAGTTGTAACATATGAATGATTATTCAATAACTCATGGTACTAAAGTTGAAATATTATTTAATTGACACTAAATTGTTATACACGGAATAAAGGAAATACAACTTGTTCAAGTACATAGCATAACATAACAATAATAATAAATTGATTTACCTAAGTCCAAGCACTATGTGAATCAAATCTTGAATAAAGCTTCTTACACTAGCACTCGAAACATACGAAAATAACGTCAATAAAGCATTGTTGGTGAACATAATTAGGATTTGTATATGTATGTATGTAATCATGTAAACACTCAAATGTAGACAAAAGACAAAACCAAGCCTAAGTGTAAGACGTTATGCACACCCAAACTTGCAAAATGTTGGGTCAAGAAAATTCTTAACAATGACCATGCATCCCCTTCGTAAAAGGGTTAAATGAATCTTAGATCTTCATCAATCCTATAGCACTATACATCGTTAAGTTCGGCTTGTACAGAGTTAAAGGTTTTAGCATCATAACATTGGTAACTACGCATGTTTAAGCATATATGAACACATAGGTAACTAAGAATATGTAATTGAATTGTAATTGTGCATAAATTAATTTGTAAGTGAATGTGTAATTTGTATAATCGTACATGAATCATCCAAAAGTGTAAGAAAAAGGGATAAGTTGGTTTGCGTAGATAATCTGAACATGAGCTGTACAAGATGTAGAAAGCAAGGATAACTAATTATCAAAAAGGGGGAAAATATAGTGTATAAGAGTGAGAATTGAGTTTGGATTGAGTCTTGATAAAAAATATGAATAAATGGTAAAATAACAAATAATAAAAGCATAAATGAAAAAAAATGTTCTAAATGACTAGCAAGAATAATTATCTAGTTGAGTCGATAATTATATAAAGTACTTATATAATTATATGTAAAACAACTATTTATTAATGCATTTTTTATAAATAAAATGTGGCATATTTATACTAAATAAATAGTTATATAATTAATTAAATGTACATGTAAATAAACCTTGAAGAAGAATCCAAATTTTAAGTGCTAAAAAACTATCCATTTTAAATTGTTTTAATATATATATATATATATATATATATATATAATATATATGAGTAAAATGAATAATTAACAAAAAAAATAGAATTAAAACAGAAACATAGATTAAAAGAATATTTCTTGGAAAAAGAATGATTTACATAACCAATATACGGTAATAATCTTTAAAGTACTATTAGTAAATAACTATCCCAAGGTGGTTTATTAATGAAAAGAATTAAGAATAACCATAGAAATATAAAATACCTAAAGGTTATCTTAATTGTGTGCCTAAAGTTTTATAAACGAAACCTAAGGTATCTGTGTGTAATAAATACTGTACAAAAAATAAACCTGAAGTAAATTTTTAACATTCATTTTAATTTTATTATATGTTTACTGGTCTAAAAATTAGTTATATATGGTTTAGAGTAAATTGTTATTTTAGTCCATAAGATTTGTCTCAAATTCATTTTAGTCCAAATACTTTTTTTTCTCCTCCGAACCCTGAGTTTTCCATTTATTTGCCATTTTTATCACTTTTCTAACTCAATCTAAAACCTGATTATAACGGATATTTTTGGCATTAACCAAAAAAAGTTTTTAAATTACCATTTTCATCCAAAACCATTTTTATAACTTTTTTCTTTTAATCATATTGTTATATATATATATATAATTATAATAACCAGATAATATATTATATATAATATATATACATATATATAGTGTTTTTTTAGAAAAAAATTCTCAACCAACCCCCCTCTCTCTCATCTATCACGACAATCACTACCGTGCACCACCATTGCCACTACCGTGCACCACCATTGCCACCACCATTCACAAACCACTCACCGTCACAACCACCACCATCCTCATCGTTTCACAACCCCACACTCTCTCTCATATCTCTATCTCTCTCTCTTCTCTCAACATTCACCACCACAACCATTATAGTGCACCACAACTACCACCACCACAACCATCCGGCATGATACCAAAACGAACCCCCATGTCCCTTTCTTTTTCATCTATCGCTTCGTCAACCACCACCATCTAGGCCTAAACCCCCAAAATCGGAGCTTGGAATTGTTCCCCATCGTGTTTCCGTCAACATCCACCGCCACCACAACACCAATCACCCGCTAGGGAAAACACTTTGCCCACACCAGTCTTCCTCGATAGCTTAAGTATTTTTAAAGATTCACTTACATGTGGCGAACCTAAATAGTAGGCTTGATAGGATTCGGTCTATAGCTTTGGAATTTGCGACTCCATTATCAAAGACCCATGATTTCCTAAGTCCATTTAAAATTTTATTCAATACACCTTTGGAATATATTGTATCAAATATTGATACTTCAAATTTTTAATATTTTGGGAGTTTTTAAATACTTGTACTTTATTATTACTAACTCTTTATTTCCGTTGCGTTGCGAAACTGGTATACAATCGTCACGCTAATACCCCACGTCCGGGCCCACTAGGAAAAAGCAGGGTGTTACAGCATAGACTATTTTTATCATCTATGCATTTTGGTATATTCTTTATACATTTTAGTATTTCATGTATATACATTGTAGTTATTTGTTACAAATTTATAGTGATAATCTTAAATTTAATGATTTGTAGTTACCAGATAGATACCTGGCGAGTTTTGGTCAGGTATATCTAATGGGTAATTTTTTTTTACATTAGCGAGTTTACCCGAAACCCGTGGGTATAGCCGATACCCAATGAGTAATTACACGATGGGTTTTGGGATGGGATCTATGACAAGCTTATCTAATTGGGTTTGGGGTTGGGATTACTAAACCCGTCCCAAACCCGACCCACTGCTATCTCTAGTGGATTGGTCTTAAGAGTGCCCCAAATCTGCCCATTCAGCCTCCAACCTCGGCTCAAATATTTCATCAAAATACCTTATTTCATTTCCTAAATATTTTCATCCTTTGTGTGATCCATTTCCTCTCGTCTCTAGGGATGTAAATGAGCTGAACTGTTATTGACCTTGTACAGCCTCGAGATCGGCTCCTTTAACTTTTAGAGACCTAGTGCAAAATCATACAAACACATCAGAACGTAACTAATCTCGAAATTTAACCAATCAAGTTCTACAAAATAAAACCTAAAGATACTAGTTTCATGGAAACCCTAGATTCACCTCATCATATTTGTTAGAAAACGAATTCAAACTCAAGACATACTCTTTTGATTCCATATAGACTTTGGTGTAGCATAGATGTTAGAACTTTTAAGACCGTTGGTACTTGATAAACCATAGTTTGAGATGGTTTTGCAATAGTTAGATAATCAAAAGGGTCTAAAGTGCTATATTGTGAATCTCATATGTACGCGGCGTATTTAATAGCCCAGCGTATTTATTAAATACGTTGGGTGATCAGTTTGTATAAATACATGGTTCAGTGAATGTGTGTCCAAGTTTCTTGGACAGATTTTGGTGATTCTCTTTTGTTGTGATTTTTGCTATTGTGCTTACATCCGATTATCCAGGTGCTGTTATTGATTACATGTTATTGGGAGTTCATATACAACACTAGTTGTTTGATCCATTCAAGATTCTTCATCTTCTTTGCTTGGTTTTTCTTAATATTTGCACATTCAAACAACTAATCCATAGTTGTTTGGGAGATAACAATCAACCACTGTGATCCGAATACGTTTTGGGACTCACAATTTGGTATCAGAGCCTTTGTGCTCTTGATTGTTTGAGTTTTTGTTAAGATTTGTCAAGTTTTGAAGGTTTTACAAAAGTTTTCAAAGTTTATGGTTTTTCAAATTTTTGGGATTAAAATGGCTTGATCTGGTGCGTTTTAATCTTTGGGTTGTTGTTAATCAGTGGTTTGGTAAACATTTTGGTCATTTAGCTGCAAAGAAACATAAATTTTGAGTCGTTTTTGGGTGATTAGTGGGTTTTGTTCGTACTAAAACCCTTCTGGGCGTAACTATTTTTAAAGCCAGTGTAGATATTTTTGAAGATGGCGTAATTATCTTTGATGATGGCGTATTTAACTTGAATTTCGCGTATTTAACAACTACGCTGGTTTTTAAACCAGCGAATTTGTAGAGTTGTCGGCGAAATAGTACCAGCGAAATTAATCGAAGGCAACTTCGAAATCAGTGATACTAATCCTCAGCGATTTTATCACAGTGTTCAGCGAATTTAACTAAACCTTTGCTTGTTTTCGAATATCCAGCGGATTTAGCTTTTTGCAGGACAAAGTCGCTGTTCCCCATCAACGTAATTGATCACAAGTGCAGCGTATTTACCCCCTCGCCAGCGTAATTGTGTTTTGATTCAACAAGACCCAACGTATTTATTCACCGATCATCCATCATGTCTCTAAATCAACTCAATCCGGTTGCCCAAGCCGAACTAGAAACTGGAACTGCTACAAGGCCACCAAAGTTGAAAGGTTCGGAAGATTTCAGCAGTTGGAAAAACATGATCAAATCTTTTTTTGAGTATATCGATTATACTCAATGGATGTCAGTCACCGTGGGTCCGCATGTTCCTATGATAATCCGTGACGACATCCATACTATCAATGAAGATCCTTCAACGTTTACAGATGAAGATAGGACGCTCATTCAACATGACCGAAGGGCTCACGCTGCTCTTACTATGGCTCTGTCGAAGGATGATAACAACCTGTTTGAAGAATACACCTCGGCACATGAACTGTGGTTGGCTCTAATCGACCATTTGAAGGTAATGAGGAACTCATGGAGAACAAACGAGACATGGTGCAAAAAGAATATGATATGTTTGGAAGCATTCGTGGCGAAATCTTATCCGACCATATAAGTCAATTCCTGGGGGTGTTGACCAAGATGAAGAAAATGGGAAACCCCGTTGCAAATTATGCATCAATCAAGAAGCTGCTAGATTCTCTACCAAAAGAATGGAGCCTTCAATGCATGATGATTAAGAGAACTTTTCTCACCAGCACAACTCTGGTGACACTCTCGGAATTGATTAACACCTTAAAAGCCTTTGAAATGGACATTGTCAAACGAGAGATGAATCAAACTGGATATTCTCAGAAGATGTCTCAGCAAGCTGCTGCAACCTCGGTCCCCAAGAATATGGCATTTCTTGCTCTTGTCACCTCATGTGGATTAAATTCCCAAAGTGCTGTCGAATCCTATTCGAATGCTTCTGCAAGCTCTGTGAAGGCCTCGTCATCCTCCGAGAATACTACCATGACCAGCGACATTCAAGCACTTAAAATATCCACAGATAATGTCGCTCTGTTTAATACCTTCTTAAGCAGCTATGAGGCGCTTATGTCGGGAGAGTTGAAGAGAGATTTCCTCACAGCTGAGGACATGTATCAAGTAGATCCTGACGACATGGAGGAGATGGATCTGAAGTGGCAGATGGCAATGATCACTCTACGGCTGAAGAAATTCCAAGATAAAACGGGCAAAAAGTTGGCCTTTGGAAAAGCTGGATTTGACAAGTCCAAGCTTAGATGTTATAACTGCAAAAACTTGGGCCACTTCAAAGAGAGTGTCCGTTGCTGAAGAACGAGAATGCCGAAATCAACCAGACAAGGAGGCCGATTGCTATTGAAGGAAATGATAATGTTGCTAACAATAATCATAAGGCTTTAGTGGTGGAAGATTATGATTGGTCGGAGGATATAGCTGAGGCGAAGGGAGAAGTAAACAAAGCCCTCATGGCAAACATCTCCACTGTCTCTACTACGTCTGTTTCAAACGATGTTGAAAAGCAAACCTCTAAGATTCCAAAAGATGACACTGGTTTGAAAAGCATTATCACTCCTACCTCAGAGAAGAAACAACAGAAAGCTGAAATGAATGAGTCAAAGACTGCAGTTCAAGAAGTCATCAGTACCAGCAAGAACGAGGCGTTTGGAACCTCTACCACCACCATGAAGTCAGAAGCCGAGGATAAGGATTTGGTAAACAACATTCCATATGAATTTAAAGCAAAGCTATGCTCAAAACCATGTTTGAACGTCTAGCACACTACAAATCACTCAACCGTGACATAATCAAAGAAAGAAAAAAGTTTTGAAAATAAATCAAGAACTAAAAGAAAATGAAGCTGCATATCAGCGAAAGTTAAACTCAACCATAGCTTAAATGCAGACTTTAAAAGAATTTGTCTTCAGAAAAGATTTTATCATAAATGATTTGACCGAAAAACTAGAAAAATCTCAAAACGAAAATAATAAGTTGCAAATCATTATTGATAAATGGAAATTGAGTCAAAAAGCACTGGTTGATATTGTAAACTGCCAACGACCGACATTCATAAAGGATGGAATTGGATATAAGGATAAATCAGAAACGAAAGAAAATTATTTCCTCCTCCGCACAACAAAAATTGTCCCTATGCCATCTCCTCATCCTAAAAATGACTTAATTGATAAAAATGATCTTTTGGATCAAAGTATCTTTTATAAATCCGAAAACAACACACTAAGGAAGATGTGTGCGATGGGGAAGATGATTGTGAAGGGTTGAAAATAGGAATAGGGTATTCAGGCGACAGTTATTCAACAGTCAACTGGTTCGCTTGGAATTGCGATAAGATGAACAAAATTTCTATTCAAGATAACTGTAATAGTTTATCTAGGATGGATGATTGTAACGGGTTTAAGCCAAAATTGAATATACAGGATGACTGTAATGGCCATGTGCCTACACTTAAGACTCACAACCAAGGGCATGCTAAGGTTAAGGGTCATGACTTAAACTTCGTTCTTAATGATGAAAATGCTATGCTTGAATCTACTGTATTTGTGCCAGAATTAAAGAAAACAGATTTGGAAAGTTCCTCACAGAGGAAATTCCCGAGTTTGTTCCATCAGTTGCAAGTACTTCGGAGACTGATAAAGACTTTACTGAAGAAAGCAGCAGAGATGATTCGAGCACAACAACTTCTGAGAGCGACGGAGAAATGTCAAATGAAAGTCAAGTTTCAACAACCTCGTCATCAGACAGTGAGAACAGTAGACGAAGTTGAAGATAAACATCACTCTGATAAGAAGAAAGTCAAAGATTCAAGCCACGTTACATCATCAGACTCCTCAAGCAGCTCCAGAATCTCATTACATACATCATCTTCGCACTCAGCACCCAGGAAGAAAAGATCGAACTGCAAACAATGTTTTCGCTATGGTCATTTAGGACATACTGCGAAACATTGCAAAAGCAAGAAATTTTCTAAACCTAGTCAAGATCTCGTTAAAAGTTTTACTGACCAATTTGACAATATAAAGAAATCAGTAAAATGCATTGTTAACTCAACTTGTTTTTGGAAAAGAAAAGAAAACTCTCTTGCTCAAAATTATGATAGAACTAATGTAAAGCAAGTATGGGTTCCAAAAGCTAGCTAATCTGTACATATTTTTTGTTGTTGTTGTTGTTGTTGTTATGTATAACAGAATAAAATTCAGAAATGGCTTCGGATGCTCATGGAATATATCTAGCATGTTGACAGCGGTTGCTCCAGGCATATGACCGGGTTAAAGGATCTGCTTACAAACTTTCGAGTTATCAATGGTGACTTTGTATCCTTTGCCGGAGACGAAAAGGGAGGAAAAATCATCGGAATGGGTGACGTCGTGTCAGAAGCACTCACTTTGGAAAATGTGAACTATGTTCCAGAATTGTGTTACAATCTCATGTGTGACAACTGGCAAATAACCGGTAATTCCGTACAATTTAATCACTAATTTTGTTTTGTAATCTCATGCAAATTGCCATAATTTAATTTCATAACTGAGTCATACGATATTAGGGCAAGTAAACTGGATCATAACATATACTGGTTCCCGGTACAACGTGATACAGACCAAAACAATGCCCTAAAAGTGTTGGTAGAAAGTGTTGAACGCACTAAATGCGGTGACATTAACCGTGTCGGTAAATCCGCAAACACGAATCCGAACAAGAAATGACGGCATGTTAATGCCATACCTGAGTCCATATACAAATGAAAACACATATTTGAGAAAAAACTATTACAATAATACATAACTTTCCGGTATAACACCTAAATTGTAAAATTGTCCGTTTCGACAAAAAAGGCGACAAATGGCAGTTTGTCCGCAAGACTAATTCAGAGGATTCCGGATGTCAAGATAAGAATAAAACAATATTAAACTTCCTAAAATAATGTGAGAAAAGAAAGAATGCACAAAACACATCGTTTCCGATCATTCGGCAAACAGTGCACAACTTGACCGGAAAGCGGCCGATCGTCGAAACGACGAATAATTTAGTGGCCGATAGCCTCATTCGGGCGTCTAGTGAACTAGTTAATCATTATTTGGAACTCGGAATCCATTCAACTAACATGAGGTCACGGAAACACAACTTTCGGAAAAGTTCGACGGCGGATCATAAAAGTGCCGATATCGATCGAACGGTCAAACGAAAGACATATCGGCCACCCTAACTCATCGTTATTCGTCTAGCAAACTAGTCATGAATATTTTTGGATCGAGAATGCACTAATTAGACACCATATTAGTTTTGGTAGTCGAAAACAAAGGCTTCCGGTAATAAATAAATAGTTCCGTTTATTAGCGAATATTTCGACGATGAGCGATCTAGCGACATATCCGTCATCCGAAACTTATTTTGGAGGATCATATGGATTAAATGCCATGTAAATACACCCTAAACACAAGTCTTATGCTTAAGATGCTAGAAGATTAACCCTAATTACCATACTTATCTTAATTACCAAAATATCTAGAATTATAACATGTGGTAAATATCAAAGTTACACTTCACCCCCCCCCCCATTTTGATGGTCACAAGTGGGTCCCACCCCACTTGATTTTGTTGAAAAATTAAAGCTTGCAAATATGGAGTTAAAAGATATGATGGAACTTGGAAAGATGCACTTGATTATATATGATCATTTCTTATAATCCTATCATTCTTACAACCAAAAATTGCAACATATCCTCCTTTCCTTTCCCCTTTGTACATGACTCAACACCACCACCATAGTACCACAATTGTGCCACCACAAATCACCATTTTATACACCATTTGAAGCCTAATGAAGTCTACTAAAGAAGCTTGCATGGATTGAGCTCATTAGGGATTCTTAAGGAGCTTTTTCTTCTAAATCTTCAAGATATTTGTGCACTCATTGTAAGCTAAACTCCTCCATAATTTAGCTTATATTTATGGTTAGATTATTAGTGTACAAGTTGATCATCTTGAAAATCAATAAAAGATAAGTTAAAAACCCTAAAACACAACATAATAATAACACTAAATATCGTTTTTTTGTGTTGATTATATGCTTATATGATTGTTAGATTGCATGTTGAAGTTGTTTATGTTAAAAATGTGATATAAAAGTTGCATGATCTTGTGTGATTTAGTATAAAAGTGAAGATTTAAACATGTTAAGGTTTAAATCTAAACAAGATCATCAACTACATCATCCATGAAAAATACTACAACTTAAAAATATTTTTTTATGAATATGAATGATTTTTATGAGAAGTAAACACTTGTACTTAAGTTAATCACTTTAAAAATGTGTAGTAATCAAGGGGTTAAGTGCATGAACTTGTTTAAACAACATGTTGAGGTGTTGATTTGAAAAGGCTAATAAATATTAAACACCCACTTGATTTACTAGGATTTTAAACCACAAAAAGTCATGGATGATGATATTTTGATCATGTAAAATAAATATTAGATGATTGTTGATGATGATTATGAGTTTAAACATGTTTTAAATACGTTTTTAAAACGTGGAAAATGCCATAGTTTATGGGAAACTATGGCGAAATTTTCTAAAAATCTAATCGCGATTAAAACATGATTAGTGGGTGATTAGTGGGACTAAACGCGATTAATAACTTAAATCATCATTAAGTGGGCTCTAATGACAAAGGTTCTCTCTAAATAACCAGTGTTTAAACGAATTACATATATTATAATATAATATATATATATATATATATATATATATATATAAGTAAAATAATATAAGTAAAAATAAACGCCTTTACAAATATATATTTTTTTACTTGGAAAAATAATACAAGTATTTATATACATATTTGTCACCCATAAATTGTATGTGTACATATATGTATTAAATGTGTATGTATTAGAAACTTAGGATATTCACAATAAAAATACCCAATCTCATACAAATACCAACACTTAACCAATACACTAAGTGTTGGTAACATAATAAATATATTCTCACAATGCGTCGAAACAAAAAATCGGACAATCAAAGCAATGCGAACAATAGGCGAACATTCAAGATTGCACCGTCGCGTCGACGACCAGCGGGTGAATCGCCGGCACGAAAGGTCGTTACGACAATGGGCGATTCTCGACGAAAATCAACATACAACGGACGACGCCGACGACGAGTCTAAATATATATTTAGACGTTCAACATATATATATATATATATATGTTATTGAAAAGAAAAATCCAGAAAGTTAAGTATACAAAAATTTAGAAAACTTATAAGTAAATACTTATAAGAAAAATGGGCTTATAAATATATACATTTGGGCTAGGCCCAAATTGTGAAAAATCATATGTTAGGCCCAAATTCCATAATATTATGGAGGTGGCCTAAAAACTAACAAAAGCCCAGGGATATAAAAATACATGGGCTAGGCCCAAAGATATAAAGTACATAGGCTAGGCCCAAAGACATAAAGTACATGGGCTAGGGCCAAAGACAAAAAGACATGGGCTAGGCCTAAAGACAAAAAGACATGGGCTAGTTCCCATGACAAGAAAACATGGGCTAGGCCCAAAGACATAAAATTACATGGGCTAGGCCCGGTGACAAGAAAAGATGGGCTAGGCCCAAAGTTATAAAATTTCATGGGCTAGACCCGGTGACAAGAAAACATGGGCTAGGCCCAAAGTCATAAAATTACATGGGCTAGGCCCGGTGACAAGAAAACATGGGCTAGGCCCAAAGACATAATTACATGGGCTAGGCCCAAAGACATAATACATGGGCTAGCTGGTGACAAGAAAAAATGGGCTAGGCCCAATGACATGTGAAGGGCAAGGCCCAGTTCACACATGGTTCGAAAACAATAATATATATATATATATATATATATATATATATATATAATTTAAGAAATATATATAACAATATTAGTCGAACAAACTAACTACCAACACTATGATAACATTCTAAGTTGTTCAATCATAACAAAGAAACACATAACAAGAATTCAAGATGAACAACGAGTACAAGGTCCATTGAGACCTAGGTGTCTAATGAAACCAATACGCATATAGGTTACATACGGTGTGGACACTGAACGATAAACAGTACAACTTATACGGAAGGCAAAAACTGTGAGTTCATGTCCCTCCTTTCACTTATTTTAAGTTTTGTTTTAAACTATCGTGGGGAAATACATGTCATGTCAAAACAGTATGTTAGCTATGAGTTAGCAGATAACAGATCACTGTGCGTAAGTAGGAAATAACAATAGTAACCATTAATCACTTAGTGACCAAGGTGCAAAAGAGGTAGATCTATTGAGTTTGAGACCCGTTCCACTCCTGGTTGGTATACCCATTGGAGTGCTTTTGTGATCCCAACATGTCAAAGAAGTCTCGGTTTGGTTCTTACTTATGGCACAAGTATATCAGGGTGCTCGCGACACACTGATAGATCCTTAATTAACTTATTGATGCTAATAACATACTTGGATTACAATACAGGTTATCAAGGATGACATTATGATATGAAAACATTAAACTACATGAACTCGCCAACTTTATGTTGACTTTTTAAAATTACATGTGTTTCAGGACGAAGGACTTGAGCTGGTGATGGGATCCGGGTATGGGATTTGTCAAGACAACGATGTACTACCTTTTGGAGGGTTTGCCTTTTATATCCCAACCTCGTTTGGGTATATAGAGATCAAAGCCTCAACATGAATTTGTGATGAAAACAATATCTTATTTTGGAACATGTGTTTTAAAAACTATGCTTGGAACTGGTAATCTGAAAAAAATGACATGTGATTTCAGCTTTTGATGACTGAAATATAGGAACGAAACTTATGAATGGCATGCATCGTTGTTAATTTATAATGTTTACTATATTGGATGCAATGATTACCTAATAGTCACACACTTGCGCTTTCGCTACGACTAGGGTGTGACATCATGAGTGTTTCACAAGTCTGTGACAAAGGAATTGCGGTGTGTTCAATGACACGGAGTGCTTATTCCTCAAACCCGGATACTCCGTCCCCGAAGAAATGATCATGCTTAGAGCTCCTCTCCAAAATAATACCTACGTGCTGAATATGAAAAATGCAAAGTCAAATGAGCAAATGACATGTCTCATTGCAAAAGCATCTGAATCGGAATCACTGCTGTGGCACAGGCGTTTGGGGCATGTGAATTTTAAGAACATAAATAAACTTTCTAAATTAAATCTAGTAAGAGGTTTACCTATGAAAGATTTTCCTTTTTCTGAAAAATGCATCGCATGCGCTCAAGGAAAGCAACATAAAAAGCCTCATAAGTCCAAAGCAGTGAATACGATATCTGCCCCACTGCAATTACTTCACATGGATCTTTTCGGCCCAATTAGTGTTAAAAGTTTAGCTAAAAGATCTTATTGTTTGGTGATTACAGATCATTTCTCACAGTTTTCATGGGTATTCTTTCTTGAAGCCAAAAGCGAAACAACATCCATTCTGAAGAGCTTCATTCCCATGATTGAAAACGTGATCAAGCTGAAAGTCAACTCCATCAGAAGCGACAACGGAACTGAATTTAAAAATCATACGTTTGTCTCCTTCTGTGAAGATAAGGGAATTCGCCTCCAATACAGCGCTGCCAGGACTCCTCAGCAAAACGGGGTAGCAGAACGCAAAAACAGAACTCTCATCGAAGCTGCAAGAACTATGCTTGTCGACTCTAAGCTTCCCATAATCTTCTGGGCTGAAGCAGTCAACACAGCATGCTATTTTTTGAATCGTGTTCTTATTGTCAAACCTCACGGAAAGACAGCCTCTGAGCTACTTTTCAAAAGGAAGCATCCGATAGATTTCTTCAGACCGTTCGGGTGTTCATGCACTCTTCTCAACACTGAAGATAATCTCATCAAGTTTGAAGCAATAGGTGACGTGTGCTACTTCATGGCTATTCATCTTCTCAAAAAGCATATCGAGTTTACAACAAACGAACCAAGATGGTGATTGAATCGTACTGTGTTGATTTTCAAGAAGGAAACTCCACTAACACTGAAAGCACTCCAAACTGGTTCTATGACGTGGACGTTATATTCAACACTTTCAACATCGATGAACCCGTCACTGAATCCGAACCTGCAGAATCCACTACATTGGAACCATTTTTGATGCCTCCAACATTGGTTTCACTCCTTTTACAACCCGTTTCACCCCTGCCTCTGCCTCTCCTACTCTTCCGGTGTTCAAAGTAAATGGTGACACATCTGCTGAGAATGCATCCGCACATGATGATTCTTCTTCACAGCAGGCTGTGGATGAACCACCTAAAGAAGACAAATCTCCAATTATCTACATCGATGAACATTTTTCTAATCTGCCTCAACAAGTTGAAACTCACACCAACGCATGATACAAGTCTAATCGAAACCATCCAATTAAAATATCATCGGCTCTGTGGAAGATGGTGTTCGAACTCGGAGACAGTGCCAGTGATCGATTGAAGTTAAAGAATGAGGAAATTCTAGAGGGATTTCGTGGGATGAACTACATTGGAGACTTTCGTCACAAAAACGAGATCAAGAAGTCAGGGCTTACGAAAGACTAGAGGTTCATTTTGCACACGTTCTGTATGAGTATCTGTCATCGAAAGGGCGGTTATGATGGTTTGAATTTAGAGTCATCCGCGGCTATGCTGAATCTGTGTACGAATCAACCGTTCAACATTTCTAGATTGATTTTCTATTGCATGATTGAAAACGTCAATAAAGGTGCATGGGCGATGTATCCTAGATTCGTGCAATTACTCACTGATGATCAACATCGAAACCTGCCACATGATGGAAACACGTATCAGTTTCAACTACCAAAAGGAAGGCAGATTACTGAGTTAAGAACCAAAGAGTGGGTGATGTTACACCACTGGATGTATCGTGAAGAAAGACTTCCAGTTGTTCTAGCTGCTTACAACAAATATCGAGAAAAGTCAAGGAAAGGTAGAGAAGGCGGAAGTCATTCAGTTGATGTTGATGAAGAGGCTGAGGTAGAAGAAGAAATTCCACTGGTACGTAAGCGTAAGGAAAAAGGAAAGAAAGTGGTAGAAGAGGAACCGTCAAGGAAGAAGAGCAAGAAAGATGCGCCAAACCCAGAGCGAATCATGGCTGATAGCATTCGCGCTGGATCAAATAGGGAAGAGATTGAAAGAATGCAAGCCATCCATGCGGTGGCGGAGGCTGAGAAACGGGAGAGGAGAATGAAGAGAAGGGAAATAACTGAATCTGAAACCCCTGCGGTTGTTACATCAGAGCAAGAACAGTTGGATAGATTCGTGGAGGGACTTTTTGCTTATCCACTGGAGGCTTCTCCAAGCGAGGCTGCTGCGCCAAAGAAGAGAAAAACAGGAGAAGGATCATCTGCAAGCATTCCACCCAAACCTCCAGTATCGGCTCAACCTCCTCGTCAGCAAGTTCCCTCTCGACCCAAACCTTTTCAAGAGCTTTACAACCGTCTATCTAAAGAAATCGGTTCATTTTCTGCTAAGGAGTTCTGTTTGTTGAAGAAAAAAGTCAATGACACTGATGTTATCAAGAGAAAGTTGAAAGAACAAAGAATTGCACGCATACGTTGCTAAGCAAACAGAATTTATTAGATTTCAACAAGAAGGGATGGAGAAGCTTCATGAAATGGTACAAGAGTTGTATGTGTCAACAAACAAAAAGCCAAAGTACTCGAACGAAGACATCTTCAACTTTGACTTATTTAGGGAAAGAGAGCAGAAAAAGAAAGCTGACAAGGCCGAAAAGAAGAAAAAGCGTCTTGAATCAGCAGTTGACGTTAGCCTTGATGACGACAACGATGAAGAGGAAGTTGACAAAGCTGAAATGCCTGCAAAGTTCCTAGAATGGGGGCTGGAAGAAGATGTGGTGTATGAAATGGATGGGGGAGATGAATTTGAACCATAGCATCCAGAGTGGTTTAAAAAGGAAAGAGCAAAGATGCCTGACTTTTATCAGGTAATCACAGTTGAGAAAACTGAGATCACTGATAAAATCATCATTTGGAAGTACTGCAATCTAACCGGTTGGTTCGTGGTAAAACGAAGAGGTGGAGTGATTCAATACTTTCGAAGTGCTCACGATATGCAAAGCTTACCCACATGGGACATACGAGAGCTCAGCAATCACGATCTGATTAATCTGACAAATAGCAGCATTGGTGGAGATTTAGAAAGATTGATACAAAGAGAATGCATGCGAGGATTTTCAGTGTTCAAGCTCACGCCCCAGAAAACGTGTGTCTAAGACCACCAAGGACCCGTTCACCGGTAAGGGAAAGATAACATGGTTATAAATCCAGCAAAGGTGGTTACCAGGGTGAAGCTTCATTCAGAACAACCTGTGACGCTCACTAATTTCAAGAAGTGGTTCTATGACGGCAAAACATGTGAGGCAGTCATTAGGTCTAACTCAAATGAAGACATTCGCATTCTGGACCCTATGGACGTATTTATGTTCTGTCTTTCGACCTGAATATCTTGTACGGACATAAGATAAGCGTTGGGGCCGGAAATGAATATCTTGAGGAAGGAATGCTCTTTCAGAGGGCAGTCGAGCGTGCGAGAGCTTGAAAGATTGAAGTAATGGAAATCTTACTCAGAATGGAAGCTAAAAGGGAAAAAAGAAGAGTCCAGAAAGAAGAAAGCAGCTGAGCAAGAATCATCCTCTCCACCAACCAAAGATCCATCTCCAGATTCAGATGTTCAGTCCATCCAACCACCTCCGACTTCATCCACATATGAAGTCACAATGGAGGCCCATCCAACCATTAGTGAAGCTTTTATCAAACATACAACTGATGCAGCAACAGAACCACAAACAGAAGAACCAGCCGCAGACCCTGAAGCTCGGAAACAAGATTGAAGAAAATCAAGCACGCAACGGTCTAGGGGGATATTGTTAGAACTTTTGAGACCGTTGGTACTTGATAAACCATAGTTTGAGTTGGTTTTGCAATAGTTAGATAATCAAAAGGGTCTAAAGTGCTATATTGTGAATCTCATATGTACGCGGCGTATTTAATAGCCCAGCGTATTTATTAAATACGCTAGGTGATCAGTTTATATAAATACATGGTTCAATGAATGTATGTCCAAGTTTCTTAGGCAGATTTTGGTGATTCTCTTGTGTTGTGATTTTTGCTATTGTGCTTACATCTGATTATCCCAGGTGCTGTTATTGATTACATGTTATTGGGATTTCATATACAACACTAGTTGTTTGATCCATTCAAGATTCTTCATCTTCTTTGCTTGGTTTTTCTTAATATTTGCACATTCAAACAACTAATCCATAGTTGTTTGGGAGATAACAATCAACCACTGTGATCCGAATACGTTTTGGGACTCACAATTGATATATACACGAAAAAGTTTCATAATCGAATAGGGAACTACCTTGGAATGTGGATCGTAGATGGTTTAACGGGATATTATACTAGTTAGGATGAAAAAGATGAATATTTATATTATTAAATAAATTGATAAAGTCAAAAGACAAAAATACCTCTACTTAACAGTGTAAAATTTCAAACACAACCCTCATTAAACGATATTTTTTAACCAAGTTAGACGTATGGATGAAATGGTAAAAAAAATGACAAATGTGAAAGGCAATATGACCTAAAAAGTCATTTTGGATGAAACTGCAATATACCCAAACCTCATAGACGATTTTGGCAATTTACTTATAAAGTATAAATATTAAATGCAAATTTAAATCTTAATTTAAAGTATTACATTTTACAAATAAGATAATAGTGAATTAAATAATTTCTTGTGCCTTAATAATGTATTAAATAGGAGATTTTATTAACTTTGGCCAAATTAGAAACTATTACATGTAGCACTTCTACATACATAACAAAATTTATCTTTCACGTTTTGAACTTGATGTAAATTACAATTACAATTACAATGATGCTTTCCTTAAGTGTATAGATACATCTATAACCATTAACATATATAACTATTTATAATTTTAATTTTAATATAGATCCAGTGGATTGGCTCGTGCGAAGCGAGGAGTGTTACGAGACTCTTTTTGATAGCGCAATCTAACCCAAATTGCCTTAAACATCAATTATGTTCGGGTGTTGTTGTCATTATAATTGTAATTTAAATCATTTAGTAATTATATACTTAAGTATTTAAATAAGATTATACTTAAGTATTTAATAAGATAATATTTAATTTAAATAGGTTTTTTAACGGTAAATTTGGATCACTGACGGACCAATGGAGTATCATCGTGACACCAACGGAATCACCCGATTATATCCATCTCCACTAGGCAAAAAGATTTATAAACCAATTTAGAAGAAAACTCAATAAATCTTGGAGAAACCCCCTTGTGGGAATCGAATCGAGAATCAAATGGTCCCTAAACTTTATCCACCCCAAAATGACACTAGGCTATAATGGCATGGGCTAAATATTAATTAGTTATAAAAATATAAATAGTAAATGTAATTTTGAATCTTATTTTAAAGTATTATAAATAAGATAATACTTAATATAGTAAATTAGATAATATCATGTGCATTACATAATGTACTAATTAGTGGATGTTTATTAAATGAGGGAAAATTAGAAACTATTACATATGGCAATTATACCATAAGCATCAAAATTTGTTTAAGCCGTCTTAAACTTTGAGGTAAATTACAATTGTGTCTTTCTCAAATATATTATATAGTAGTATAGATATAAATATAATATTTCTTGTTTAATTATTTTTATTAAAATTATATCGGATAGTGTTCAAGAGTGAACCTAGTGGGTTTTTGTGAACAAAATGAACTAATTTGAACCATTCATTCTTTTTTTGTTTTTATACATTAAAAAATAAATAAAAAGGTTATAATAGTAAAGTGTAAATAGTTTCTCTCTTCAATTAGAATTAAATGTATTCTATCTCCAATTATATATATGTGCATGAAAAATATAAGTACCATAATAGTGTATTTTGTTTGTTGTGTATAAAAAGAAACATTTACTATATGTATGTGTATTAAACCCAAATTGCTTAGCAAACAATTATACACTTGTGTATAAAATACAAACAGTCACTATATATCATCAACACCTTAAATTTTTTAATTAAAACCAAAAACTATAGTAAGACCATACTCAAATTAAAGAGAATAGAATGCTCGTTTTTATGATGTAATTGTTTTAATATATATATAATAATATATATAATATATATATATAATATAATAATATATATAAACTATGAAAAGTTATGGTCATTTAAAAATTATAGGGACAGTTTATTTAAAAGTCAAAAAAACAATTAAGAAAAGAATATTGTTTACTTCTTATAATACCCAATAAAAAGAACATTTTTCATAAGAAGTGTGAGAAGGCATAGAAATTGATATGTCGGCATCATGTGTTGGACTTAGGCATGATGTTTTCGGTTGTTTTGACATGAAAAATACCAAACATAACAATTTAAGATACAATACAATGAATTCTAGGCTTAAAACTTAAAATATCATGGCAAGAACGTTAAGTAGTATGTTTTAAGTGTTAAGCATTGTATTTTAGTTTTGTTTTTCATGCCTATATTACATTCCATCGTGTTTTAAATTATTATGCTTGGTGTTTTTCTTGCCAAAACAACCCAGACATCATGCCTAAATCCAAACATGATGTTTATATGTCAATTTCTATGCCTTCTCACATTTCTTACGAAAAGTGTTTGTAAGACCCTATCTTATTATATTGAAATTTTATTAAAATTCCAATTTAAAAGAGTGAATGCGATTACACGTCACTTCCAATCTTCAAGTTTATTAAAACTTTATTTACGTTAAACATTTTTACGTGTCCTTATATTTTGTTTCGTAACAATGAAACCCAAATGCGGAAGCTTGATCTTTGATTGTGTTCGATTCTTCATAGAGCTTGATCATCCTTCGGAAGTACTTGCGATTCCCCTGAACTGGAAATTTGCAAAATATTAGTATTATAGCAAATAACCGAAAGCATAACGTAATAACTTGGTAAAATATTCAAATCAGAAAAACACCGTTTCTGAGGTGGCGTCGGCGATGGCTGAAAGCCTCGTCGGCGACGCCTTCTTAAAACCTGTGTCGGGGCTTTACTGGCGTAGGCAGTAACTTAAGACGTCGAACAATATGGATGCATCGGCGATGGCCAGTTGTACCATCGGTGATGGTACCTGCTGCAGCAGTTTTGCTGCATATTTATTTAATTACCCGTTCGACCCGTTTCAAGTCCCGAACATTAAAACACAACTCGGGGCTTTCGGAGACAAATCAGTAAAACACTATTTACTGCTTTCATTCAACGGTTGTCTACCGTAGGCTACGGCTGGCAGCCATAGCTTAAGGTGATCTATCATAAGAATTTACGTCTTACCGTTTTTATTACGAAAACTTTCGTAACTTATTAACTTTTTACTCGTTTCCTATGAAAAATCTTTTTTGAATGTCCGTAAAATGTTTTCTTACCTATTTAACCCGAAATCCTTGACCCGGATTCTTAATTCATATGATTTACGTATTCATTCTCGGTTTATGCTCATATTTTCCAATTCTACCCTTTAACCACATTTAAACCAAACTAAGTTTTTACGCATCCATTCGGTATGCATTAAAACTCTATTTTTACTCGTATGGTTTCCTTAGCGAAAACCATCGCTTATTTTGATCAAATCTTATCTATTTTATCATTTACACGCGAAGATATTCATTTATTTTCCACCACAACTATGTTTGTGGTGGATTTGTTATCGTAGATTCATTTTATCCAAATTTACCCTTCGGTTCGACATTTTACAAAAAAAGACCCTTTAAAAGGCATTAAATCAAAAAGGCTTATGTTTTTCGCTTTTACACTACCGAAAGAGTCTACTGACTTATAAAACTCATTTTTAAGCTACCCTTAGGTTCGTTTACTTGGTTTTACCACACGAGGGCATTTTGGTCAACTTAGGTCCTTCTGTACGACGAAGGACTTTCATTATCATGTTTTGACCGGATATGAACGTTTAACCATAATCTATTTTAGAACATTATGTTCCTAAGAACATAATGTCTACAATTTAGATCATTAGATTTATCTTACCTTAGGTAATCAAATATTCATTCATGACTTGTTTAACTCTCAACGAACCGTAATTCCTCTTTGAGAGTTTGACACATTACACGTACCTGGCTTGGCCCATAGCATTAATCCGTTCACATGTCATGCTCTATTAGTTGATATGTAATAGCGATGCTAATCATACTCTATTCTTTCTATGGCCTAAATGACTATTTATTATTATCAGATGGTGACATTTGCCATCTCACCCATTTAATCCATTTCGTTTTAAACTGTGTGATCATATTGTTTAAAAATCGTTTCTTAATTCGCTTGACCCATTATGACTTACGCCAAGTGGTGTCTCGTTCAAAACTCTTTATTTATTCATCAACTCATGACCGAATTACTATTTTACCCATAATGGTTTACACCATAAGGTGATGTTTCAAAACTCCTTATATATTTGTCATCACATGACTAATTTACCATTTTACCCTTTTTACCATAAATCATGGTTTAATACCATATTCACTTGTTCCAACCCGTATTATCCATGTTGGAACTTTATATTTCGAAATCTCGTCCCGAATGCCCAAATCACTTGTCCAACAACATAAGTAAATCTACTATTTTAAAGATGTAAGCTTTACTTACCTTGAAATCCAATTATGCTCTTTCCGCGTACTTGATCCGTTTGACCCGCTTCTTCCCATGCCTCCACCTAGCTTGTCAAGCGTCAAACTATCATTTATCATTCACAAGACGGTTAGGTTAGTCATCATTTAACACGACTATTCCACCTTACGGATTTTGCATCAAATTTATCATTCGATCTTATTACAGGTCAGTTTGACTTTTAAAAGTCAACTCCCATTTACACATACAAACTCACAATAAGTTTAACAACTCATTTAAGTATTTCATTAATTACCGTGTAAGCGCTATTCTTAGGCCACCATTATAGCTATGTTTCCCAAACCAAGTTCAGTCGTTTCTTTCACTTAAACAAATTCGAGCAAATTGTGGACATCAAGTTAACTTAGCTTTTGATTAACAATGCTAATTTATCCATTAACTATGCTTTCATCTTTATGTAGTAACCCATTTCATCATATTATTAGACATTCATCTGAATACCTAATATAATCAAATTTTACGCACTAACTAGTAAACAACATGATCTCAAACACCTCTTAACATTGACATAGCAATAGTTTCATTATATCATACAAAACCCATTTCAAGTCATGTATGATTACTTACTCGAATCTCTAATTTGTTCGAGTATCTTACACATACATACAAGTATGATGATCATAAACACTCCTTCATTATCAACCATCACATAATCAGAAACCCACTTTATGTCATACAAGAACACTTATTCAAATCACTAAATTGTTCAAGTATCTCACATTTACTTGTGAGTATGATGATTATACACATAATTTCATTAACACTTCCTCCATACTAACAAAGTATTGAACTTAAGGTAATCACCTTCAAGTTCATTCACATAATTATCATTATTAAAACATAATTTACAACATACCTCATGATCTCCAAGCCTAGATGATCACGATTGTATGTTCATGCATAAGATTTAGTGACAATTCCCCCTTCAATTTTGATGATTCTTGATCAGCAAGGGTTTGCCCTTATTGCTCCTCTGAAGATCGACATATGCACACACTAAGTGTGTGCATTATGTGTAAATTTTATGTTTTAATAAAACAAGTTTCCCTTTGTAGCAGCTTTGGCCCCTCAAGTTGTAAGGTTAACTTTTACCGCTAACGGTTCTTTACCCGCTCTTTAATATTAATCGTGGTTTGATTACCAAACCGGTTTATGGGGTGTTACAAATCTACCTCCCTTAAAGAGGTTTCATCCCCGAAACCTTTCTTACTTGGTTCCTTGGGTTCAACCAGTGGACTTGGTTTCGTTTTCACTCGAGCGTTGATCATATTTTAATTATTCTAAAAATCTTACCTGGGAGGTATGGCAGTGCCTTTTAGGCTCCAAGGTGCATGCGCCCTTCATGTGTAAGACCTCATGTGCCGTTACTTTCATCTTGTATCCCTTTTCTTTACTCGATCGAGTCGCTATTTGCCCACTCGGTAATATGTGTCTGTCAACATACTTATCCATGCAAATCTTATACTGACAAGCGCATTCAACAAATTTTAAATTTAATTTTAATCTTGACCAATCTTTCGGTTAGACTTATTAGTACCGGTTACTTATACTTCATAATTTAGGTACACTCATATTGACTTCGCAAGGCTTTTACTAACTTTCGAGACCCTAGTTTCATATCTCGTGTTACAAGGTAATCGTATACCATGTTTATATATATATATATATATATATATATATATATAATTGACCGTGATTGCATCACGTCATGTTAAATTTTATATCTATCTTTTTCATTTTCGAAAATTTTCTTTTACTTAGCCTCTTAAGGTGACGTCTTTTAATGCATCATTCCTCTTTATTCATGATCCCAATGTCATTTTGACCCTGTAGATCGTTACACTATCGTAACCCGAAGGTTGTGGTGATCCTTTAGATCATCCTTTTACCCGTGTCGTTCTTTAAATATATTTGGTGTCAATGCACCTCTTTTTTGTTTGAAAACAAAATTATTTACGTTGTCCTTCCTTTATCTGCAAAATCATGCCTCCCTTTTACCATGAAGGCTAATTTATTTTACTTCAATATGGTCCTTAGACCATGTTTGATCCGGTTTGTTAACATTTTCATTTTCTATGACTCCGCGAGTCATTTATAAATCACTTTCACTTATCGGATTTATTAGTCGTTTCAACTCTATTGGGTGATGATTATTTGCATCTAAACCCGGCGCAACTGCGTTGACCACTTGTCACCACCGAGTCACAACTACCATCTTTTGTGGCAACCACAACATTTTGTGTATGTTGCCCTAAACATTTATTCAGACCAGACACTGTCTGTTGGTAGCCGTGCGCGCCAGCGCGATCGTAGTCCATGACTACATCATTTTTCGTTTGGACAATTCTTCCGACTCTAGGACTTCATATGTCATTTGTACGTTGGTTTGTCTCACGTTTACCGTTATTCGTTTTAAGCCTATATTTTCTTTACAACCCATTACCTGGATTCTTTATCTTAATGTTTTAATGTTCTCATTATCCATTTTGCGTCTACATTCATGTTTAATCTCGTTCCATTACCCGGGCTCATTATTCTTTTTGCTTTAACGCTCCCGTTACCCGATTTGCGTTTACATTTAAATTCATCACTATACTCCATTTGGTTCGTTTGGTTTGTTCATGTGAAATCCATCAATTATGAGCGATCAAATCTAATTCTTTATTTAACCCATTCAACTTGTTCGTGTGAGATTTATCACTTATGAACTGTCAAACTTTATTCTTATCCGACCTGTTTAACTTGTTCGTGTGAAATCCATCACCTATGAACATTCAAACTTTATTCTTTATTTGACCCGTTTGACTCGTTCGTGTGAAATCCCTCACTTTTGAACAATCAAACTTTATTCTTTAATTGACCCGCTTGACTTGTTCGTGTGAAATCCATCACTTTTGAGCAATTAAACTTTATTCTTTATTGGACCCGTTTGACTTGTTCGTGTGAAATCCATCACTTTTGAGCAATCAAACCTTATTCTTTATCTGACCCGTTTGACTTGTTCGTGTGAAATCCATCACTTTTAAACAGTCAAACTTTATTCTTTATTGGACCATCCTTGATGGCCTCGCAGACTATAAATGATTATTATCATCATCATTTCTTTCTTTTCCCTTTTTATCTTTTCTACGATCATAGTCAATGACTTTGATCATTTTCCGTGTGGGCACAACCTCCGTTTCTATAACCTCGCGGGTCATTTTTACTTTGGTTTTACGTGCCCTTTTGTCAACCATGGTTCTTTCGTCAAAATGACTTATTCTACAAATTTATTGGGTTATTTATTTCTTGTGCGTCGTATATCGTTTTTATGATTCCCACGAAAACCATTTGTACGAGTACGCCTGTAAGATTTCTTGACCCCAAGAATCTTTTAACTCTTCTCATTCACCTCATTTTTTACAACATTGGATGTATATGTATTTATTATAACAAGTTCATGGTGTCATGTGTTTATCACATACTTGGCCAGAGTAAGCGATCAACACATGGTACACATGACCTTATTATAACTAACACATTACTTCCTACGTAAGTAATTCCTCGGTTCATGTCCATAATTCTGATTTTATTTGGTAAAACTTTGTTTAATTGTAATTTAACAGTTATTAGTTTTTACCTTTCCGGTCTCAAAACATATAGATTGTTTTACCTTTTATAAGACTTTTATGTAACCACATTTATTCATGTGATTTTACTTTTCCTTAACAGAATCTTATTGAAAATTTCTACTTGGATGGTCACCCCATCCAAGATTTGAGATCTGAATCGCGTTATTTACTTTTTATTATTCTCGATTCTGAATGATGCGTATTACCCGCCCAATTTCTCTTGGAACATCATCATGGATGAGTATCTCGTCCGGTCTCCCCATGCTTTAATCACGTATACAACCGTCGTTCATTACGTATCTGTTGCATACTACTAGTTATACAATAATTTAAAGTGTGCACCTGGGTGATATTTCCCTCATGGGCTTCCATTGTCATTTGACCTTTATTGGGTGTCCTCACTTAGTTTAGTTCCCTGATGAGCATGCTCTGCTTGTCACACTCTGGACTAATTCATCGTCATATCAGTAAATCATTAAACTCTCGCCATCCTAGATGCGAGCATCCTTCAATTAGAACGTTCAGAAAAGATTAGTAACATTGAGTTAATAAGCACCCGTACTATAATACAAGGCTTTCTACCATACTTGTTAACATACATAATTTGTTAACTATACCGGTCTATTACCAATTTAATTGGGGTAACGTACCTTTACACGATAACCCTATGTGTTGTTTACAACACTTTAACATGATAGACCGTTTATAATCATAATGACTTACCGGGATCATGCGACCAAGCCTCAAACTAAACACATTTGATCACTAACCTTGAGCTCTGATTACCAACTTGTAAGACCCTATCTTATTATATTGAAATTTTATTAAAAATTCCAATTTAAAAGAGTAAATGCGATTACACGTCACTTCAAATCTTCGAGTTTATTAAACATTATTTACGTTAAACATTTTGACGTGTCCTTACTATTTTGTTTCGTAACATTGAAACCCAAATGCGGAAGCTTGATCTTTGATTGTGTTCGATTCTTCATAGAGCTTGATCGTCCTTCGGAAGTACTTGCGATTCCCCTGAACTGGAAATTTGCAAAATATTAGTATTATAGCAAATAACCGAAAGCATAACGTAATAACTTGGTAAAATATTCAAATCAGGAAAACACCGATCTAAGGTCGCGTCGGCGACGGCTGAAAGCCTCCTCGGCGACACGCCTTCTTAAAACCTGCGTCGGGGCTTTACTGGCATAGGCAGTAACTTAAGACATCGGAACAATATGGATGCGTCGGCGATGGCCAGTTGTACCGTCGGCGACGGTACCTGCTGCAACAGTTTTGCTGCAGATTTATTAAATAGCCGTTCGACCCGTTTCAAGTCCCGAACATTAAAACACGACTCGGGGCTTTCGGAGACAAATAAGTAAAACATTATTTACTGCTTTCATTCAACGGTTGTCTACCGTAGGCTAGGGCTGGCCTCCATAGCTTAAGGTGATCTATCATAAGAATTTACGTCTTACCGTTTTTATTACGAAAACTTTTGTAACTTATTAAATTTTTATTCGTTTCCTATGAAACTCTTTTCTGAATGTCCGTAAAATGTTTTCTTACCTATTTAACCCGAAATCCTTGACCCGGCTTCTTAATTCATATGATTTACGCATTCATTCTCGGTTTATGCTCATATTTTCCAGTTCTACCCTTTAACCGCATTTAAACCATATAAGTTTTTAGCATCGATTTCGGTATGCATTAAAACTCTATTTTTACTCGTATGGTTTCCTTAGCGAAAACCATCGCTTATTTCAATCAAATCTTATCTATTTTATCATTTACACACGAGGATATTCATTTATTTTCCACCACAACTATGTTTGTGGTGGATTTGTTATCGTAGATTCATTTTATCCAAATTTACCCTTCGGTTCGACATTTTACAAAAAAGACCCTTTAAAAGCATTAAACCGAAAAGGCTTATGTTTTTCGCTTTTACACTACCGAAAGAGTCTACTGAATTATAAAACTCATTTTTAAGCTACCCTTAGGTTCGTTTACTTATTTTTACCACACGAGGGCATTTTGGTCAACTTAGGTCCTTCTTTACAACGAAGGACTTTCATTATCATGTTTTAACCGGATATGAACGTTTAACCATAATCTATTTTAGAACATTATGTTCCTAAGAACATAATGTCTACAATTTAGATCATTAGATTTATCTTACCTTAGGTAATCAAATATTCATTCATGACTTGTTTAACTCTCAACGAACCGTAATTCCTCTTTGAGAGTTTGACACATTACACGTACCTGGCTTGGCCCATAGCATTAATCCGTTCACATGTCATGCTCTATTAGTTGCTATGTAATAGCGATGCTAATCATACTCTATTCTTTCTTTGTGAACAAAAACTCAACAAAACGATCATTAGTCATCATCGTCAATTGGTGATAATATCACCATTTGACCCGTTTGGCCTAAATGACTATTTATTACTATGAGATGGCGTTTATTTGCCATCTCACCCATTAATCCATTTCGTTTTACACTGTGTGATCATATTGTTTAAAAATCGTTTCTTAATTCGCTTGACCCATTATGACTTACGCCATATGGTGTCTCGTTCAAAACTCTTTATTTATTCATCAACTCGTGATCGAATTACTATTTTACCCATTATGGTTTACACCATAAGGTGATGTTTCAAAACTCCTTATATATTTGTCATCACATGACTAATTTACCATTTTACCCTTTTTACCATAAATCATGGTTTAATACCATATTCACTTGTTCCAACCCGTATTATCCGTGTTGGAACATTATATTTCGAAATCTCGTCCCGAATGTCCAAAATGCTTGTTCAACAACATAAGTAAATCTACTATTTTAAGAATTAAGCTTTACTTACCTTGAAATCCAATTATGTTCTTTTCGCGTACTTGATCCGTTTGACCCGCTTCTTCCCAAGCCTCAACCTAGCTTGTCAAGCGTCAAACTATTATTTATCATTAGCAAGACGGTTAGGTTAGTCATCATTTAACACGACTATTCTACCTTACGGATTTTGCATCAAATTTATCGTTCGATCTTATTACAGGTAAGTTTGAATTTTAAAAGTCAACCGCCCATTTACACATACAAACTCATGAATAAGTTTAACAACTCATTTAAGTATTTCGTTAATTACCCGGTAAGCGCTATTCTTAGGCCAACATTATAGCTACGTTTCCCATACCAAGTTCATGTCGTTTCTTTCACTTAAACAAGTTCGAGCGATTGTAGACATCAAGTTAACTTAGCTTTTGATTAACAATGCTAATTTATCCATTAACTAGGCTTTCATCTTTATGTAGTAACCCACTTCATCGTAGACATTCATCCGAATACCTAATATAATCAAATTTTATGCACTAACTAGTAAACAACATGATCTCAAACACCTATTAACATTGACATAGCATTAGTTTCATTATATCATACAAAACCCATTTCAAGTCATGTATGATTACTTACTCGAATCTCTAATTTGTTCGAGTATCTTACACATACATACAAGTATGATGATTATAAACACTCCTACATTATCAATTTCATCACATAATCAAAAACCCACTTTATTTCATACATGAACACTTATTCAAATCACTAAATTGTTCAAGTATCTCACATTTACTTGTGAGTATGATGATTATACACATGATTTCATTATCAGTTCCTCCATACTAACAAGTATTGAACTTAAGGTAATCACCTTCAAGTTCATTCACATAATTATCATTATTAAAACATAATTTACAACATACCTCATGATCTCCAAGCCTAGATGATCACAATTGTATGGTCATGCATAAGATTTAGCCACAATTCCCCCTTCAATTTTGATGATTCTTGATCAGCAAGGGTTTGCCCTTATTGTTCCTCTGAAGATCGACATATGCACACACTAAGTGTGTGCATTATGTGTAAGTTTTATGTTTTAATAAAACAAGTTTACCTTTGTGGCAGCTTTAGTCCCTCAAGTTGTAAGGTTAACTTTTACCGCTAACGGTTCTTTACCCTCTCTTTAATATTAATCGTGGTTTGATTACCAAACCGGTTTTTGGGGTGTTACAAGTGTTTTTATAGGAACCTCACCATATATATATATAATAATAATAATAAAATAATAAAATAATAATAATAATAAAATAATAATAATAATAATTGATATATAAATTGTTAAATAACACATAGTTAACATATTAGGCAAAAAAATATATAAATGAAAAACTCATTCAAGCTCTGAGCTACCTTGAGATCTATCTGTGGAGTTTGGGCTCGTTTATTAATAAGCTAAGTTTGAGTTCTGCTCGATTTGAGTTTTTATCAAGTCAATCTCAGATAGCTTTCGAGCGACTGGTCTTGTTTACACAATTATGTCATTTTTTTGTAAGACAATAATATATACATCAAACGTTAGACAAATGATCAGTAGTTCGTTGATGATAAACATAATGACAATATATAAACATATCACAAAAGTTGACATGGAGCGTAAGATCTCTTAGTGCTACAACTATTGGGATCACCGATAATGGCATAGGTGAGTAGTCCCAAAGTGGTAGGTTTGGCCCTTCCTCCAGCCTACCCTACAACACTTACACCCATAGTTGTGGGTCATCAACAAATCTGGTATTTGACTCGGTTTCAACACATCTTTCTTCATATAGTTGATCATACGCCTCCAATGGTTTATCAAAACACAAAAAGAAATGAAATTTTTAAAGGAAATTTTGACAGCATAACTAATATAACTCGAACATTTTTCATAGCATGTGTAAACAATTATCCTAATGTCCATTTAAGTGTCACACCCCGGATTTCCAACCCAAATCCTTACACCAGTGGGCCCAGGTGGGGAGTATCGTGACGTTAGTTGATAACATCATAGTCAATTAAGCACGACACAGCGGAAGTCTTGGAGTAAAATTACTATTACAAACCAAATGTCCGAAATACAAAATAATATACAGCTCGTAATAGAAGATCCATAGGCGGATCATAAACTGTACATGGAAAAACAGACTTTGGGCAGATCTAGGATTTGCAAGATCCTCTATCACTACCGAGCACTTCCAACCTATTTTCGTATTGTACCTACAAGCTTAGTCTTTTGAAAATACGTCAGCTATCGCTGGTAAATACACCCAACTGACTCATTTTGAAATCATTTCAAAAATGTTTTAAGTGCGTATCAGCACAAAATCTTTTTATAACTTGGAAAATTTGACAGTCCAACCTTGTTAACAGATTTACATGTTTGTCCATACATACAGGGCCTGGTACGGAGACCGAGACATGGTTAACGTACACACCACTTTGGACTCACGAAGGAGTCAATTCTTCCCTGTGGGACCTACTTGTAAACTCAGTTTATAATCTGATTTAACATCTCAAATAATCCTACTTATAATATTACATCAATGGGAAATTTATTTTCAAGTTCATTATCATTAAAACCTTGTTTTATGCAAAAAGGGCATTTTAGTAAAAATGGCATAATTGCGGAACTTGCGCATAAACTCAGATTCTGATTATGATCATGTAATATAACCTTAGAGGGTTATGCTACATTATATTACGATCATAATGCAACTTTAGATCAGTAGCTAACTAATCTAAATCGGGTCAGAATCGAAAGTCAAAGTAGAAGTCAAACTTCGCGACTTTCGGTTACGAACCGACCCTAGAACTGAAATTGACAAGCCGAACATGTTCTTACATGTTTTAATAATTATTACCAACTTGTTTAAGTGTCAAAACAGGTTTCATAACATATATAAGATCAGTTTATGATTTTTCCAAAAATGGCCTGTTTGACTTTTTAATATCATAACTTTGACCCATCAATTGGTTTAGAAACGTGATCTTCAGGAGGTGCCCTTTAGAGGGACTAACACCTACCTTATTACGATCACTTAGCCATGTTCATTTCGAACAATGGCTGGACCATAATGGTCTTAACCGAAAGTCAAAGCGTTTTTTGCAAAACGCTTGACTTTTGGCTATAAAAGCCTATAAACGAAAATGCACAAGGAAGGAACACTTACAAGAGGTTCCTAGAATGCAATAGAACTAAGTTTGATGCTCCTTTCAGTTAGGAACTTTCAAAGGAGGGAGATAGAGTTGAAAATGAAAAGGTGCAAGTTCAAAGGTTGAACCTTTGCACCTATATATAAGTTGGAGAGCGTGAAGGAGGTGATGCCAGGTGCTAAGGGGTGTAAGAGGGAGCTTACAAGTGTCCTAAAACGTGGCATAACTGTTTGGGAAACCATGGTTTCAGAAATGTTTTGGCATTTTTGTGTGGTAGCCAAGGAAACTTTCTGCAGACACATGCCTTAGCCTCTCGCGCCCCGCGAACAGCCTCTTGTCAGATTTCAAATTTTGTCACATTTAGCCCCTCAACTTATTAAACCCTCCAAAGGCCTTCTAAAACACCCTTTTGGCATATTTAGCCCTCCGTAGCCAATTTTTAGCATACCCGAGATTATGCCCGGACATTCTCGAGCTCTCGGTTCGTTAAAAGGTCACTCAGAGGTATAAATTAACATGTTTACACTTTTAACCCCTCCATTATCCAACTTTCACATATTTATAAAATTGAACACTCTCGTCCGTCAAATGCACGTATGAGAGTTAGGACTTCGTAAAGGATCACTCAGAGGCTCATTATAAGCATGTTGAATCCGATATCACTCAAAGGCTGGGCATGTTGACATATCAGTCACTCAAAGGCCAAGTTTTAAGCATGTCGACTTATCAGTCACTCAAAGGCTAATGATTTAAGCATGTTGACATATCAGTCACTCAGAGGCTGTTATTTATGCATGTTGACATCCGACAGTCACTCAGAGGATCAGTTTGTGCATGTTGACACCTTTAGTCCTTATTAGCTTTAATAGACTAAGTTTAAAATACAACACGTGTCACTATACTATTGGACACGATTTTACGAGGTTTACATTAAGAGTGACAACACACCAACTAATAAGATAAAAGTATATCTTATCACTGTTACTTTAGCCGCCTTCATTGTAATGTACTCTGAAGGATTGGTGGCTAGTGCAAAACGACTCCCCCAACCGAAGCCTCCTGTTTTGTCTCATAGAGCTTGGTAGAGATAGGTTGGCGTCCCAACACATATGATTATAACAAAACTTTAACTTGTTAGTTTTTAAAATAAATACAAATACAAATACAAGACCAAGTTAAAAAACTCACCATTTTAAGCTGATAATGTGTGATACTGATCAATCCCCGTAGTGCCAGGATGAGACATTCTCATGTGGTTGCCCGATTGGCCTTATCGGCTAGGATCTAAAAGTGTGTTTTTACTCCATTTACAGAAAAAAATAACGCACTGGCCATGAGTAGTAGGCATGTATACAGATAAAAGGGTCATTTTGCACTAAACTTAGGTGATTTTAAAAGGGTCTACATATTTACACATCCACTTGCCTATTTAGACACCCTTTAGACGGGTCGTCTAGATCTAGACGGGGCGTCTAGTTTTTTTTCTCCGACCACATTCCTGCCCTGTACAACTTCAAATCAGTCACATCAGACGGGGTCTAACAATAGACGGATGTCGAAGACGACCAGCCCAAGACGGGCGTCTAGGGCTAGACGAGCCGTCTTGAAGCTCGTGCTCTGCATGTACGTCAGTCAAGTTGCAAAGTGATACGCCACGTCTAGGCCTAGACGGGGCGTATATATCCTTCTTAAATAGAGCCATGCAGAGCATTTATGTCGCAGAAATTTTTCGATTCATCGTCGGAATTCTCTCTGACTTCTTCTTTGGCTTATATTACTTCCTCTGATATCATTCAATGCATGTCGGTAAAGTAGTAAAATGATACGCCCCGCATAGGCGTTAGACGGGGCGTCTATTTCTTTGTTAAATAGACCCATGCAGAGTATTTGATTTCGCATAAAACATTCAATTCGTCATTGTAATTCTATTTGTCATGAACTTTGGCTTGTATTACTTCATCTGATATCATCCAAAGGTTATGAAATGTCATTAAACTGGGACGGCAACTATTTCTTTGGGCGCGACTCATGGGTGCCTGAAGCCAATACGGTAACAGTTATTAGGTTAAACTAGTTGTTGTTTTAATTATTAACTAATGGTGATATCGTTGTTAGGGGGAGAGCGGTGTTCCCAATTCTAACGAGCAAGAGGAGGGTTGTGTCTAGTGTCCAAGACATTATTTGTGATAGTGGAGGATATGGTGGTGAGGCACCCCCATACGCAGGCAATCCGTATCTCGCGGAGATGGTTTGAAAAGCGCCTGAGGTTTCATAGTGAGTTAAAAACATATTTACCCAATGGAGATTAGCCTTATAATTTTGGAAAAAAGTATAGGAGGGACGGTTTCCAGCGTGCGAATTTGTATCTCAATCGACTACACGTCAAAGAGTGTCTTGTGCTCAATCGAAGACTGTAACCGAAGGGAAACTCGAGGAGTAAATGCATGTAAATGAGAAATATTGTCATTTTTTAAATATATATGTTTTTTGTTTGCGTAATAGAGTGTCTTGTGGTTTAACATAGTGAAATGTTGTTGAACTTAATTCAGGTGTTTCTACAGCACCTAACGAGTCTCAGTCAACGTCTGACGATCAGTCTTGGTCAACCATGGTCAACAAAGCAAGAACAATGGCTCGATTTTTTTATATTTAATACGATTTATTTATATAAATAATACAAAGATTTTTTAATACAATAAAAAACTTTTGGTATAACTAATAGGATTTTATTTACTTAATTTGAACTTTGTTATAAGCCGACATTCCTTCAGTACACCCAAGGCACAGCAATTAAACCATACAAAGCTTTGTATCTAAAAACCAACAAACTCCGGGCATTGAAAAACAGACGGTAATTATACTCTCCGAGCTCTCATGTCCAATCGTCGGCACCGGTAGATGACGAAATCTCAATACTGCCCATGGTGACGGTTGGACGTGAGAGCTCGGATAGTATGATTACCATCTGTTTGTCAATACCCGAGTTTGTTGGTTTTTAGATACAAAGCCCATCTAAAAACCAACAAACTACGGGTATTGACAAACAACAACAATTATACTCTCTGAGCTCTCACGTCCAACCGTCGGCACCGACAGATGACCAAATGTCTATACTGCCGATGGCGAGACGTGAGAGCTCGGAGAGTATAATTGTTGGTCAATACCCAGAGTTTGTTGGTTTTTAGATAGGCTTTGTACGGTTTAAAAAACCATACAAAGCCCATCTAAAAGCTAACAAACTCTGGGTATTGACAAACAACAGCAATTATACTCTCCGAGCTCTCACGTCCAACCCTCGGCACCAGCAGATGACGAAATGTCGATACTGCCGTGGCGACGGTGGGACGTGAGAGCTCGGAGAGTATAATTGTCGTCTGTTTGTCAATACCCGGAGTGTCTTGGTTTTTAGATAGGCTTTGTATGGTTTATTTGCTGTGCCTTTGGTGTACTGGTAGAATGTCGGCTTATATCAAAGTTCAAATTAAGTAAATAAAATACTATTAGTTATACAAAAAAAAATTAAATGTATCTATACGAGTCGTCTAGACCTAGACGCCCCGTCTTGGTCTAGCAAGAAGACCATTCTACCCCTGGTATGTTGGCCATCTAGGCCATACACAGGGGTAAAAGGGTCATTCAATCACGGTCTAGACGGGTCGTCTAGACCTAGACGCAACGTATAGTTTGAGCTATCAATGATAAATTTTGAAATGTAAATTAAAATGTAAATTACCATTCTACCCCTAGTTTGTTAGCCGTCTAGGCCAAAATCAGGGGTAAAATAGGCATAATGTCATGGCCTCCCCTGGTTAATTACCATTTTGCCCCTGAATTAAGCCTAGACGGCAGGCAATTCAGGGGTAAAATGGTAATTTTTCGTTTATCCCATACGATCCATCTAGGCCTAGACGACCCGTCTAGACCTCGTATATGACTTGCAGCCTAGACGATCAGAGACAGACGACACCAACACAAAAAACACACTCAACCTCACACACAATACGTATTCTACCATATTCAACCGTATTCCGAACCTATTTTTGGAAATCAAGAATCTCTGGTACGTATCTTCAACTATACTTCAATAAACTTTAATGTATTATGCATTTAGAACGTAGGTTGTTTGTGAATTTGAAAGTTTTTGGGGTTTAAGGGCTGTGATGTTGAAGTATTTGGGTTTTCTGATGAACAAGACGGGGCGTCTAGCCCTAGAAGACCTGTCAAAATACCTTTTTTTAAACTTTATAATTTATTGTTTTATTCGTGTTAAATTCTAATACAATCGCAGATTGGTTATGGACGAGATTGGAGATCCAATACACGGGGACCCACATCCGCATGGTCTGGGACGGGCCCTGCCAGCGCCGGTGGACCGCTCCACGGCCACCCCTACCTTGAGTTCCCGCCCGACACCGAGGCCGCCCGATTTTGCTGGAAGCTACGCCGGATGCAGGTCGGATCGCACTCGCGGTCGACTGGGATGCGATCGAGGCGATTTGTGAGACGCCAGAATTCGATTCTTCATTCCTGTTGATTCCCCGTGGCACCGACTATTTGACGTGGCCGACACGCCGACTTACAGGGAGCTGCTCATCGAGTTCCTGTCGACCTTCACGTTCCACCCTCCACGGGTCGACCAGCCGCCTCCCCAGCCACAGGGTCCTCCCCCTCCGCCGGAGGTTTCATTTAGGCTTGCCGGTGTGTGGCGTTCGATGACAGTTGCAGAGTTTTCCGTTCATAGTGGCATATACCTGCAGGAGGAGATTGCTACGGAATGTATATACGGAGGGGCTAGTGGTGGTGGATAGACCCACTCTTTTGGAATTTTGGGAGGTGGTCGCAGGCCCTGACACTTGGGAGCATGTCAGGGCGAAGGGGAGGATTTCTCACGTTGCCGACCCGCTGTACAGGTACGTACGTTTATTAGGGTAATTGTTTGATTATTGTTGCTATGAATTAATTTCCATATTTCGTTAATATAATGTGCAGGTATCTACATCGGATGCTCGCTACGTCTATTACCGCTCGCGGACAAAGCCCTGAGTCGTGTACGAGCACCGACTTATTTTTTCTATTGCCTTTTGTATAGGAGGCCGTGTGCACTTGCGCACAGTCTCGCCCAGTACTTCGCCTCCGCCCATCACCGGCAGGAGTGCGGCTTTTTGTACGGCTGGGCGTACGTCACCTTCATTGCCCGGTCGTTGGGTCTTGTGCCGGAGACGAACCCGCACTTGCAGCCGGCCATACCGTCCACGCGGATGGGTTTTCAGACCTTGCGGGGGATGAGGCTGGTGAAGAGGTTCGGCATGCTTGGCGAGCGGTTTAAAAACCGCGAAGGTGAGCCATGGATTCCGGAGCCGCTGCCCGATCAGTTCGCTCCAGTCCATCCGCCGGCAGATAAGGCAGCGGTAGTCCAGGACCCTCCTTTGATTTTGACGGACAGGCACCGCCACCGCCACCACCACCTCACGGGGCACCTTAGTTTCCGCAGCACGTCCTTCCAGGTTATGCCCCGGGGGGTGCGGCATATCCGCGCTTACGAGCCGACGTCGACAGAGTTATGGATCTCGTTGGCTGGCTGGTTCGGGAGGTACAGGATAGACAAGAGAGAGAGGGGTTACCTGCCATACCGCTCCCACCACCTCGAGCACCACATCAGCAGCAACAGCCGCAACAGCCAGATCCCGATCCCGACTCCGAGGCCGACTCGTATGCATAGACGTTTGTATTTAGTATTCAGTTATACAGAAACATATTGTTATGGTTGTACAAATTTATGTTATATATGTTATATTTAACTTTGTATTTAGTTATTCGATTACTTGATTATTGTTTGTGTTAAATCGACGTTGAAATGTAATACGGAAAAACATACACTTCTTGCATTCATCTTTAAATGTTGAAAATAGTATTAAATTTTAGTATTATAAATTTTTTTTAAATATAATGTAAACATAATTAAATATATAAACGATTGAAAAAGATAATCGCTTTTTATACAATAAACAAAACTTTTTTAAAACCTAAAATTACACCTAAAAAAATCAACCTCCAACAACAACCAATTTACTCCATCAAAACACTATTTTTTTCAAACTCAACAACAACCAATCTACCCACCAAAATACCCTTTTTCCAACAAAAAAAAACACAAGTTCATAGACGGGTCGTCTAGGTCTAGACGACCCGTGTAAACACTAAAATTTATGCACCATGCCAGGTACTTGCTGACTCCTTAAAATCAGTGCTATACGGAGCGTCTAGCCCTAGTCAACCCGTCTAAGACCCAAGGGGTGTCCAAATAAACAGCATAAATGTGTGAATAGATTGAGCCTTTAAAAAAACATATAGTATTGAACCCCAGACATGACCACATATCCCAAATCTATCACTTCTCATGACTAGACCTCAATCTTATTACTTTTACCAAATAGACCATTTATATATTAACTCTTAATATTTAAACCTTCCATATCAAAGTTTCTAGCCTTATCAACATGTCAAATCATTCTAAACCTCTTACTTTTTCCTCTGATAATAAACTATTTCAAATCAATCCAAACTTCCCCTTCAATACATATTTTTTTTTCATTTTATTTAAACTATCTATCTATTTTTCGATAATCTACTTAACTAATAATTAAAAATTACTTTTTATTAAAATATAAAAAATAAATCATAAAAAGAAAATTTATTTGTTAGGTTTATGTAATAGTTTAATTAAGAACTTACATTGTATAATTAAATTTATATAATAGTTTAATTAGGAATTAATATTGTATAATTAGGTTTACGTAATAGTTTAATTAGGTTTATGTAATTTTTGTGTAATTTGTTTTATATATATTTTATGTATAATTTTATTAGGTATAAAGTTTTTTATTAAAAAACAAAAAAAAAACTTTTTTTTATTTACAAGAAAACCAAATAAAAAAACTTCATTTGTTATATAAATATATGGTGTATATGAGATCTATCTTAACACCCAAACCTTAGCCGCAACAGACCACATCTCCACCGGACCATCCTTTCAATGTTATGGTCTGTGTCTGTTCACATGCTGGTCCGAAGATCAAACCACAACCAACAAAGTTGTTGCCAGAAAATATTAATTACATGCTTCACAAAGGTCCCATACTTTATAGAGAAGAAATACACTACCGGATAGAAATAATAACTAAAAGTAATAGGAAAGACGATTACATCCTTATCTTTAGAGAGCATGTGTATCGGGAGAGAAGATAATGCTCTTATTTTTTTGGGTGTTTTGTGTCCTATGGCAGTCCAGTCAGCATATGAATATTATAGGGCATTATCTTAAAACGGGTGTAATGGTATAATGCCTCATAATGTCCTAACAAATCATTACCCAATTATTTTTTTTCCAAATTAAAACTAATAATATTTCATTAAATAAAAAAATTACATTGCTAAAAATTAAATAAAAACCAGAAAAATGCAAGAAAAAAAACATAAAATTTAAAATCTGTATTTGTCACGGATTTGTTGCCGACGCATTTCCGCTAGAATCAACGCATCTCCTACGAAGTGATTGATCGGTTTAAACAAAATTTCTATGTCTTTCTCCATTTGTCTCGCTTTTTGTAGCGCGACAAATTTTTTGTTTTCCACATTTCTTTCTTGCATTGTCTCCAAACGCCTATGACCGAGGTCTCGATTGTCTTGTAAACGTCAGTTGATCTCTTCGAAATCTTCCTTCATTTATGACACGATTCCGCCTTTTTTCCACTTCTTCTACTGGGTGGTCGTTCCAACTACACATCCTCGTCGTCCTCCAAATTAATGTTTAAGTTGACGTTACGAGCATCGGAAGTGGGTGTCTCCGGTCAACCGAGGATGATATTTTCGACCGTTTTGCTTTACGTCTACCACTAAACGTCATGGTCAGTACATTAGACCATTTGTGACTTCCGCGTAAAAGCTCCCAATATTTCAAGTATGTGAAAACTCCTCTCGTTTGATTGTACTCTTCCAACGCTCTTGTTAAAATACCTCCGTCGTTTTCTCCTCTAAGCTAGTTATCCCTCGTGCGTTGCAAAATTTCTTGGAACTGATAACATTTCTGGTTTATATCGGTCCATGTGCTTGATATCAAATCTTTGTCCCGATGCTCCCCTTTACCCGTCACTTTAAAAAAAGTTTCATGAATTTTATTCCAAAAAATCGGTGAAGTTTGATAGTTTGCTAAAAATAATAATAAAAAATATAATGTTATATTCTTAAAAAATTAAAAATAAACGGTTACGAATTGTTTAAATAAAAACAAATATATTTTCATAACTCTTACCAACTTCGGGGTGCTTTGATATGCCGAGCCACGCCCGTGCTAACGTATATTTCTTCTCTTTTGTCCAAGCTAGGTAGGTTCCCTTTCGGCATGGAGCGTTTGGTTCCTTTTTATGAGACCGTTTACCACGTTGAGATGCCTCGCCAACGGGCTCAGGTTGTGTCTCCGGTACCATTTTACGTCGGGTTCGGTTTCTTCTCGAGACGGTTGCGAACTGCCCATGGATGCAAAGCCGTGTGGATCTTGAAAGAATGGTTGCAAACCGATTTGTGCGTACGCAAATACACTCGGGTCCATATCTTGAAAATGGAAGCTTGGTTGCGGTTAGGTGGTGTTCAGGCGATATGTAGTGCGGCTAACGGGTCTATACGGAACACCAAAAGGGGGCATAACGGGTTCATGATGTAATTTTTTTTTATAAAATTTGAGTAGTATAGAAGAGAGTATGGTAAAGTTCATAAAAAATGGGTGAAAAGTTGGGTGTTTTATAGGTTAAAAGGTGGATTTAAATAAAGAATTTTTTTGGTTTGTTATCTAAGGGGTTGGTTGTTAGAGAAAAACACCCAACCACGCCCTTAGACCCCCCGCTCACCCGGGCGTTTGTTTCAAAAAAATCCTCAAAACGTGCTTTTTAAAAGTCATGATATATCACTACGAATGGTCTTAAGGATCAGGATATACGTCCACTACACACATCACATCAGATTGAAGCTAAATCCACGTACTTCACACTTATCCAAACTACTACTTGACGTCGTCCTCTTCTAGCTTTCTCTCATTTATGTTCTATGTTTAATATGTTTTTTTTTCTTTTTCCATACCTTCAATTGTAGCTTGTTTTTTCATGTTCATTATTCTCTTCTATAATATTTGAATTCTAAATGGTGTACTAGTGGGAACTCTCCATTGAGGGGCGGGAACTTAGTTTTGGCTGATCGGCTTTGTTCGTATCGACATTCGATATAGATTTGAAGTAAAAAATAAAGTTGTGATATGCCTAAAATGATATCAACACATGTTTTGCATTCATTATAAACCATAAAGAATAATACAGCCGGATCACCACAACCAATTGTTGGAAACATTGGACCACACAAGGGTTTATCTGTCAATAGTCCATAAAACATTTATATTTTCAAATTGTTATTGTTTAGCATCTGTACAAATATGGACTATTTACAGATAAACCCTTGTGTGGTTCGATCTTTTCAATAATTGGTTGTGGCTATTCGGATTGTATTCTTCTTTATGGTTAATGATCAATGTAAAACTTGTGTCGATATCCTTTGGGTATATCACGACTTTATTTTTTATTCTTTTTTTTATTCACTTGCTATATCAAATGTCGATACCGCATAACGAATCAAACCGATTGGCCGAAACTGAATTCCCACGCATCGAAGAACAATTCCCACTTGAAATTCAAATATTATGGAAGAAAATAATAAACATAAAAGACAAGGCTACGATTGAAGGTATGGAAAATTATAGAAGAAAATAATAAACATAAAAGAACAAGCTACGATTAGGGATGGCAAAACTACCCGAGTCCGACGGATATACCCGAAACTCGACACAAATGTGATGGGTATATCCGATACCCGATGGGTATTGGGCCGGGTATGGGATTAGTTTTGAAAAATTTCACGGGTATGGGATTAGGTGATACCCAACCTGATTACCCGAAACCACATATCCGTTTACCCGAACTATATACCCGATCATACCTGATTTTTTTAATTTATATTTTTATATTCCATTAACACTTGTCTGTTGGTGATTTATTTTAATATGTTCATCATGTGAAAAAATAAATTTTCTTTTAATATATACATTTGATAATGGTACTTATATTTTGTATTTTGTAAAGTATATACATGTAAGTGTATAAGTATTATAAAGTTATTATTAATTTATGATAAAACTTATATGTGTGTAATGCCCATTTTTAATTTATAACAGTTGTTGTATAAGTAAAATTATATAATAATTATAATGGTAAAAAATGTATTTAAAAATCCCAACGTATATCTTTTAATAAACTAATGGGTATACCCAATACCCACGGCATACCGATACCCGACGGGTAATTATCCGACAAATACCCAACAGGTATTGAGTCGGATATGAGACATGATTTTATAGCCGGATATAGGTATAAGATTATCAGTACCCGACACATTGTCATCCCTAGCTACGATCGAAGGTATGAAAAAAGAAAGAAAACATATTAAACATGAATTATGGTCAAGAAAAGAATTATCGACACCTTTTTCAAACGAAGAGAAAATGTAGCAAAAGTATCTCGTTTGTGAGAACTAAGTTTCTAGCTATAGGAAATTCCATTGTTCATTTTATATTTTGAATATGTGTGTTAATATTTCTTTTAATAACAACATCCACATCGATGTATTAGACCAAATACAAAAAATCGAGACTTGCTATATTATCATGTTATATCATTTTAAACTATATTTTTTTCTCCAATACTAAGAGGGTGTTTGTTCTTTCTGAAAAGCTGTTCTTGTCCTTTTATGTTTATGCTGTCGAGACCACACATAGACATTTAAGTCTATAAAGAGTTTGTTTTCTCAAAAACATTTCATTAAAAAAGCTCAGTACATCTTTTTTTTGCTGCAGATATGGGATGGCATCGTCTAACCTCTTCTTTCTTCTTGCCCTAATTTTATAACACAAACATGAAACCCTAGTCGCCTCCCTACCTCCCACCTACTCCTCCATGACGCCTTCCTCCCCGTCATCCCCCACGGCGCCACCAACCCTTCCCGTCATTCACCTCCACAGCGTTGCCACCCCTCCCCCATCGTCCTCCACTGAGCCACCACCCCTCCCCGTCGTCCTCCTCCATAGCCCCACCTTCACAACCACCCTTCACAGGGTCGCCACCTTCACCTACTTTTTCTTTTATTAAAATTATATCTAATTATATAATCTATTTTTAATTTATTTAAATAATACTAATATTTATTTTTATTAAACTTTCAAAAATAAGGATAAATAAAATCGATAACAAGATAATCCATTTAAAAAACACACTTAAACATTTTTTTTAAAAAAGACACATTCAAACCTAAAAATAAAAAGATACAAAAACACGCTTAAACAAGCTACATAATAAAACACAACTACTCTTAGTCTTCCTCTTGCCCCGACTGCCTATGTGCCCAAAGGTGTACGATCAAATTGTGTCGATGAGCTTCCATGTCACGTAAGTTTTTAATCAGTTGCAAGAAATCAATAAATTTATTTATCAGGCTATGTGATGGTGGTGGCAGATCTCATCATTATCCTAGCCGCGTACGACATAACCATCGTTTTCAATGCTCATGTTGTGTAGAATTATACACGTGTATATTATATTGGTTATCTTGGTCTACAAATCCTTGTTAGACCTTTTATAATGTGCCATCGAGCCCTGAGGACAGTCATTTCCACATCTTCATCTTTTTAGCTTGGTGTATTAAGCTAGAGAGTACACGAAAGCGAAGTCGATTGTCCTCCGTTCTTATGTATATATAACTAAACTTATTATCCTTTTATATTCATTGTATTTCCCTGTTAAAGATATTAAAGGATATGTTGTTTATAATTTAGTTTTGATATTGTGTTGTCATCTTTTGCAATGTACAGGTTGGTGTATTAAAACGTGGGCTTGAGGAGATTGACAAAGTTAAGCAAGAGTTTAAAGGCATGCTTTCTCGGTCTATGGGTGATCCTCCAAGACGTATCTAAGTGTGTGTTTTCATTCAATAGGTTTGAAAGACTATGAGCAGCATACATTCGGCAAACAAGCTCTGAATACTATTGTTGCCGAACAAGCTCTGAATATATGAGCAGCATCTTTGTTGGGTTGAAAAGCCAACACTTTTTATACATATATTTGATTTTGTAAATAGTTATTTTGTTAAATTAGTTACATAACTATTGTTGTATCATGATTAACTTTTATTGAATAAAAAACTTAAGAGGTTGTAATCACTCGTTCGATCTATGACCCTTTTGGTCCGATTCCTTTTTAGTGTACTTTTTAACTTTACCCCTTGGCCTTTTATTTATATAATATAACGTGATTTGACGAATTTTATTTTACATAGATCAGTGGAAAGTGTCTCTCTAGCTTGAAGTATCTCTTGATCTTTACTCTTGTAACACATCAACAATTCACACTTGGTGGGCTTTTACAGAAATAACTAATGCAATGTTGACATTGTGACGTTAACGTTCTCGTTCACTGACGAGTTACGAACTAGCATTAGTAGCATGTTAGCCATCAGTTACTTCCAGTTCATTGTTTGGACTAATTAAGAGTGAGTATAACCTACAAGATGCATTGAGCATACTATCATCATAGTTAAATAATGAAAATGATACGTGAATCTAAACTCAAATTCACTCATGCTACATTTTTTTTCATACAAGTGCATTCCTCATTATTGTTTTTCTTTTACGAAAAAAAATAAGAAAAGCTCTTTTATCTTAGTTATATTACAATCTGTACATGCTCTATTTATTACATTACTATATAGATATTCTTTTAAATAATATTAAAAATATAACCTTGTACAACTGAAAAACTACCAAAGCATTCATATCCGGTTTGGTTAACATGACACATCTAAAATAATAACCAATCTACCTATCGTTACTTTAATCAACTTATGCGTCTACCAATCTCAGTTAGATAAGACGTCATCAAGATCTTCTTCAATGTACACATAGTTTAAATGTAATAAATTTCAAAACCCATATATATTAGATAAACCGAAGTCAATAAACTGTCAACATAAATACACGTATCATTTTAAAATTCAATTAGGGTTGTTTGACAACTTTTGAATGGTTAAGTGTTGAACCAGTAAGAGGTCTGAACCATTAAGTGCTGAACCAATAACAGTTTTGAACCATAAAGAGCCAGTATAATGTTTAACCGTTCAGAGGCAAATGTTTGACCAATTCAGCTTAGAGGTCTTAACCATTTAGACTCAGTATAATGCTTAACTATTCAAAGGCAAATGTCTGAACGATTTAGACATATGCTCGTGAAATAAACAGTTTAAACCATTAGGTGCTGAACCAGTAAAAGGTCTAAACCATTAATAGCCTCGTTAACAGGTAAACAAAAAGCCCTTTACTTTCACCCACAACTTATATTCAATTCTTTTTCTTTTATTAAGTATTAGTGCACCACTATGTGGATGAGCATTATCTGAGAGTGTTTTGGTGATTGAAACCGTTTTGGATTTAAAGATAGGAAAGCAAATTCTTTGTGCGTATCCCCTCTCAAAACTAAACACATAATTAAGAGTTTGGGGAAAAGTGTAATCAATTTGCCATTTCTTTGTAAAATACAAATCTAAAAAGGCAAAGGTACATTTTCGTTTTTGTGTATACAATTATTGTGTTAGTTTGGTATCACGTTGTAATAATAACTTCACGTCTTGTTTAAAGATTATTACATTGCTCATAATTTACCTTCACTATTTTTCCTATAACTTCATTACTCTTTGCCATTTGAAAAAAAGGGTTACATGTAAATAACCTCATTTGCTTTGTTCCAATTTGTAATATGATATGATCTTTTGATCTTTTGCAAGAAATACATTGAAGTTTGCCTATAGTTTTACTTTGTATATTATATGTACAATTTTCATCAACTGTCAATTTTAACACTTTTTTAAAGTTTTTGGGTGCGTATAATATAAATGGGACGGGAAATTTGTACTGCTCATCTTCACATCTAAGTTATTATTACTGGGTATATTGCCCGTCGGGTTGCGACGGTGCGTTACTGCTAGCTTTTGATTGATATTGATTCGGTTCGTTACAATACCGGTAAGATACCTGCACTTTATATAGAAATTAATGCCAGTTTTAAATCAACCGAAAACGATAAAAATTAACATAGATACCGGCACCAGTGTCGTTCGAATGGTATCAATCGATTAAGATCGTCATGGTATTCATTTTCATTAAAATTTATATCACAGTTTTGAAAGAAAATAAAATAGAATGCAAGTTACTTTAAAAATCAAATATAATGATGAATAAATGTCATTAAAAAATAAAATCTTACTTAAATATAGTAATTTACTATCTATTGTCGGTTTCAGTTCAGTTTGATACGATAATTGCAAATTAATTATAGTGCGATGTTAAAAAGAATACATGGCTGCGGAGTTATTTTTTTCTAAATTAATGAGCGCAAATCATATTCAAGTAAAAAAAATAAGTATGTAGAAAATTTAATCACTATTAATCATTTAGAGTTTGATAAAACTATATAATTACAAAAAAATATAACTATTTGGAAAGATCACTAAAAGCAATAATATTCGAGGTTCTTGATCTGCCACAATCAAAAAATTTTAATGAAATAACACATAAACTTTGTATTATTATTCATGTCATTTGTAATATCATATATATAAACTAATGGGATTTTCCACACTATTGTGATGGGATTTTGGTCATTATCGGTTCAATTTGTCACACTACAGATATGACACGATACGATGAAGGCACTCGGTAAAACAATCAACACGTTTTTTACATCGATTGAAACCACAAAAACGAGCACGTGGTATTTATAATCAACATGTTTTTTCGGATTGACCATGTGATAGTTATAATGGTTTATTATTAAATTTTAATTAGAAGTACTATTCATAGAGGTTCATTATGGTATTAGTATAGATATCGGTTTAATTATCACAAACGAAGTTGTATTATTAATAAGACACCATAAGAATATATGAGTTAGTTCTCAATGCGTGTATAACAACTAAATATTTACAAACTCTATTACATTAATTATTTTAGAAACACTGTATTCATGGAATCATGAGGAATTAATCTTTTTATGTTTGAAAAGTTAAATATATAAAAAAACAGAGTTGACCATGCAGTATTAATGAGTTAGTTTTCAATGCGTGTAGAACAAATAAATATTTACATTAATTATTTTAGAAATATTGTATTCATGAAATCATGATGAATTTATCTTTTTATGTTTGAAAAGTTAAATATATAAAATAAGAGTTGACTATGAAGTATTTATAATGGTTTATTATTACTATTAATTATTTTATTATTACTAATTTTAATTATTATTATTATAATTATTATTATTATTATTAAATATTTAATATTATAATTATATTATTATTATTTAAATATTTAAATTTAAAAGAGAACTACTATTCATGTTGATATTTATTTATTTATATTGATTTATTTAATTATTAATATATTATAGTTATATTATATTATATTATATTATAATTTATATATAATTTATATTTTATTTTAATTATTATTTATAATTAAATTTAAAAAAGAAGTACTATTCATGAATACTTGAAATTAATATGTATATATATATATATAAAACTATTATTAATTATTATTATTATTATTTTATATTTTTCACCTAAATTACTCGTATAATTATTGGTGTTTAATTCCTACTTTCTTTTTATCCTCTCTCACCCTCTATCTTTTTCTCTCTCATAATACTATTCATGTTGATATGTATAATGATTTATTATTTTATTATTATTATTATTATTATTATTTTATAATTAAATAGAAAAGAAATATTTACATTTAAAAAAGAACTACTATTCATGTTGATATTTATTTATTTATATTGATTTATTATTAATTATTAATAATTATATTATAGTTATATTATAATTATATTATAATTTATAATATAATTATATTTTATTTTATTTTTATATTATATTATATTATATTATATTATATTACTTGAAATATATTATATTATATTATATTATATTTATTATTATAATTAAATTTAAAAGAGAAGTACTAATCATGAATACTTGAAATTAATATGTATATATATATATATATATGTATAGAACTATTATTATTATTATTATTATTTTATATTTTCCACCTAAATTACTCGTATAATTATTGAGTGTTAAATTCCTTCTTTTTATCCTCTCTCACCCTCTATCTCTTTCTCTCTCGTAATACTATTCATGTTGATATTTATAATAATTTATTATTTATTATTATTGTTATTATTATTATTATTTTATTTATAATTTATATTTATAATTAAATACAAAAGAGAAGTACTATTCATAAATACTTGAAATTGAAATTAATATGTATAAAACTATTATTATTATTTTATGTTTTCCATCTAAATTACTGGTATATTTATTAGTGTTTAATTCCTACTCTCTTTTATCCCCCTCTCACCTCTGTCTCTTTCTCTCTCATAACATACATGAAACAAGTGATTTTTTCTTATAAAAAATGCACCATAAAAATAAGCAGTTTTTTTTTATCAACCTTCAATTCCACCACACCCTTTCCCTGGTTTTTAAAACGTTAGTAACTGTTTTATACGACATTATTTTTTTTATAAAAATTGCACTATAAAAACAAACGGTTTTTCCTTTAAAATCAGTGTACTATTAGTATACTTTTGAAAAAAAATATTAAAAATCTAGATTCGTAAAACATAATGGACATCATAACATAATATAACACAATGAAACATCAAACTAAAAAACGCAATGGAGTGAAAACACACAAAAATGCGTTTTTTCATTCTTTAGTGAAACACAATGGACAAAAAACAGACAAAAAATGTGGTTTTCATTATTTTATAAAACGCAATGAAAAACACACAAAAAATATGTTTTTTAATTCTTTTGTAAAACGCGATCGATAAAAAACACACAAAATGATTTTTTTCATTCTTTTGTAAAACGCAATTGACAAAAAACACACAAAAAATATGTTTTTTTCATTCTTTTGTAAAATACAATGGACAAAAAACACACAAAAAAATGATTCATTTTTTGAAAAAGGCAGTGGGCAAAAAACACAAAAATATGTGATTTTCATTCTCCTGAAAAACAGAATGGATTAAAAATATAAAAAAATTGTGTTTTTTTACATTGTTTTATAAAACACAATTCTAAATGAAAGTCTAAACTGAAAGCTGTTTTATAATTTTCTTTGAGGCATTTTGTCAAACATTTAGTGTGCAATTCTTTGCCACTAATTTCTCAATAAAATTGAAGCTAATGTTGTTGCCCAAACACATGAATACATCAAGAGAATGTTAGACTCAAAGATACCTTCAGTTAAACGAGAAATTTTTTTAGAGAAATTTGAGAAGAGAAATACATGTTTCAACCAATTTCTCATGTTACATCGCATTATGTTAAATTGAAAAAAGTGAGAAACTGTATGAAACTAAACTGGATTTATTCAAAGAAAATTGAAGAACACGTTGATTGAATATTTGAACCATTGATTGATGAAGAAAGTTGCGCTATAATGTAGTAATTCTAGGGAAAGAAAGTGAAGGAAAGGTTGAAGACGATAGGTTTTAAAGATACGTGGAAAAAGAAACAGATTAGATGAAAGGAGATTGACTAAAATACGATTTCCCCATGGTCGCCCTCGAGTGGAGCATATGACTTGATCTACGCCCATCTATCCATTAGTCTACCACCATCTATTCCTAGCCCGATAGAACTAGCCAATCCAAACTCAATGACCTAAACCAGATAACCAAACTAACATAGTTTGTCACACCGGCGACAATCCCCACTATAATCTCGACGGTTGTAGCGACGAATACAAATGACCCAAGCTTGGCAATAATCTTAACAAGAACATTGGTCAAATACTTATCATTTACTCGTATAGTGCCATGCATTTTTCACAATTCCTAGTTATACGTGACACTTCTTTTCCATGTGATGAAAAATACTTGATGGAATTGCTATCCATGGTAAAACCCAATTCCTAAAGACATGGATACCCACATATATCCGCATCCCTCAACCCGAACAAAAAAGGTAGCTTATATGGGGAACGCCATGACCCGTAGACCATTGGTTCACCCAAGATATGGAACAATTGTCTTGTTATTGCACCATACTAGATATGTTAGCTTCCCACTTTTTCGGACAAGACCCTTATGCAGGTCAAACCAACTTACAGAAACCCGATGACGAAGATCAGGGTTACCCTAATCACCTTTGAACCGCCAGGCAAACTCAAAAACCACCAATAGGAATCCTTTTTGTCTAAAAGATTTTCCTTTTTACAAACCATTTGAAACAAATAAAGTTTTGATACCACTTGATGTAAACATAAGCACTTTCAAATGGCTAAAAATAAATTATTATATTTAAACAATTCGAGTTGAATGATTCGACTGAAAATGCTTAAAGCTTACACATTTTTAATCAAAAGTAATCAACCACTAACAAATTACGAAACCTAATACTTATAGTAAACTATGAAACTTAACTAGTACTTATTTTATGTTAAATTTTTTCAAATAAAGTAAAAGATAAAGCAAATCAAACGAATATTTTTCTAGCTTCTCTTCTCTAGTCTTCAATCAGTTACCAACTAACCTAGATTATCCTGTCACGAGCCCAATGTGAAGACTCAAGTTCGATTCTCACTTAATGCAAAAAAGAGTGAGACACTGGTGGGCAATAATAGGAAACACAGGGAAACCTGGGTTCAATCCTTAAGCCAAACGGGTTTTACCGGTAATTTCAGTGTCATGCCTACGAGCAGGTGGGTTACCGGGTTTTCCCCGGAAGTGATGGTGGACTACTTGGGTTACTCTCGGAGTACTCCGTTTGTCCAGTGGGTGTCTTGAGAGTACCCGGGATTGATTTGTTGGCCGTTAAAAAAAATCAAATGACCCACTAAACACTAAGGCTACAACTAAGCCTATGTATAATCCCTGGATCAAATGGCCCCCTAAACACTATGACAACTAACCTTGTATATAATCTGCAACATGTATTGCTTGTTACAATGAATTTTTTCTTCTATAAGATGATGTGGGTAGTTTAATGTCCAGTCCAGTTGGGTATGCATATAAAATGGGTGTTGGGCTTCATATAGGGCCCGTTCTCTTTGAACTTCTTGGGTTGAGTATTCATAACTTAATATCACGCTCACTGTACATGTTGATTTGTGAGTTTTGTACGAAACTAAAGTATGGGATTAACGATACTATTTAACTAAAGTATGGGATTGTTAATGTTAATTATACTATCTGGTTACACAAAAAAATGCCTGCATAACCATGGTCTAATCCATGGCCACAGCATAGTGGGGGCGGGAGGGGGCGTCTGACCCGCCGAACTTTTCACTCAGTAGTGGAGAGTATGTAGTTTTCGTATAGAAATATTTGGGTGTATCGTTTTTGACCCCCCATTTTATAGATATTTTTGGTTATATACATTTTTGACCCCCAATTGGAAATATCAAGCTTCACCACTGGTCTAATCGGTCGCTTTATTCTCATGAAAAATTAATTATTCTTAGAAAAGGTTTCCATAAAAATAGGTAAAAAACAATTTGTAAAAAAATAAATTAATGACGTATTAAAAAATAAAGAAGGTTAAAAAAAATTAAATAAACGTTTCTAAAAACATTTTTTTTCAAATAAACGAAATACAGTTTCTTAATAAGAAATAAAATCTATTTTAAAAAAATAAATAAACACTTCACTAAAAAGATAAAAAAAAGTAATTTTTTAAGTACTTTCTCTAAGTAGTATTTTAATATTTAATTTTGCTGTTTCTAAAAATGGCAAAACATCTTTCTGTATGTTTATGTAGAAAAGACGTTATTCAAGACAAGGGAAAAACTGCACGCTAAAGAAATATGTCTTTGACATGAGTTTTATTTTAAATACTTTCTTTTCTTTTTTAACAACGAATTTTTTCTCATTTATGTCATTTATAGACTTGAATACAAGACCTTCCTCTATTAAACTGCTAAAATTAGGTATTTAAAAGTTTTACATTTGTTAATTAATCACCACCCTATTAGTATTTCAATTACTTTCTTAATTGAATGATTGGCATCAAATTGAAAATGCCGTAATTAATATGGAAATCGTATGGAAGTGAACAAAAAAAAATAAAATTAAAGCTGATTCAAAGATGATCTAAAATTAATTTGGAAATCGTATGGGAGTGCACCAAAGAATAGCAAAGTGGCATAATTTTGATATGGTAACAAAAAGAAAAGAATATCTAATAAATTTATCTATAGAAGGTAATGCATTCTCTTTCTTTTAATTTTATTGTTTTCACTTCCTCTTAAAGTTTTCAAATAAACACCATTAAACCTTTTAATTTCTTAATTTAATAAAACTTGCATCCACTTTAAGTTTTAAATACTTCAAGAAAAATAATAAAGTTATAAAATCATTTGAACCAAGCCATATATATATATATATATAGAAGAAGGATCCGTTGGAAACCACCCTTAATGCGATAACCGTGAGAACCAATGCGAACACAATTAAAAATACATACAAAAATCTAAAAATCACACAAAATATTTTTTAATATTTTTCATAAAAAAATCGCTATATTTCATAACTAAAAAAATTTCGATTAACAATTATCGATGCACATGTGCATATGTATAATTTTTTTGGCAATTTTCGTAATACATTACCAATATTAGACAATTGCACTTTCATTTACACTACCATCTGTAATACACTACTTTTTACATTACCATATTAAAAATGCACATGTACATCTATATGTATGAACATGATATAACGTATTTTGGTACACTAATTTGAACACACTTCCCCTTTCATCTATCATACCATCCATAATACACTACCATTACCTTCCTACCATCCATAATACAGTATCATTACCTCCTATCATCCATAATACAATACCATTACCAATATTTCATTTTATGTAGAGTAAATTGCACAAAACGTCCTTTAAGTTTCACCAATCTTGCTGGTTTCAGCCTTAATCTTTAAAAGTTGCCAAAACCAGCCTTTAAGATTAAATTAGTTACGGGTTTCATCCTTTATCACTAACCCAGTTATTAAATCATGTTAAATGGCATCACATGCAAGCCATGTGAGGGTAAAACCGTCTATTTCATACTTAAAGGACGTTTTGTGCAATTTACTCATATTTTTCATCCTCTTCATCCTCCTCATCCTCGTCTCCTCCGCCACTTTGCTAACATACGCCGACCCTTCGCCTGAAACCCTAACGGAAGCCGACACACTTCTCGATTTCAAAATCAACCTCCATGATCCACTTGGTGCACTCACTAGCTGGGACCGGTCAACCTCTTCCGCTCCATGCGACTGGCGAGGCGTCGGTTATCTGATTTAAGGTGGTTTCTCAGAGGTTTTTACGACGATCATCTTTATATGGTTCAGATAATCATTATTAGAGAACATGAAAGATAAGTGGAATCAAGGGAAACAGGTGAACATATGTTGTTAAAATTGCTTCTGGTTTTGTTATTCCTAGTTTTTTTCCAGTAAGGTTTTATGTTAGTTGGGTACGAGTAGCTATGCTCTGTTTCAGTTTTATCTTCAAAGAACGCCATTTCCTGGACTCCAACCCTATATCGATCTCTCATTAATGAAATCCTTATCACTCCCAAATCACCCTTAGCATGCTCCTTTTTTGACCTCCTAGATTCACAACTGGCTCTCCGTCTGAAAACTCATCGGAGACCTAATTTAACAAAATTGGTTTGCCTGCTTTCAACGGGTACTGGAGTTTTGCTGAATCAGAGTGGTAAGTTCGAGTTTCTTAATCTTTTCTATTTTCCATATCCGATTATGTTGATAAATTGCAACTCAAAATTTAGTTTTTTTGTTAATCAACCATTGTTATGATTCATGTAAATATCAATTAAATAGGAATCAGCTAGAATCCAATCTTTTGTATAATACTGCTCCAAGGATGTGTATTTGTTGAGGAATGAGATGCTAATTGTTTTCTAAACTTGTATATTGCAAATTCATTTTCTGGATAAAAGTAGTATTAGTTATTAAAAATCTACAAAAAAACCCTAATTCTACTTTCTTTGTGTTTTAGCAGTGGATTGTAACCAACCACATTATTAAAAGCAGGTCAAAGCACTAAGTGGAGTTAGTTTCAATTGCATTTGCAGTTGATCGAAAGTTAGTTTTCTTTCAACGGTATGATCAATATCTCAATTGTACTGAACTTTTTTAATATCTGTTGCAGGCCAATTCACATTATTTCACTATTATTCACAGGTATTTTTTCATTCTAATATCAGTTTGTTATTTTTAGATGATGGGTGACTGTGGTGGTGGCCTGAAGAGGAACTATGACGGTGACATGGGTTCGTAACCCTAACATCACATGGATTGGTCATTGCACCCTCATGATTCGTACATCGCTACATTTTACGTAGAAGTGCAGAACCATTACGTCATTGCTTGTATATTCACGGAACCATGTATTCAGTTCGTTCTCTGTTAGCCGTGAAGTTGCAGACATGGCAGACGGAGGTCGGTGACGTGGCCGCCGGAGCAACCGACGCCTCGCCAGTCGCATGGAGCGGAAGAGGTTGACCGATCCCAGCTAGTGAGTGCACCGAGTGGATCATGGAAGTTGAGTTTGAAATCGAGAAGTGTGTCGACTTCCGTTAGGGTTTCAGGCGAAGGGTCGGCGTATGTTAGCAAAGTGGCGGAGGAGACGAGGATGAGGAGGATGAAGAGGATGAAAAATATGAGTAAATTGCACAAAACGTCCTTTAAGTATGAAATAGACGGTTTTACCCTCACATGGCTTGCATGTGATGCCATTTAACATGATTTAATAACTGGGTTAGTGATAAAGGATGAAACCCGTGACTAATTTAATCTTAAAGGCTGGTTTTGGCAACTTTTAAAGATTAAGGCTGAAACCAGCAAGATTGGTGAAACTTAAAGGGCGTTTTGTGCAATTTACTCTTTTATGTACATGTATATTTACACCTTTCATACCATCCAAACAACATATTACATCATAAAGTGGCAAATATAACCAAACCATCAACCACTATATATAACTAACCAAAATAACATGTATATGAGCCTACTTCATCAATCAAAATGACAAACTTTTTGTACCAAAACACGTTATAACATGGTTTATTGTAACACCCCAAAAACGGGTTTGGTAATCAAACCACGTTAATATTAAAGAGCGGGTAAAAAAACCGTTAGTGGTAAAAGTAAACCCATAAACAAAATAAGTATGAACAAATTAACCTAGTTAATAACATGTATGTAAGTGATAAAACAATGAGTTATAGTTTTATATATAATCGAAACTAAACTTAAGGGACCAAAGCTGCCAAGAAAGAAAACTTGTTTTATTAAAACATAAAATCAACACATAATACACACACTTAGTGTGTATATGTCGATCTTCAAAGGGTGCAACAAGGGCAAACCCTTGTTGATCAAGAATCATCAAAATTGAAGGGTGAATTATGGAAAAATCTTATGCATGAACATACAATTGTGATCATCTAGGCTTGGAGATCATGAGTTATGTTGTAAATTATGTTTTAGTAATGATAAATATGTGAATGAACTTGAAGGTGATAACCTTGAGTTCAATACTTTGTTAGTATGGTGAAATTGAGAATGAAATTATGTGTATAATCATCATACTCTCAAGTAAATGTAAAATACTTGAACAATTTTGTGGTTTGAGTAAGTGTTCATGTATGACATAAGGTGGGTTTTTGATTATATAATGAAATTAATAATGTAGGAGTGTTGATGATCATCGTACTTGTATGTATGTGTAAGATGCTTGAACAAATTAGAGATCCAAGTAAGTGATCATACATGACTTGAAATGGGTTTTATATGATATGATAAAATTGATGTTATGTCAATGTTAATAAGTGTTTGAGATCATGTTTTCTACTAGTTGTATATAGAACTTGATTATATTAAGTATTCGGATGAATATCTAAGTAATATAGTGAAATGGGTTTTTACATAAAGATGAAAACTCTTAGTCCTAGTACAATGAATGGATAAATTAGCATTGACAATCGAAAGTTAAGTTAACTTGATGTTAACAATTGCTCGAACTTGTTGAAGTGAAAGAAATGATATGAACTTGGTAGAGAAAAGTAGTTAAAATGGTAGCTTAAGAATAACGACTATCGAGAATTTGATAAGTTGCTTAAATGAGTTGTTAAACTTAATTGTGCATTTGCGTATGTTAATAGGCAGTTGACTTTTAAAAGTCAAACCGACCTATAATAAGATCAAATGGTGATTTTGATATAAAGTACTTAAGGTGGAATGGTCTTCATAAATAATGACTAATCTAACCATCTTGCGAAATGATAAAAGGTAGTTTGACGCTTGACAAGCTAGGAGGAAGTTTGGAGAGAAGCGGGTCAAACAGATCGAATACGCGTAGAAAACATAATCGGATTCCAAGGTAAGTAACGCTTACATCCTTAAAATAGTAAATTTAATTATGTATTTGACTAAGAATAAGCGAATTGGTATTCGGAATGAGATTTCGAAATACAAGGTTTCGACGCGAATCGGTACGGGTCTGAACAAGTGAATATGGTATTAAACCATAATTGATGGTAAAAGTGGGTAAAATAGTAGTATAGTTATGTAATGACAAATAAACGAAGAATTCTGAAAAATTTCCTTATGGTGTGAACCATAAGGAATAAAAAGTGGTAAAGATGGTAATTCAGTCACGAGTTGACAAATAAATATTAAACTTTAAAATAATGGCACTCTATGGCGTAAACGGTAATGGGTCGAGCGAATTAAGAGACGACCTTAAGAAATCATAAGGCGTAAACCGAAACGAATTAAATTGTGAGATGGTAAATAAAAACCATCTCATAATGATAAATTGGTCACTTAGGCCAAATGGGTCAAATGGTGTTATTATCACCATTTGACAATAATATCTAATGATTGCTTGTCGAGTTTTGTAATCACAGGGAAATAGAGTTTGGCTAGAGTTGTTATTAATTGGTAACTAAAAGTGCAGGGCATTTAACTGGTCAATGCCATGACCCGAGCCAGCTATGTGTAATGAGTCAAACTCTCATTAAGGACTGAAGGTCTGATGAGAGTTAAACGAGTCATGAATGACCATCGAATTACCTAAGGTAAGGTAACTCTCATAATCTAAATTTGTAGACATTAGGTTCTTAGGAACATAATGATTCAAATACATTTATGGTTAAAATGTGCTCATTGGGTCAAAACATTATATTGAAAGTCCTTCGTCGTAAAAGAGGGGCCTAAGTTGGCCAAAATGCCCTCGCGTGGTAAAAATGAGTAAACGACCCTAACGGTAGTTTGAAAATGAGTTTTATAATTTAGTAGACCCTTCGGTAGAGTAAAAACATAAAGCATAAGCCTTTTTGGTCTAATGCCTTTTATCAAGCCTTTTCCGTAAATTGTCGAACTGAGGATAGATATTGGACTAAATGAATTTACGATAACAAATCCACCACAAATATAGTTGTGGTGGAATATAGATGAATATCTTTGTGTGGAAATGTTAAGATAGATAAGGTTTGGTTGAAATAAGCGTTGGATTTTGCTAAACAACCAAACGGGTCAAATGATAAAATAAATAAAGGTTTAGTTGAATAAAGTAATGTATTTCGCTAAGGCAACTATACGGGTAATAATGGAGTTTTAATGCATACCAAATGGATGCGTAAATGTGTAGTTGGTTTAAATGGGGTTAAAGGGCAAAATCGAAAAATATGAGCATAAACCGGGAATAGATGCATAATTCTTAAGAAATAAGAATCCAGGTCAAGGATTTCGGGTTAAATACGTAAGAAAACATTTTACAGGCATTTAGAAATAAGTTTCATGGGAAACCGATAAAAATTGAATAAGTTATGAAAGTTTTCGTAATGAAAACGGCAAGACGGAAATACTTGCGGTAGACCACTTTAAGCTACGGTGACCATCCATAGCTCACGGCATCCAATCACTGAATGAAAGCAAAAATTTGTGTTATACGGATATGTTTCCGTGAGTCCCGGGTCGTGTTTAAATGTGTGGGACTTGAAACAGGTCGAACAAAAAATCAAAACAACACAGCACCAAAACTGCTATAGTAGGAAGTGTCGCCGACGCCATGTTGGACCGTCGCCGACGCAGCTTGGTTGTCTGACGTCTTAAGTTACTGCCTACGACAGTAAAGCTCCGACGCAGGATTAAAGGAGGCGTCGCCGACACCACCTCAGAAACTAAATTTTTCTGTTTTTAATATTTTGATAAGTCGTTATGTTATGATTTCGGTTATTTGCTATAATGCTAATATTGTGCAAATTTCCAGCTTAGAGTAATCGCAAGCACCTCCGGATGACGATCAAGCTCTAAGAAGAACCAAACATGAATAAAGATCAAGCTTCCGTATTTGGTTTCAATGTTACGAAACTAATTAGTAAGGATATGTCAAAACGTTTAGTGTTGATAAAGTTTTAATAAATTCGACAATTTTGTAGTGACGTGTATTCACATTTACTCGTTTAAATGTGAATTTTCTATAGAAATTTCAATATTTTAAAATAGGGTCTTACATATACATAATGAAGCTCATTTGTATTTTTAATATTGGTGATGTAAAAAGTAGTTTTCTACGAGTGGTAATGTAAATGAAAGTGCAATTGTCTACTACTTGTAATGTATTACGGAATGTGTCAAAGAAATGATGTTTATGCACATGTACATGGATAATTGTTACTCGAAAAAACTTTTAGGTGACAAAATATAGCGATATTTTAGAAAAAAATATTTAAAAAAATTATGTGTTTTTTAGATTTTTTTAGGTATTTTCTTGTGTTCACATTGGTTCTCACAATAAATGTGGTTCTCCGCAAGAACCCTACCATATATATATATATATGATTCAAGGAGGAACCACTACTGGTGCGAGAACCATGAGAACTTCTCACATTCAATAGAATTTTACACATCACCTATAATCAGTTTAATTTAAAATGGTATTTTAGTATTTTTCTCTCAATGTCACATCACCTATTTCTTGTCTCTAAAACATATCACATCATCATTTATATGTTTGACATAACAATATGTCTCTCATTTTTCATCTCTTTTATGCTTTTTGTTAAGAGGCAATTATGACCCGAATGCATACATATGGGTCGTTTTGGGTCTTTTTAAAATTATAATGGGTTGATTTGGGTTTCCTTTTAATAGTTGACGGGTCCAACTGGGTATATCTATCACACTAAAAAGAAAATCACGGGTCAAGTTGGGTTTAAAAGTGAAAAGAAACGAGTGGAACGGGTTGGTGAGGGTTTAGAAGAAAAAAACGGGTGATAGGGTTTAGAAGAGCTCTAGGCCTCTAGGAATTTTACTTTTTCTTCATAAGCTTTATGTTCTCTCTAGATCCTCATAATCAAACCAAATTCACCAAATTGATTCTTAGAAAAATCTTACTGAACCACCAAATCATATCTCCTCTACTCTCATCTCTTATGCTCACTATCTCTGTGTTCCGGTAAACTAGTGACGCCGACCACCATAAAGCCGGCGGCAAATCAAATGGCGGTGTTTCGATGCTATGTGGGAGGTCGTAACAGATCGATGGTGTAATCAATGAGTGTGTAAACGATCACTAAATGGCCAACAATTACGACCCCCAAACGGATCGAGTGGTGCGAGGGATTGGGTGGAGTGATTACTGAATCAGTGAATTGGAACCACATTAATTATGAAGCGTTGTTGCCTTGCCGGAAGAAATGAGTGTACTTTTCTCTTTCTCAACTACTATGTTTGAATTTGACTTGTATTTATTTGCTTTTTAATCAAAACTCGGTGGGTTGCTTGTTTGTATTGAATTTCTATTCAACATCTGTTACAATTTCTATTTCTTTTTTAGTTAAGAAAACTAAGGTTTTATCATAGAGATTGTATGGTGCTGACATCCCATTTGTAAATAACCCGTTTTGACCCGCATTTAATCTCACCCGAACCCGTTTAACCCGAACTTGTTCTGACCCAACCTCGTTCTTACCCGAACCAAAATGACCCTTTCTTTAACACTGCCTATTCTGACCCGCATCCATTCTAACCCAAACCCGTTCTGACCCATCGATCCGCCCAACCCAAACCCAACCATTTTGCCAGGTATACTTTTTATATTTAAAATTGGTATAAAATATCTTAGGTTTTAAATTTAAACACAAAAGTATTACATAATTTAGAAAATACAAAAATATCAAAAATGATATCTGTTTCTTTTTACTATATTTTTCCTAATTATAACATAATGTTCTTTATAAAATGCAAGCTATTTTTGTCTTATATTTTATTAGAAAGTAAAAAATTATCAAAAATGATATCTATTTCTTTTTGCTCTATTTTCTTTCACTCTGACATAATGTTTTTTTATAAAATACAAGTTATATTTGTCTTATACCTTTATTGAGAATTTCTATTTCATTCGTTAACGTTTGATGACTTTGCTACAACTTTTTGAAAAAAACATTCGATAACGTGAATAAAAATAGTTTTGACAACGTGCATAAAAAAAGTTTTGACTACGTGCGTAAAAAAATTGACAACATGCGTAAACATTTACACAAACTGAGTATGAGAACACCGTTATGTAAAAAATAAATAAATAAATGTTTTGACAGCGTGCGTAAGAAAAGTTGTTTTACGCCTCTAATCGTCGACCTGAGCTCCTTTAAACGTCACGCGTAAATCTAATTTTCAAACGTATAGAAAACAGAAGGCATAAAATAATTTTTCGTATGTTTGAAAAATGTTTTCACGTAAGTTGTCGAATATAAATTTCTTTTCTTTTAGCGCACGGTGTCGAATGAAAAAAAAACATTTTTACGTCCCTGATCGTCGGTCCGAGCTTCTTTCAACGTCACGCATAAATCTATTTTTCAAACGTGTGTAAAAACGCCACACATCAATGTTTAGTTTTTATATACGTTTGAAAAACTCTTTCTCATACGTTGTCGAATGTAAAAAAAATCGCGTACGGTGTCGAATGTAAAAAAAATCGCGTACGGTGTCGAATGTAAAAAAAATTGGCGCACGGTGTTGATTGTAAAAAAATGTTTTTTTATTATACATGATAAAAAATGTTTTTTACGCCCCTGATCGCCGGCCCAAGCTCCTCTAAATGTTTGTGGAATGTAAACGCTCTATTTTTTTCTTTGATTTCCGTAGGTGTTGGGGCTTTTACGTTCTAATGACGAGGATAACGAACAAAAATTGAAGATCAAGATTAAAATTGACGACGTTTTCTTTTTACACATGTAGTGTAATTTTTTTGTATAAAAAATCATATGTTATAATTAATTATTTTTTTAAACAGATAAATGTAATTAATGTTGACATAAATAGTGATATAGTCTATGATGTTTAATTGTCAGTTTGACAAGTTGACATAAATAGTAAACTAGTCAAATTTTCCAAAATACAATTCTTGTACTATTTATTCTTTTTTAATCAATAAATTACTACAAGACAAATCAAACTTAAACAATTCAATCTCAACCACTCATGAGAGATCTGGGGTGAATAATGGATCCTACGGTTCTTGCATCTAAAGGTAGTTCCTATTTTAACTCACTATATATATAGGGCTCGGTTCAAATGAAAACCACCACGAGTTGTGAGAACCGTAAGAACTTTTTCTTCCCGCACTAGTTGGGCCAATTTTTTTTGAACAAACGTAGATGAAAATATTATAAACACATCTATAAAAAAGAGTAAAAAAATTGTTGAGTTGGTAGTTTTGACTTATGCAAGTTTTTTATGCGCTAGTGTAAATTTGTATAAAGATAAATATTTTTTTTACGCCTCATGCGGCATTCTTTTTTATTTTTTATTTTTCTGCTGAAAAAGTGATTTTTATGACTTTTGGAAAACAAAATTTGGAAAATTCTTTTGTATGGCATAGTTCTCACGGTTCTCACAACTCAAGGTGGTTCTCATTTTAACCCATCCTTATATTTATATATAGGATCAAGATCAAGAGAAAACCCTCCGAGTTGTGAAAACTTAGAGAACTCGGCCTTTTCGTTCGAGTTTTGCCCCCATTTTTTTCACACCTATAGATTAAAATGTTAGAAAAGACTGACGTAAAAAAAATTTTTGAAGTGTTATTTTTCGACCCTTACTACAGCTGTAAAAAATTGATAACATAAGCATGACATCACTTTTTTTACAGCATTTATTGCAGCCGCAAATGAATTTTTTTTAAAGATTTTTGGTAATTTTTTTTTTGAAAAAACCTTTCGTAAGGTCAAGTTCTTAAGTTTTACTTATTCTTCATATTAACTTATATAAACATAAAATTAAATATAACCTTTCGTAAAATTAATAATCCCAACTATTCGTTGTAGGTCGCTAACAGTTTCAACTTTATAAATAAGAACGGACAGTCTCAACTATTAACATATTGGTCTCCAATGGACCCTTGCTAACAGAACCCTAACGTCGTTAGTCTCTGATCACCGAAAAATTGTATTTTGCAAGGAAAAATGTTTCTAAGGTCCGATCTAAGGTTACAAAGAGGTTTGGGATGAAAATGTTGAGTTTTCCAGCCAAAAAGTTAAGTTTTCTAGCAAAAAAAAAGTTTCCAGCAACCTCAATAATTTGGGTGTTTACTAGAAAAATGTTTTTAAAGGTTTGTAATAAGGTTACAAAGATGTTTGGGATGAAAAGGTTGAGTTTTCTGGCCAAAAAAGAGTTTCAAGATCAGAAAAGAGTTTTCCGACCAGAAAAGAGTTTTCCGCCCAAAAACGTTTTTCCGGCAACGGGGGACTAACGGCGTTAGGGTTCCGTTAGTCAAGGTCCATTGGAGACTAATATGTTAATATTTGGGACTACCAGTGTTTATTTATAAAGTTGGGACTGTTGGCGGCCAACGACGAATAGTTGAGATTATTAGAATCCAATATTCCTTATTTATAGTGTAAGAAGTTAATTTAAAACTTCAAAAAGTTAACGTAGCGTAGCGGGATAAATACGCGTCTTGATTACAATTTTCTCCGGTTTTGATTGTTGTTTTCTTACTACTTATGATGGTTTTACGACCCACGTCCCCGCAGCGCGGGGTTACACACTAGTTATAGCTAGTAATATTACACACGCTATGCCGCGGGGTTTTGGTCGATTCATATTTTGTTTTAGTATAATAGCCGAAAGAAATATGCTTAAAAGAATATATACACATGTTTTGCATCCATCGACAACCATAAAAATAGTTTTAAATTGGACACAGGTACGGTCTGATTTTAAATTAACTGTAAATTAAAACTTTAACACTTTCTTTAATACAACTTTAATGAAAATTTACGTCCAAACGTAAACCAACTTGAATTTATACCGACAGTGCATACAAATAAATTTGTAAGAAAATAGTGTTTTTTAAGTTAACAAATGGTACGGCACGTTGCGGCCATGTCAAAACGTAAAGTGACTCAAATTTATATACTCGAATGAAAACATATTATATTTGATCGTCGTTTCCAAACAAAATTTACATCAAAACATAGACAAACTAAAAACGTACATAAAAATAAGTACGAAATGTATTATACTTGACAAGATTCATTTTCAAAAAAAAAATGCACCAAAACGTAGATCAACTAAAAAAGTACATAATAATAAAATTAAGAACATATTATATTTAACCCAACTCATTTTCGTGAAAATTTACGTCGAAACGTGAATCAATTATAATTTATACCAACATGTACATAAATATAAACACATAATAATCGATTACAAAGTTTTTAGAAAGTTAGGGTAAAATCATGATTGCAAAAGTCGTTAGGCGTTCCTTAGTCGGATTTGAGAGTACTCGGGAAGTACTTGGCGTAGGCAGAGATTACTTGAGGAGTTATCGACCTAGGCAATCAGTACTCGGGTCTCGACAGCCGACCTTGTAGTGAGTATTCAAAGAGTACTCGGAGTCTAGACGAGACTTTTAAAGTATAAGTATAGGAAAAACTTAAATAAAAACCAAGAGACAAAAAAATTTTAAAAAAATAAAAAACACATGTAAGTTTCTAATTGTATTTTAATTAATAACTAATATGGTATATATATATATATATATATATATATATATATATTTGAAATGCAATATTTATTTATCATTTTATTTTGAATTATATACATATGGGATGAATTATAAGAAAATTAGTTTAAACGAGAAAACTAAAAAAACCTAAAAAGCACACTAATTTTTTTATTAAATTAAATGAGAAAACTAAAAAAACTACTAAAAAAAGCCTAAAAACCACACCAACTTTTTATTATTAAATTTCACTATTTTTAGTATATAAAAAACTAAAAAATAAGTAGTACAAATATGAATTACTACTAAAAGCCTAAATTTCCTAACCCACTGCTACACCGTCACCCCCAAAACACCTAACCCTCACATACTCAAAAACCTAAATCTAAACCTTAAAAAAACTAAACCCCTACCCAAAAAACGTAAAAATATCCATCTTGGGTTAGGAAACGTTTTGCATGCTTTTTTACAAACTAATGTGTAAGTTCTGCATACGAATGTTGGTCAAATGCACTTTTTGGTATGTATACTGTTTTTCTTGAACTCTTAATAAGACAAAGTAGATTGTGGTCCATCATTGATGTATATAACTTGTAATGTTTTATGTTGCTGTTGATTTTATAAAGTAAAAAATATCCATCTTGGTCCTTAGGAAACGCTTTGCATGATTTTTTTACGAACTAATACGTAAGTTCTGCAAACGAATGTCGGTCAAATGCACCTTTTGGCCTGTATACTGTTTTTCTCGAACTCTTAATAAGATAAAGTAGATTGTGGTCCGTCATTGATATAACTTGTAAAGTTCTATGTTGCTGTTGATTTTGTAAATTAAGTATTTCCTTTAGGCTATTTGGTGTGGGTGATGTGCCTCCCTGGAGGACGACCTGCCACGCCAGCTTCACGTCAAAGTCTTTGGAGGACGCCTCTCCAAGGATGGAACCAAGGAAATGGGTGACGACCCTACCCCACCTAGTTAATTTATTTTTCTTTTTTTAATTCAACTAGTTTTTAACATTTACTAATATAAAATAAAATCATTAGTTTAAAAACCACACATGACATAACCTAAAAAAAGCAAAACATAAAAAGTAAAAAATAACGTAAAAAATAAAAAACGTAACCTAAAAAAAATCCTAAGAACTCCACTTTTTCGCGATCTTTTCTTTCATTTTTTATAAAATCGGTCGATCTTCTTCCGGATACGAGTTTATGTCGGTCGTCATTATCTCCCACTCTTTATATTCGTTTTTCTCATTCTTCAACCGAACCCGTTTTCCACCTCACGTTCCTTCGCTCTTGCATTTTGGGCCGTGACCTCGGTGTACGCTTTGAACTGTGCCATAAACTCGTCCATTTTGGAACCGCCCCCATCGCAGCTTGTTGTTTTGTAGTTGCCGCTTTTTTGGATTTGTCCCTGCCCGGAGGATGTTCCTCCTCGCAAACCACAAACTCTTCTTCGTCAAATTCGGGCTCGTCGTTTATATTTATTTGGCATCGTGCGACCGATCCCCCCGCACTATAACTATCGGTCTCTGAGATTTTTGTTCGTTTAGGCATTCCAACCTCATATGGAACCGGCCCACTTGTTACTGGTTCGCAAAACTTCTCAAGCCCGTATAAGTGGGAAAACGGCCCGATGCGTATCTTCGTATTTACGCATCGCCTCTTTATAAACGTCTTCGTCACTCATCCCACTACGACGACCAGCATATAAGTTATTATATATCGCCGAAAAACCGGTTCACGACCGGATGTATCTTTCGCCACTTCGAAGAGATGGAATCGTATCGCGATAATGACCTTGTTCCATAATCGCAAGAAACTTTGATATTATTTCTTTCCAAAACCCTTCGCCGGTTTGGTTGTTACCTATATTTTTATAATGTAGCAAAAATTATATTAAAAATTGTAAAATTTATAAATTTTTAGTATAAAATTTATATATTTTTATATACCGATAATGGGCTTTTTGATGTGCTAACCCATGCCTTCGCTAACGCCTCCTACTCGATCTTTGTCCAAAGTTTTGCCTTGCCTTTCGAAGGTTGATCTTTGTTACCATCAGTTGCTTCCCTTTTTTCCGTTTCGAGGATTGCGGTTGCGTCTCCGGAACAAATTCTTCAACGTCATCTTCTTCGGGTTGTGGTTGGGGAGACTCCGGTGTTGGGGACTGTTGTGGTTGAGATTGAAATTGCGAGTTGAACGGGTTTCGCATCATCATTTGTTGCAACGACTGCATTTGTTGCATTGATTGGAGTTGGCTCATTTGAGAAAAAGCTTTGGGGGTTTGTTGAAAACCCTGAGAAAGCGTTGTACGAAAATTACGAGGATGACCAACTCGGTTCCATCGTAGGATAGTAGCCGGGGTACCAAAAAAACGTTTTGGTTTGGGTTCGCGTTTGGGTTCGGGTTCGGGTTCGGGTTCTTCGGGTTGTATTGATCCATGGCAAAAGTGGAATAATTGTATAAAAGGTAGAAGAATTGTAAAAAAGGTAGAAGGATTTTATGAATTTAAGAGAGAGAATTGGTTGAAGTGTGTAAAAAGTGGGATGATTTTGGTATATTTATAGGTAAATTTATTAATTTTAAAGAAAATTATTTTTTTAAAAAAATTAGAGCCGTTCAATGGCTAGTTTTTGTCCCCACATGGTACGGCTCCAACGTCTCCTAACCAACGTGTGTGACGACGATAACCCACCCAGAATAGTATTGGAGGGCGTTACCGGGCCAGGCCGGGCCTGGACGACCCCACACCGAGCAGCCTAACTTATTGTTACTTCTAACGTGGCCATTTAGCATTGATATCTGGTCATCTACTTCACATGTTTTTTCCACAAGAGTATTATGGAGCTGGGACAGTTTTTTGTAGACTGATTAATAATGATTCTTTTATTATTTGTTTTATTTTTTTTTAAATTATTTCGAACGACTAACTCACACCATGTAAATTTACTCTTAAATTTTCATGAAAATGACCATAGGACTGAAACCTTCAACCGACAATAGAAGGGAACCTATGGAAATTAGAGGTCACTGTAGACCAACATGTTGCTAGAAAGATTTTATCATCAACAAGAAAGCGATTGGCTGAGGAAGATGTAAGCTAAGCAACACGCTTCACACAAGAGGGAATTTTTTTGTTCATATTGGAGTATGGTTTGTGCATGCTAGTGAGATACCCACTCAAGTTTGGTTTATCACTTAACCAAACATAGGTTAGGTAGGTTAGGTACCACTTGGCTTAGTTAGCTATTTGAACCAATTCTAGGTGGTTATTCTAATGCTGTCTAGCTTTCAAGAGAAACTCTGAATTCTCATCAAGTGATAACTTAATCGTGAGGACATGGACATCATCAAATTCCTTTTTAGATACCCAGCGTTTACATTGGTAGTAGTTATCCTAGTGGTGCTGGTGTCAATGTTGGTGGTCCTCACTAAGAACTCCCTTATGCATTGGATGATACATTGAACATATAGCCCATAAAAAGCATATAGAATTAAGAATGATTTATCATAAATTTCTAATAACCATAATTTATAGGAGTGAGGTAAAACCAAAGCTAGCTTTGATTGCTTGAGCAAGCTTTTAGAGGACAACGGAGGTGGTTATAAGTAGGGATGACGTTGGTATTGTACTGGTATCGAAAGTATCAGTACAATACGAACCGGTACAGAACCGAAAGTACCAATCCCAAAAGCGCAAAAAGTGGGTACTAAATTAGTACCGAAAATAGCCTGGTACCGTACGATTCAATACCTCTACTGTACGCTATCCGTTCGATTCTAGTATCTGATACCATTTGCTCATCCCTAGTTATCTGAGTCATGTTTATAAATAATGGGTGTACACAACTAAATTGAATAGATGGAGACGCCCATAGATTAGCCTGATTTAGGCCAGCTCTTCAGCTTTTGGACCATTCATGATGCCTACCATGCCATGACTCCTAATAGCTAGCTCCAACCACAGAAGATCTTGGGCTCCAGGTCCATCTTTGGAGGTATTAAATTATATAACTCAACTAGCAAAATTCCCCTGTGCTATACGGTGGAGATTCGGTCGGTCGTTTTTCGTTTCATTTTGTTACGATATGGGTACGGTTGTAACATTTGTGTAAAACGGATTTTAAAAATCCGCTTTGTTTATTAATCAAGTATTTAATAGATTGGTCATTACGTAATTATTGGCGTTAGTTGTGTAATAAACGGCATGAAATTGTAACAATAATAAATAAAATTAAATTAGGGTAATAAAAGAATAGAAGATATTAATAAAATCAAAAGAAAAAAAATTATTAAAATGGGACAACCGGAATCGAACCCGGGTTCCCCCATGTATTCACACACTTACACACCACTGCACCACACACACAGATGTGAATAGAACTAAAATCATATAAGTTTTATGTCGAATTAGTCAAGAACCTACAAACCCAGAAATTTGAAACTGTCAAAAACTGATTCTGTGCAATCAAGCAATATACGTTTCCTTTTGATTTGAACTTGAATTCTATATCGGTTATAACCCAAATCATCAGTCAACTGAATTAAAACGGACCTCAATCATTGGTCTTAAATCGTGTTTTGAAACCAAAAATCATATTCGGTCTTAACACCCTATAAATACAAATCAAATCCTTCGCAACCAGAACTCGTGCACTTCCTCAATTCTCTGCTAAAAAAAAGAAAGAAACTTCTCTCAGTTCGCCGGAATTTTGTTCTACTCTCAACGGAGTTGGTCACCGGAAAACCGGACCCCGTTTCTTTTTAGATTGGTATAGATCCTAAACCCTTCCATATGTCATGTTAAATTAAATTAGATTACTCTCAGTAAACCAGAACTGTTAAAACGTTTATCAGTCGAGTTCTGGTTTGGAGTTGAAAGCAATGAAGAAGATGAGTTTCAACTAGTGTTTTAGTATGATATAACCCGGGTTTATAACCGGGTTAGACACACAGTCCAGTGGTGAACTGTGTGCAAATATAAAGAAAAGGTTCCGAGTTCTTCTTAATCATATTAGTTTTGTTGAAAAGAAAACCGGGTTCTTTTTTAAACAAGCATAGTAACTCCCAGCGTGTGGTTAAGTATAATATAATTCTGTGTATAACGGGTTAGACACCCAGCCCAGTTGGTTGGGCTGGGTGCAAAACAGGTCATTGGTCGCGGGTTCGAAACGTATCTTGCACACCTGTTCGATAGGTTTTAAAACCTTTTTAAATTAAGTAATTTCTAAAAATCCTAATGAGTATATAACAATAACTAAAATCAGTTTACCAACGGGTTAGACACGTATCTCAGTTGGAAAAGCTGCATGCACGTAAGCGGAAGGTATCGAGTTCGAATCCCACCACACGCAAACTAATAACTCAGCCGACCCGGTCAGGCCCTTGTCAAGCCTGACAATATTTTTTTAATATTTTTTAGTTTACTATTACTTTTGTATATATATATTACTTAAATTAATTACAAACACTTAATAATACGATTTTCGTAGGTTGAAAATCCAAATAAATACCGCAAAATAACCTAAAAATCCAACAAAAAGTACTAAATCAAAACATTAAATTTTATATATTTATCGAATTATTTCGTTAACATTTAGGTTAGTCTCCTTCGTTGATTAAATCCTTAATTCGTGCGCACACTTCATCAATCAAGGAAACGCACCCAATGTGAGTGAATCCTTACAAACTCCCTTTTTAATCACGTTTTAGGGTGTATCATGTGTCGTACATGTTTTATTTATTTATTTAAACACTTGTGCTAACATCATTATGTAACCAAATGTGTATGTTTATTTGTGTGGTTATGAGTAGTACATTTTATCATTTCAGTGCAATCATTCCTTTAAGGCCCATCAGTTCCTCGTGAGATACGAGTTGAGCATCAGGTGCCTCATTAGATCGGCTCCGTTTGATTGAGGCTTGATCTCAAGTACATCATGCATCATGTTCATACATTTATTGTGGATATTATGTGGTTTGTGATTGTTTAATATATATATATATATATATATATATATATATATATATATATATATATATACATATGCTCACTTATGGTCTATGCACAATTTCTATTTAAATACCAAATAAATAACATTTGTTTAAATGTTTTACTTAGGTTTACTCGCCAACTTTTGTTGACACAAACCTTTGTTTTACACATGATACAGGTGGACAGGCTGAGGAGAGGAACACATAGGAATGGCCTTAGAAGATTAATAAAACATATATTGTTTAGAACAATGTTAATTCGTGCTTGTATGTTTCCTTGTTTCTGGATATTTGAAGTTTTAAATTCCAATTTAATAAATATAAAACCTTTTAGTAAATTTCATGAGCTTTGTTGATAACCCAATTATGCCCCGACTTTTATTTCCGTTGCGGGTCGGGGTGTGACAGATTGGTATCAGAACTTGTGACTATAGGGATTTGGGATAGATTATTAGACCCTTAGAGCCTGTACTATAGTTGATTAGATTTTAACTGTTTATGTGTTACATGCAAAGCTCATGATGTTTATATGTTTCATGTTTATTTTCACACACCAATACATGCAAGCACTTTCACTACTACATGCTAATATGTGATGTTCATTATAGTTTATATGTTGTTAGCATATCATGCCTAAGCAAGCACAAACATCACGATTTCATAATTTTCATGATTTCTTCTCAAATATTTTGCAATGTTTTCATGTTTTTCAATCGCATCAAAGTGAGTTCTACGATGGGCATGTAGTAACTGGAAGGGTACGAGTACCGGTAGTCGGAACGTCCTGCCTAGGCTTGGCATTCATATAAATCCAAAAATAATGGACCAGTTTGCCTACCTGGGGACTAACGATGAGAGTACAAAGGACCTATTAGGCCAAAGCATGCCACACCAAACGTTGTGTGAACTAACCCCATTTTGAGTTTTCATTGTGTCTATACCTAGACACATTCTGACCTTATACCTTACAATTATGTTTTATGATTTTCATTCGGGTGATGCAAGCATTAACAGGCCAACACCAATGTGAACCCTACCAAGCCTAGTAGTCATGGGGCCCACGTGACTACCAAGGCCAAAGTACGGGAGACATTTGGAGGCCTAATCTTAAGCAAGCCCAAGACATCCTATGGATGTAGATAATTTCTTGTTTTTCATTATTTTGAATGATGTTTTCACCTTTTACGACACATGACACCTAAAATCGTTCAATTCACAATCTCGCTACGTATTTCCTGTAGATGTCTGCTAGACACTCTCGAGGCGGTAGAAGGTCTGGAAGATCCAACGAATGTATGGCCACTCAAATCGCTCAACAGATGGCTGCCGTACTTCCTGATATCGTTGTGCAAGTTCAACAAGCACTTGCCGCCAATCCCATCAACCCCACCAACCAAGAAGGGCAAAATATCACCAACCCTCCTCCCAACACCATCAAATGTACCTACAAGCATTTCAAATCCTGCGATCCCCCAAAATACGAAGGGACTGAAGGTGTCACTGCTCTCCTCCGTTGGTTTGAGGAGATGGAAAGCACTTTTTTCAATTGTGATTGTCCCGATGATCAAAAGGTGCGCTATGCTACTGGTCGGTTGTTTGGAGTAGCACTTACCTAGTGGAACGCAGAAAAGGGTAAGCGAGGTGCTGAAGCTGCTATGGCCTTGACTTGGGATGAGTTGAGGGACATCATGACGAGACGCTTCCGTCCAAGAAGCGAAAACAAGAAATTGGAAGATGAGTTTTACTCATTAAAACAAAAAGAGGGAGACCACACCACCTACAACAAGAAGTTTCTCGAGTTGAATCATATGGTCCCCAATCTGTTCACCCCGCTCTATCGTCTAATCAAGTATTACATTCGAGGTCTTCCCTCGAAAATTCAAGATTCTATGTTAAGTACCACACCTGCAACACTCGAAGCTGCCATGGAGCTGGCTACCGAACTTACGAAAAATCGCATTCGAAATGGCGATTTTAAAGATGAGAAAAAGAAAGATAAGGCACCTGCTGAAACTCCAACCCAAACTCCAGTAGGTTCGTCTTCCAAATTTGCTGGCAAAAGGAAGCGCAATGGGAAGAATTTCGCCGTTACCCAAACCAATTCCCCCATCACTGTTGCCCCAATCACACAAGTCGCCCCTCAAGCCGCCCCATTTAAGAAACCATACACTGGTCCTCACCCAAAATGCAACTGATGCCAATATCATCATCCTCCTGAGAACCCCTACCAATACTGTACAAGTTGTGGCCGTGCAGGTCACACGATTCAAACTTGCCGAATCCTCCAAAAGCCAAACCGCAACCAGCCTCAAGCCCAAACCAATAATCAAGTGGTGGGCCAAGCCCAAAACCAACAACCCTTACTCTTACCACCTGCTCAACCCATGGCTCAACCCTATTACCAACCCAATTACCCAATGATGCAACCCGTCAGAGCATGTTTCAACTGTGGCAATCCAACCCACTTTCGAAACACCTGCCATGGCTGGTGAACATCATAAATGCCCAAACTCAAGCCAATCCCGTGAATCAGGCCAACCAAGCTCATCCACCTGCTAGAGGAAGGGCTTTCAACATCAACGCCAACTAAGCTAGGGCTGATAATAATATGGTCAATGGTACATTTCTTATTAACGATAGTTATGCATCCATACTTTTTGATACTGGTGGGATAAGAGTTTCGTGTCCTTAGAGTTCGAATCTATTCTTGTTTTACCTCGCGTTAGTCTCTCTGAATCATTCACGGTAGAAGTTGCTGATGGCGAACCTATTACGTTAGACTCAATTATACGTGATTGTACTCATACCCTTAATGATCACGATTTCTTAATTGATCTTATTCCTATAAAATTGGGTAGTTTTGACGTTATCATCGGTATGGACTGGCTTAGTCAGCATCACGCTGAAGTTCTTTGCTTCGAGAAGTTTATTCGAATTCCCTCGCTAACGGTCAAACTTTGCGTATCTTTGGAGAAACTCCTTCTAAAGGACTCAAATTGATGTCATGTGTCCAAGCTCGAAGATACCTTCGCAAAGACTATATCGCATTTCTAGCTCATATCGTCAAGAAGGAAGGCAAGGAAAGGAAGCTCGAAGATATTCCAATCGTTAAAGAATTTCCTCAAGTTTTTCCCGACGACGTTTCAGGACTTCCTCCTGTGCGAGAAGTCGAATTCCTAATCGATCTTGTACCTGGTGCCACACCAGTCGCAAAATCTCCCTATCGATTAGCCCCATCTGAGATGCAAGAGTTAGCTAGTCAGCTGCAAGAGTTGACTGACAAAGGATTTATACGTCCCAGATCATCACCTTGGGGTGCGCCTGTTCTTTTCGTAAAGAAAAAAGATGGATCTTTCCGCATGTGTATCAATTATAGAGAGCTCAACAAGCTAACCATCAAGAATCGCTATCCATTACCACGTATTGATGATCTTTTAGATCAACTTCAAGGATCCACCTGTTTTTCAAAGATCGACCTTCGTTCTGGTTATCATCAACTTAGAGTGCGTGAAGAAGATATTACCAAGACTACCTTTCGAACTCGTTATGGCCACTATGAATTCATGGTTATACCTTTTGGGTTGACCAATGCTCCTACTGTCTTCATGGATTTGATCAATAGGGTATGCAAACCCTATCTCGATCGTCTTGTCATAGTTTTCATTGATGATATTCTTATCTGCTCCAAGACCAAATCTGATCATGAGCATCATCTTCGACTTATTCTAACACTTTTGAGGACTGAAAAGCTTTATGCTAAATTCTCGAAATGTGAGTTTTGGTTAAAAGAGGTACAATTTCTTGGTCATGTCGTTAATGACAAAGGGATTCATGTCGACCCTGTGAAGATCAAAGCGGTTCAAGAGTGGCAAGCGCCATGTACTCCTACTGAAGTTAGGTCATTTCTTGGTCTCTCTGGTTATTATCATTGATTCATCGCAAATTTTTCTCGTATCGCCGTTCCACTCACAGCCTTGACTCACAAGGGCAAACCCTTTATTTGAGGGCCCAAGCAAGAGGAGGCATTCCAATCTCTGAAGCAAAAGCTTTGTGATGCACCTATCCTCACACTTCCTGATGGTTGCGAAGACTTTGTGGTTTATTGTGACGCGTCAGGGCAAGATTTAGGTTGTGTTCTAATGCAAAGAGGAAAAGTGATAGCCTATGCCTCAAGGAAACTCAAAGTGCATGAAAATAATTATACCACTCACGACCTAGAACTTGGAGCAGTCGTGTTCGCTCTTAAGATATGGAGACATTATCCTATGGTACCAAGTGTGAAATTTACACCGACCACAAGAGCCTACAACATATCTTCAATAAAAAAGAGTTGAACATGAGGCAACGACGTTGGGTCGAACTCTTAAACGATTATGATTGTGAAATCCGATATCATCCTGGCAAGGCTAATGTTGTAGCTGACGCTCTCAGTCGTAAGGAGTATGCAAACTCAATCCGTCGACCGATCTTCAAAACCGAATTAGAGCAGCTTAACATATTTCTGTCACGGAAAATGATGTACGAGATGAACTGTCTTGTGGAGCTGAAACTAAACTAGAATCCAAGTCTGATGGTATTCTCTATTACTTGAATCGTATTTGGGTACCTGATCGTGACGATCTTCGTGCTTTTCTCATGAACGAGGCTCACAAAACACGATACTCTATACACCCAGGAGCCGATAAGATGTATCAAGACCTATGACACTCATACTGGTGGCCTGGCATGAAGAAAGATATAGCTATATTTGTCTCCAAGTGCCTTACATGTTCTAAAGTGAAAGCTGAACATCAAAGACCTTCAGGACTTCTTGTCCAGCCCGAAATACCCGTATGGAAGTGGGAAAATATAACTATGGATTTCATTACCGGGTTACCTCGCACCTCTAGTGGGTATGACACCATTTGGGTTATCATTGATCGTCTTACCAAATTAGCTCATTTCATTCCGATCCACGAAGACTTCAAGAACGAGAAGTTAGCTCGTATCTATATCAATGAAATTGTAAGCCGTCATGGTGTACCCTTAAGTATCATTTCAGATCGAGACAGCCATTTTACTTCACGAACGTGGCAAGCCGTACAATCTGCTTTGGGTACACGTCTAGATCTCAGCATTGCCTTTCAACCACAAACTGATGGTCAATCTGAGCACACCATACAAACCCTCGAAGACATGTTGCGAGCATGTGTCATAGACTTCAAGGGTAATTGGGATACCCATTTACCGTTAGTTTAATTTTCGTACAACAATAGTTATCATTCAAGCATTGGTATGGCTCCTTTTGAAGCCTTATATGGTCGAAAGTGCCGATCTCCGTATGCTGGCACGAAATTGGTGAAGCGCAAATCACTGGACCTGAGTTGATGCAAGAAACCACTGATAAAGTTCTTCAGATTCGCAATAATCTTCTGGCAGCTTGAAGTCATCAAAAGAGTTACGCTGATAAACGACGAAAGCGATTGGAGTTTTGTATTGGTGATCAAGTATTTTTGAAAGTATCCCCGTGGAGGGGAGTGGTTCGTTTTGGTCAAAAAGGCAAGCTAGTACCACACAATGTGGGACCATTCAAGATACTCGAAAGAGTAGGTCCTGTAGCATACAAGCTTGACCTACCAGAAGAACTCAACAGAATTCATCCCACATTTCACGTATCAAACTTGAAAAAGTGTCTCGCCGACGAAAATCTCCATATTCCTTTAGAAGATATTCAAATCGATGCATCAATGCACTTCGTGGAAAGACCTGTAGAAATCATGGACTTCGGTGAAAAACGTTTGAGACGAATTCGTATTCCAATAGTCAGGGTGTGTTGGGAGTCAAAACGAGGACCTGAGTTTACTTGAGAACGCGAAGATTCAATGCGCGAGAAATACTCGCATCTTTTTCCAGTTGCAGCTACTACTTAAATTTCGGGACGAAATTTATAAAAGTAGGGGATACTGTAACAGTTGTGTAAAACGGGTTTCAAAAACCCGTTTTGTTTATTAATCAAGTATTTAATAGATTGTTCGTTACGTATTTATTGGCATTAGTTGTGTAATAAACGACATGAAATTGTAACAATAAAAAATAAAATTAAATTAGGGTAATAAAATAATAGAAGATATTAATAAAATCAAAAGAAAAAAAATTTATTAAAATGGGACAACCGGAATCGAACCCAGGTTCCCCCACGTATTCACACACTTACACACCACTGCACCATACACACAGATGTGAATAGAACTGAAATCAAATAAGTTTTATGTCGAATCAGTCGAACCTGCGAAACCCAGAAATTTGAACTGTCAAAAACGGATTCTGTGCAATCAAGCAATATACGTTTTCCTTTTGATTTGAACTTGAATTCTATATCGGTTATAACCCAAATCATCAGTCAGTTGAATTAAAACGGACCTCAATCATTGGTCTTAAAATCCTGTTTTGAAACCGAAAATCATAATCGGTCTTAACACGCAGTAAATACAAATCAAATCCTTCGCAACCAGAACTCGTGCACTTCCTCAATTCTCTGCTAAAAAAAGAAAGAAACTTCTCTCAGTTCGCCGGAATTTTATTCTACTCTCACCGGAGTTGGTCACCGGAAAACCGGACCCCGTTTCTTTTCAGATTGGTATGGATCCCTAAACCCTTCCATATGTCATGTTAAATTCAGTTAGATTACTCTCAGTAAAACAGAACTGTTAAAACGTTTATCAGTCGAGTTCTGGTTTGGAGTTGAAAGCAATGAAGAAGATGAGTTTCAACTAGTGTTTTAGTATAATATAACCCGGGTTTATAACCGGGTTAGACACACAGTCCAGTGGTGAACTGTGTGCAAATATAAAGAAAAGGTTCCGAGTTCGATTCTTAATCATATTAGTTTTGTTGAAAAGAAAACCGGGTTCTTTTTTAAACAAGCATAGTAACTCCCAGCGTGTGGTTAAGTATAATATTAATTCTGTGTATAACGGGTTAGACACCCAGCCCAGTTGGTTGGGCTGGGTGCAAAACAGGTCATTGGTCGCGGGTTCGAAACGTATCTTGCACACCGGTTCGATAGGTTTTAAAACCTTTTTAAATTAAGTAATTTCATAAAATCCTAATGAGTATATAACAATAATTAAAATCAGTTTACCAACGGGTTAGACACGTAGCTCAGTTGGAAAAGCTGCGTGTACGTAAGCGGAAGGTCTCGAGTTCGAATCCCACCACACGCAAACTAATAACTCAGCCGACCCGGTCAGGCCTGACAATATTTTTTTAATATTATTTTAGTTTACTATTACTTTTGTATATATATATATTACTTAAATTAATTACAAACACTTAATAATACGATTTTCGTAGGTTTAAAAATCCCAATAAATACCGCAAAATAACCTAAAAATCCAACAAAAAGTACTAAATCAAAACATTAAGTTTTATATATTTATCGAATTATTTCGTTAACATTTAGGTTAGTCTCCTTCGTCGATTAAATCCTTAATTCAGTGCGCACACTTCATCAATCAAGGAAACGCACCCAATGTGAGTGAATCCTTACAAACTTCCTTTTTAATCACGTTTTGAGGTATATCATGTGTCGTACATGTTTTATTTATTTATTTAAACACTTGTGCTAACATCATTATGTAACCAAATGTGTATGTTTATTTGTGTGGTTATGAGTAGTACATTTTATCATTTCAGTGCAATCATTCATTTAAGGCCCATCAGTTCCTCGTGAGATACGAGTTGAGCATCAGGTGACTCACTAGATCGGCTCCGTTTGATTGAGACTTGATCTCAAGTTCATCATGCATCATGTTCATTCATTTATTGTGGATATTATGTGGTTTGTGATTGTTTATTATATATATATATATATATATATATACATATGCTCACTTATGGTCTATGCACAATTTCTATTTAAATACCAAATAAATAACAATTGTTTAAATGTTTTACTTTGGTTCACTCGCCGACTTTTGTTGACCCAAACATTTGTTTTACACATGATACAGGTGGACAGGCTGAGGAGAGGAACACATAGGAATGACCTTAGAAGATTAATAAAACATATATTGTTTAGAACAATGTTTATTCGTGCTTGTATGTTTCCTTGTTTCTGGATATTTGAAGTTTTAAATTCCAATTTAATAAATATGAAACCTTTTAGTAAATGTAATGAGCTTTGGTGATAACCCAATTATGCCCCGACTTTTATTTCCGCTGCGGGTCGGGTGTGACAGATTGGTATCAGAGCTTGTGACTATAGGGATATAGGATAGGTTATTAGGCCCTTAGAGCCTATACTATAGTTGATTAGATTTTATTTGTTTATGTGTTACATGCAAAGCTCATGATGTTTATATGTTTCATGTTTATTTTCACACACAAATACATGCAAGCACTTTCACTACTACATGTAATATGTGATGTTCATTATGGTTTATATGTTGTTAGCATATCATGCCTACGCAAGCACACACATCACGATTTCACAATTTTCATGATTTCTTCTCAAATATTTTGCAATGTTTTCATGTTTTTCAATCGCATCAAAGTGAGTTCTACGATGGGCATATAGTAACTGGAAGGGTACGAGTACCGATAGTCGGAACGTCCTGCCTAGGCTTGGCATTCGTATAAATCCAAAAATAATGGACCAGTTTGCCTACCTGGGGACTAACGATGAGAGTACAAAGGACCTATTAGGCCAAAGCATGCCACACCAAACGTCCTGTGAACTAAACCCACTTTGAGTTGTCATTGTGTATATAACTGGACACATTCTGACCTTATACCTTACAATTATGTTTTACGATTTTCATTCGGGTGATGCAAGCATTAATAGGCCAACACCAATGTGAACCTTACCAAGCCTAGTAGTCATGGGGGCCCACGTGACTACCAAGGCCGAAGTACGGGAGACATTTGGAAGCCCAATCTTAAGCAAGCCCAAGACATTTGAGCATCCACCCATGGCTATGGGTGATTGGAACCATGGTTATTTAGTCTAACTCTTCGGAGTTAGGGACACAATCATAGTCTAACCCATGCGGGATTAGGGACACAAGCAAGTCATCAAGGCTTGATTATGCATAGCTTAACCTGAAAGGGTTAAGGACATAAGTAAGTAAGCATTGGTTTATTTTATCCGTTATTTTCATTGTCTGGATCATTCAACTTACACATTACAATCATTCAAAACTTAAGTTTACTTACCAGCTACCTGTAGTTGACCCTTTATTTTTCACATGATACAAGTGACAAAGTTTGATAAAACTAGGAAGATATGAAGTCACATAGGATCACTATGAACTTAGCCTCACAAGTGAAATCAATATCAAATGTATATTGTATTATGTTTTTTCATGAAACTACTTGTATGCGTGACATTGGAAACCTTTAATTTGAATTAATAGATTATTACAGCATTAATAGTGTCATGAGTTATGAGCGTTTTAGGCGTTTCAATTGATAATCCGTCACAGATTAAAGTATTATAAATTAGTATCAGAGTTATGGCTATAATAAATTAGGTTATTAAAAATGATGACCTGTACTATAGCTCTTACAACTATTTAGGTGTCCTACCACGAGTTGCATGCCTTACGTGCCACTTGCTAATTGTTAATACTTGTGCCTAGATAAATTCACATGCTTTAAATTTTCCTTGCAACACACATACTCATGTTAGCAGTCTTAATTGCTACTCATGTTAATTATTTATGTGCCTAATTGTTCATACTCATCCCTCGATAAATTCACATATTTAAATTTTCCATGTCACACACACATACTCAGGTTAGCACATTTAATTGTTACGCATGCTAATTATTTATGTGCCTTCCATACTTAACTGTTACCATTCGAATTAATTTTCATGTGACACTAGCACACTCATTATCACGAGAATTTAAGGTTTCATAATTACTCTATCCCTATTACTATGATTTGTTTAATTTATCAGTATTTATTACTTTTGAGATTTCAATTGGCTCTTAGTTTTCATTTGAAACTTAATCATGGGTTTTCATTTGTATTTATTACTCATTGGAGTGAGGTGTTTATCGAATCATTTATCAAATTTTTAAAGTTATTCGAATCGTTATTCAAATACTTTTTGTTTTTTCTTAAATTCAAATTCGATTAAAACCTATCCAATACTATTCGAATTCATATTCGAATAAAAAAACCAATTAGTATCGGTTCATAGTCTTTAAAATATGTAAAAACATACTATCAAAATGAAACATAAATTTTAAAGCAGTCATAAAATACGATATCACATTAAAAAGTCCAAATAAAGTATCATAAGTCTAACATTTAAACCGAAGAAGTCGGGAATAACCACTCCACATTACAAGTTAATACTTTTAGGGGTAAAAATCTATTGATAGATTTGTTAGTTAGGTTTTAATTATGGGCCATGTAGTAGGTTTGGCAAAGGGTAATTTTAATGCGTTGAATAAATTTTAAAAATAATTTATAGTATAATAAAAACAATAAATAAAAATGTATAATTTTTATTCGAATTTCGAATCGAATCGAATTTATAAATTCGTATTCGATTTACTTGACTCAAATTGAATCGAATATGAATTCTTATAATCAAAACGAATTTTTGATCATTGAATCGAACTTAATCAAATTTCAAAACGAATTCTAAACACCCTTACATTGGAGTTCATTCTTGATTTTCATTTAAGACTCCATTATGAGATTTCGTTCTTCGTTTTGGTTTTCACTCTCCTCAAAGTGAGTTTTAGTGATGAATATGTAGTAACTGGAAGGGTGAAATACCGATAGCAGTGACGTCCTGTCTAGCAAGGCATTCGTATAAATCCGAATTAAACGAAAGACCCAATTGCCGATCCGAGAACTATCCAAATGTTACATCAATTAATATACTCTGATAAGTCAAATGTTCGTTTAATTAATTGACACCATCAAAAAATTATCATTTTATCTCCCCAAACATGATTATTTTATCATTTCATGTTTTATCATCGGGATAAATCTTTGTCATTCTTTAATATTCCATCATGTTTTATGATTTTTATATGATTTATTCTATCATCTCACATTTTGTCGAAGTGTTAGACCTTTGCTATTTTTTATAATCTATGATGTCTTATGATTTTAATGTGAATGATATTCATAAGTTAGTGTTATCATAAGTTTTATGACTTCATAATTTCATGTATTTATTTATACTTTAATCTATCGGTGCATCTTTATTCAGAGTTTCACACGCGATCTGCGTTTCTTCCTTTTGGATGTTTACTAATCGTAGTCATCATAAGAGAGATTCTGAGTCTCACACTCTACGTGTGTTTATTCCCAATAGGACACAAGTACCTAATTTAAAAGTATATAAGTAAGTATCTACACATGGGAACACGTAACGTACAAAATACATAACTAAATGGATTGAACAAGTATACAAACAAGTATATATACATGTATACTTATAAAAGAAGAATGTTAAAAATATTATTTTTAACAAAGTATTAAAATTGAAACATACATTTATAATTAAGGATAAATACATATACTTGGACTTAGTTAAAGGTTTATGACAACAAGATATATTTTTCGACAATAAAATATATTGTTTTCACTAAACAAGACAATCATGTGGACATACAAGGGGGTGAGGCCTGGACGCTACACGCACAAGGATGAAGCAATCGCGCGAGACACGAAGATACACAAGGGGCTAGGCCCCGTTCACATGCAAACAAGGATACAAATGAGAAGAAAAACTTTGTAAGAATAAAAAGAATAACTTTTAAACCAATAGAAATTATTCATTTACTTCATTTAATGTGTGTATTTAATATTATAAAAAAAGGCATATATGTAAATCTATAATTGTCATTAACTAGCTAATTAATTAAACTTGTAACTATTTTTTCATATACTCTTTCAAGATTAAATAATTTATGGTGTAGGACAATTTTAGACATGTATAGGATAAATTTTAGTATGTGTAGGATAAATTCTGAAATGTGTAAGGTAAATTTACATATGTGTAGGGTAAATTCTGGTAAATGTAAGACATATGTAAGATAAATTTTGAAATGTGTAGGATAGAATATTTTTGCTTTATTAATGAGAGATAACATAATTAATGAGAGGAGTTATAAACTATTTAATGTTTTACCATTATGCCCTTTCTTTTTTTTCTTCTCAAATGAACCTTCCCCTATATATATATATATATACATACATACATTTATGTGGATAATCAAACTATCAACATGTCTAAACCAACCAAGAGTTTCAAACAAATAAAACAAGGTTAATAATGAGAAACTTGTACATGATCAAACACGAGACCCAACTATCTTAACGGATTAGGACACTTGTAGGTCGAGTATAAATCAAACGAACGTTTGATTGCTAACGGAGCACGGAACACGAACAATGAGTTCATGTCCACTCTTTTAAATATATTTTGTTTTCAAAATTAAGGGGAGATACATGTTACACAAAAAGGTATGATAGTTATGGAATGAAATCCCCTTAGATCATGTGCGCATAAAGAGAGAAACTTGAGTAACCATTAGTCACAATATAAGACCGAGTAACAAAAGTAATAGATCTATTGAGTGTGGGCGAGCTCCTCTCATGGTCCGTGAGACCCTGAAATGTGCTTTTTTGTCCGACTTAGTCGCGCATCACTAGGTTTTAGTGATTCGGTCGGTAGAATATATCGTCAAGGTTTGGTTAACTTATGTCGGCACCTACATTACTATCCTAGCTAAACATCAATTGATCCACAAATTTCATTGACACTACTATGTATACTGGTTTTACATACAAGGTTTATCAAATGTTTTCAAAGATTCATTTGAGACAAAACAAAACACGTGAACTCACCAACATTATTGTTGACTTTTAAACTTAACATGTATTTTAGGAAAGTAAGAATTGCATGTTAGAAAGCCAAGGAAAAAAGGAAAGCAAGGATACGATGCCTTTTTTTGAAGGATTTACTTTTTATATACCGCACTTATACAGAAATATAGGAGTCAAAACCTTGATTTCTTTTAAAAGAAGAAAAACTATATTTTAATTTAAATTCATGTGGTTAACTTGAAATAGTTTTGAAATGTTATGTATAAGCCCTTTTATCTTGTATTTTTAGTTTCAAAGAATATCTTGATTTATGAGACTTCATTTTTAAAATAAAAGAAAATAACTTCGCATTTCAATTATGTGATAGAGAGATGTGCGTATATATAAAGGTTATCGTCCAAGTGGTAGATGGATTCTTTGTGAAAGAAGCAAATTTTGTTTTTCTGGTTGAAGTGTACGAATCGTGTGCTAGATCTTTCATTATTACTTCATCAATTATAAAATACGCTTTTCACAAATTTTGAATCAAAAGGGGTAAAATAAAAAAATGGGCCGACGATACTTACATATAGTGTAAATGAACATAAAAATGTTCCTTACGGTATTATTATAGTTTTATGGGTTTGTTTAGGTATTAGTTTAGTTTTATGGGTTTGTTTAAGTTTACGTTTGTCGTAGATGATACTTACATTTTCTGTAAATGAACAACGTAAAACTTTTCTTACATTATTTGTTTAGTTTTATGGGTTTGTGTACGTTTACATTTGGTGTAGATACTTACATTTGGTGTAAATGAACAATGTTAAAATATTCCTTACAGTTTTTTTTATTTTTGTAGGTTTGTCTAACTTTATGTTTAGTGTAGATTATACTTACATTTGGTGTAAATGAACAATGTAAAGTTGTTCCTTATGGTATTTGTTTATTTTTGTGGGTTTGTTAAGCTCACGTTTGGTGTAAATGATACTTATGTTGTTTGTAGAATGATAGTTCGTGATTTTTTTAGAGGGTTGGGTGGTATTTTTACATTGTCGTAAATGATACTTACGTAAGATAGGTGTCGGTGGAGGACTTGGCGTTGAAGTTGCATACTATCATTTACATGAAATGAAGGACGACCTAGCGTTATTTTTTTGTTATATGTGTATATATTTTCTACATTATCGGAGTAAATATTTACGTCAACGTATATAACTGTTACATGGAGTGTTAATTAATAAAGACTTATTTGCAATTGCTTCAAGGGTTATTTATTAAATTGATGGTTTTTGTGCAATACAGAAATGCTACAACGTACATCAGTGCTTTTTTTACAGTGAGGTTTTTTTGTTTTTTGACCCCACTATAAATGTTTCAAAACACACATCTTTAAAAAATAAAATAAAAGTTCTATGTAAAAAAGATACTGATACGTGTATAAAATAGTTACCCTTCATGTAAATAGTTACCTATCATCATGTACAAAAATTTACATTCATGTGCCCAAAAAGGTTTCCTCCGGTAAATTTTCAAGCTCCCAAAACACAAAAATAATAGATTTCACACTGAAGAGAGAAGGTGAACAATTGATTTTGATGATGTCTGCATTTGGCAGAAAAATGATGGGGTTGTGAAAATTACCTTAATACCTCCTTTTGTACCCATAATTATTATTCTATTCAAAAGTAAACTCAAAACATTATTTGTGTTTGATCAAGGTTGTCATTCATATATATATATATATATATATATATTATAGCGCTCGGTTCAAATGTGAACCACCACGAATTATAAGAACCGTGATAATTTTTTCATTCCGTGTGAGTTGGGCCAAAACTTTTTTGCACAAACGTAGATGAAAATATTATAAACATATCTTTAAAAAAAGTAAAAAAAATGTTGAGTATGTAGTTTTGACTAATGCAAGTTTTTTTACGCGTTGCTATAAATTTCGTACGAAAATAAATATTTTTTACGCCTCATGTAAATGTGGGTATGTGACATTTTTTTATTTTTTTTGCTGAAACAAGTGATTTTTTTATTAGTTTTGAGAAATTTTTTTTTACAAAACCTTTTGGATAGTCTAGTTCTCATAACTCAAGGTGATTCTCATTTTAATCCATCCTTACATATATATATATATATATATATATAGAGAGAGAGAGAGAGAGAGAGACTAGGATACTGTAAAAAATATAAAATTTTTGAGAATAATAAGAAAGAACATGATAAGACACATGTCATTATTTAATTTATTAGGATAAGGGCAATTAATTAATTAATTTAATAAAAGGCTTAATTAAAGATAAAATTCAAAAACCCACATGTAATGCACATGCAAGTTCCATTCGTCTATTTTAAATGTCAATAACTTTTTTCTTTAGAAATTACACCATAATAACGAATGTTTTTATCCTTAATATGATTACCATATTGCTACTTACATAGAGCATAAAATTACGTTTCGATCGGATGTTTTAGTCCATTGTGTTTTGTCTATGTAATTTTAATTTTATAGTGATTCAAGATATTGTGTTTTATAGTAAAACACCATGAACATATATAAGACACCATAACATAGCAAATACCATTTACATTTAATCTTTCAATCTTGTTTTCTATGGTGTTTTATTTTAGGAATTCAAAACAGATTACGGTGTCTTGTAAAAGGAAAAAAGTTAGTTCGTTGAATTTAGTGATATTTTTTATTGTTAATGGAATGCTGTCTTTGTATACTTATATGGTGTCTTGTTTTCTATGGTATTTTATTTTAGTTTCATTGTGTTTCTATATAAGAAAATCGTATATGTTGGATTCAATTGTATTTGCAATGTTATGGTGTCTTATATACGTTTATGGTGTTTTACTCACAACACCTTGAATCACTATACAATTAAAACAAAATAGACAAAACAACATGGACTAAAACATCCGATCGAAATGTAATTTTTTCCTCTATATAAGTATAACAATATGGAACTCATATTAAAGATACAAAAACACGCGTTATTATGCTGTAATTTTATTTTTAAAAGAAGTTACTAAAAAGTGATTGACGTTTAAAAAAATAGGGGAAACTTGCATGTGGGTTTTCGATTTAAAAATGTTGAATTTACCTTTAAATCCTTAATATAGAAAGTTAATTATTTTAGTGGTAAATACTATTTACAAATTTTCCATTATAATCTCAACTATTAGATTACATATCAAAAGGTTTAGATTCCTTTCTACACTTCTCACAAACACACCATTTTTACAATAGCCTTACCTGTTTTATATATATAGTGGATGGTTCAAATGAGAAGAAATTTTTTGTAAGAATAAAAAAGAAGAAATTTCAACCAATAAGAATACTTCATTTACTTTATTTAATTTTTGTATTTAATATTGTGTAAGGGTATGTTGATAAATTTAGATAGATCATTAATTGGTAGTCTTCCTTCTTAATAGCTAACTACATTAAATTAAATTACGAGGTGTGAAGAATGAATTGCGAGCTGTGTAAGATGTGTAAGTCCATCAAATCTGATCTAACATGTATCGTAAGACTAATTGATTGCGGAAATAAAGATTAGAATGAAGAACAATCCTTGAATCAAAATAACTTGCATACACCAGAATAGTGTCTAATACAAGTTTTTCAATTATAACTGACTAGCCCCAAAACCTTGACCTAATACATGTATTTATACTGATTACATAGCCTACAAGTTACAACCCTAGGCCCATGACGCACTAGGAAGCCCAAAACCCTTCAACTAAGCCCAAATGTAGCATTAATTTGTAAACCTTCAGTTATAAGCCCAACAATCTCCCCCTAGGTTTACAACATTAGGCCTTTAGTCTTTAGGTAGTGTATCGACTCCCAATCTCCCAACACTTATCCCAGCTACAGCAGCCGTCCAATCTTTAGCACAAACTTCATATAATTCTGCTGTTGATTTGCAGCAAGAACTTGCAGATCTTCATCGTGAAGACTGACTAAATCCACCACATCATTCACTCGGAAAGCCTTCTCTTTGGTGACGATCGCCACACTTCCAACCTTAGGATCATACATCCAGAAATTAAAGTTCTTCAGAATACCTTCAGGAAATGTAGGAGCAACCGGTATCACAAGTTCCTTATCTGTTGGGGCCCACATCACAGATTTAAACCGCCTCCCAGTTCTCGCATCACGAACCCCTTTAGCCGCTCGTAGATATGGCTAAGCCGTTTTCATCGTCTTAAAACCAGTCTTCACTTCTTGCTCCAAGCATTTGAAGAACCTCCAACCCGGTCCCCGTTCTGTAGTATCATCGTCAGTGTAAGGAGCTCTCAAAAGATCGGTTAACACAACCTTTGTCCAGGTTTCAAATTGAGATTCCTTTGAATAATATTCAGGGTACCATCCTGCCTGAAAATAAGCCACATATTCTTCACATGAGCATACATCCAACTTAGTACTCTCGACTTGTTTCCAACTCTGCTGTAATAACTCGAACCGAGTTCCATGACATATCTCTCAGATTAATTGGAAGGATCCTTTAATTGAAAGTTCTCATCAAGTGGATTCACGTCTACATTTTTCATCAGAACCATCTGCTTTTTCTTTTGAGCCGTTGAACATTTCTGACTCGCAGTGTACTTCTTCCTTGGATCACGTAAATAATCATCCTACCCTGCTTGACGATTAGAAGCTAACTATTCAGCAGTTACTCTATCGGCTTCACTTTGTTCGGCTGCTTTATGATGATGTTCAATATTTATCGGATCATCGGTTGGATCAGAAAATTCTCGACCAAACCTGTTCTCTAACTTTTCCTTCAAATCAAAAACCATAGTCATCAACATAGTAACATCTCCTTGCAATTGATCAATCGTCTGGTCCCTGACATCTATGCGTGTCTGCAATGAAGCAATCTGGGCATCTTTAAGAACAACTTCCTGTTCAAGCACGATCACCCTCTTTTTCAAATCAACATCTACATCTTCGTCATCGCTATCCAATCCGCTGAACTCAAATGCTCATTTCTCTGAATGCCTTGAATATTCCGTATCATCACCTTCAACACCACCTGAACCACTACCACCTGCTCCAGATCCTCCGACACCCATTGAGCTACCGCCAAAATCCATCATTTGCAATACAGAATCTGCTAGAACGGATACAACAGTAGAATGTGTAGCAATGTGAGTAACTGTTGGTTCAGAGCAATAGTAGATTCGACCATTGGAGTATCCGTCAACGACATAGTAACTAAAGATGTAACATGAGTAGATTCTTCAGCAACACTACCAATCTGAAATTCAAAATGACTTGGTTCTTTAACAGCCTCCGTCCGTCGTCTCTTACCTATGGTACTTCTTCTTTGTCAACCTCTTCTTTAGACTCAACCATACCAACAGGAATATCAATAGGAGGTATCACAAGAGGAGGATCACCTTGTAGCTCTTGTATCTCTTTCAGGTGTGCAATAAGAGCTTCCAATTTTCTGTAGTGAGTTCTGGCAATACTGGAGTCAAATTAGCATTAAATTCTGTAATATCATCCAAGAAAGCTTCTTCCTCATCTGTATCAGCATGGTAACCAGATCCTTAACTTCAATCTCTTTCTCCTTCATCGGTATATCATGTTCCTCAGCTACCATAGCATTAACTGGCTTAGGTGCTGGGATGTCCTGTCCAATCACCTCACCAAACCTTCCGAACTTCTTCAAAGGTATGCGACCAACGAAAATAGTCTTTGATGTTGATCGGTTTTTCTTCATAGTTCCGAAAATGGTTGGACCCATTGGCTTCATATTCAACAGATTAGCATCAGAAGCATCCTTAGTCAGATCAGGGAACCCAGCATCCAAAATCAACTGTACGAACCGCGAATATAACAGAAACATTTTCTTCTTCGACTGTTCCAAGATCTTCTTCATATTTTCAAAAATATAGCCGGAGAAGTTATATTTCCAATCCATAACGAGAGACACAATCACCAAAGTTTGGGTTTGATTTGGTTGATCTAATCCTCCCTTGTTCTCAGAAATACATTGCATAAACACATGCACCAACAATCTCCAGTACGCGGGAAACATTTTCTTGAGCCAAGGCGGATAAGTTCCCTCGTAACTCTCCGTCAGCACATACAACACTTTCTCCTTGGCATACAGAGTCGAATCACTTGTAGCATCGGCAAACTGCAATACCTCTCAGACACAGGCCTCGTTTACCATAATCTCCTTTCCCTATATCAGTGAACTAATGTATGGCCTCCCATCAGCGCCTCTCAAATGGAATCTAGCTCACTTCCAAAAAGTATGCACAAGATCTTGATATATGACTGGGTTGGCTCGAAGGGCGTATGCAATCTTGCACTCATTCAGACCAGCCATCACTCCGGATGGACATCATCCGAGATGAAATCCGAGTTCAATCATTTCGGTTGAACGTCCATTCGGAATGAAATCCAGAATACCAGTAGATTTGAACATCAGTCCGAAATGCGATCCGAAATGCATGAAGATTTGAAGATTATCAATTAGTTTCGTAATTAAGAAGCCTTTTCTACCTAATTCGAATGAAATTTATGACGAAATCCGGATGAAGATGAACAGTGAATTCGGAAGATGAATAGAGGATCTCAGAGGATTTTGGAAAAATTTTGTGAATGATCCGAAATGTTACTTTGATTCATTTATATACTTGTGCCTAAAACCTTTGGGCCCAAGTCAATCCGGATTCCATCATCCGAGATTAACAAACAATCCGGAATGGGCTTATGTTGGGCCACAATCCGGAACAGTGAATTTTCAGTGGGCCTATCCGGAAAAGGTATGAAAGCCCAATCCGGAACAGTAAATTGTTAGTGGGCCTATCTGGAAAGGGTTTAAAAGCCCAATTCGGAACAGTACCACCATTATCTCAAACTTGTTTAATTCCAAGACTTTCAAAAATTCTATTGGGTTGGCCCAATTCCAAAACTTAGCAGGCCCGTCCAATATCCCTTGACAGAAACATCTAACCAAAAATCAATAATTTAACTAACCAAGCATCCAACCACTCTTTACCAATTACAAAAGCAAGTAAAGTATTTAAACAGAAACACACACACAGCCTTGCTATGGGATCAAATCGTTTTTAAAGTCGACTAAGGAACATTTTTCAGTGTGAGCTGGGTCAGACTGGTCTAAGCAATTACCTGTCCATTTAAACCTAAAGCTCAACCTTCTAGTTCTAGCTTTATGATATGCTTAAGGTAGTATTATACTATGATACCTGTGTGTCCCATACCATGACATACCCCCGCGATCGAGGTAAGCACAACGATTCATCATAGTAGGTGAGTATACTGAGATCAGATCATCCTTTATGTTTTACAACATCAAACTATTGGTGAACAGGTCAATACTTTTGTACAGCAGAGTGACCAATAGTATCTGACAAGGGTTAGGCAGATACCTTAAGTGGTATGTTTGAATTCCTAGAATATTCTCAAAATGAGAGTTCATTCCTTTTAAGGTTTTGGCCATTCTATTTTGGCTCTTTTAAAGATATCCTGACTGTGCCTAGGTCTGCATATAATCTGGATGCAACAGAAGGGCAGCCAAGATATCCCGGATGACTCAATAGCATAAAGACTCGAAACCTCAGGCGTTGGCTATCTATCAACGCTGGATTTAAGACCATGAAATCATACGCCTATAGTGTGTGACCCACTGAATATATAGATCTCTATGTTTATATCATTTGGCTTACACTATCCGTTTGAGATCTAGACCTATCAACATATCACCTTCGATTCAAGTCTTTCCCGCTACAACACCTTACATGTGTTAATCAAAACCTTTATCACGAGAAAATATTTCATTTTCCAATCATTGCAAAACTGTTTGAAACTATTTTTTAATTACAATTTCTCCCCCTAAATTTGTGCATACATATGAACAAATTTACGAGGCAAACACAAATAAAGGAAAGAAAGCAAACTAAACAAAAAAGATAGATGATGCTCAGTTAGAAAAAAGAATCATTTTGAGAAGATCCACAAGCACTTGAAATTGCGCGTTGCTAATGGGTTTCGTGAACAAATCCGCCAAGTTTGCATCGGTGTGGATTTGCTCAAGTTTAACGAGACCCTTTTCATAGCAATCACGAATAAAATTGAACTTTGATATTTATGTGCTTGGTTTTGGAGTGAAAAATAGGGTTTTTGACAATTTAGATTGCGGCATCATTATCACAATAAATGTTGTGTTTAGATAAGTCAAACCATAATCCGCAAGCTGGTGTTGCATCCATAAAACCTGGGAGCAGCAAGCTGTTGCTACGACATATTCTGCTTCGCTATAGAAAGCGAAACCGTCTGCTGCTTCTTGCATTGCCAAGAGATTAATCTATCTCCCAAGAATTGGCATCGAACTGAAGTTGAGCGCATATCCCTGTCTGTACCTCCAAGATTACTGTCAGAGAAAGCATACAGTTCAAATTCGGAATTTTTAGGATACCAGAGGCCCAATGATGGTGCCCCTTTGAGATACCTAAAGATTCTTTTAACAACATGTAAATGAGAGAGTTTAGGAGTAGCCTGATATCGAGCACACTGGCAAACGGCAAACATGATGTCTGGCCGACTTGCAATGAGATACACGAGTGAGCCAATCATAGACCGGAACATGGTTGGATTGACAGGTGTGCGTCCTTGGGATTTTGCGAGAGTGTCATCCTGTTTATTCCGAAATACCCAACGAGTTCCAAGAGCACGTTTTCCTTGAGGAAGCTTCACCAATTGCCATACCCCAAGCTTCTCAAACTGATTGAGTTCTTCATGCATAGCGTCAACCCAGCCTGGTTCCTGCAAAGCGACACCAATGCTTTTAGGTACAATTTGTGAGATAAAGCAAGAGTAAAGGCAAGTATTGATATCCCTGATTGACTGCGAGTTCGAACTTCAGTAGTAACAGGACCAATGACATTTGCAATTGGATGATCACGCTGTAGACGCTGTGGTATAGGCGTAGCAGGGACAAGGAGACCTGATTGCAAGTTTGTGACATTCTGCTAGGCAACTCCAGATGGCTCCACCTCATTAGTTGCCACAAGAGGTTCTGTGTTTAGAGCCTCAACTTCAGGGGAACCATCCCGAGGAATCTGTTCGGAAGCAGTTTCCTGATTCTGCGATGTTGGTGGAGGCGTAGATATAGCTCCATTGAATCCAGGTGGATCCACACTCAGCTGCTTAAAAGACTCTTGCAGCTGTTCATCATCGGCATCATCCTTAGTTAAGGTAGGCATCGTTGGGAGGTCAGAAGTTTTGCTTGTACCTGCACTCACATTAGCAGGGACATCAACATATTTAAACAAAGAGGAATAATCATAGAGCCAGTCAGGACCAATGCGTGCGTCCTTGGGATTTTCCTCCAGCCAACCCACATTGTAGGTTTCAACTATCATTTTCTTGATCTTGTTATAGACACGATATGAAGTATTCTTAGAGTATCCGATGAAAATGCATGGATCCCCGTGTGATTAAAATTTTCCCTTAGCATCCATGAGTAGAAGAACACAAGGGCATACGAACTTGCGGAAATGATTGACCGAATGTTTGCGACCTTCAACCACTTCGTACGGTGTTTTCATGTGTCTTTTGTTGATCGGGGCATGATTTTGAATATAACAGGCGATATTGACTGCTTCTGGCCAGAAAATGAGAGGTAGTTCGGATTCGACCAACATAGTACGCGCAGCTTCAATCAGTGTTCGGTTTCTGTGTTCTGCAACCCCATTTTGTTGAGGAGTTCTAGCTGCACTGAACTGTCGATCAATACCCTTGGAGGAGCAGAAAGAATTTAAGGTAGCGTTCTTAAACTCTGTTCCATTATCACAAGAATAGCCTTCATGGTGGTGTCTGCCTGGTTTTCCATAAGTGTGATAAACTGTTTAACTAACTCAGTGGTTTCACTCTTTCGTGCCAGAAAAAAGACCCAAGTGAATTGTGAGTAGTCATCAATGATAACAGACAGTATGCCTTCACGCCAATGCTCAGAATATCTGTCGGGGCAAACAGATCCATATGAAGCAATTCTAAGACTTGTGACGTGGAGGGTGTGGGTTTAGACTTGTGCGGCTGTCGATGTTGCTTCCCACGTGCACACGATTCACACTTTTCAATCTGCATAAAATCCCGAACTGGTAGATCTCTGACTAAACCACCTTTTGCAAGTCTATTTAAGTTCTTCATGTTGATATGTCCGAGTCGATTGTGCCATAACATTTCATCATGCTCAGCAGTCAATGAGAACAGGCAGGTAAGCTTGTCAGTTGGGGCTTAGTTCATGTCGATCACATATGCATTTCCTTTTTGTGCCGCTTTGAGAAGAATCCATTCATCCGGAATGATAAGGACTGGTTTTATTACATAACATCCTTTCTTGGTAAAGAGAACATCCAAATGATTATCACAGAGCTGAGACACACTCAAGAGACTATGCTTCAACTCTGGAACATAATTCACATTCTTGAAACTGAGAGCTCCATTGCACACTGTTCCTCTCAGATTGATCTTTCTTGTTTCACCACCTGGAAGGAGACAAACCTGCCATCGAAAAACTGAATGTCATTCAACTACGAGATGTCCCCTATCATGTGCCTGGAACAGCCACTGTCGATATACCAGAGTCTGACGAGAGTTCGCAAGAGCTGTTCCTGAACATTTCAACAGGTTTTAGTTAGAAGCTGCAACCCAGGACATTGATGATCTTGGCATGCCATGTGCATCAGCATAAGTAACCTCACGGAAAATTAAATTAGTTGAGGATGAGGTCGATGACGCTTTTGATTTGTCTGATTTTGGGTCAGAAGACTGGATCTTGGTCAAGATTTTAGGCCTCCAGGTTAGTGAGTCAGACTTCTGCACAATTTTTGGAGTGCTAGAAGGTTTCAGAGAACATGAAGGTCTTAGAGATTTGTGAGTTTGTCTCTTGGCCATGTTCCAGTCTAGATCAGAACGCTTAGTCGTAGCAAATCGAGCCTGATATAGGCGATTAGGCATAACTTTCTGATATTTTGAGAATAATTCTTTGAAAGGTATAAATCCTTTTTGACAATTTCGTGCAATATGCCCGGGAAATCCATAGTTGAAACAGGTATGCCTCTTCTAGAAGAAAACAATCCGTTCAGCTTAGGAAATTCTAGACAATTTGTCTGTCAGTTTCTTGCTTTCTGGTACTAACGGCTGGTGCAAGGGTTTGGTCTTGGCTGTTGCCTGCGCACAACCATCAGCACACATGTAAATTTTATGATTTGAATTAGATAATTTGGATTTGGTAGACGTAGGCACAAATTTAACTGATTTCTGTTCAGCTTGTTGCTTAACAGATTTAGTTTGGGGCTGCTGAGTCAATTTCTCAGAATGAGGGACTGAATCAGCAGTCGCCTTTTCATTTGTCTGAGACGCCTATTTGGTTTTCTTCTTTTTGGATCTACGTGTTCTCTATTTCTTATTATTAGTTTTCAAACCATTTTGCGTGGCAGATTCTGCAGAAGAGACGAGTGATTCAGCAAGGACATCCTTTTCTGAAACTGCTAGAAGATGAGTTTGAAGCATTAAAAGCAGGAGGAATCTCTAAATTTTGAAAAGTTTGAGATTCTAGTTCAGATGCAGTTTCAAAATTTTTATCTGAATCAATAGGAAGTGAATGCTCATTTTCTGTCATTTCAGAATCAGCCCCTCGTTCTATGTTTGAAGAAGCTAATTCGCCCGGTTCTTCTAGTACTATGCCAGTGGCATTCTTCACAGGTTCAGTTGTTTGGTTGGTTTCCTCATTGTCAACCGTGGGAATTAGCATCAACAGATGGTACTTCCTGAGAAGAAATTCCAGTCTCTTCAGTAGGAACTGAGGAAACCGTATCATCTGTCGATACTGTACCTGTAGCAAAATTTATGTTTTCATCACAAGAGTTATCACATTTATTATCAGCATTAGATGAAAAATCAGAATTAAAAACATCTACGTTATCAACACAACCAACACTGTTTGAGAATTTAAATTGTTCAGCAAGAAATTGATTAAAATGTCAAAAGCAGGTTTATAAAAATCATAATCAGCAGCTTAATTGTCCAATTTGAATTCAGACATTCCTTTTTATCACCATCTATAATATCCTCAACTAATATTTCTTCTACATATGAGGTAGAAATGTTAGTAGCTTTCCTCGAGTCAGTTTCAGTTTCAGAAGAATTTTCATTTTTTGATTCTGTGGGTGATGTTGCTGCCTCGTCCTTAGGCGTCATTTTCTATAAATCATCTGAACTACAAGAGGGATGGTCACCAGATTCGTGTGAAAATGGTGTGGAAGTGAAGAAAACATCTCCTTCTTGAGTTCAGTTAGCTTAGAGAACTTTGGGTTATAGGGCTTCCACGGTTTTGAAAGATAATCTGATGGTTTACCATACATCATATTTTCTTCATTTTCTAGTTTAGCCTCAGATTTAGGCATTCTTGTATAGTTATGATTATATGGTGGAGGAGCCCTATTATACCCAAGGCCTTTTGTATAATTTTTCTGATAATTAAGCTGTAGATCACACAAGTCCTTAACCAGCTTGCTGAAAGTTTCAAATTTTTTAATATTTATTTCATTTTCTTGAAACTTCCCTGTCAAGGAATTTAGCTTGGCTAAAGCTGCTTGAAGTTCTACGTCCTTTTCAGCTAATTGTAGCTTATAGTCGTATACCCAAAATTGTTGTTGGTTCAAGTCAAGCTTTAGCTGAGCTATGTCTTGTTTTTGAGCTTCGACCTTTTCCATAAGAAGCTTGTTCTTATGTTTAAAAGCGATGTTCTGTGATGCAGCTTGTTGATATTCAGTTACAAGAGTTGAATTATGGGCGCGCATTTATGATTATTTAAAATGACAACTATCTGAACAGAGAATTTGATTTACCATTTCGAAAAGATCAGGTGTCTCAGTTGTCTACGCCATCATGCAGTGATTGTTGTTCTTAGAAAGATTCAGAGTTTCCATCTGAGCTGCTGCATCTGCCCAGTTGAATCCTTCATGTTGTTGTACCACCAAAGTTGTTGATTTCCCGCCAGGGCTAATCGGGGGACTTGAAGCAGATTTTGAAGGAGAGACTGGCACCAGCTATCTGTCACTACTCTGTATGTCTGCAACTCTAGATGAAACAAATCCAGATGGCGGCTTCTTGCAATCTCGAGCAAAGTGTCCTGTTTCATGACATCTATAGCATCTGAGCTTATCTTTTGTCAATCCAGTCTTCAGATTAGACAATGGTTGCCTCCCGTACTTCTTTGAAATTTGTTAACGCGGAAAGCAGCCATTGCAAGATTCCAGGACACGTCAATCTCGTCCAAATCCTCCTCCATTATTAATCTATTTCCATTGGAAGAATCTATGGGGGAGTCAGATCACCTGCTAAGAAGGCATTTAAACTGTTAATTATTGAGACAGCTATGGCCAATTTCTCCTCATTCTCTTTAGTAAGAAACGCATAATTGGACACAACTTGAGTAGGAGCCGGTGCAGGAGCAACAAATTGAGGAGTGCCGCCTTGTTGAGTTGTAGCAGGAATAGCCGAACTGTACACCATGTTAGGATACTAAGCATAATATTGTGTCTGAACCTGCACCACAGAAATCATAGGGAGTCTGAGACTAAAGACCATAGACATACTAGGTCTTTTGTGGAGAGGCGAGAGGACTGCACACCAAGTTTGAGCTACATGGTGTGTGAGAACTTCCTTGCAAAGGCTGTAAACAAGATTTTGAGATATTAACGCTGTGTTTTGCCCTGTAATACCAGCCGCCATCAGACTGCTTTGATGATTGATGTCTCTCTTCTTATTATCTATCTCACAAGATTTAATAGTTGCAATCATTTCTGTGAGAGTGACATCGTTCAGATTATTTGTCTTCTTGATCATTCCAACATCAGCATCCCAGCTCTTTGGTAATGAATTTAACAGTTGTCTGTTCATGGCACTGTTTGTAAGAGTGATTTCGGCTGAAATCATCTGAGAAACGAGCTTCACATATCTTCTGATCTGGTTCTCAATGGTTTCCCCATAAATATGGTTAAACAAGCTGTATTGTTGATTCAGCTGATTAACTATGCTTGCCTTCATGTCAGCGTTTCCCTCATAAAGATTTTGCAATTCACTACACACTTCTTTAGTTGTCTTGCAATTCGGACAGCTATAGAAATGTCAGGTCCGAGTGCCATTGTTAGCACAGCTGAAGCCTTTTCATCTTCTTCGATTATTTTCACCTCTTCGAGAGTCCACAAATGACTTGGTTTAGGAATCTTTGTATCTGGATCTTCAACGGTACTGTAAACGATTGTTCGTGGACCGTTCATAATGCATCTCCAAACCCCAGACTCTTTGGCCTTACAGTACTGCTCAAATATGAACTTCCACTCGTAGTATTCATCTCCATATAACAGACAAGGCACCTTAGTTGAAGTGCCAATAACTTGATCTATTTCTTGATGAAGGGCTAGAGTCTGTGATTGCAGTGTTGCCAAGGTGATATTGGTCAAATCTTGAGCGGTCATATAACTGTTCAACATTTTTAACTTTACTAAATTACCAAGTAAATTAAAGTAAAGTTAATTTGAAATTCTTATAGTGAACAGTGATCCGAAAATGAGTCCGAGATAAACAGATCCGAGATGAGTCCAAGATAGACAGGTCAGAGATAGACAGATCCGAAATGATTGTCCGAGATAGGCAGGTCTGAGATAAGAAACCAAAATAATTCCGAGATGAATATCCAGAAAGCAATGATGTGATCCGAAATTGAAATCCGGAAAGCAATCTCAGATGATGTGATCCGAAATAGAGAACCAGGTCCGGAAAGAGAACTTGATCCGGAATGAAGATTGATCCGGAATGAGTCTTTTTCGGAATGAAGTCCTTATCCGAGACAAGAGTCAATATCCGGATACAACAGTAATCCGAATTTCCTGCAACAGATAAACACGAACAACTTGAACAGTAATCCTTATCCGGAATATGAGCAATCCGGATAAGGTTGTTGAGAATATTGAGGAACAGTATTCCGGGATTAATCCGAGATGGATGATCTCCTTCGTGTTCTTCGGGATCTTCAACAGTGCCCAATCCAAAATACTTGAAACTTCTTCGGGTTGTTTGAAATCCACAACAGTGCCAAATTTGAAATCCTTAAATCTTCGTCGTGTTCTTCGGAATAGTAGCAATGCGAGATGAAAACAACATCAATCTTCAACTCTGAACAGTAGCAAGAATCTTCAATAGTTGCAATCCGGGTTGCACAGTAACGATTTTCAATTCTGAACAGTTCTTTGATCTTCGATACCTAGAGCCTATATTGTACAGCAGGCTCTTATACCTATTGTAAGTCCCGCAAATCGGATCTAACAGGTTTTGTAAGACTAATCGATTGCGGAAATAAAGATTAGAATGAAGAACAATCCTTGAATCAAATAACTTGCATACACCAGAATAGTGTCTGATCCAAGTTTTCAATAATAACTGACTAGCCCCAAAACCTTGACCTAATACGTGTATTTATACTAATTACATAGCCCACAAGTTACAACCCTAGGCCAATGAGGCACTAGGAAGCCCAAAACCCTTCAACTTAGCCCAAATGTAGCACTAATGTGTAAACCTTCAATTATAAGCCCAACAAGATGAATTCCGAGCTGTGTAGGATAAGTTTCAATATGTGTAAGATAACTTTAAAACTTGTATGATAAATTTTGATGTATGTAGGCAAAAACTTTAGTATGGAGGATGAAAGTCTTTATGACTAATTATTAGTCAAACATAATGATAAATGAGATAAGAGAAAAAAACTATTAAATGTTTTACAATCTACCCTTTGTTTTTTTCTTCCCAAATGAACTTCCCACTATATATATATGTATATATATATATATATATATATATATATATATATTATATATATATATATATAGGGTTAGGTTAAAATGAGAACCAACTTGAGTTGTGAGAATCATGAAAACTAAGTCATCCAAAAGGTTTTTCCGAATTTTTTCTTCTTAAAAGTCATAAAAAATCATTTGTTTCAGCAAAAAAATTTTAAAAATTGCCGCATACTCACATTTACATGATGCGTAAAAAATATTTATCTTGGTACAAAATTTACACCAACGCGTAAAAAACTTGAATCAGTCAAAACTACCGACTCGACAATTGTTTTTTACTTTTTCTACACATATGTTTATTATATTTTCATCTACGTTTGTGCAAAAAAATTTTGGCCCAACTCGCGCGGCATGAAAAAGTTCTCACGGTTCTCACAACTCGTGATGGTTTTTATTTCAACCGAGCCTATATATATGTATGTGTGTGTGTATATATATAGGGGAGGGTTTAAATGAGAACATCTATTTTTTGTGAGAACCATGAGAACAATTCTCAGCCACTTATTTATATTCCCTTATGCTTTATTAAAAGGTTAAATTGGTAATTATGTATAATCTTATTCCACTTTCACATACTCATCCTTCAGATCTGTCCTTCCATCTTTCCACCACCGGCCTTTCGATCTCTCCCTCCCCCTCTCCACCACTGTGCCAGAATCATCCACTTCCCATCTTGAAATCATAACTTTAAGATCTAACACAACAAACATACAAGCTAATAATCAACATAGACTAACCCTAAAACCCAATTCGAACAAACAAGTACATAATTTGTGAGCAATTCTTCTAGAAGGACTGTTCATCAGGAGCCCATTCAGTCGATAAACCAGAGTTATGCCTCAAAACAACCAGATTTATCCCTTGAATTCAAACTAGAAAAAAACTTTGTGCACCGATTTGGGTTTCTAAACCCAAAAACAGCTCATAACACTTATCGCAGTGGTGAAATGAACTTGGTGTAAGCAAGAAGATTACCTTCCTCACATCGGCAACTACAAATACTAGTCACAACTATAAGGTATTTTCAAAGTTCTCTGATTGATAGCTTCAACTTAAAATTTGTATATGATACGTATTGACGTTGTTAACAAATTGGGTATTTGAAGCATTTGGTATTAGTTTTCATGTATCTATCAAAAATCTCTTTGAACGTAATGAATTGTTTTGATTTTTGTTGAATTTAGGTTTTGTTGGTGCTTGACCTTATAAAAGTAAACCCCAATATTTTGTTTTTGCATAAAGGTCACATTTGGATGAATTCTTTTGATCTCTAGTCACTTTTTGATCGATTTCTAAGCTTGCACTTTGTGATTTAGACATAGTTATTAAAGCGAGCGCTTAGGCACGCCTAAGCACAAATAAGGCCTCAGGCCCAACAAATTGCCCTGAGTGTGCCTCGAGCCTTTATTCTTCAGGTTACTTCATGCATGCTAATAGTCTTCTCCATAGTTATTAAACTGAGCACCTAGGCGCAAATAAAGCCCCAGGCCCAACAAATCGCATTGAGTTCGCCTCGCGCCTTTAATAACTATGGATTTAGGTGGAAATTTAAAAAATTTAGTATTTATGTCGAGATCCACTCTGCATATTTTCATGGCCTCTATAGGCATCTGATCAATAAAAAAATAACAGAATCAGGGTATTAGATCTTCAGGAACTAATGTTTTTTAAACTAAAAAGAGACGTACTATCTAAATCCACTCAAAACTTTTACACCAATGTGTATGATGGGACTAGAAATCTGACTACTTAAGATAACGCCTTACTACACTCATTGACACTTACTAATATTTAATTTTTAAGAACCAAAAGTGAGAGGAATTACATTCTGTTATATTAATAATTAGTTAACCTGTTTTGTAATGCCTCGTATTTCTGTATTCTTATTTTTAGAAAGTTCGTATTCGCATTCTATTTTTTAAAACCTTACACACGTATTTCAATTTCAATCTCACAATTCGATGCGTTATTCATAATGGAATTCATTTTTATACATATACGTGTTACCTTTCATATTTGTATCATGTACGCAGTCAATCTTTAAATGCGTAATCAAGACTTAAGATACACTTTGGATACCTAAAAACAAGTTAAAATACAAGAAACGACATAAAATAACCTAGTTAAAAAGTGTAGGGACTAAAAGTATGCAAAACCAAAAGCTTTTCCACCTCTTTTCTCTTCCAATCATCTTCCACCATTCTTTAGCCAATTAGATTTCACCCTTTTCCACCTCTTTTCTCCGCCAATCATCTTCAACCATTTTTTAGCCAATTAGATTTCACATTTTTCCACCTCTTTTCTCCTCCAATCATCTTCCATCATTCTTTAGCCAATTAGATTTCACCCTTGTCCACCTCTTTTCTCCTCCAATCACCTTTCACCATTCTTTAGCCAATTAGATTTCACTCTTTTCCACCACCTTTGCCCTCCAATCACCTTCCACCGTCATTTAAACCCCAACCACTTAACCATCTTATAAATACCAACCCTAACACCTTCCAAACACTTGCACCACATACAAATCACTTCCAAACTCTCTCAAATCTCCAAGATTTTCAACTTTGGGCAAAAAGTTCAAGAACCAAAATTGGCAACTTCGGTATTCCATCAAATCAAGACTCATCAAACCCACTAAGTGAAAATTTCCTCGCAAACCGTGAGTACACTCGAACATCCTTTTTACGCTTTACACTTTTGGGTGCAATATGTTAATCTATCAAAAATACACGCAATCACACTTATACTTTTATGCAAACACACAAACAATCCATCATACATGCTATAGTTATGTGATACACGATTCGTATACTTGGAACATTCTTATGTGATGCTAATTGTCATTAACTTTGTTTAAAGCCTCCCTTTAACATGTATAGCGCTATAAGAGTAACACACCACCCGTATTCTTGAGGTCATGTTAAAATTATTCTATTTTTGCGGTGACACGCGAGGATTGACTTGTAGATCGCATGCCATGTTTACATTAATATAGTATGATAGCTTAACATGTCGATTTGTTTAAACTATTTATTACTTATACTATAATTAAACTTGTGTACTCGCCAATGCTTTTGTGTTGAACTATACTTTTAACGTGTTGCAGGTTAAGGATGTTGAACATGACGAAAACTTAGTAGGGACGACATAGAAACGCATCTACAATGCTAGGTTTTATGTTATATATTGTTAAACTTGTTGTATTTGGATTTATGTTGTAATTGACTATTTGATCAATGAAATGAAACGGGTTTTGAATCTAATATTGTCGCAAATAGTGTTATGATGTCTCGAGCAATCTATTTACGTCCGCCTTGATGATTTCGCCATCGATTGGGGTGTGACATGTTTTTTGTTCCTATACATGAATTCAATAGTCCAGCATTGAAGTTTATTCAACAAGCACCAACTAGCCATGGTGGAATTGGTAATGCCCATACACCAAATTAATTCACTTAATGTTCAACATATTTTCTTTATTTTCTCCATAGTAAATGTTTTTTTATGTACACAATCACTATAAATTCTTTTTTATCCTTATTTCCTTTCTAATCAACTTTCATAGCTTCTCAGTTGCAATTAAATAGTCTCCATGCTATTTATACTATAATTGCAATATGATTTGACATGATGCGCAACTCCTTCGGTTATAAAACTTTATTTATGAAAAAAGATCGATTTTCTAATTTACCTTAGCCCCCTAAAAAGTTGATCAGACCCTTGGTAGGATAAGGCGGTGCAAGCGCTGGCTAGGGGATGTTTGATACTACAAAGGAGGTGATGGGTGTTTATGATGCTTGGGAAATGCGACTAAGATGGTCAAAATCCAGGACCAACTTTAAGATACCAATGGTGTTCCTGTTCTGTATATCGTCGAAAATAGAAGGAAAAGATGAATTCTAGTGGTTGTAGTATTAACACTAGCAATAAGTGTCAAGTGGTGACTTCTGGGGTCAACTCTTTAGTAGTAATGGTTAGACAACGATAACAAAGATGATGAAGCCTAACAATACCACCAACCAGGCAACTAGTCATAATGATATAGAAATCGATATGCATCTTGGTGGTCTTTTAAAAAACTGGAAAACAAAACAATTTGTACACATTATTATATCAGTGTAATTACTACTTGCATCTTACGTTTTATCTGTTGGTGGATTCCACGTCTTTTTATATTTTATATGTATGATTTTGTATTAAATCCTATCAATTTATATTCATGTTTGTGCAGCTTATTTACACACATGTAAACTATCGTATGTATGATTTGCACATGTGTAATCCTTCATGTTTAAGCTAATTTTTTTAAAAGTATTATGATTTACACATGTGTAAACCTTCATATATATGATTTACATATGTGCAAACCTTCATATTTATGCTTATATTTTTAAAGTAATATGATTTACACATGTGCAAACCTTCGTATGTATCATTTACACTACACATTCATAATTATGCTTATATTTTTAAAGTAATATGATTTACACATGTGCACACTTTCCTATATATGATTTACACTCCACCTTCATAATTATGCTTATTTTTTTAAAAGTATTTACAGATGTGTAAACCTTCATAATTATGCTTATTTTTTAAACTATTATAATTTACACATGTGTAAACCTTCATATGTATGCTGACTTTTTAAAAATATTTTGATTTATACATGTGTATACCTTCATATAGATCAATTACATATGTGTGAACCTTCATATTTATGCTTATTTTATAAAGTATTATAATTTACACATGTGTAAACGTTCATATCTATGCTAGTATTCTAATTTACACATGTGTAAACCTTCATATTTATGTTTATTTTTAAAAATACTAGGATTTAAAATGTATATATATATATATATTATATATATATATATGATTTACATATGTGTTAAAACATATGGAAATCCTAGTACCGAAACGCGGTACTAACACAATTCCCCTTATCAATAAATGCAATCCCATCGCAAGTCCTGAATTAATCGCATTAATGACTACAAATATGGATCAAATACCACAACCAGAAGATTTACACATGTTAATATTGTAATATTTATTTCATTTCTAAACTAGAAACTAATTGTAACATCAAAATGCAATAATACATTTCAAATTCTTAATAACAATAAATGACTACAACTATCAAATTCAGTTTGGTTCAAACAAACTATCAAATTCAGGCATTTCTTCTCCAAAAAAATGACTACAACTATGGATCAAATAACTACAACCAGAATAGTTAATTACCTTGAAGCAATCAGTTTATGAACACGTCACCTCTCTTCAACCGGTTGTGCTTTCACAAATCGTGCAACCAGAGAATCCATATCTTTATCCTTTCTACCTCCCCTCTCATTAATCTCATCACCGTCCTCCTCCTCTCTCCTCAACGTCTGCCCTAACTTCTCCAAATACACCTCCGCCAATCTCTTCCACTTCTCTGTCGTCGTCTCCTCTTTCTCCAATTTAATTTTGTCACGCCACATGTTTTTAGTTGTACATGTCGGAATCACAACTTTTAATGTTGTCGTCATCATCTTCAAAAATTTTTCCGCCGATTTGGAGAACACGGTCGATTATGGGGTATTTGTTATGAGGCACATGGAAACTTGGTTTGGGGTCACCGATGGTAAATGGGATTGTGGATTACCGCTAGGGCATGGACAGAAAAAGGCATCCTTGACAAAGCTATGGAAGAAATACGCCGTTAAGTTGGTGATTTCAACGGTAAACATCCACCATGAACGAGTATTAGCGGAAGCAGAAGAGTTTGAAATGGCCTTTTATTTATGTTAATGTATGGAAGTTATTAGTTTTATGATGGATAATGTTCGTATTACTGCCGCCAAACATATAATTATTTAGATATCATGGATGATATGGATTATGTTGATGCATCTGGTTTGCATTTACATTGGTGAGTTGCATCGCCATGGCATGTATTAATGACTCAGTTGCCCGTGGATGTACATGTCCAAATCAAAAATGTGTCTGAATCTGACGAGTTATGTTGCTGCAGCTGGTATATTTGTTATTTTGATACAGTAATCCCTTTATAAAAAATAGATATGTGATGTGTCAAAAAAATACGTATGTGTACTGTCTTTGTTGATGCATCTTAATAGCATTATACATTCCTTTGACGTTTATATTAATCAAAGCAGGTTACGCACACTACAATTCGGCCGATACATCGCCTTGACTGTATAAAAGATAGATATGTAATCTATCTAAAAAAGATAAATATTTGAACTGTCATTTAAGAGGAACATATTAGCAGTTTTACAATCCTTTGCTGTTTATATTAATCAAGGCAGGTTACAAAACGGGCACTGTGTGGATGATTGTATAAGTATAAGATCATACATACGTGTACTGTATGTAATAATACACGATTACATCGGAATACACGTGTGTAGTTTGTATGTGATTGTATTATCAACCGGAGCATGTAAACATTTTTTTAGTATAACGAAGGACTTATTGGTAGACAAAATGATGTCTTGTTTCCATATGACGCTGTTACATGTGCTTATGTAAATTGAGGTTCACGTGTGTATGGCATGTAAGTGTAATGAAAGAAGCATGTCAAACCTAGTATCGTATATACAGTAACATCTATCATTTTAAAAATATGATGTGATAAAATATGTAAAGTCAAAATACACACAATAATGTATCGGTTGCATCGAACAATATAATTTAAATTTAAAGATTAATATCATCATCGTCATCATCATCATCGATGTCTTGCAGAATCGAATCAGTTCCTGTGTCGGTTCCATCATCGTACTCGTCTATGTCATCACCCTCTTCGTCGCCATCTTCTTCAGTAGACGAATCATCCCTTGTGATGTTGCCTTTTTTAAGTGGACAATTTCTTTTATCATGCAACCTCACCCTCTTGCCACAATAGTTTCATTTTCTTCTATGTTTTTTGCATTTTCTTAAAGCTTTCTCCTATGGACCAATTGGACGTTTGTGCTTGCCACATCATTTTTTGCATATTTTCCTAGAAGCCGTACATGATACCTCCTCAGGTTCAATGTGATCAAGAGTTTTCTAGTAAATCAAAACCTTCTTTTTAAGTTCCGGATCTGCGAGCACATCTCTGAAAACCTTATCCTTCAACAATTGTACTTGCTCATCTAGTTCCTGTAATTTGTCAAGCCTACCACGAACTCTATCTCGACACATTTCCATATTGTCAAGGATTCTACGCCATATTCTGCCACTACGACTCTGATCTACAGATAACCTATTTTCAACGTTATGTACATTGGTAGGCAAAGCGTCTCTCCTCCATCTTGGGTTAATATACGAACTTGGTATCTTATGTACGTTGTGGTGGCCAAATACGCAGATATGACGAAATAGATATACGTTTCTTGTACCCCATGCATTCACACGAAACATCGACATCTTGTTTATTAAAAATAACCTGCAATGTAATGATGCAAAAACATAAAAGTTGTGGGATATATTTTGAGTATAATGTATACAAGTTTGTAAGATAACGCAAAAGATTACTGTATGTAAAATACAAACCTTGAACTCATTTATAACTTCTTTCGTGTGGTCTTGGTGAGCAATAACAAAGCTGCTTACTCCATCGGCTACGAATCGTTCAACGATATAACAATTTTCCTTGCCGTTCAATATTTCCTTTTGTACATCGAAAAAATCCGCCTTGTATAAATATCATTTGCATGATGTTCGATAGGCCAACTGGTTTTAAATTCAGGATTAGTGTTGTCCGTTTTATGTGTTAGTTTCCTCTGTTTGTTTCGTAACCCATCAACTGATTTGTCGTAGTATAACATGAACTGCACTAACGTATTATGAGAACTAGAATTAGATTTGAACAGGTGGTTTGCGCTTTCACACCTAGATGTGGTCTTCATCAATGTACACAAAGGTAGCTCGCGAAAGTATTCCGGAATCCAACTTTGACGAATAGAATACATCTCAGACAACCACGAATGGTCTTCCAACCCGTATTCGGCAATTTGATTGTGCCATCTATTCTCAAATGTTTCTGGTTTAATATAAACATTCCAAAAGAGTTTGTGGAACTTTTGTTTTATTTCTGAATTCCTCTTGTCGTTCCCCTTATCTACATGTAAATTATAAAATTACTTAGGCGTACACAATATATATATATAATATATATATATATAAGTACGGTACACATGTGTAATGAATAATAAATTTTCGTTCGGAATTCATACCTTCACCGGCAAAATTTGAATAATGTGCCACATATACAACCTGTGAATTGATTTATTAAAGACTTTCCCTACCGCTTGTTTCATGGCACAATCTTGATCAATTAGGACTAACATGGGTTGTTTACCGTCGTGTGCCTCAAGGAATTTTTGCAGCAGCCATGTGTAAGACTCAATAGTCTCATTATGCAACAACCCAGCACCAAAAATAGTGCATTTTTTGTGATGATCGACTCCGGTGAAAGGAACGAAAATCATATCGTACCTATTTTGGCCAAAAAAAAAAAAGTTAGTATGTATTTTAGATTGAAATAATTGTTTAGAAATTTCAAATAACACATACATATTTGTGTGATACGTTGCGTCGAATGCAATAACATCACCAAATGAGTCGTAGTTTGATTTAGAAACAACGTCACACCAAAAAATTAACAGGAGTTCGGTATCAACAATATGTGTGTTAAAGGTGTAGTTTTCTTTGTTTCTACTGTGTTCCTTGAATTTGCCAAGAATCATCTGGGCGTCTCTGTCGCCTATAAAATCTGGAATATCACGCCCACAATTCTTGTAGTTGACAACTGTACCATGCACGTTATGATGACCACCTTTTAAAACTACATGTACCTTGTGAGACTTGGTAGGGCCAAGATTAGCGTAACGACATTTTGCGATGAACTCTTATGTAGAGAAGTCAAGCTTTCTCCGCTTCAAAGATAGATCAATATTTTTGGGTGTTGTAAACCCATGGTTGTGTTGTTCCACAAAGTCATATATCTCATACTCAGATGAATTTTTTATACGGACAAACTTAACACATGCCTTGCAATCTGTAACTTTAACATTCGAACGTCTTTTTGGGGAACAAGAGTTGATTTGATCAGCAATTTTATCTTTCGTTTAGGTTTGTTGGCTCTAGAACATAAGACATATCTCCTATTCGTAACAATTATGTCTCCTATTTTTTCCTTCTGCGAAGTACCAAGACGGGTTCCAAAACCGGCAAGTTGTGCATACTCTTCATACATTGCAATAGCTTCTTAAATAGTACTAAATCTAGCTTTAATAAATGGATTGAATCCGGGAGGACGGTTGGTGTCCAGTACTAGTACCATTAGGAGTTTCGTATACGTTGCTGGCAACTGATTCTGCAAATGGTTAATATGCAAAAAAAAAAAGTAAAAACTGTTTATGAAAAAAATAAGATTGCAAATTTGAGTACTGGCTAATCTGTAAAATATACACATGTGTACTGATCTGTAACAACTTGACAATTAAAGCAAACCATACTATCAAATATACAAAACGCAAAAAACAGCAGGTATGCTCATGAATACTGGCTGGCATATACAAAACGCATACATCACCTAATTGGTTTATACTAATACAAGTCGACAAATACATCAATATTACTGGCTGATCTGTAAATATACACATGTGTACTGATCTGTAACGACTTGACAATTAAAGCAAACCATACTATCAGATATACAAAATGCAAAAAAAAAAAAACAGCAGGTATGCTCATGATTACTGGCTGGCATATACAAAACGCATACATCACCTACATGTACACATGTGTACTGATGTGTAACAACTTGACAATTAAAGCAAACCATACTATCAAATATACAAAACGCAAAAAAACAGCAGGTATGCTCATGATTACTGGCTGGCCTATACAAAACGCATACATCACCTAATTAGTTTATACTAATGCAAGTCGACAAATACATCAATATTACTGGCTGATTTGTAAATATACACATGTGTACTGATCTGTAACGACTTGACAATTAAAGCAAACCATACTATCAGATATACAAAACACAAAAAAACAGCAGGTATGCTCATGATTACTGGCTGGCATATACAAAACGCATACATCACCTACATGTACACATGTGTATTGATCTGTAAACACTTACCAAATTCATCAAACCATGCAATCAAATATTCCAAAATGAAAAACAGTAAATATACTCATGTGTCTTGATCTGCAATGAGAGTAGTACAACAGCAAAACTACAAACACAACATAGATCACTCGTATAAAAACATGCACTGAATTATGTCTCTATGCACTTTCAGATGAATACATGAACGAATATAACCACAAACAAAACTGCACCAGCGAACTGTCTTTATTAATTAAGCCTTCGGCGATCTAACTAACGACTAACATGTATGCTAAAACACTTAAAAGGAAAACTTGGATGACATACGAACAACTCTATATTTACACTAGAATATAACATGCCGAACGGATCAATTTGACGATAAAAACCATAAATAAACAACTTAAGAACAAACTAAATCGCACCTGGTCCATCCAATGTCGTAACGAAAACATTACCGACAGGCTGATCGTTGACTTCATCATCGTTCACGACTGTCTTGTTCGTATTGGTTAGAGGTTTGTCCATAATAAGGAAACAATAAGAACGAAAAGTGTAAAAAATCTGCGGATTAACAAACTGTTCGACTGAAATGGAAAAAATCTGGGTACTATCAAAGTTTTCGAATGATTTTGTATATGTTAATCATTTGAATTGATAAGCAGATTGATATAGAATTGAATAAATCCGGTAATGATATCGATTGTAATTGAAATCAATAAAAGACAAAAAAACTTATTTTGAATTGATTATATCTACAATTTAAGAAACCATGTAACTACCATGTTCAGATTTAAAAAAAAATTGAAAACCTAAAATAATAACTTAAATTACCATCCTATCCTTGATAATTAAAAAAAAAGATCAATGGTCCAGTTTACTTCACACAGTTCACTATGAAAAAATTGTTCACAAATGATCTTAATCCTCTTATATATATATATATATATATAATTCCCTTGATCAAACACAAATGTGAATGTTTTGAGTATGTCATTTACTTTAGAATATAATAATAATTATGGGTACAAAAGTGGTATTAAGGTAATTTCACAAGCCATCCTTTTTCTGCGAGAAACTATCAAAATCAATTGTTCACCTTCTCTCCTCAGTGTGAAATTTATTTTGTGTGTGTTTTGGGAGCTTGAAAATTAATCATAGGAAAGCTTTTTGTGCACATGAATGTAAATTTTTGTACATGATAGGTAACTATTTACATAAAGGGTAACTATTTTTTTACACGGATCAGTACCTTTTTTACATGAAACTTTTATTTTATTTTTTAAAGATGTATGTTCTGAAACATTTACGGTGGGGTAGAAAACAAAAAAGAGACCTCACTGCAAAAAAAGGAGGCCCTGATGTATGTGGTACCTTTCTGTAGTTGCACAAAAACCATCAGTTTAATTAAAATACCCATGTAGAAATTGCAAATGAGTCTTTAAATTAATTAACACTCCATTTAACAATATATTTACATTGACGTAAATATTTACTTTGATAATGTAATAAATATATACACACGTAACAAAAGAAAAATAACGCTAGGCCGTCCTTCATTTCATGTTAATGATAGTTTGCAACTTCAACGCCAAGTCCTCCACTGACATCTATGTTACGTAAGTATCATTTACGGCAATGTAAAAACACCACCCAACCCTTAAAAAATCATGAACTATCATTCTACAAACAACATAAGTGTAGGGGAGATATCAATGTATGGGAGATATCAATGAATTATTCATTTTTTCAATCTTAAAGTTTTAAAATAAAAGAAAATGACAGAAATAAAATGTTTATAATGTACACATATATACGTATATGTTTTCTATGAACATAAACATATACATTTGTACCTAGTATAGGCATATGTCTCTTAGTGGTGAGGTCCTAGATTCAAATACGAGCAAAGAGAAATAACTTAGAATTATTGGTGTACTATTGTAAGCATAACATTTGTTTTTGTTAAATTAAGAAATATAAATTAAAACTTAACAACCACTAATCAAAAAATGAAATAATTTAGGTATGTTATTTTTGTTCACACAAAAATTAGTTTCTATTAATAAACTTCACCATTAAAATTTTTGTGCTTTAAACCAATTAGAATACCCATAACGCACGGTGAAGAACTATAGAAAAACCTACGTAGCTAAGGTATTGGATGTTGAGCAATCTACGAACACTCATTGTGCAACCACATCCTTAAACTTTTGTGAAACTAGTAATTAGACCATCGTGAGTTGCAGTACATATACATTGCAAATCTCATCAACCTACCTCTAAAATCTTATGCTTAACACTTACTAGATTCAAAGTGTCAATATACCTGCAATAATGAGGATACGTAATTGCATCATTCTAACTTGAAACAAAGTATCGTTCAAGTTACATATGTTTGAAATAACGTAGATGGTAAGTAAAAACATCAGGCAATATCCATAAAAATTGATATCATTACCCTTAGACCTCTACCCCCACCCCCACTACCACCTACCTAACAAAATAACATAGATTAGATGAATGTAGACTTTTCCAACCTACCTCGTACCAACAATTGATTATGATATAAGAACAAAAACAAAGGATAATTAAGCACAATAACCACCATAGTTAAAGGCTGTAAGGTTTAAAGTTTTAATTTAGTTATTAATGGAAAAAAATTGTTATTTGATCGGATGTCGTGGTCTGATCAAAGATAAAGTTAAAGTGTTCCTAATTATCACAAACTATGTAGCTAGTGGCAATAAGGGTGTTGAATCCATGAAGAGTCTGTGATCCGTGCTAAAAACTAAGTTGATTATGAAAATATGTTTATGAAGCTTGTTATTTTTTAGTCTTTTATTTGTTTGTTGAAAGAGTGTATGTTGGAATATCCAACGAGTTGTGTTTATATTAAATATTAGATTATCAAATTTAACTAACAATTGGAATACTTTTATTTTGATTAAAACAATACTTGGTAAAAAAGATCACACTCGGTTTGAAATTATAAGAATACACTTCTTTACTCTAGAACATACAAACCTTAATATCATGTTAAAGCAAAATTAACCGAATTCATTTCAAATAGTCAATGGTGCGACTATATATCCACAATTTATGAACACAAAACAAGTTTAATACAATTAACATGAGTGTTCAAATATCAAACGCAAACACAGTGATTCACAAATAAAAATATTGTTTCAAGAACCGAAGAATCTTACAAGTCTACACCTGGTGAAATCCTAGGAGCATAACTGCTCATGGGATGTGTAACTTGAAATCCAGATGAGATTGTTGAAGAAACTAGCATTCGATCTTGATTTTCGGTCTTGGATGGTGATTAAGAGTGTTTAGCATATGGGATAATGATAAAAGATGATTACCTAATATGTAACTCTCCTAATTTCAAAAATTACCATTAATTAACCAAAAATCTGGTTTGATTGCGAAATATGACTAAATCATTGTTGACCACCCAGCTACTGGCGTCGGCGACGACCAACATAGGCGTCGTCGATGCACTCAACATAGGCGTCGTCGATGCACTACGAAAGCCAACACAAGTTTTAACTGGTTACGGGTCCTCCGACACGACACCTACGTCGTCAGCGACGACTAGAAGGCCCATCGTCAACGCGATAGACACCCACATTTTCCAATTTCTTCGTTTCTTCTACTCGAGTCCTCCTAGATCCAATCTAAAGTCTTGTTTAGCTCCCGAAATGCCCCATAAACGTATCTAGACATGCAAAACACAAATCGTATCAAAGTAGAGCAGTTGAGAAATTAAACTCACAGAAGAACACAAATTTAAACATAAGAAAGCAAGGACTTTTAACCATGTATCTATTGTAAAACAACAGTCTATTAGCAACCAATATACAACTACAATAAACATGACTATCTAGATCATGTAGAGAACAAGAACATGAAAAATAAGGAAATGAGAATCATTCTCATTGATATTAACATCATATACAAATGCTAATATATAGGCACTATGACATTGATACAGACATAAATGTAATATGGGAGTTGGTAATGTGGATAGTCACTAATAAATAATATATTCATAACACTCCTCCTTGACTATCCACACGTGATAAAAGAAAGGGGTACATTATTCTTTTAGTATGCTTAGAAATGTTGCCTCGTTAAAAACCTTGCAAGGAAAACCCAGTGGGACAAAACCTCAGCTAAGGAAAAAAGAGTGCAACCCGTATTGTCTCTCCATGATAATTCTGGATCAGGTACGTTACCTCGTTAAACCTTACTAAGAAAACCCAATGGGATAAAACTTAGCGAAGGGAAAAAGAGTGCAACTTGTGTAAAACTCCCCCTCATTAGTATCATTTAAGCAACATATGCCAATCTTCTATGAAGGTTGCTGAAAACTTTTGTAGTATGTGATTTGTCGCTTGATCCCTTGATGTGCAATCATTTAGTGAACATTGATTTATAATCTTCTCTAGTTGCCTCCTTTTGTAAGTAGATCCCATAAGATCCATGAATGTGTTTTGATACATTTCCTGCATTTACAAAACTAACCAAACTTGTTGAGGGGTTAGTAAAATATGAACCCATATTGTTTGTTCCTTAAGAGTATAGAAAACATAAATTTTACCCATTACATTATCTCCTCATTGTACACCAGTTATATCTTGTCAATAAATTCATAAGATATGTTCGTGAATAACTAGCAAAATATATTAATACAGTTTGTATTTAACTATGGTACTTCTGGACAATGATATTTTCTTCTTTGGTACGAGATGATAAGAGTTATTTTCTATATCAACTATCTGGACATCATTAAATGTACTTACACCATAAACTTTGTCCATACGAAAATGACCACTATCTTCTACATATATTATGATTGATGGATAATAAGACACTTTCTTGCTCTACATATTGAGCCATAAATTTGCAATAGCATCTATAGTTTGGAAATTATTGCTTTAATATTTGAGCTCATTTTGACATCGGCAGGAGAGTCAATGACATCACTAACATATATAGTGATACTTATAAACCTCATACTATTCTTTTTAATGAAAACAAATGGACCAACTACACCATATGTTTTTCTCATCTCTGAGCTCACTAGTGAGTCTTGTATCACAATCGATTTGACTATTTTAGTCTATACATATCTTGTAAACTTTGTAGAACATTTCTTGAGGTTTTCATATCTATGCTTAGATATTTATAATCCATCACAAACTTCTTTACATCCTTAACTATATAGGTGTATGTCACATACACTAGTTAGGAGTTGTCATATAACTTTCTTGTTTAAATATTGATTTCTATATCATATCTTCAAAATCCAAATTGTACCTTCTCTTTATTTATTGCGATATTAAAATCACCGAGTACAATTTCTTCTATGTATGTCTATTTTTGCACAAGAAATACATCAATAAGATGTTTTAATTAACTTTTAAGCACTCAACTACCTTAGGAAACTCTTCAGAAGTTAAATACAGTGATCACATTGTTCTCGACAACTTACTTTACATGAATTACATAATTTAAATCCTTCAGCACTTCCATGTAGCTTTCAGTTTCAAGTGATGCATAACATTCATGAGATGCATATCAATTCTCTCTTTATATTACTAGAATAATTAAATACTAGAAAGCTATTGCATCCACCACAAGATAAATATATCTTATCATTAATAATCATAGGTCTTTGTGGAACCCTTGTCTATAAATTCTTGATTCACATAAAGGCCTAATTATATCTGTTATATTTTTCAACTTTTGTTGTATGGACTGCTAGTCCGAAAGCTTTTCCATTTCAATAGAGAATTCAACTCTGCCTCATTTGTGTCGTTCCATTTTGGCCAATCATTTCTTTATATTTATTCATAGGCAGATTTAAATCTTGATCCTCGTCATTTCATCATTTCAAGCACTCGACGTCAATTTTGTTTCGATTCTGTCACACACCGACTTTCCACAACCAATCATACACCGGTGGGCCGGGTGGGGAGTGTCGTGACGTCAGTTGATAACATCATTGTCAATTAAGCACGACACATTGGAAGTCTTGGAGTAAAATTACGATTAAAAACCAAATGTTCGAAATACAAAATAATATACAGGCTCGTAATAGAATATCCACATGCGGATCGTAAATTGGACATGGAAAGAATATAAAACAGACTTTGGGCAGATCTAGGATTTGCAAGATCCTCTATCACTACTGAGCACTTCCAGCCTATTTTCGTATTGTACCTACAAGCTTAGTCTTTTGAAAATACGTCAGCTTTCGCTGGTAAATACACCCAACTGACTCATTTTGAAAACATTTCAATAATGTTTTTAGTGCATATCAGCACAAAATCTTTTTATAACATGAGAAAGTTGACCGTCCAACCGTGTTAACAGATTTACATGTTTGTCCCTACATACAGGGCCCCGTACGGAGACTGAGAAATGACTAACGTACACACCACTTTGGTCTCATGTGTCACACCCCGACCCGCAGCGGAATAAAAGTCGGGGCATGATTGGGTTATCACCAAAGCTTATGGTATTTACTAAGAAGTTTCATATTTATTAAATTCATATTACAAAATTTAAATATCCAATAAACATGGTTCATATAAATACAAAAAAAAAACTAAATGTTTATTCCAATGCAATATCTTGTTTATTCTTCTAGGCCATCCTAAGTGTTTCTTTCCTCAACTGGATCACCTGTATCATGTGTAAAACAGGGGAAATTTTGGTCAACAAAAGTTGGCGAGTGAACCTTGATAAACATTTTAAGTAATTGCTTGTTTTATTTACTAAAGAAAATTCGTGCATAAATCACATGTGAGAAAATATATATATGTAAACAATCACAAACCACATTGAACGAATATATGACATGAATGATGATGTATTTGAGATCAAGGCTCAATCAAACGGAGTCGATCTAATGAGGTACCTGATGCTCAACCCGTATCCCACGAGGAACTGATGGGCCTAATGAAATGAGTGCACTGAAATGATAAATTTAATCCACATAATATTCACACAACAACCATCACACATTTGACTACAAGATGATATAAGCACAAGTGTTTAAATAAAATAAAGGAATTGTATGACACATGATACACCCAAAACATGAATAAAACGGAGAATTTGTAGAGATTCACTCACAGTGGGTGCGTTTTTCTTGATTGATGAAGAGTGCGCATGAATTGAGGATTTAACCGACGAAGAAGTCTAACCTAGATAATAACGCAATAATTCGGTAAATATATAAAAATTAATATTTTTAGTTAATGCTTTTTGTTAGATTTTTAGGTTATTTTTGTGGAATTTATACAAATTTTGTAGGCTTTAAAACCTTATTTTTAAGTATGTTTAACTAATTTTTAAAAATAAAAAGGATTTTATTTATAAAAAAATTACCCCTTTTTTTTCAGGGTTGACTGGTCAACGACCGGTCATATTCGTTTATTATAGGCAGCGTGTGAGGTTCGAACTCGTGACATCCCGTATACGTGCACGCAGCTCTACCAACTGAGCTACGTGTCTAACCCATTATAAACTTGTTTTTTATTAACTATATATACTAACTGGGTTAATTCATAAATTCCTTTAATTAAAAAGAGTTTTATTAGCATCGAACCGTTGCACTTATCCGGAGTCGAGCCCGCGCCCATACAATGTGTTGCACATAGCCCTACCAACTGGGCTGGGTGTCTAACCCGGAAAATAAAGGGTTTTAATTATATTTATATACTAACTGAATCGTTTCATGTGCGAGCTATAAAAAGGTTTTGTATTATTTAAAGAATCGGCAGCGTATAACGACTCGAACCCGGGACCTGTAATTCATGTGCACACAATCCATCCACTGGACCGTGTGTCTAACCCGGTTTTATAACCAGTTTTATTTATTCATATATAAACTTCATCTTCTTCATGTTAAATTCTCAGAATTCAAACTCGACTGCTAAATCAGAATTTTAGCTTACTTTAGTAAATTAAATGATAAAAGAACATGAATCAAAAGATTATACCGATCAGAGCCGAATTGAAATCCTCCGGTGATGATTCCGGTGAGTGGACGGTTTTCCGGCGACGTTTTGATTTGATCAGAGGAGGTTTTTGGAGAGTTCAGAATAATGCTAAGAGAATGAGCGAGTTTAGTTGAAGTGTAGAATCAATATTTATAGGCATCAAGACAGTTATAGCTTCGGTTTAAAAATCCAAAATTTAAGACCAATGATTTCTTTCTGTTTCAAACCAATTGATTTTGATTTTCAGTTGTAACTGAAGTTGAAATCAGTTACTTACTTGTAATCAAAGAAAAACCATTAATCACGTTTGATTGCTTGGATTAAGTTTCGACCGTTTTCTGGTTCAGTGATTTGAGTTGCAGATTTAACGGGTTTTCAAAAATAAAAATTAATTCTTTTCATTTCTAAGCACAAATGTGCGTACAGTGTAGTGGTGTTTGGTGTGTGTGCATGCGCGGGAGACCCGAGTTCGAAACCCGGCTACTCCTTTCAAATGTTTGTTTTATTTTTAGAGTTTATTTTTATTTTCATTTACTTATTATTATTATTCTTATTATTATTATTATTATAGTTTTTAAATTCTACAATATTTATTAATTATGAAACATTTAAAAAAATAACCGGCACTAATAGGATACGCAACGAACTTAAACTGAATATTTGATTGTTAAACGAAGCGGGTTTTGAACCCGTTTTACATAAATGTTACAGTATCCCTATTTTTAGAAATTTCGTCCCGAAATTTAAGTAGTAGTGGTAACCGGAAAGAGGTGCGGGTACTTTTCGCGCATTGAGTCTTCACGTTCCCAAGTAAACTCGGGTCCTCGTTTTGACTCCCAACGTACCCTGACAATTGGAATAGGACTTCGCCTTAAACGCTTCTCACCAAAATCCATGATTTCCACTGGTCTTTCAATGAAGTGCATTGATTCATTGACTTGAATGTCTTCTAGAGGGGTATGGAGGTTTTCGTTGGTGAGGCACTTTTTCAAATTTGATACGTGGAACGTCGGATGAATTCTGTTGAGTTCTTCTGGTAGGTCAAGCTTGTAGGCTACAGGTCCTACTCTTTCGAGTATCTTGAAAGGTCCTACGTAGCGTGGTGCTAGCTTGCCCTTTTGGCCAAAACGAACCACTCCCTTCCACGGTGATACTTTCAAAAGTACTCGATTACCAACACAAAACTCCAAAGGGTTTCGTCGTTTGTCAGCATAACTCTTTTGATGACTTTGAGCTGCTTGAAGATTGTTTTGAATTTGAAGGATTTTGTCGGTTGTTTCTTGAATTAATTCAGGTCCGGTGATTTGCGCTTCACCAGTTTCGTGCCAACATACTGGAGATCGGCATTTACGACTGTATAAAGCCTCAAAAGGGCCATGCCGATACTTGAATGATAGCTATTGTTGTACGAAAACTCGACTAATGGTAGATGAGCGTCCCAGTTCCCTTTGAAGTCTGTGACACATGCTCGAAGCATGTCTTCAAGAGTTTGGATGGTGCGTTCAGATTGACCATCAGTTTGAGGGTGAAAGGCAGTACTGAGATCTAACCGTGTACCCAAAGCGGTTTGTACGGCTCGCCATGTTCGTGAAGTGAAACGACCATCACGGTCTGAAATGATGCTTAACGGTACACCATGACGGCTTACGATCTTGTTGATGTAGATTCGAGCTAACTTCTCATTCTTGAAGTCCTCGCGAATCAGAATGAAATGAGATGATTTTGTAAGACGATCAATGATTACCCATATGGTGTCATACCCACTGGAGGTGCGAGGTAACCCTATAATGAAGTCCATGGTTATGTTTTCCCACTTCCATACAGGTATTTCGGGTTGGACTAGAAGTCCTGAAGGTCTTTGATGTTCAACTTTCACTTTGGAACAAGTAAGGCACTTGGAAACAAAAACAGCGATGTCCTTTTTCATGCCAGGCCACCAGTAGGTGTATCGTAGGTCTTGATACATCTTATCGGCTCCTGGGTGCACAGAGTATCGTGTTTTGTGTGCCTCATTCATGAGGAAATCACGAAGGTTATCGCGATCAGGAATCCATATGCGGTTTAAATAGTATTGAATATCGTCGGATTTGGTTTCAATTTTGAGTTCAGCGCCACATGACAGCTCATCGCGTATGTCATTTTCTGTTACAGAAACATGTTGAGCTGCCCGAATTCGATCCTTGATGTCAGTTATGATTTGCGAACATAGAAGACGAATAGAGTTCGCATAACCTTTTCGACTGAGCGCATCGGCCACCACGTTTGCCTTGTCAGGATGGTACCGAATTTCACAGTCGTAGTCGTTGAGAAGTTCGACCCATCTTCGTTGCCAATTATTCAACTCTTTCTGGTTGAAGATATGTTGGAGACTCTTATGGTCAGTGTATATTTCACACTTGGTACGGTAGAGGTAATGTCTCCATATCTTGAGAGCGAACACAACGGCTCCAAGTTCCAGGTCGTGGGTGGTGTAATTCTTCTCATGAACTTTGAGTTGCCTAAATGCATAGGCTATCACTTTTCCTCTTTGCATCAATACACAGCCTAGTCCTTGCCCTGATGCATCGTAATAAACCACAAAGTCATCGCAACCCTCGGGAGTGTAAGGATAGGTGCGTCACAAAGCTTTTGCTTTAAAGTTTGGAAGGCCTCCTCTTGCTTAGGTCCCCAAATGAAGGGTTTTCCTTTGTGAGTCAAGGCCGTGAGTGGTACGGCGATACGTGAAAAATTGGCAATGAAGCGTCGATAATAACCAGCCAAGCCGAGAAAAGACCTAACTTCGGTAGGGGTACGTGGCGCTTTCCATTCTTGTACTGCCTTGATTTTTGAAGGATCGACATGAATCCCTTTGTCATTGACGACATGACCAAGGAATTGTACTTCTTCTTACCAGAATTCGCATTTTGAGAACTTAGCGTAAAGCTTTTCAGTCCTTAAGAGTGTAAGTATGTGTCGAAGGTGTCGCTCATGATCGGATTTTGACTTGGAGTAGATAAGAATGTCGTCGATGAAGACTATGACAAAACGGTCGAGGTAGGGTTTGCATACCCTATTCATTAAATCCATGAAGACAGCGGGGGCGTTGGTTAAACCGAAGGGCATAACCATGAACTCGTAATGACCATAGCGAGTTCAGAAGGCGGTTTTTGGGATATCTTCTTCGCGCACTCTAAGCTGATGATAACCAGAACGAAGGTCGATTTTGGAAAAACAGGTGGTGCCTTGAAGTTGGTCTAGAAGGTCATCAATGCGAGGCAGTGGATAGCGATTCTTAACCGTCAACTTGTTGAGTTCTTTATAATCAATGCACATGCGAAACGTTCCATCTTTCTTCTTCACAAAAAGAACAGGTGCACCCCAAGGCAATGAGCTAGGACGTATGAATCCTTTGTCAGTCAACTCTTGCAGTTGACTGGCCAACTCTTGCATCTCAGATGGAGCTAACCTATAAGGAGACCTTGCGACCGGTGTAGCACCGGGCACAAGATCGATTCGAAATTCGACTTCTCTCACAGGAGGAAGTCCTGAAACGTCGTCGCGAAAAACTTGCGGGAATTCCTTCACAATTGGAATATCTTCGAGCTTCCTCTCCTTGTCTCCCTTCTTGACGACGTGAGCTAGAAATGCGACGTAGTTCTTGGGAAGATAACTTCGGGCTTGTAGTAGGACATCAATTTGAGTCCTTTCGTAGGGGTTTCCCCAAAGATACGTAGTGTCTGACCGTCAGCGAGGGGAATACGAATGAATTTTTCGTGGCACACCACTTCAGCGTGATGCTGGCTGAGCCAGTCCATGCCGATGATAACATCGAAACTTCCCAACTTCATAGGAGTGAGATCAATTGGGAAATCGTGATCATTTAGGGTGAGAGTACAATCGCGTATAATAGAATTTAATGAAATGGGTTTTTCGTTAGCAACTTCCACCGTCAGAGATTCAACGAGATTAGCACGAGGTTGATCGAGGATAGATTCGAATTCTAAAGACACAAAGCTCTTATCCGCACCAGTATCGAATAATATAGATGCATAGCTACCATTGATGAGAAACGTACCATTGACCACATTGTTGTCAGCCCTGGCTTGGTTGGCGTTGATATTGAAAGCTCTTCCTCTGGCGGGTGGAGGAGCTTGGTTAGCTTGGTTTACCGGGTTTGCTTGAGCTTGGGCATGGATGATGTTCACTAGGCGTGGACAAGTGTTCCTGAAGTGGTTTGGGTCCCCACAATTGAAACAGGCTCGCATGGGTTGCATCATGGGGTAGTTGGGTTGGTAGTAAGGTTGGCCTGCGTGTTGTGCAGGTGGTAGAAGTAAGGGTTGTTGGGCTTGGCCCACCATTTGATTTTGGGTTTGGGTTGGAGGTTGACTGCGGTTTAATCGCTAAAGGGTACGGCAGGTTTGGATGGTGTGACCCGCACGACCACAGCTGGTGCAATGTTGGCAGGGGTTTTCAGGAGGGTGATGATATTGACAACGGTTACACTTCGGGTGTGGGCCAGTGTATGGCCTTTTGAATGGTGCGACTGGAGGGGCAACTTGGGTGATTGGTGCAGCAGTGATGGGAGGGTTGGTTTGGGTGACGGCAAAGTTCTTGCCATTTCGCTTTCTCTTACCAGCAAACTTCGAGGATGAACCTGGGTGGTTTGGAATTGGGGGCTCAATGGGTGCTTTCTTCTTCTCCTCTTTGAATTTTCAGTTTCGAATGTGATTTTCAGCGAGTTCCGTAGCTAACTCCATTGCGGCTTCAAGTGTTGCAGGCGAAATGCTTAAAACTGAATCTTGGATTTTCGAGGGGAGGCGTCGAATGTAGTGTTCGACTAAGCGGTATAAGGGGGTGAACAGATTGGGGATCATTTGGTTCAACTCGAGAAATCTCTTATTGTATGAAGTGTGGTCTCCTTCCTTTTGTTTCAGTGCGTGAAACTCGTCTTCTAGCTTTTTGATTTCGCTTCTTGGACAGAAGCGTCTCGTCATGATTTCCCTTAACTCTTCCCATGTTAAGGCCATGGCATCTTCAACGCCTCGCTTACCCTTTTCCGTGTTCCACCAGGTAAGGGCTACCCCAAACAACCTTCCAGTCGCGTAACGTACCTTACGGTCCTCGGGACAGTCGCAATTGAGGAAAGTGTTTTCCATCTCCTCAAACCAGTGAAGGAGAGCGGTGACACCTTCAATCCCTTCATATTTTGGGGGATCGCAGGATTTTAAGTGTTTGTAGGTGCATTTGGGGGTTTTGGGAGGAGGGTTGGTGACGCTCTGGTCTTCTTGGTTGGGGGGGTTGATGGGATTGGCGGTGAAGGCTTGTTGAACTTGTAGCACGATGTCAGGAAGTACTGCGGCCATTTGTTTAGCAATTTGCGTGGCCAAGCGTTCGTTTGACTTTCCTGACCTTCTACCTCCACGTAATTGCCTAGCCGACATCTACAAGAACATATGTAGGAAGATTGTGAGTTCAAGAATTTCCTAGGTGTCATGTGTCGTAAAAAAAATGAAAACAACATAACTGAAAATAATTTAACTACATCCATAGGATGTCTTGGGTTTGCTCATGTTTGGGCCTCCAAATGTCCCCCATACCATTGCCTGTATAGTCATGTGGGCCCCATGACTATTGGGCTTGATAGGATTCACATTGGTGTCGGCGGGTTAACACTCGCACCACCCGAATGAAAATCGTAAAAACATGATTGCGAGATGTATGGTCGGAGGGTGTCCAGGTGTAGACACAATGACAACTCAAAGTGGGGTTAGCTCACACGACGTTTGGTATAGCATGCTTTGGCCTAATAGGTCCTTCGTACTCTCATCGTTAGTCCCCAGGTAGGCAAACTGGTCCTTTATTTTGGATTTATACGAATGCCAAGCCTAGACAGAACGTTCCGACTACCGGTACTCGTACCCTTCCAGTTACTACATGCTCGTCGTGAAAACTCACCTTGATGTGATTTGAAAAATGCGAAAACATTGCAAAAATCATGGAAATCGTGAGGTGTGTGCTTTCATAGGTATGACATGTTATGAGGATATGAACTATGATGAGCATTGCAATTAACATTTACTTGTGAGAGTGCTTGCATAATATTGGGTGTGAAAATAAATATGAAACATATAAACATCATGAATTTTTCATGTAACACATAAACAATTAAAATTTAAATCGATAATAGCATAGGCTCTAAGGGTCTAATAAGCTATCCTATATCCCTATAGTCACAGGCTCTGATACCAATCTGTCACACCCCGACCCGCAGCGGAATAAAAGTCGGGGCATGATTGGGTTATCACCAAAGCTCATGATATTTACTAAGAAGTTTCATATTTATTAAATTCATATTACAAAATTCAAATATCCAATAAACATGGTTCATACAAATACAAAAAAAAAACTAAATGTTTATTCCAACGCAATATCTTGTTTATTCTTCTAGGCCATCCTAAGTGTTCTTTCCTCAAGTGGATCACCTGTATCATGTGTAAAACAGGGGAGATTTTGGGTCAACAAAAGTTGGCGAGTGAACCTTGATAAAACATTTTAAATAATTGCTTGTTTTATTTATTAAAGAAAATTCGTGCATAAATCACATGTGAGCAAATATATATATGTAAACAATCACAAACCACATTGAATGAATATATGACATGAATGATGATGTATTTGAGATCAAGGCTCAATCAAACGGAGCCGATCTAATGAGGCACCTGATGCTCAACCCGTATCCCTCGAGGAACTTATGGGCCTAATGAAATGAGTGCACTGAAATGATAAATTTAATCCACATAATATTCACACAACAACCATCATACATTTAACCACAAGATGATATAAGCACAAGTGTTTAAATAAAATAAAGGAAATGTACGACACATGATACACCCCAAAACGTGAATAAAACGGGGAATTTGTAGAGATTCACTCACAATGGGTGCATTTTTCTTGATTGATGAAGAGTGCGCACGAATTGAGGATTTAATCAACGAAGAAGTCTAACCTAGATAATAAAGCAATAATTTGATAAATATATAAAAATTAATATTTTTAGAAAATGCTTTTTATTAGATTTTTAGGTTATTTTTGTGGAATTTATACAAATTTTGTAGGCTTTAAAACCTTATTTTTAAGTATGTTTAACTAATTTTTAAAAATAAAAAGGATTTTAATTATAAAAAAATTACCCTTTTTTTCAGGGTTGACTGGTCAACGAATGGTCAGATTCGTTTATTATAGGCAGCGTGTGAGGTTCGAACTCGTGACATCCCGTATACGTGCACGCAGCTCTACCAACTGAGTTACGTGTCTAACCCGTTATAAACTTGTTTTTCTTAACTATATATACTTACTGGGTTAATTCATAAATTCCTTTAACTAAAAAGAGTTTTATTAGCATTGAACCATTGCACTTATCAGGAGTCGAGCCCGCGCCGATACAATGTGTTGCACCTAGCCCTACCAACTGGGCTGGGTGTCTAACCCGGAAAATAAAGGGTTTTAATTATATTTATATACTAACTGAATCATTTCATGTGCGAGTTATAAAAAGGTTTTGTATTATTTAAAGAATCGGCAGCGTATAACGACTCGAACCCGGGACATGTGATTCATGTGCACACAATCCATCCACTGGACCGTGTGTCTAACCCGGTTTTATAACCGGTTTTATTTATTCATATACATTGTATAAACTTCATCTTCTTCATGTTAAATTCTCAGAATTCAAACTCGACTGCTAAATCAGAATTCTAGCATACTTTAGTAAATTAATGATAAAAGAACATGAATCAAAAGATTATACCGATCAGAGCCGAATTGAAATCCTCCGGTGATGATTCCGGCGAGTGGACGGTTTTCCGGCGACGTTTTGATTTGATCAGAGGAGGTTTTTGGAGAGTTCAGAATAATGCTAAGAGAATGAGCGAGTTTAGTTGAAGTGTTGAATCGATATTTATAGGCATCAAGACAGTTATAGCTTCGGTTTAAAAATCCAAAATTTAAGACAATGATTTCTTTCTGTTTCAAACCAATTGATTTTGATTTTCGGTTGTAAATGAAGTTGAAATCAGTTACTTACTTGTAATCAAAGAAAAACCATTAATCACATTTGATTGCTTGGATTAAGTTTCGAAAGTTTTCTGGTTCAGTGATTTGAGTTGCAGATTTAACGGGTTTTCAAAAATAAAACTTAATTGTTTCATTTCTAAGTACAAATATGCGTGCGGTGTTGTGGTGTTTGGTGTGTGTGCATGCGGTGTAGTGGTGTTTGGTGTTTTATTTTTAGAGTTTATTTTTCTTTTCATTTACTTATTATTATTATTATTATTATTATTATTATTATTATTATTATTATTATTATTATTATATTATTATTATAGTTTTTAAATTCTACAATATTTATTAATTATGAAACATTTAAAAAAATAACCGGCACTAATAGGATACGCAACGAACTTAAACTGAATATTTGATTGTTAAACGATGCGGGTTTTGAACCCGTTTTACATAAATGTTACATCATGAAGGAGTCAATTCCTCCCAACCTTGTGGGAATGCATTTTTGAGCGTCTATCGGGTGTATGCCTACACCCGCTCTAAGGTCGTGGCCATTATCTATTATAATGAGCCGAGGATATCTAGGACACGGTAGTTAACCCCCGATGTTTAAGTTATCAAACAAAACTGATTAAAATAGAATATGCAGATTTACTAGCCAAATCCAGCAATCAATTGATCCATTTCCGACCAAGCGATAATAATTTACCGTAACCCAAGCCTGTATAGGGGAAACAAATCGAGAGTATTTACCTGAGCTAGTCTTCTTTTAATTTAGTAATTCAGATGTACACAAAAGTAGTAAGTGCAGATAGCATTTACCAGCTAGTCTCTAGTCTGGATTATGGTATAAACTAACCAATTAAATACTAACGGTCTTATTTAAGTCATAGACTTAGACCGATTAGCGTACTTGATGAAAACGTATAACACTAGATTAAACGATGATTGGATAGAATGTAGTTTAATCCCAACAAGTACCTTGACTTGTGTAATATGGATAAACTATAAACATTCTGGATTTTGAGACTTAAATGACAAGGTTAGACCAGTTTCGGTTAATTTTGGTAAACTCGTTACATATGCTTAACCGTACGCATATCAGCGACATCGGGTAACCGGATAAGTCATGGAAAATTTCTATATGCCATTACACTTTAAATAAGTTATAATATCAGTAGGATAGCAACTTTATGCCCGTTATGGTTTTAAAGTGAAACTATGCCTCATAAGGGCGTTTCGGTAATTTCATACCGTATAAAAGAAACTTGAATATAATTTAATGTTATAACTATAAGTATTATGGAAAAATAACTTATTTATGATATAATATTAGTAGGATACTAAATATATGTGTCATTTATCTTTTATGGCCAAACTATGCACCGAAGGGGCATTTTGGTCATTTTACACATAGTTTATAAACTATTTGGGATTTTGAGTTTATATCATGTACCTACTATAAAAATATTTAAAATAAGTTTTAAAATCAGTAGGTAACAAGTCTTGGTTAGTAAATATGGTTTAAAACCATATTATGCGCCGAAACGGCGCTTATGTCGTAAAATGACGATTTATGTGATAATTAATGAGAACTGATTTTAAGGTTGTTATAACACGTCTTAGATATGTTATTAGTATAAAATATCAGTAGGTAAAAGATTTACTTTAAAAAGATGTGACTAAAGCCATTTTATAAGCCACAAGGGCTTTATCGTCATTTATCTTCAATATACAAGGACTTGCTCATAAACTCAGTATATAATTTGACTTGACATCCCAAATAATCCTACTTATAATATTACATCAGTAGGAAACTCATTTTAAAGTTCATTATCATTAAAACCTCTTTTTATGCAAAAAGGGCATTTTAGTTAAAATGGCATAATTACGGAACTTGTGCATAAACTCAGATTCTGATTATGATCATGTAATATAACCTCAGAAGGTTATGCTACATTATATTACGATCATAATGCAACTTTAGATCAATATCTAACTAATCTATATCGGGTCAGTATTGAAAGTCAAAGCAGAAGTCAAACTTCGTGACTTTCGGTTGCGAACCGACCCTAGAACTGAAATTGACGAGCCGAACATGTTCTTACATGTCCTAATAATTATTACCAACTTGTTTTAGTGTCAAAACAGGTTTCATAATGTCACACCCCAGATTCCAACCCAAATCCATACATCGGTGGGCCCGGGTGGGGAGTATCGTGACGTCAGTTGATAACATCATTATCAATTAAGCACGGCACAACGGAAGTCTTGGAGTAAAATTACTATTACAAACCAAATGTTCGAAATACAAAGTAATATACAAGCTCGTAATAGAAGATCCACAGGCGGATCGTAAATAGGACATGGAAATAATATAAAACAGACTTTGGGCAGATCTAGGATTTGCAAGATCCTCTATCACTACCGAGCACTTCCAGCCTATTTTTTGTATTGTACCTTCAAGCTTAGTCTTTTGAAAATACGTCAGCTTTCACTGGTAAATACACCCAACTGACTCCTTTTGAAAATATTTCAATAATGTTTTAAGTGCATATCAGCACAAATCTTTTTATAACTTGGGAAAGTTGACCGTCCAACCTTGTTAAAAGATTACATGTTTTTCCCTACATACAGGGCCCCGTACGGAGACCGAGACATGATTAATGTACACACCACTTTGGTCTCACAAAGGAGTCAATTCCCCCAACCTTGTGGGAATGCATTTTTGAGCGTCTCTTGGGTGTATACCTACACCCGCGCCAAGGTCGTGGCCATTTCAATTGTAATGAGCCGAGGATATCCAGGACACGGTAGTTTACCCCCGATTTTAGGTTATCAAACAAAACTGATTAAAACTGAATACGCATATTTACTAGCCGTACCCGGCATTTGATTGATCCCATATCCGACCAAGCGGTAATAATTTACCGTAACCCAAGCCCGTATAAGGGAAAAGTCGAGAGTATTTACCTGAGCTAGTCTTCTTTAATTTTAATAACTCACCTGTACACAAAAGTACTAAGTGCAGATAGCATTTACCGGCAAGCCTCTAGTCTGGATTATGGCATAAACTAAGCAATTAAATACTAACGGTCTTATTTAAGTCATAGACGTAGACCGACTAGCGTACTTGATCAAAACGTATGACGCTAGCTGAAACGATTATTGGATAGAATGTAGTTTAATCCCAACAACTACCTTGACTTGTATAATATGGATAAACTATAAACATTCTGGATTTTGAGACTTAAATGACAAGGTTAAACCCGTTTCGGTTAATTTCTGTAAACTAGTTACATATACTTAACCATACGCATGCCAGGGATATCGGTAACCGGATAAGTCATGGACAAGTTCTATATGCCATTATATTATAAATAAGTTGTAATATCAGTAGGATATCAACTTTTATGCCCGTTGTGGTTTTAAAATAATATTATGCCTATAAGGGCGTTTCGGTAATTCATAGCGTATAAAATGAACTTGAATATAATTTGATGTTATAACTATAAGTATTCTAGAAAAATAAATTATTTATGATATAATATCAGTAAGATATTTACCTTATGTGTAGTTTATCTTTTATGACCAAACTATACACCGAAGTGGCATTTTGGTCATTTTACAAAAAGTTTATAAAATTATTTGGGATTATGAGTTTATAACATGTGCCTACTATAAAAATGTTTAAAATAAGTTTTAAAATCAATAGTTAACAAGTCTTGGTCAAATAATATGTTTAAAACCATACTATGCGCCGAAACGGCGCTTATGTCGTAAATTAACGTTTTATGTGATGTTTAATGAAAACTGATGTTAAGGTCAGATTAAAATGTCTTAGATATGTTATTTAATATAACATATCAGTAGGTAAAATATTTACCTTGAAAAGATTTGATTTAAACCATTTTATGAGCCACAAGGGCTAAATCATTTATCGACATAATTTAAGGACCAGCTTGTAAACTCATTTTATAATCTGGTTTGTCATCCCAAATAATCCTACTTATAATATTATATCATTAGGGAAATTTTTTAAGTTCATTATCATTAAAACCTTGATCTATGCAAAAAGGGCATTTTAGTAAAAAATGACATAATTGCGGAACTTGCGCATAAACTAAGATTCTGATTATGATGATGTAACATAACCTTAGAGGGTTATGCTACATTATATTATGATCATAATGCAACTTTAGATCAGTTGCTAACTAATCTAAATCGAGTCAGAATCAAAAGTCAAAGTAGAAGTCAAACTTTGCGACTTTCAGTTGCGAACCAACCCTAAAACTGAAATTGACGAGCCGAACATGTTTTTACATGTTCTAATAATTATTACCAACTTGTTTAAGTGTCAAAACAGGTTTCATAACATATATAAGATCAATTTATGATTTTTTTGAAAAATAGCCTGTTTGACTTTTTAATATCGTAACTTTGACCCGTCAATTGGTCTAGCAAACGTGATCTTCCGGAGGTGCCCTTTATAGGGACTAACACCTACCTTATTACGATCATTTAGCCATGTTCATTACGAACAATGGATGGACCATAATGGTCTTAACTGAAAGTCAAAGCGTTTTCCATAAAACGCTTGACTTTTGGCTATAAAAGCCTATAAATGAAAATGCAAGAGCAAGGAACACTTACAAGAGGTTCCTAGAATGCAAGAGAACTAAGTTGGATGCTCTTTTCAGTTAGGTACTTCCAAAGGAGAGAGGTAGAGTTGAAAATGAGAAAGGTGTAAGTTCAAAGGTTGAACCTTTGCACCTATTTATAGTTGGAGAGCTTGAAGGAGGTGATGTAGGTGTTTAGGGGTGTAAGAAGGGGCTTACAAGTAACCTAATATGTAACATTTGTAAAAATCGGGTCTCCAAAACCCGCTCTGTTTTGTAATCAAGTACCAAGTTATGAAAGTACATTAATTATTTATGATTATTTTGAGTTTAAACGTTACATAATTAATAAATAAACTAAACTATAAAAATTATATTGATAAAAAGTTAAAATAAAATAAATAAAAAACATGTGTAGCTGCCGGGACTCGAACCCGGGTCAGCTGGGTCTCAAACGACTTAACATCCACTCCCTAAACCACTCCGCCACAATGTGTTTTCTGTTAACACTAGGCAAACAATTGAAACTTATACTCAAACTCGATTTAACCGATGATGACATCTGAAAACCGATAATCGGCAAACCAATCGTTAAATCGATTGTTTACCTCACAACTTCAGTTATAACCGATGTGCGACGGTTTCTAATTAAGCCAGAATTGATTGAACTTAAAGCTTCATCTTTTCGGCTTTTGAAACCGAATATTTCTTCAAATTCGGATTTAATTCAAGTTTCCAATCATTTGCACGATTCAGAACTATCACAACAATATCCAATTTCATTTTCGTCGCAATTGTGAACCATAAAATCATCGGAAACAGTTCGCCGGAAATTTTCTGCAAGTCACCGGAAAACCGGGACTCACATTCTCACGGTAATTCCTCCGACTCTTTTTGTTTAAAACATGTGATTAGTCAGTCTCTAACACAACTCCATCATTAGAATCGATCCTAGCCAACGATTATCGGAAATCTTATCTTCGCCGGAAAGTTGCTGAGACTTCCGGAATCCCACTGTGAACTGGTAAGATATCTTACACTTCTTTTAAACCTTGTTTAAGTGACACAACTTTATGAGTAATCGATCAATGCTACTAATTGGTTCAACAGTCGGAGTTCATTTCCAATACCGACGAACCTTCGCCGGATTTCTGTGAATACCTTCAATCGGTAAATTCTGTTCTTTAAACTCTCTCCATTCCTTACCTTTGATTTACTGTTAATGTCTAAGAACTTTGTAAATCACAAAATCAAACTTAACCAGTCGAATTATGCTGACCGTGTAATTCGACGAAGAAGATGAAGTTATATCAGAGTATAAGAGTAATTAAAATCCGGATTATAAACGGGTTAGACAAACAGTCCAGCGGTGGACTGTGTGCAAATTTCATATTCACGTCCCGAGTTCGATCCTTGCTACGCGCACGTTTGTGTAATAACATTCCTTTTTAATCATGAACTAACCCGGGTTAAAACAGGTAGTTGTTAAGTATAATATAAATCAAGAATATAACCGGGTTAGACACACAGTCCAGCGGTGGACTGTGTGCAAAATAAACTTCACGTCGCGCGTTCGAATCCTGTCACGAGCACCGGTCCATGGAATTAAAACGTTTTTGCAAAATAAAGGAATTTTCGGTTAAATCAAATATGTATATAAATATAATTAAAACCGAGTTTATAACGGGTTAGTCAGGGAGCTCAGTTGGTAGAGCTACGTGCACGTGAACGGAAGGTCGCCGGTTCGAATCCCGCTTGGCGCAGCATTTACCGCTGACCGAACCGGTCAACGGTCAACAGTAAAAAAAATATTTTTTTTTATATATTTATTTGTTTATTTTAATTTAAAAATCAATTAAAAATACTTAAAAATAACATTTTTAAAGATAGAAAATAGCCATAAACTCACAAAAATATATCTAAAAATCCCATTAAAATCCTTAATTAAAATCCATCCATTTAATATATTTTTCCCTTATTATCTAGGTTAGTATTCCTCGTCGATCCGCTCATCTAACTCGTGCGCATCTCACCATTCTCAATTCATCGCACCCAATGTGAGTGAACCTTTCAAATTCCCCGTTTTAATCACGTTTTTTGGGTGTATCATGTGTCTTTGTTTATTTACATATTATAACGAAACTATTGTGCATACATCATATTATGACATGTGTATTAGTTTTTTGCTGTTAAGTAGTTATTATTGGATGCAAATTATTATTTCAGTACATGCATTTGCCGAGGCCGCAGCTCCCCATCCATGAGGTTGAGCTTGATCCCCATTTTATTATGCGGTTGATCTGTGGCGTGCCCGCACGATCGGCTCCGTTTGATTGAGCCTTGATCGGTCATTTCATTTTACATTTCAATACATGCAATACGCTCGGCTCCGTTTGATTGAGCCTTGAGTGCACAGTTCAATTTACATTTCCAGTTCATGCAATACGCTCGGCTCCGTTTGATTGAGCCTTGAGTGCACAGTTCAATTTACATTTCCAGTTCATGCAATGCGATCGGCTCCGTTTGATTGAGCCTTGATCGCACAGTTCATTTATGTTAGTTATCGTATGATATTGGTATATTCATGTATGCTACCAAGTGTTATTGTATGTTATAATTGTAACTGCTATATGCCAATGTTTGCTTACTTACATTTGCTCTTTTATGATTATGCACAATATTTTATTGATAAACTAACCATTATCAAATGTTTATCTAATAAGGTTCACTCGCCAACTTATGTTGACCCAAAACCTCCCATTTTACACATGATACAGGTGAACCAGCAGCAGCTAGGAACACATAGGACCTGCATTAGAAGAATAAAACGATTTAGTTTTTGGAATTGTTATGTTTGGTTATTTCCTCTTGTATTGAATGAACATGTTTGGAGGTTTGAAAAATGTAACTTTGACTTCATTTAATTATGAAACATAATAGTAAATGTCATGTGCTTTGGTGATAACCCAATTATGCCCCGACTCTTATTTCCGCTGCGGGTCGGGGTGTGACATAATATGTGGCATAGCTGATTGAAAGTCCATAGTTTCGAAAAAATGGTTTTTGGCAACATGTTTGGAGGCCAAGAAAACTTTCTGCAGACACAGGCCTCTCGCGCCCCGCGAGCGCCTTATGTCAGATTTCAAATTTTGTCACATTTAGCCCCTCAACTTATTAAATCATTTTTAACCTTCTAAAACACCTTTTTAGCATATTTAGCCCTCCGTTGCCTATTTTTGGCATACCCGGGATTATGCCCGGACATTGTCGAGCTCTCGGTTCGTTAAAAGGTCACTCAGAGGTATAAATTAACATGTTGACACTTTTAACCCTCCATTATCCAACTTTCACATGTTTACAGAATCAAACCCTCTCGTCCAACAAATGGTACGTATGAGAGTTAGGACTTCGTAAAGTATTACTCAGAGGCTCAGTTTGAGCATTTTGACACCTTTAGTCCTTATTTGTCTTTAATAGACTAAGTTTAAAATACAACACGTGTCACTATACTATTGGACACGATTTTATGAGGTGACATCCTCACCCCTTAAAAGAAATCTTATCCTCGAGATTTTATTTAAAAAAGATGGGGGTACTTTTGTCGCATAGTGGACTCAACCTCCCATGTATACTCAGGATCTCTAAAGGCGTCCCATTTAACCTTTACTATAGGTATCATTTTCCTTCGGAGCTTCTTAACCTGTCGATCCTCGATCGAAATTGGTTTCTAACCGAACCTCAGGTTTTCGTCAATTTGCACATCTTTATGTGACATTGCTAGCAATTCATCAGCTAGACATTTCTTAAGGTTACTGATGTGGAACACATCATGGATTCCACTAAGCTCCTCTGGCAATATGAGCTTATAAGCTACAGTGCTGACACATTCGACTATCTCGAATGGTCCGATATATCTTGGGCTTAACTTGCCCTTCTTCCCAAAGTGCATCACACCTTTCCAGGGTGACACTTCTAACATGACTTTGTACCCTATTTGGAACTTAAGAGGTTTACGCCTCTTGTCAGCATAGCTCTTCTGTCTATCCCTGGCAGCTTTGAGACGATCACAGATTTGCACAATCTTTTCCGTGGTCTCCAGGACAATCTCTGGTCCTGATAGTTGGGCTTCCTCAAAAGGAGCAGCCTTGATGCTAGTATGATAACTATTATTCTAGGAGAATTCTATTAGGGGTAAGTGGTCGTCACAACTTCCACCTAGATCAATCACACATGCCCGGAGCATGTCTTCCAACGTTTGAATAGTACACTCACTTTGTCCATCCATCTGCGGGTGGTAAGTCGTACTAAAGTCCAATCTTGTGCCTAAGGATTCTTGGAAACTCTTCCAAAAGTAAGATGTGTATCTAGTATCTCTATCAGATATAATAGACACCAGCACACCGTGTAGGGACACAATCTTATCCACATATAACTTAGCCAATCTCTCAGAGTTATACGTTTCTTTGATTGGCAAAAAATAAGCTGACTTAGTCAGCCTATCTACAATGACCCAAATCGTGTCGAGACCACATTTGGTCTTTGGTAACTTGGTAATCAAATCCATAGTTACCATTTCCCATTTCCAAAAAGGGAATATCTAGTTGTTGTAGAAGTCCTGACGGTTTCTGATGTTCGGCTTTAACTTGCGAACACGTCAGACATTTGGCTACATAAGTGGCTATGGATTTCTTCAAACCTATCCACCAATAATTCCTTTTTAAATCTTGATACATCTTGTCACCTCCAGGGTGAACTGAGTATCTCGTATTGTGTGCTTCCTGGAGGATTAGATCTCTAAGTCCCCCAAAGACTGGAACCCAGATCCTTCCATTAAATCTAAGGATTCCATCTTTCCCAGGCACTAACGGATCAACAGTTCTGCCTAATCCTTCATTAGGAGCATTAGCTTCTAATAGAGCTTGCTTTTGCGCATCTAATAGCTTCTCACTTAAGCTATTTCTGAGTTTAATGCTCTTGGCGTTAATCCTTATAGGTTTAACTCGTTCCTTGCGACTTAGGCATCAGCAACTACATTTGCCTGCCTGGATGGTAGCGAATTTGGCAATCATAGTCATTAAGTGTTTCCATCCATCGGCGTTGTCGCATGTTCAATTCCTTCTGATTGAACAGATGTTGGAGACTTTTATGGTCTGTGTATATAATACACTTTGTGCCGTATAAATAATATCTCCACAGTTTGAGTGCAAATACAACATCACCTAATTCTAAATCATGGGTGGTGTAATTTCTTTCGTGCACCTTTAACTATCGTGATGCATAGGCAATCACCTTGTCTTTTTGCATTAGCACACAGCCTATGCCGGTGTGCGAAGCATCATAGTAAACAACAAAGTCTTCAACACCCTCAGGTAGTGATAGTACGGGAGCATTGCTCAATTTGTTTTTCAAAATCTCAAAAGATTCTTGTTGTTTTGGACCCCAATTATACTTAACATTTTTACAAGTCAAGGTAGTTAAAGGAGTGGCTATCCTTGAGAAGTTCTCAATGAACCTCCTATAGTAACCGGCCAATCCTAGAAAACTACGAATATCCGATGGGGTTTTTGGTACTTCCCAATTCATTATGGCCTCTATTTTGGCGGGATCCACTTGGATACCATGATCACTTACCATATGTCCAAGAAACTGGCCCCCTCTAAGCCAAAACTCACACTTAGAGAATTTAGCATATAGCTTTTCTTGCCTTAGCAGCTTTAAGATGCACCGAAGATGTTTCTCGTGATCAACTTGATTACGAGAATAAATAAGTATGTCGTCTATGAAGACAATGACAAACTTATCTAAATATGGTTTGTAGACTCTAATGAGATCCATGAATGCTGCAGGTGTATTTGTGAGCCCAAAAGGCATCACTAAGAATTCAAAATGACCATATCGGGTCCTAAAGGTAGTTTTAGGAACATCCTCACTCCTAACCTTCAGCTGATGATATCCAGATCTTAGATCAATCTTGGAAAAGTAACTAGCCCCTTGAAGTTGGTCGAATAAATCATCGATCCTGGGCAATGGATAACGGTTTTTAATTGTTAACTTGTTTAGCTCACGGTAATCAATGCACATCCGCATCGAGCCCTCTTTCTTCTTAACGAAGAGGATAGGAGCTCCCCAAGGCGAGGTACTTGGCTGAATAAAGCCTTTTTCTAAGAGTTCATCCAACTGAACTCTTAACTCCTTCATTTCCGTTGGTGCTAGTCTGTATGGAGCTCTAGCTACGGGTGCTAATCCTGGCAGGATATCAATTCTAAATTCTACTTGTCTGACTGGAGGTAGGCCAGGTAATTCTTCAGGGAAAACATCGGAATACTCTGAGATAACCGGAAGGTTTTTCAGTACTTGGCTTAAGCTCGTTGATAGTCACTTGTGCAATGTAAATGCCACAACCTCTCCCCAAACACTTGGATTCTTTAAATAATGACACCTTGTCTAGCATTCCATAGTGTGAATCTCCAGGGATGGTGATCATTTCACCGGATGGGGTTTTTATCTCGATGAGTTTCTTATCACAGGCAATGCGGCTTGGTTATCGGATAACCAATCCATGCCTAAAACTACATCGAACCCTGCCAATTACATTGGCAACAAAGAGATAGGGATAGAATGATTCTTAATGGATATTGAACATCCATCAAGAATGGAAGATACCAATTCTAAACTTCAATCAGCAAGTTCTATCTCATAAGTTTTGTCTAGAGTTCTTATGGGCAAGTTTAAAAGTTTACTAAACTTATGGTCAACAAATGATTTATTAGCACCCGAATCGAAAAGAACTCTAGCATAAATATCGTTGATGAGGAATGTACCTGTTATGACGTTATTGTCATTAACAACTCTCTTGCAGTCATCTGAAAAGCACGAGCGTTCCCCTTTTTAGCCTCTCCTGGCTTTGCATCATTTCCCTTGGGTTCTTGGGGCAATTGATGTCCTTTTTCATTACAGTTGTAGCAAACTGCATCCTTAAGATCCTTGCAATCTAAGGTCTTATGCCCCTTTCTCTTGAAGATACCACAGGGTTTAGTCTGTGGATTTATACTACACTATCCCCAATGTCTATATTTACAATTCTTGCACAGAGGTTTGTCATTAGACGCGTGCTGGTTCTTCTTAAACCTGAAATTCCCTTTCTTTTTGAACCTTTGGGAGTTATTATCCTCCCGTTTTCTCTTCCCGTCGGTTTCAGTCCTAACTGACCTTTGTCTTACCAAATCAAGGGTGAGGGAAAGAGATAGATCCACAGCAGACCTATAGGTACTAGGCTGAGCAGCCTTTACCATGCCCTTTATTTCGGGCGCCAACCCATTTAAAAAATGCGCAATGCGTTTGGATTCAGGGGTGATCAAATAGGAAACTAACCTAGATAGGGAGTTAAAGTCAGAAACGTAATTCCGACAATCTAGGTTCATCATTGAAAGAGACAAAAAGTCTGTCTCTAATTTCTCCACCTCATGAGGTGGGCAGTAAGTTCCCTAAACAAGGTCCACAAACTAGGGCCATCCCAAATTATACAGGTGTACTTTACCTATAGACTGGATCATGGCTTTCCACCGGATTAGGGCATCGCCCTTAAAGGACTATGATACATACTTAACCACATCCTTATCAGCACAGCCACCGATATCCACTATTGTCTCCATCTCGTCAAGCCACTTCAAGGCTTCTACAGCTCCTTTCTCCATGTTAAAGTCTCGGGGCTTGCATGAGACAAAATACTTATAGAAACATCCGTCTTTAAATGAACGGGACCTATCGACATAATACATTTTCTTTGGTTCACTCTTAGCATTCAAAGAGTGAACAGAGCTCTCCTTATGAGTTGAGGATGGGGTAATCGATAATGGTCTAGATTGAGTTGCACTCGACTCTTTAAGCTTTTCTATGGCCTTTCCCATGGCCTTTTCAACAGCCGCATCAATGCGAGCTTGAAAATTATCATTATCCATATTTCTGTCTTTGGCTTTGTTAGAATCAACATTTTGATGGCTACTTTGTGCCTCATCCGAGTTAGCCATCTTTTGAGCTTTGGTTCTATACACCAATAACAATCCAAAGCCTACTTAAGCTAGTGTGAATAACATCACAACTCTTAGGCTTAACATATCTATATTTGGCCTAGGTCTTAATAGGACCATCATAGGCAAATTACAATCTGGACGTAGTCCATATATTATTGGACAATGGATCGTAAGTCACAACTATCATTGTCATAATTGACAATTATATAGTTCATAGGCTTGTCACTAATTGACATAATAATTGGGCACATTGGCCAGTCACATTGGACATAATACATATGGCATATCAGCCTGTCACCTTGGACATAAATTGGGCACATTGGCCTGTCACCTTGACATAAATTAGGCACATTGGCCTACATCATAACAGATGTAATTCATGGCATATCAGCATGTCACATTGGACATAAATTGGGCACCTTGGCCTGTCACCTTGGACATAAATTGGGCACATTGGCCTACATCATAACAGATGTAATTCATGGCATATCAGCCTGTCACATTGGACATAAATTGGGCACCTTGGCCTGTCACATTGGACATAAATTAGGCGCATTGGCCTACATCTTAACAGATGTAATTCATGGCATATCAGCCTGTCTCATTGATGGCTAGTGTGGTTCCTCAAGTCACACTACCAGGAGTATGAACATTTCTTAATGTTAACATAAAAGTACCCTAATGATTAATTAGTGGTCCCAGTCACCTTCGACCTTAACGACGTTGGAGGTTTGGACCTAGTCCCCACCTCTTGATAGAAGGATAACTTCCCTTAACTATCCTGATAGAAGACCCCTTCGTACTTAACTATCATTTCTTGGCCAAATGTGTGGTCTACGCCACTTGGCATAATCAAATCTATTAAGGTCTTTTGGAATTATATCGCAGAGCATAAATTTTGAGTAAAATCGAGACGCTCGTATTGAAGAGGATGAGTACATATATATATAATTCCAAAAATACTTCATTAAATTCCAAATAGAAATTACAATACTAGAAACATTGAAATAAATTGTCCATACAGGGACTACTAAAACAAAATGCCACGCAGGGACTAAGGAAATAACAATGTCCTCGCAGGGACTAATTATATTAGAAGAGACTTCACTCGTCCTTCTTTCCCTTGACCAATTTGGAGAGTTTCTTGAAGAACTTGTTCGTCTTCTTCTCTGTTTTCTCCGCTTGTTGTTGCATTTCTTTCATCCGTTCTAAGGCCTCATTAATGGCCTCGAGTGGTGGTGGAGGTTGTGGTTGTGGCATAACCGGATACTGGTACCCATAAGTTGGATATCCAATCGGTGGATAAGCAGGTGGGAAAGAAGACGGGTAAAGTGTGTTGTGCATAACTGCTTGTATGTAGGGGTCTTGCGACCATGCTTGATAGTCTACTGGTGTAGACGTGTTGAAAGGATCATATCCAGTCGTGTCTGAATACGTGGGGATTGGGTTACTATAACCTGATGGTGGTAGTTGAACTGCGGGTGTTGGTGTTGGTTCCACCACAGGTGAAACATTAGAGGGTCCACCCATTTGTGGGTCCTCTTAATTATGGGGTAGGAATTGGGCAAAGGTGGCAGCGACCCCGACCTTTGTCCTGCATGTACCGACATACGTGCTCCACGCTTCCTCCTTAGTGGTTCAGGTGGTGGTTGAGGTTGGTCCACTGGTTCCATGTGGACATCTTCTTGTATGGGAGGTGGTTGAGAGTGATGGGAAGGAGTGAAAAAAAAGGGTAAATGCACGGTACCCCTGACCGCGGGAGGGTTCTCCCTCCCCAAGCTAACTTAGCCCCATAGCTGCCTGGCGGTTACTACCCAGCAGGATTATTCGGGCCGAGCTGGACTCGAACCCGCGTCCTCCCGTTTGGAATGGGTGAGGCTGGCCACTGGGCTGACACCCCGTGGTAAGGTGATCCGGCATAAGAGTTCGAATCGCTTGAAATTTCTATGGGATGCGCATTCGATCCTGATGGCGGCATCTCCTGGTCGGATTCCTTGTCCATAGGGTTTGGTTGGTCCAACTGATTTTGATCGGCTGTAGGCATGTTAAAGTAGTGGTTAGGGTTAAATTCTTCATGATAAGAGTGTGAATGGGAATGATGAGAATGGTGTGAATGATAGGAGTGGTGAGAGTAGTAAGAATTTTGGGAATGTGGGGCGAGTGTCTATTAGAGACAGAGTGTCTCGCTCGTTGCCAAGGAGACGAATCTCCTGATTCCTTGTAAGAATCTGAGTTGTGAGGTTGAGAAGGGATGCACCCCGATGGTCCTCCCCTCATTGGACCTTTTCCTCTCCCACTTTGTCCTCTTACTCTTGGTGGCATTTTTCCTATTAAAATCAAATTTAAAACAATACTAATATCTTAATAATGATATGAGTAATCCTAGGTCAATGCCTAGACTCGGAAGTCTAAGAAATGTGCTCGTGTAAGTTTGAGATTAAACACAAGAAGGATAGTGTTTAATTCTCTCAAACGTTGGCTCTGTGACCAACCTGACACACCCCGGATTTGCAACCCCAATCCATACACCGGTGGGCCAGGGTGGGAAGTATCGTGACGTCAGTTGATAACATCATTGTTAATTAAGCATGGCACAGCGAAAGTCTTGGAGTAAAATTACTATTACAAACCAAATGTTCGAAATACAAAATAATATGCAGTATCGTAATAGAAGATCCACAGGCGGATCGTAAATTGTAGATGGAAAGAATATAAAACAGACTTTGGGCAGATCTAGGATTTGCAAGATCCTCTATCAGTAGAGCACTTCCAGCCTATTTTCGCATTGTACCTGCAAGCTTAGTCTTTTGAAAATACGTCAGCTTTCGATGGTAAATACACCCAACTGACTCATTTTGAAAACATTTCAAAAATGTTTTAAGTGCATATCAGCACAAAATCTTTTTATAACTTGGGAAAGTTGACTGTCCAACCTTGTTAACAGATTTACATGTTTGTCTATACATACAGGGCCCAGTACGGAGACCGAGACATGATTAACGTGCACACCACTTTGGACTCACGAATGAGTCAATTCCTCCCAACCTTGTGGGAATACATTTTTAAGCGTCTATCGGGTGTATGCCTACACCCGCGCTAAGGTCGTGGCCATTTCTATTGTAATGAGCCGAGGATATCCAGGACACGGTAGTTAACCCCCAATGAGTTATCAAACAAAACTGATTAAAACAGAATATGCGGATTTACTAGCCGCACCCGGCATTTGATTGATCTCATTTCCGACCAAGCGGTAATAATTTACCATAACCCAAGCCCGTATAGGGGAAATAAGTCGAGAGTATTTACCTGAGCTAGACTTCTTTAATTTTAATAACTCAATCGTACAAAAAGTACTAAGTGCAGATAGCATTTACCGGCGAGTCTCTAGTCTGGATTATGGCATTAACTAAGCAATTAAATACTAACGGTCTTATTTAAGTCATAAACTTAGACCGACTAGCGTACTTGATCAAAACGTATGACTCTAGACTAAACGATGATTGGATAGAATGTAGATTAATCCCAACAAGTACCTTGACTTGTATAATATGGATAAACTATAAACATTCTGGATTTTGAGACTTAAATGACAAAGTTAAACCCATTTCGATTAATTTCCATAAACTAGTTACCTATACTTAACCGTACGCATGTCAGCGATATCGGGTAACCGGATAAGTTATGGACAAGTTCTATATGCCATTATATTTTAAATAAGTTGTAATATCAGTAGGATATCAACTTTTATACCCGTTGTGGTTTTAAAATGAAATTACACCCATAACGGCGTTTCGGTAATTTCATACCGTATAAAAGGAACTTGAATATAATTTTATGTTATAAATACAAGTATTCTAGAAAAAATAAATTATTTATGATATAATAATAGTAGGATATTAACCTGTAGTTTATCTTTTATGACCAAACTATGCACCGAATGGGCATTTTGGTCATTTACAAAAAGTTTATAAATTATTTGGGTCCTGAGTTTATAACATGTACCTACTGTAAAAATGTTTAAAATAAGTTTTAAAATTAGTAGGTAACAAGTCTTGGTCAAATAATATGGTCTAAAACCATACTATGCGCCGAAACGACGCTTATGTTGTAAATTGACGTTTTATGTGATGTTTAATGAAAACTGATGTTAAGGTCAGATTAAAATGTCTTAGATATGTTATTTAATATAACATATCATTAGGTAAAATATTTACCTTGAAAAGATTTGATTAAAACCATTTTATAAGCCACAAGGGCTAAATCGTCATTTATCGACATAATTTAAGGACCTGCTTGTAAACTCAGTTTATAATCAGTTTTGTCATCCCAAATAATCCTACTTATAATATTATATCAGTAGGGAACTTATTTTTAAGTTCATTATCATTAAAAACTGTATTTATGCGAAAAAGCGCATTTTAGTAAAAAATGACATAATTGCGGAACTTGCGCATAAACTCAGATTCTGATTATAATCATATAATATAACCTTAGAGGGTTATGCTGCATTATATTATGATCATAATTCAACTTTAGATCAGTTGCTAACTAATCTAAATCGGGTCAAAATCGAAAGTCAAAGCGGAAGTCAAACTTTTTGACTTTCGGTTACGAACCGACCCTAGAACCGAATTTGACGAGCCGAACATGTTTTTACGTGTTCTAAGAATTATTACCAACTTGTTTAAGTGTCAAAACAGGTTTCATAACATATATAAGATCAATTTATGATTTTTCCAAAAAATGGCATGTTTGACTTTTTAATATCATAACTTTGACTCGTCAATTGGTCTAGCAAACGTGATCTTCAGGAGGTGCCCTTTATAGGGACTAACACCTACCTTATTACGATCACTTAGCCATGTTCGTTATGAACAATGGCTGGACCATAATGGTCTTAAGCGAAAGTCAAAGTCATTTCCGTAAAACGCTTGACTTTTGGCTATAAAAGCCTATAACGAAAATGCAAGAGCAATGAACACTTACAATAGGTTCCTAGAATGCAAGAGAACTAAGTTGGATGCTCCTTTCAGTTAGGAACTTCCAGATGAGGGAGATAGAGTTGAAAATGAGAAAGGTGCAAGTTCAAAGGTTGAACCTTTGCACCTATTTATAGTTGGAGAGCTTGAAGGGGGTGATGCCAGGTGTTTAGGGGTGTAAGAGGGAGCTTACAAGTGTCCTAAAACGTGGAATAGATGATTGAAAGTCCATAGTTTCGAAAAAATGGTTTTTCGCAACAAGTGTGGAGGCAAAGAAAACTTTCTGCAGACACAGGCCTCTCGCGCCCTGCGAGAGGCCAGGCTTTAGCCTCTCGCGTCCCGCGAGCGCCTTTTGTCATATTTCAAATTTTGTCACATTTAGCCCCTCAACTTATTAAATCTCTTTTTAACCGTCTAAAACACCTTTTTAGCATATTTAGCCCTCCGTAGCCAATTTTTTGCATACCGGGATTATGCCCAGTCATTCTCAAGCTCTCAGTCATTAAAGAGTCACTCAGAGGTATAAATTAACATGTTGAGACTTTTAATCCCTCCATTATCCAACTTTCACATATTTACAGAATTAAACCCTCTCGTCCAACAAATGGCACGTATGAGAGTTAGGACTTCGTAAAGGATCACTCAAAGGCTCAGTTTGATCTTGTTGACACCTTTAGTCCTTATTAGTCTTTAATAGACTAAGTTTAAAATGCAACACGTGTCACTATACTATTGGACACGATTTTACAAGGTGTTACACATAACATATATAAGATCAATTTATGATTTTTTCGAAAAATGGCCTGTTTGACTTTTTAATATTATAACTTTGACCTGTCAATTGGTCTAGCAAGCATGATCTTCAGGAGGTGCCCTTTATAGGGACTAACACCTACCTTATTACGATCACTTAGCCATGTTCGTTACGATCAATGGCTGGACCATAATGGTCTTAACCGAAAATCAAGGCGTTTTTCGTAAAACACTTAACTTTTGGCTATAAAAGCCTATAAACGAAAATGCAAGAGCAAGGAACACTTACAAGAGGTTCCTAGAATTCAATAAAACTTAGTTGGATGCTCATTTCATTAGGAACTTCTAGAGGAGGGAGATAGAGTTGTGAATGAGAAAGGTGCAAGTTCCAAGGTTGAACCTTTGCACCTATTTATAGTTAGAGAGCTTGAAGGAGGTGATGCCAGATGTTTAGGGGTGTAAGAGGGAGCTTACAAGTGTCCTAAAAGGTGACATAGCAGTTTGGAAGACCATGGTTTCGAATCAAATGGTTTTTGTAGCACCCTAAATACGTTTTCACCAAGTGTCCTCGTTGGTTGGTCCATCATGTTAGTCCGACTATCTGCAGTCACCATATAAACATAACCAACGTGTTAGTAAATGGTGACTTTACATATTTTTAATTAAAAACATAAACATGAATCGTCTACATATCCATCAAATATTATATAAAACTCCAATAGGATATTCTTCGAACTTATTCCTTATGTCGAGCCTCAAACCTTCAAGAGCCCAACCCTTACTTACCTGCATTCCTAATTTCATCCTCTACATCAAACAGTTAGCCTCTTTACATAAACACATAACACCGAATGACATTCATTGGGCTACATCACGTATAAGCATTTTCATATATACACATACTTACATAGAGGTTCCACATGTACGTATATATATATAATAACATTGACATCTAACTCATTCATTCTACAACTATATACTTTTATATGCACGTTCAAGTCATATTCACTTATCCTTGTTCAATCGTCGAACTTTAATTATGCCTAATAATTTATTTATAAACATACTTAAGAACAACTTTCTTCTCCCCATTCGTGTAATACATTCTAACACTTTCATTCCCACGAGATTCGAATCTCGTACGTATATATTTATATTTATCCTTTACGAGCCCGAAAGTCATTAATTATATTCGTATCACATAATTAAAACCTTTACGAACTTTTCATAGATTATACTATCATTCGGAAGTTTACCGAAGCCTTTACGTAAGCCTTAAAAGATACGAAAGTCCGAGACACAACATATACATAACAATCACACTTGACATATGGTGCCCATTCTCGCCGTAAGCTACGGTCCACTCACCGTAGCTTACGGTGAGGTATTTCTACCAAAAACAGAATCTCCTTGCCGTAAGCTACGGTCGGGTACCGTAGCTTACGGTCATGACTTTATGCCAAACAGATTCTCCTTACCGTAATCTACGGTCTGGTACCGTAGCTTACGGTCATCTGCTGCTATTGCTAATCTGCAGCTTATTTTCGACTTAGTTCGATTTTCTTGATCATTTTGGCCAGCCCCGGGCCTTCCGAACACACCGTTACTAATAACTTAACTATTCTTATTTCTATTCAAAACCTTCCGATTATTACATCAAATTCCCACTCTTTCCGTCTAATAACCTTTCTACGAAATTGACGACATGTTTACCCCTATATTGAGGTTTTACGGTTTTATTATATACCACTCCCTTTCAAGAAGTCTTATTATAACATTCTTATTTATTTATACTATCTACTTTAGTTTCGATTATTCGAATATATAAACTTCATGTGTACTTAAATACGAAGTGAATTCAAGAATTCACTTACCTTAGCGTCCGCATTTGCATCCGTTATCTTGCCTCTTTTTGACCCGTTAGCGTTCCATGCTTTCATCCACTATGACATGATTCCTACATTTTCATGTCGCAATCACATTCTTGTTAGCATACACGATTGTGCATATTAACGATTATACCAAATGCATATCTCGCATTTGACTTTCATTAATCAATTCTAACAAGCATAAGGCATATACTCAAAATAACATCCTTTCAAACTTATATAATTCATCATATCATCCATATAACACATATTGATGTAACACGTACCATATAACTTTCTATAGTCTCATCATTGTAACAAGAAGTCTAACATGCATTTTTATGCGCATTTGACTTTCAGAAGTCAATGGTTCAACATATGAACTTTCGACTTAACCTTATACATCCGTGTCATATAGTAGATTATGCAACTGACATTATATACATTTCATACCCCTGATGTAATATGCTTACAACCACATGATCACCTACTTATTTACACATATAAGGTTGGTCTATTTAACATGATAACACATCATTCAAGCATAGAGTACAAATTTCCTAATGCATAACTCTACTCAATCATACCATTGACTACACATTCTTACGAAATCCTTCTACAATATATCTTCTCATGTTTGATTATTGCCAATCATGTCCTTATCAAAATCTACACATGATTATCCATTGTTTAGCATATAATTTCACATACTAACTTATACTAGACATTTTATCAAACACTTGGTGTGCGTACACCATCTAATGCACAATGTACAACTAATTCATGCAACAATCTTCCAAGTTCATAAAATTTATCATCAAATTCCTCTTCTACAAGACACATCATTCTTTTCATATTATCAAACATGGCTAAACACCACATCTCTTTCAATCAATCCATATTTACTCAAAACCCCAATTTCTTGAACATGGGTGTGCAAATTCAAAACTCTAACTAAGATGTTAACATCAGTAATTTGTTAGACAAGAGCATCTAAGTATAATTTCAACCATCCCATCCTTGCGATTTACCCGATTAAGGGTAATTCATCAAAACTCACCTAGTACTCTAATCAAGAAGGTTTGGAGGATGAATTTGGTACTTACTTGATGCTTAGGAGGTGATGAACACTCTAAGATTCATATATCCATGCAATTTCATACTTCTCCTCTCTTTTTCTTCCTTTGGATCACACCAAGAACACACACACACACACACACACTGTGTGTGTGTCGACATATGCTCTGCCCAAAAATGGGCTTTTCCATTTTCTTCCACCTTTTATTAAATGAACTTTCCAACTTGACCTCTTTTGGCCCCTATAGTTTTTTTGGTTATTTGTATTTGGTCATAATTGTTATTCCTACTTATGAACTCTTTTTAAGTTAACTAACTTATGTAACTTAGTTACCTCCAAGGATCAAGTCACATTACTTTACGTTATATCATACGGAACATATAGCAAATATAGTTTTTGAGTTTTGGGGCGTTACAAATCTACCCCCCTTAAAAGAGCTTTCGTCCCCGAAACCTTTCTCATTCCTGTTAGACCAATTCTACTCTAACTTTTTCATCTATTCATGATGCTTACTACAACATGAATACATTCGGGATCTTGGCAAAAGTGTTATTCATGCATACGCGTAAATGTATGCATTGTTCCTACGTTCTTGAATCAAGCGAAAATTACTTTCGTAATCACATAAAGTCGGAAATCTTAACCAGAGCTCTTATTAGTGTCTTCTTCACTTTATAATGCTAGTTCCTAGCAAATATCATCACTAGCGGTTCATTTGTTGAATTTATTTCAAATGTTTGCTATTGTTCGTACAAGCCTAAGTTACGACTTGTTCTATCTTTCTAATTAAGTCTAATACATTTATACACTTATTAATCAAAATAAATCGATTTATTTCATTCTATTCATATATCATATATGATATTTTCACTTCGTTTACTATGAGTAAACCCGAACATCTCATTACTAACGTTCTTTCCAATTACTTTCATATTCGTATGAGAGGTCAACGTATCATTATACGCATACTATAAATATTCACTGACTTGTTAATACTTCAACGAAATTACCCATTATAATATATATACTTATTCGTACTTGACAAGGATAAATCATTATTCTACAATTACTATTGTTACTTACACCATGCATACCTTTAAGTTAGCCTCGACTTACCTTATTCATATCGCTTCACAATTTACCTCCTTCACGCACTACTTACCCTATTAAGCAAATGCGTATTTTGAGCGCTCCGTGCGAGCGTTTAAACCATACTCTACATTTTTACTTAAAAAACAATTCTGTAGTTATCCTCTTGGTGACATAGATTCCTTCTTACATTACCCATTGAAGCAAATCATTTAATATACCAATTCTTACTCATAGTTACGTGCTAAACTTTTCACTAACCTTGATTCCATTGCATAACCAACGGTCTGTGGTTCGAAACGGCTTGATTCTTCGTGAGTTTATGCGATACTCTGATTAATCGCATCCATTCATTTGTTGGCTTTTGCCTATGCACATCCTTTCAACAATGCCTTGTTCAGATGAACATGGCCAACAAGCCTAGCATTAAAGTTAGTATTTTCTGACGGTACTTACTATTAATACATTCGTTTCAAATACTTATTCTTCTTGGTGCTTATGCACCTACCATTCTTTCATAAATTTCTTACATGTATGCTACAACATATCACACATACCATTTCTACATATAATTCTTACATTTTGTTAATTTAATTCACCACTTTTTTTAGTTTGACTTTACATGGTCAAACTGGCACTTTTACTTATCGTACATGTCTTAAAGTACCCGTTTGCACTCTTTCAAATTTCAAGCATACTTACAAGATATTATTTTAACTCTTCATGCGAAAGTTTTCCTTTCCTTGTAATTTACATTAGTCGTTCTTCCGAATTCTAATCCATCATTCATTCTGATTTGCATGGGTCGGCAAATAACATTCCTCACATATAACGTATTCAAACTTATTTCTTTCAATTAGGTTTCTTGCTACTACGATAGCTTTCTTCGGTTATACTTACTTAATGAATCAATTATGTCATATTACTTTATTATTATTTGCTTAATAATTATTTACTTAACTTCGTTTGGCTCTTCGAAGATCCAGCTGTAAATACATTCTTATCTATGTTTTACCAATTACCTAACCGACCATTAGGAGGCGTTCCGCATTCAAACTCGGGTCTCCTACTTTTCGTCAAAACTTTTATTACATCTTTCAATACAACTTCCTTTATAGTGGTTTATGCTAGAAAACATTTATATTTCAATTTTTCCCCGGTATGACATTAGACCAAGACGACTGTCAACCTAAGTTACTAGATGCATTCCTCTTGGGTTAATATATTATCAAATTTGAAACATCCTTCTCTTGTCTAGCCATAAGCTCCTACTGGAAGCATAATCTTTTATACATACCTGACGCAAGTCCAAAACCATTGATTCGTTATCCACACCTTGCAATGGTTATTTCTTTCCAATTTGTGGCAAGCCATGCCCATTCATTACGCTTATCTATAAGCATAAAACTTAACAACCAAAACATTTAATACCGGGTTCAAATGGTGAGCACCATTTGACTCGTATGACTTGTTTGTCCTTTTTAAACCATTCTTGCATACAAACATATTTGCATATATACATATGTAGTTTTAAAACATAACTTGAATATTATCTGCTTTAAGGAACGTTTACTTGTTTGTTCGAGCTTACAGTTCCAAACTTTTCCATTCTTATCCTACGTTCTTACCAGTTTGGTCCGAACTTACTTACGGATTCGAACATTTTCATTCTCATTATACATTCTTACTTGTTTGATCCGTACTTACTTACGGATTCAAACATTTTCATTCTCATTATACATTCT